>CP093831.1:21333032-21933032 GCA_033063855.1 Smittia aterrima
ATTGTGAGAAAAAATTCTCGTACAAAAATTTCCTTGCAACTCGATTGCTTCAATATTTTGTTTGCTAAATGATTTTATGGTGTTTTTGTACTTTAATTAATAAAAGATTGGTCGTTTAATACAGTTAAGACAATCAGTAATTTTAATTTCAACTTACTAAAATTAACAAAATTTATCTTATGAATCGATGCTAATGCGTAGAAAATCTAACAAAAAATTCAGTGTAGGCATGTTAGGAAAATACAAATTTTTATTGATTAGAGTAGAATTTTTGATCATGTGAGTTAACACTTTTAAAATAGATTAGTTTGTCTCCAAGTATAATCAAAAAGATTTAAAAAAACTTAATTCCAGCATTAGTTATAAGATGTTGAATGTGAATTTTCGTCATTTCGAACTTAATTTCAAAAGTTTTCATCTTTAATACTATAATTAACAGTAAAGTTAATTAAAATATTTCTTCACATTCGAGTAGCTGTTTTATTAAGCTTATAGTTTATGAAACATTTTCTATAAGTTTTCATGCGCAACTAACTTGAATTAACGATTTCATCAATCGACACAGAAATTTGTGACGGTAATTTCAAAGAAAAATATGAAAGAAGAGGCTTCGTTCTGCATTGCTTGAAAATCGAGGGACCTAAACTTCTTCGTTCGCTCGCGTATCGAAAGAAAGTTATTTTCTACCAAGTCTCTTTGAAGAGTTAAAATCAAGTGAATTAAACAAAATGTCTGAAACTACACCAGTTGTTGCATCGCCAGTTGCTGAGAAGCCGGCATCACCACCGAAGAAGGCAGCAAAGTCTGCAGCTGCTGCCAAACCCAAGAAGCCAAAGGCAGCAAAAACTCATCCGCCAGTCAGTGACATGGTCGTGAATGCCGTCAAAACCTTGAAAGAACGCGGTGGCTCATCTCTCCAAGCAATCAAGAAGTTCTTGGCTGCCCAATACAAGGTTGACGTCGAGAAGTTGGCTCCATTCATCAAGAAATATTTGAAATCTGCCGTCGAAAAGGGTCAATTGCTCCAAACTAAAGGCAAAGGAGCCTCGGGTTCATTCAAGTTGCCCGCTGCAAGCAAGAAGGAAGCTGCACCAAAGAAGGCCGTCAAACCAGCAAGCGCCAAGCCAAAGAAGGCAGCTGGAGAGAAGAAACCTGCAGCCAAGAAATCAGTTGCAAAGAAACCAAAGGCAGCTGGCAGCCCAACTAAGATCAAGAAGCCCGTTGCCAAGACAGCTAAGAAACCAGCAGTCGCCAAGCCCGCAAAGAAGGCACCAGCAAAGCCAAAGGCAGTCGCTTCAGCTAAGCCAAAGGTTGCCGCTAAACCAAAGAAAGCAGCGGCTCCTAAAAAAGCTTCTCCAGCAAAGAAAGCAGCGGCACCGAAGAAGGCTCCCGCAGCAAAGAAACCAGTTGCTGCCAAGAAAGCAAAATAAGTTAATTAATTTTATGCTTGTCGCCGTAACAAAATCTGACATGTTCAGATGCCCATTGAAATAGTCCTTTTCAGGACTAACAAAAAAGTTGAAAAAGAAAGAAAAGTTAATTAAACTAACTTGGAAAAATCGAGCAATGAAACTGGGAGCTGTGAATAAAATAAATAATCTTTAGGCATTTTTATATTGATTTTGTAATGACAAACTTTTTATTTATTTTTGTACTATAATTAACTTTTATAGGAAAATGTACTTTAATTAAAATGTACTTTAATTAACTTTTTTTCGCGTAAAAATTCTGCGATCGCTTTAAGAACGTTGAAGCTACTGCGTCAGAAAAACTAAATGAAACAAATTTCTTCGAAAACGTAGTATAATTAACTTTAGAAAAATGTACGTTAACTAACTTTTTCTTTAAATCTACTATAACTAATTTTTTTTCTTAAATATTTTGCGTATTGGATGAGAACGAATCATCGTTGACGAAAATAAAATAAACAAATTTATGAAAAATGTACTCTAATTAACTTTTTATAAAATCTACTATAATTAACTTTATTTTTCAAAATGTTTGACAGCCGTTTCATCTGAAATAACATAATTAAACAATAAAATTCATTTTATTTCTTGAGATCATAAGTTAACTTAATTAATTTCTTTTCTTTGTAATTTTTTTGTGGTCTTGAAAAAGACCGTTTTGTGTATTGACGAATGGAGATTAATTTAAGCACGTTCTCCACGGATACGACGAGCCAATTGGATGTCTTTTGGCATGATGGTAACTCGCTTGGCGTGGATGGCGCACAAGTTGGTATCTTCGAACAAACCGACGAGGTAAGCTTCAGATGCTTCTTGAAGAGCCATGACTGCCGACGATTGGAAACGCAAGTCAGTCTTGAAATCTTGGGCAATCTCACGAACAAGGCGCTGGAAAGGCAACTTGCGGATCAACAACTCAGTTGATTTCTGATAACGACGGATCTCACGAAGAGCGACGGTACCAGGTCGGTAACGATGAGGCTTCTTCACTCCTCCAGTGGCTGGTGCAGATTTACGGGCAGCCTTGGTTGCCAATTGTTTACGTGGAGCTTTTCCTCCAGTCGATTTACGAGCGGTTTGCTTGGTACGAGCCATTTTAGTTTACGATGTGTTTGCGTTGAAATTCGAAACAAAACTGATGAGACGAGCGAGAGTGTGCAAGTATTTATACAAAATTCTTGGCGCGAAGAGAGAATTATGAGGGGAAATAAGAATTGTACATTTTATCAATTTCCCTTTGATCCCGCAAGTGAAATCTATTAAAATCTATTTTAAAATGTTGCTTAAACTTTATTTAATCTTTTGAAATAAATTTTATTTCGATGCGTTCCACGAATCGCTCAGAAATTTAGTTAAAGTCGATGTTTTGGGTAATTTTTGAGGGGAAATGACACATTAACGTTAATTAACGTCGAACCGACCACGTCCCAGAAAATAATTTTATTTCATTAAGTAAAACAGTTGAGTCTCTTGCGAAATAAGAAATAAATATTTTGATTAATTAAAGTGGACGACTGGAAATCGAGAAAATGTGTTTTACGAGTGAGTTTGTGTGAGTGAAAGCGAAAAAACGATTTTGTATAAATACAAGCGCCTTTGCGAAGAAAATCATCATTCGAGTTTTATCTTTCAACGTGTAAAGTTCTCTCAACAAATAATATTTCAACATGACTGGTCGCGGCAAAGGAGGAAAAGGTTTAGGCAAAGGTGGAGCCAAACGTCATCGCAAAGTTCTTCGTGATAACATCCAGGGAATTACCAAGCCCGCAATTCGTCGTTTGGCCCGTCGCGGTGGTGTGAAACGTATCAGCGGTCTCATCTACGAAGAAACCCGTGGCGTCTTGAAGGTTTTCTTGGAAAACGTCATTCGTGATGCCGTCACATACACTGAACACGCCAAGCGCAAGACTGTCACCGCCATGGATGTCGTCTATGCTTTGAAACGTCAAGGACGTACCTTGTACGGTTTCGGAGGTTAAGCTAACTAACATCAAATTATCAGCTGCCTACAAAACAACATTAAAACGGTCTTTTTCAAGACCAACAAATAAATTTAAAGAAAAGAAATCAATTTGCTTCGACCAAAATTCATTTTACGAGAATAAAAATATAGTTTAATTAAATAAAAATATTGAAATCATTACATTAGGAGCCCTGAAAAGTATTTTTATTGAAATATTTGATGCCCAATGAGAGTTTTTATTTAATTGTTGAGAATAAAGAATCACGAGAATGAAAATTGTAGTTTAACTAAATATAAAAGTCGCCCATAGAATTTTATTTAATTAAACTATTTGCTCCACGTACCCAGATAATTTTCATTTAATTCAAAGGAGAAATTCTTAGACGGAAGACACCAAAAAAATTAATTAAACTTTTTATTTCTGATTCGAATCACAGCGAAAATCTTCGAAACCTACAAAGCAAACTCACATTTCGGTTGCCGTCAAAGGCTTTTATTTTATTCGATTTCATGGGAGAAGTTTAAATAAATTTAATTATAGGGAACTTTGGCAACAAGAAGTAAAATAAATTAAGTTAATTAAATTCTTTTTCTTTTAAATATTTTTGTCGTCCTAAAAAGGACGGTTTTAAATTGGATGCGATGAAGAGATTTAAGCTTTCTTTTCGGTCTTCTTTGGCAACAAAACGGCTTGGATGTTGGGCAAGACACCGCCTTGTGCGATTGTGACTCCCGAAAGGAGTTTGTTCAATTCCTCGTCGTTACGGATGGCCAATTGCAAATGACGTGGGATGATTCTGGTCTTCTTGTTGTCACGGGCAGCGTTGCCAGCCAACTCAAGAACTTCAGCGGCCAAGTATTCCATGACGGCAGCCAAGTAAACTGGAGCTCCGGCACCAACACGTTCTGCGTAGTTTCCTTTGCGCAACAAACGATGAATACGACCAACTGGGAACTGAAGTCCAGCACGGTTTGATCGGGACTTTGCCTTTGACTTAACTTTTCCTCCTTTGCCGCGGCCTGACATGTTGAATTATTTTCTTTTTACTTTGAGAGAGAACGATGTGAAGCGATCGAAAATTCGATTTATACTGAAGCGTTTGTACGAGCGTGCACAAATATTTATACAAAAGTACGAATAAGAGAAAACCAGAGAGGCGTGGCTTAGAGCGGAGAGGAAAAAATTGTGTATAAGTATTGTTGCGTTTTGTGTGAGAGCTTCAGTATCGTCTTGAATTTTCAACGAAACACATCGAAATGGCACCGCCGAAAACTAGTGGAAAAGCTGCAAAGAAAGCCGGAAAGGCACAAAAGAACATCTCAAAGGATGGCAAGAAGCATAAGCGCAAGCGAAAGGAATCTTATGCCATCTACATCTTCAAAGTTCTGAAGCAAGTTCACCCCGACACCGGAATCTCATCAAAAGCAATGAGCATCATGAACAGCTTCGTCAACGACATCTTCGAACGCATTGCCGCTGAAGCTTCTCGTTTGGCTCACTACAACAAACGTTCAACCATCACGAGTCGCGAGATTCAAACAGCCGTTCGTCTCTTGTTGCCCGGTGAATTGGCCAAGCACGCTGTCAGTGAAGGAACCAAAGCCGTCACAAAATATACATCGTCGAAGTAAATTGCTTTATCCGACCTCAACTAAAACCGTCCTTTTTAGGACGACAAAAACATTTGAAAGAAAAAGAAATAATTAACTTGCAATCATATCGACTGAAAAATCATTCTCTTGCCATGAACAAATAAAATAAATTTTCTTATATTACAGGAATCGTTAAAATAAAAATTGTGCTTTAATTAATAAAGGTTACGTCTCGATTTGAATTCAAATTATTTTGAATCAAGTGTTTTAACAAATTTATGTTTTCCTCGTTTGCTATCATTGATATTGGCTCAATTTATTTTTTAAATCTACTTGAATTAAACAATTTAATTTAAAATTTCATTTTGCTTACAGCTAGAACCTTTACTGTTTCGCAAAGGAATTTTGTTTTGACTAGATGAAGTAAATTATTTTAAGTTGTTAATAAAAATTTAATTAAATGCTTTGAGTTCTAAGTAACTCAAAATCATAAGAAGTTTGTTAACTTAATTAATTTTAGTAATCAACGATCGCGCCACACTGAAAGCAAACTTCATTCATTGTGAGAAAAAATTCTCGTACAAAAATTTCCTTGCAACTCGATTGCTTCAATATTTTGTTTGCTAAATGATTTTATGGTGTTTTTGTACTTTAATTAATAAAAGATTGGTCGTTTAATACAGTTAAGACAATCAGTAATTTTAATTTCAACTTACTAAAATTAACAAAATTTATCTTATGAATCGATGCTAATGCGTAGAAAATCTAACAAAAAATTCAGTGTAGGCATGTTAGGAAAATACAAATTTTTATTAATTAGAGTAGAATTTTTGATCATGTGAGTTAACACTTTTAAAATAGATTAGTTTGTCTCCAAGTATAATCAAAAAGATTTAAAAAACTTAATTCCAGCATTAGTTATAAGATGTTGAATGTGAATTTTCGTCATTTCGAACTTAATTTCAAAAGTTTTCATCTTTAATACTATAATTAACAGTAAAGTTAATTAAAATATTTCTTCACATTCGAGTAGCTGTTTTATTAAGCTTATAGTTTATAAAACATTTTCTATACGTTTTCATGCGCAACTAACTTGAATTAACGATTTCATCAATCGACATAGAAATTTGTGACGGTAATTTCAAAGAAAAATATGAAAGAAGAGGCTTCGTTCTGCATTGCTTGAAAATCGAGGGACCTAAACTTCTTCGTTCGCTCGCGTATCGAAAGAAAGTTATTTTCTACCAAGTCTCTTTGAAGAGTTAAAATCAAGTGAATTAAACAAAATGTCTGAAACTACACCAGTTGTTGCATCGCCAGTTGCTGAGAAGCCGGCATCACCACCGAAGAAGGCAGCAAAGTCTGCAGCTGCTGCCAAACCCAAGAAGCCAAAGGCAGCAAAAACTCATCCGCCAGTCAGTGACATGGTCGTGAATGCCGTCAAAACCTTGAAAGAACGCGGTGGCTCATCTCTCCAAGCAATCAAGAAGTTCTTGGCTGCCCAATACAAGGTTGACGTCGAGAAGTTGGCTCCATTCATCAAGAAATATTTGAAATCTGCCGTCGAAAAGGGTCAATTGCTCCAAACTAAAGGCAAAGGAGCCTCCGGTTCATTCAAGTTGCCCGCTGCAAGCAAGAAGGAAGCTGCACCAAAGAAGGCCGTCAAACCAGCAAGCGCCAAGCCAAAGAAGGCAGCTGGAGAGAAGAAACCTGCAGCCAAGAAATCAGTTGCAAAGAAACCAAAGGCAGCTGGCAGCCCAACTAAGATCAAGAAGCCCGTTGCCAAGACAGCTAAGAAACCAGCAGTCGCCAAGCCCGCAAAGAAGGCACCAGCAAAGCCAAAGGCAGTCGCTTCAGCTAAGCCAAAGGTTGCCGCTAAACCAAAGAAAGCAGCAGCTCCTAAAAAAGCTTCTCCAGCAAAGAAAGCAGCGGCACCGAAGAAGGCTCCCGCAGCAAAGAAACCAGTTGCTGCCAAGAAAGCAAAATAAACTAATTAATTTTATGCTTGTCGCCGTAACAAAATCTGACATGTTCAGATGCCCATTGAAATAGTCCTTTTCAGGACTAACAAAAAAATTGAAAAAGAAAGAAAAGTTAATTAAACTAACTTGAAAAAAATCGAGCAATGAAACTGGGAGCTGTGAATAAAATAAATAATCTTTAGGCATTTTTATACTGATTTTGAACTGACAAACTTTTTATTTATTTTTGTACTTTAATTAACTTTTATAGGAAAATGTACTTTAATTAAGTTTTATAGAAAAATGTACTTTAATTAACTTTTTTTCGCTTATAAATTCTGCGATCGCTTTAAGAACGTTGAAGCTACTGCGTCAGAAAAACTAAATGAAACAAATTTCTTCGAAAACGTAGTATAATTAACTTTAGAAAAATGTACGTTAACTAACTTTTTCTTTAAATCTACTATAACTAATTTTTTTTCTTAAATATTTTGTGTATTGGATGAGAACGAATCATCGTTGACGAAAATAAAATAAACAAATTTATGAAAAATGTACTCTAATTAACTTTTTATAAAATCTACTATAATTAACTTTATTTTTCAAAATGTTTGACAGCCGTTTCATCTGAAATTACATGATTAAACAATAAAATTCATTTTATTTCTTGAGATCATAAGTTAACTTAATTAATTTCTTTTCTTTGTAATTTTTTTGTGGTCTTGAAAAAGACCGTTTTGTATATTGACGAATGGAGATTAATTTAAGCACGTTCTCCACGGATACGACGAGCCAATTGGATGTCTTTTGGCATGATGGTAACTCGCTTGGCGTGGATGGCGCACAAGTTGGTATCTTCGAACAAACCGACGAGGTAAGCTTCAGATGCTTCTTGAAGAGCCATGACTGCCGACGATTGGAAACGCAAGTCAGTCTTGAAATCTTGGGCAATCTCACGAACAAGGCGCTGGAAAGGCAACTTGCGGATCAACAACTCAGTTGATTTCTGATAACGACGGATCTCACGAAGAGCGACGGTACCAGGTCGGTAACGATGAGGCTTCTTCACTCCTCCAGTGGCTGGTGCAGATTTACGGGCAGCCTTGGTTGCCAATTGTTTACGTGGAGCTTTTCCTCCAGTCGATTTACGAGCGGTTTGCTTGGTACGGGCCATTTTAGTTTACGATGTGTTTGCGTTGAAATTCGAAACAAAACTGATGAGACGAGCGAGAGTGTGCAAGTATTTATACAAAATTCTTGGCGCGAAGAGAGAATTCTGAGGGGAAATAAGAATTGTACATTTTATCAATTTCCGTTTGATACCGCCAGTGAAATCTATTAAAATCTATCTTAAAATGTTGCTTAAACTTTATTTAATCTTTTGAAATAAATTTTATTTCGATGCGTTCCACGAATCGCTCAGAAATTTAGTTAAAGTCGATGTTTTGGGTAATTTTTGAGGGGAAATGACACATTAACGTTAATTAACGTCGAACCGACCACGTCCCAGAAAATAATTTTATTTCATTAAGTAAAACAGTTGAGTCTCTTGCGAAATAAGAAATAAATATTTTGATTAATTAAAGTGGACGACTGGAAATCGAGAAAATGTGTTTTACGAGTGAGTTTGTGTGAGTGAAAGCGAAAAAACGATTTTGTATAAATACAAGCGCCTTTGCGAAGAAAATCATCATTCGAGTTTTATCTTTCAACGTGTAAAGTTCTCTCAACAAATAATATTTCAACATGACTGGTCGCGGCAAAGGAGGAAAAGGTTTAGGCAAAGGTGGAGCCAAACGTCATCGCAAAGTTCTTCGTGATAACATCCAGGGAATTACCAAGCCCGCAATTCGTCGTTTGGCCCGTCGCGGTGGTGTGAAACGTATCAGCGGTCTCATCTACGAAGAAACCCGTGGCGTCTTGAAGGTTTTCTTGGAAAACGTCATTCGTGATGCCGTCACATACACTGAACACGCCAAGCGCAAGACTGTCACCGCCATGGATGTCGTCTATGCTTTGAAACGTCAAGGACGTACCTTGTACGGTTTCGGAGGTTAAGCTAACTAACATCAAATTATCAGCTGCCTACAAAACAACATTAAAACGGTCTTTTTCAAGACCAACAAATAAATTTAAAGAAAAGAAATCAATTTGCTTCGACCAAAATTCATTTTACGAGAATAAAAATATAGTTTAATTAAATAAAAATATTGAAATCATTACATTAGGAGCCCTGAAAAGTATTTTTATTGAAATATTTGATGCCCAATGAGAGTTTTTATTTAATTGTTGAGAATAAAGAATCACGAGAATGAAAATTGTAGTTTAACTAAATATAAAAGTCGCCCATAGAATTTTATTTAATTAAACTATTTGCTCCACGTACCCAGATAATTTTCATTTAATTCAAAGGAGAAATTCTTAGACGGAAGACACCAAAAAAATTAATTAAACTTTTTATTTCTGATTCGAATCACAGCGAAAATCTTCGAAACCTACAAAGCAAACTCACATTTCGGTTGCCGTCAAAGGCTTTTATTTTATTCGATTTCATGGGAGAAGTTTAAATAAATTTAATTATAGGGAACTTTGGCAACAAGAAGTAAAATAAATTAAGTTAATTAAATTCTTTTTCTTTTAAATATTTTTGTCGTCCTAAAAAGGACGGTTTTAAATTGGATGCGGTGAAAAGATTTAAGCTTTCTTTTCGGTCTTCTTTGGCAACAAGACGGCTTGGATGTTGGGCAAGACACCGCCTTGTGCGATTGTGACTCCCGAAAGGAGTTTGTTCAATTCCTCGTCGTTACGGATGGCCAATTGCAAATGACGTGGGATGATTCTGGTCTTCTTGTTGTCACGGGCAGCGTTGCCAGCCAACTCAAGAACTTCAGCGGCCAAGTATTCCATGACGGCAGCCAAGTAAACTGGAGCTCCGGCACCAACACGTTCTGCGTAGTTTCCTTTGCGCAACAAACGATGAATACGACCAACTGGGAACTGAAGTCCAGCACGGTTTGATCGGGACTTTGCCTTTGACTTAACTTTTCCTCCTTTGCCGCGGCCTGACATGTTGAATTATTTTCTTTTTACTTTGAGAGAGAACGATGTGAAGCGATCGAAAATTCGATTTATACTGAAGCGTTTGTACGAGCGTGCACAAATATTTATACAAAAGTACGAATAAGAGAAAACCAGAGAGGCGTGGCTTAGAGCGGAGAGGAAAAAATTGTGTATAAGTATTGTTGCGTTTTGTGTGAGAGCTTCAGTATCGTCTTGAATTTTCAACGAAACACATCGAAATGGCACCGCCGAAAACTAGTGGAAAAGCTGCAAAGAAAGCCGGAAAGGCACAAAAGAACATCTCAAAGGATGGCAAGAAGCATAAGCGCAAGCGAAAGGAATCTTATGCCATCTACATCTTCAAAGTTCTGAAGCAAGTTCACCCCGACACCGGAATCTCATCAAAAGCAATGAGCATCATGAACAGCTTCGTCAACGACATCTTCGAACGCATTGCCGCTGAAGCCTCTCGTTTGGCTCACTACAACAAACGTTCAACCATCACGAGTCGCGAGATTCAAACAGCCGTTCGTCTCTTGTTGCCCGGTGAATTGGCCAAGCACGCTGTCAGTGAAGGAACCAAAGCCGTCACAAAATATACATCGTCGAAGTAAATTGCTTTATCCGACCTCAACTAAAACCGTCCTTTTTAGGACGACAAAAACATTTGAAAGAAAAAGAAATAATTAACTTGCAATCATATCGACTGAAAAATCATTCTCTTGCCATGAACAAATAAAATAAATTTTCTTATATTACAGGAATCGTTTAAATAAAAATTGTGCTTTAATTAATAAAGGTTACGTCTCGATTTGAATTCAAATTATTTTGAATCAAGTGCCCCAACAAATTTATGTTTTTCTCGCTTGCCCAATTTTTGAGTATTGGCTCATATTGATTTTTTGAATCTACTTGAATTAAACAATTTAATTTAAAATGGCGCTCAGAGCTAGAACCTTTACTGTTTCGCAAAGGAATTTTGTTTTGACTAGATGAAATTAATTATTTTAATTTGTTAACAAAAAATTAATTAAATGCATTGAATTCTAAGCCACTCGTTATCATAAGAAGTTTGTTAACTTAATTAATTTTAGTAATCAACGATCGCGCCACACTGAAAGCAAACTTCATTCATTGTGAGAAAAAATTCTCGTACAAAAATTTCCTTGCAACTCGATTGCTTCAATATTTTGTTTGCTAAATGATTTTATGGTGTTTTTGTACTTTAATTAATAAAAGATTGGTCGTTTAATACAGTTAAGACAATCAGTAATTTTAATTTCAACTTACTAAAATTAACAAAATTTATCTTATGAATCGATGCTAATGCGTAGAAAATCTAACAAAAAATTCAGTGTAGGCATGTTAGGAAAATACAAATTTTTATTAATTAGAGTAGAATTTTTGATCATGTGAGTTAACACTTTTAAAATAGATTAGTTTGTCTCCAAGTATAATCAAAAAGATTTAAAAAACTTAATTCCAGCATTAGTTATAAGATGTTGAATGTGAATTTTCGTCATTTCGAACTTAATTTCAAAAGTTTTCATCTTTAATACTATAATTAACAGTAAAGTTAATTAAAATATTTCTTCACATTCGAGTAGCTGTTTTATTAAGCTTATAGTTTATAAAACATTTTCTATACGTTTTCATGCGCAACTAACTTGAATTAACGATTTCATCAATCGACATAGAAATTTGTGACGGTAATTTCAAAGAAAAATATGAAAGAAGAGGCTTCGTTCTGCATTGCTTGAAAATCGAGGGACCTAAACTTCTTCGTTCGCTCGCGTATCGAAAGAAAGTTATTTTCTACCAAGTCTCTTTGAAGAGTTAAAATCAAGTGAATTAAACAAAATGTCTGAAACTACACCAGTTGTTGCATCGCCAGTTGCTGAGAAGCCGGCATCACCACCGAAGAAGGCAGCAAAGTCTGCAGCTGCTGCCAAACCCAAGAAGCCAAAGGCAGCAAAAACTCATCCGCCAGTCAGTGACATGGTCGTGAATGCCGTCAAAACTTTGAAAGAACGCGGTGGCTCATCTCTCCAAGCAATCAAGAAGTTCTTGGCTGCCCAATACAAGGTTGACGTCGAGAAGTTGGCTCCATTCATCAAGAAATATTTGAAATCTGCCGTCGAAAAGGGTCAATTGCTCCAAACTAAAGGCAAAGGAGCCTCGGGTTCATTCAAGTTGCCCGCTGCAAGCAAGAAGGAAGCTGCACCAAAGAAGGCCGTCAAACCAGCAAGCGCCAAGCCAAAGAAGGCAGCTGGAGAGAAGAAACCTGCAGCCAAGAAATCAGTTGCAAAGAAACCAAAGGCAGCTGGCAGCCCAACTAAGATCAAGAAGCCCGTTGCCAAGACAGCTAAGAAACCAGCAGTCGCCAAGCCCGCAAAGAAGGCACCAGCAAAGCCAAAGGCAGTCGCTTCAGCTAAGCCAAAGGTTGCCGCTAAACCAAAGAAAGCAGCAGCTCCTAAAAAAGCTTCTCCAGCAAAGAAAGCAGCGGCACCGAAGAAGGCTCCCGCAGCAAAGAAACCAGTTGCTGCCAAGAAAGCAAAATAAACTAATTAATTTTATGCTTGTCGCCGTAACAAAATCTGACATGTTCAGATGCCCATTGAAATAGTCCTTTTCAGGACTAACAAAAAAATTGAAAAAGAAAGAAAAGTTAATTAAACTAACTTGAAAAAATCGAGCAATGAAACTGGGAGCTGTGAATAAAATAAATAATCTTTAGGCATTTTTATACTGATTTTGAACTGACAAACTTTTTATTTATTTTTGTACTTTAATTAACTTTTATAGGAAAATGTACTTTAATTAAGTTTTATAGAAAAATGTACTTTAATTAACTTTTTTTCGCTTATAAATTCTGCGATCGCTTTAAGAACGTTGAAGCTACTGCGTCAGAAAAACTAAATGAAACAAATTTCTTCGAAAACGTAGTATAATTAACTTTAGAAAAATGTACGTTAACTAACTTTTTTTTAAATCTACTATAACTAATTTTTTTTTCTTAAATATTTTGCGTATTGGATGAGAACGAATCATCGTTGACGAAAATAAAAAAAAACAAATTTATGAAAAATGTACTCTAATTAACTTTTTATAAAATCTACTATAATTAACTTTATTTTTCAAAATGTTTGACAGCCGTTTCATCTGAAATTACATGATTAAACAATAAAATTCATTTTATTTCTTGAGATCATAAGTTAACTTAATTAATTTCTTTTCTTTGTAATTTTTTTGTGGTCTTGAAAAAGACCGTTTTGTATATTGACGAATGGAGATTAATTTAAGCACGTTCTCCACGGATACGACGAGCCAATTGGATGTCTTTTGGCATGATGGTAACTCGCTTGGCGTGGATGGCGCACAAGTTGGTATCTTCGAACAAACCGACGAGGTAAGCTTCAGATGCTTCTTGAAGAGCCATGACTGCCGACGATTGGAAACGCAAGTCAGTCTTGAAATCTTGGGCAATCTCACGAACAAGGCGCTGGAAAGGCAACTTGCGGATCAACAACTCAGTTGATTTCTGATAACGACGGATCTCACGAAGAGCGACGGTACCAGGTCGGTAACGATGAGGCTTCTTCACTCCTCCAGTGGCTGGTGCAGATTTACGGGCAGCCTTGGTTGCCAATTGTTTACGTGGAGCTTTTCCTCCAGTCGATTTACGAGCGGTTTGCTTGGTACGGGCCATTTTAGTTTACGATGTGTTTGCGTTGAAATTCGAAACAAAACTGATGAGACGAGCGAGAGTGTGCAAGTATTTATACAAAATTCTTGGCGCGAAGAGAGAATTCTGAGGGGAAATAAGAATTGCACATTTTATCAATTTCCGTTTGATCCCGCTAGTGAAATCTATTGAAATTTATCTTAAAATATTGCTTAAACTTTATTTCATCTTTTGAAATAAATTTTATTTCGATGCGTTTCACGAATCGCTCAGAAATTTAGTTAAAGTCGATGTTTTGGGTAATTTTTGAGGGGAAATGACACATTAACGTTAATTAACGTCGAACCGACCACGTCCCAGAAAATAATTTTATTTCATTAAGTAAAACAGTTGAGTCTCTTGCGAAATAAGAAATAAATATTTTGATTAATTAAAGTGGACGACTGGAAATCGAGAAAATGTGTTTTACGAGTGAGTTTGTGTGAGTGAGAGCAAGAAAACGATTTTGTATAAATACAAGCGCCTTTGCGAAGAAAATCATCATTCGAGTTTTATCTTTCAACGTGTAAAGTTCTCTCAACAAATAATATTTCAACATGACTGGTCGCGGCAAAGGAGGAAAAGGTTTAGGCAAAGGTGGAGCCAAACGTCATCGCAAAGTTCTTCGTGATAACATCCAGGGAATTACCAAGCCCGCAATTCGTCGTTTGGCCCGTCGCGGTGGTGTGAAACGTATCAGCGGTCTCATCTACGAAGAAACCCGTGGCGTCTTGAAGGTTTTCTTGGAAAACGTCATTCGTGATGCCGTCACATACACTGAACACGCCAAGCGCAAGACTGTCACCGCCATGGATGTCGTCTATGCTTTGAAACGTCAAGGACGTACCTTGTACGGTTTCGGAGGTTAAGCTAACTAACATCAAATTATCAGCTGCCTACAAAACAACATTAAAACGGTCTTTTTCAAGACCAACAAATAAATTTAAAGAAAAGAAATCAATTTGCTTCGACCAAAATTCATTTTACGAGAATAAAAATATAGTTTAATTAAATAAAAATATTGAAATCATTACATTAGGAGCCCTGAAAAGTATTTTTATTGAAATATTTGATGCCCAATGAGAGTTTTTATTTAATTGTTGAGAATAAAGAATCACGAGAATGAAAATTGTAGTTTAACTAAATATAAAAGTCGCCCATAGAATTTTATTTAATTAAACTATTTGCTCCACGTACCCAGATAATTTTCATTTAATTCAAAGGAGAAATTCTTAGACGGAAGACACCAAAAAAATTAATTAAACTTTTTATTTCTGATTCGAATCACAGCGAAAATCTTCGAAACCTACAAAGCAAACTCACATTTCGGTTGCCGTCAAAGGCTTTTATTTTATTCGATTTCATGGGAGAAGTTTAAATAAATTTAATTATAGGGAACTTTGGCAACAAGAAGTAAAATAAATTAAGTTAATTAAATTCTTTTTCTTTTAAATATTTTTGTCGTCCTAAAAAGGACGGTTTTAAATTGGATGCGGTGAAAAGATTTAAGCTTTCTTTTCGGTCTTCTTTGGCAACAAGACGGCTTGGATGTTGGGCAAGACACCGCCTTGTGCGATTGTGACTCCCGAAAGGAGTTTGTTCAATTCCTCGTCGTTACGGATGGCCAATTGCAAATGACGTGGGATGATTCTGGTCTTCTTGTTGTCACGGGCAGCGTTGCCAGCCAACTCAAGAACTTCAGCGGCCAAGTATTCCATGACGGCAGCCAAGTAAACTGGAGCTCCGGCACCAACACGTTCTGCGTAGTTTCCTTTGCGCAACAAACGATGAATACGACCAACTGGGAACTGAAGTCCAGCACGGTTTGATCGGGACTTTGCCTTTGACTTAACTTTTCCTCCTTTGCCGCGGCCTGACATGTTGAATTATTTTCTTTTTACTTTGAGAGAGAACGATGTGAAGCGATCGAAAATTCGATTTATACTGAAGCGTTTGTACGAGCGTGCACAAATATTTATACAAAAGTACGAATAAGAGAAAACCAGAGAGGCGTGGCTTAGAGCGGAGAGGAAAAAATTGTGTATAAGTATTGTTGCGTTTTGTGTGAGAGCTTCAGTATCGTCTTGAATTTTCAACGAAACACATCGAAATGGCACCGCCGAAAACTAGTGGAAAAGCTGCAAAGAAAGCCGGAAAGGCACAAAAGAACATCTCAAAGGATGGCAAGAAGCATAAGCGCAAGCGAAAGGAATCTTATGCCATCTACATCTTCAAAGTTCTGAAGCAAGTTCACCCCGACACCGGAATCTCATCAAAAGCAATGAGCATCATGAACAGCTTCGTCAACGACATCTTCGAACGCATTGCCGCTGAAGCCTCTCGTTTGGCTCACTACAACAAACGTTCAACCATCACGAGTCGCGAGATTCAAACAGCCGTTCGTCTCTTGTTGCCCGGTGAATTGGCCAAGCACGCTGTCAGTGAAGGAACCAAAGCCGTCACAAAATATACATCGTCGAAGTAAATTGCTTTATCCGACCTCAACTAAAACCGTCCTTTTTAGGACGACAAAAACATTTGAAAGAAAAAGAAATAATTAACTTGCAATCATATCGACTGAAAAATCATTCTCTTGCCATGAACAAATAAAATAAATTTTCTTATATTACAGGAATCGTTTAAAATAAAAATTGTGCTTTAATTAATAAAGGTTACGTCTCGATTTGAATTCAAATTATTTTGAATCAAGTGCCCCAACAAATTTATGTTTTTCTCGCTTGCCCAATTTTTGAGTATTGGCTCATATTGATTTTTTGAATCTACTTGAATTAAACAATTTAATTTAAAATGGCGCTCAGAGATAGAACCTTTACTGTTTCGCAAAGGAATTTTGTTTTGACTAGATGAAATTAATTATTTTAATTTGTTAACAAAAAATTAATTAAATGCATTGAATTCTAAGCCACTCGTTATCATAAGAAGTTTGTTAACTTAATTAATTTTAGTAATCAACGATCGCGCCACACTGAAAGCAAACTTCATTCATTGTGAGAAAAAATTCTCGTACAAAAATTTCCTTGCAACTCGATTGCTTCAATATTTTGTTTGCTAAATGATTTTATGGTGTTTTTGTACTTTAATTAATAAAAGATTGGTCGTTTAATACAGTTAAGACAATCAGTAATTTTAATTTCAACTTACTAAAATTAACAAAATTTATCTTATGAATCGATGCTAATGCGTAGAAAATCTAACAAAAAATTCAGTGTAGGCATGTTAGGAAAATACAAATTTTTATTAATTAGAGTAGAATTTTTGATCATGTGAGTTAACACTTTTAAAATAGATTAGTTTGTCTCCAAGTATAATCAAAAAGATTTAAAAAACTTAATTCCAGCATTAGTTATAAGATGTTGAATGTGAATTTTCGTCATTTCGAACTTAATTTCAAAAGTTTTCATCTTTAATACTATAATTAACAGTAAAGTTAATTAAAATATTTCTTCACATTCGAGTAGCTGTTTTATTAAGCTTATAGTTTATAAAACATTTTCTATACGTTTTCATGCGCAACTAACTTGAATTAACGATTTCATCAATCGACATAGAAATTTGTGACGGTAATTTCAAAGAAAAATATGAAAGAAGAGGCTTCGTTCTGCATTGCTTGAAAATCGAGGGACCTAAACTTCTTCGTTCGCTCGCGTATCGAAAGAAAGTTATTTTCTACCAAGTCTCTTTGAAGAGTTAAAATCAAGTGAATTAAACAAAATGTCTGAAACTACACCAGTTGTTGCATCGCCAGTTGCTGAGAAGCCGGCATCACCACCGAAGAAGGCAGCAAAGTCTGCAGCTGCTGCCAAACCCAAGAAGCCAAAGGCAGCAAAAACTCATCCGCCAGTCAGTGACATGGTCGTGAATGCCGTCAAAACTTTGAAAGAACGCGGTGGCTCATCTCTCCAAGCAATCAAGAAGTTCTTGGCTGCCCAATACAAGGTTGACGTCGAGAAGTTGGCTCCATTCATCAAGAAATATTTGAAATCTGCCGTCGAAAAGGGTCAATTGCTCCAAACTAAAGGCAAAGGAGCCTCGGGTTCATTCAAGTTGCCCGCTGCAAGCAAGAAGGAAGCTGCACCAAAGAAGGCCGTCAAACCAGCAAGCGCCAAGCCAAAGAAGGCAGCTGGAGAGAAGAAACCTGCAGCCAAGAAATCAGTTGCAAAGAAACCAAAGGCAGCTGGCAGCCCAACTAAGATCAAGAAGCCCGTTGCCAAGACAGCTAAGAAACCAGCAGTCGCCAAGCCCGCAAAGAAGGCACCAGCAAAGCCAAAGGCAGTCGCTTCAGCTAAGCCAAAGGTTGCCGCTAAACCAAAGAAAGCAGCAGCTCCTAAAAAAGCTTCTCCAGCAAAGAAAGCAGCGGCACCGAAGAAGGCTCCCGCAGCAAAGAAACCAGTTGCTGCCAAGAAAGCAAAATAAACTAATTAATTTTATGCTTGTCGCCGTAACAAAATCTGACATGTTCAGATGCCCATTGAAATAGTCCTTTTCAGGACTAACAAAAAAATTGAAAAAGAAAGAAAAGTTAATTAAACTAACTTGAAAAAATCGAGCAATGAAACTGGGAGCTGTGAATAAAATAAATAATCTTTAGGCATTTTTATACTGATTTTGAACTGACAAACTTTTTATTTATTTTTGTACTTTAATTAACTTTTATAGGAAAATGTACTTTAATTAAGTTTTATAGAAAAATGTACTTTAATTAACTTTTTTTCGCTTATAAATTCTGCGATCGCTTTAAGAACGTTGAAGCTACTGCGTCAGAAAAACTAAATGAAACAAATTTCTTCGAAAACGTAGTATAATTAACTTTAGAAAAATGTACGTTAACTAACTTTTTCTTTAAATCTACTATAACTAATTTTTTTTTCTTAAATATTTTGCGTATTGGATGAGAACGAATCATCGTTGACGAAAATAAAAAAAAACAAATTTATGAAAAATGTACTCTAATTAACTTTTTATAAAATCTACTATAATTAACTTTATTTTTCAAAATGTTTGACAGCCGTTTCATCTGAAATTACATGATTAAACAATAAAATTCATTTTATTTCTTGAGATCATAAGTTAACTTAATTAATTTCTTTTCTTTGTAATTTTTTTGTGGTCTTGAAAAAGACCGTTTTGTATATTGACGAATGGAGATTAATTTAAGCACGTTCTCCACGGATACGACGAGCCAATTGGATGTCTTTTGGCATGATGGTAACTCGCTTGGCGTGGATGGCGCACAAGTTGGTATCTTCGAACAAACCGACGAGGTAAGCTTCAGATGCTTCTTGAAGAGCCATGACTGCCGACGATTGGAAACGCAAGTCAGTCTTGAAATCTTGGGCAATCTCACGAACAAGGCGCTGGAAAGGCAACTTGCGGATCAACAACTCAGTTGATTTCTGATAACGACGGATCTCACGAAGAGCGACGGTACCAGGTCGGTAACGATGAGGCTTCTTCACTCCTCCAGTGGCTGGTGCAGATTTACGGGCAGCCTTGGTTGCCAATTGTTTACGTGGAGCTTTTCCTCCAGTCGATTTACGAGCGGTTTGCTTGGTACGGGCCATTTTAGTTTACGATGTGTTTGCGTTGAAATTCGAAACAAAACTGATGAGACGAGCGAGAGTGTGCAAGTATTTATACAAAATTCTTGGCGCGAAGAGAGAATTCTGAGGGGAAATAAGAATTGTACATTTTATCAATTTCCGTTTGATACCGCCAGTGAAATCTATTAAAATTTATCTTAAAATATTGATTAAACTTTATTTCATCTTTTGAAGTAAATTTTATTTCGATGCGTTGCGCGAATCGCTCAGAAATTTAGTTAAAGTCGATGTTTTGGGTAATTTTTGAGGGGAAATGACACATTAACGTTAATTAACGTCGAACCGACCACGTCCCAGAAAATAATTTTATTTCATTAAGTAAAACAGTTGAGTCTCTTGCGAAATAAGAAATAAATATTTTGATTAATTAAAGTGGACGACTGGAAATCGAGAAAATGTGTTTTACGAGTGAGTTTGTGTGAGTGAGAGCATGAAAACGATTTTGTATAAATACAAGCGCCTTTGCGAAGAAAATCATCATTCGAGTTTTATCTTTCAACGTGTAAAGTTCTCTCAACAAATAATATTTCAACATGACTGGTCGCGGCAAAGGAGGAAAAGGTTTAGGCAAAGGTGGAGCCAAACGTCATCGCAAAGTTCTTCGTGATAACATCCAGGGAATTACCAAGCCCGCAATTCGTCGTTTGGCCCGTCGCGGTGGTGTGAAACGTATCAGCGGTCTCATCTACGAAGAAACCCGTGGCGTCTTGAAGGTTTTCTTGGAAAACGTCATTCGTGATGCCGTCACATACACTGAACACGCCAAGCGCAAGACTGTCACCGCCATGGATGTCGTCTATGCTTTGAAACGTCAAGGACGTACCTTGTACGGTTTCGGAGGTTAAGCTAACTAACATCAAATTATCAGCTGCCTACAAAACAACATTAAAACGGTCTTTTTCAAGACCAACAAATAAATTTAAAGAAAAGAAATCAATTTGCTTCGACCAAAATTCATTTTACGAGAATAAAAATATAGTTTAATTAAATAAAAATATTGAAATCATTACATTAGGAGCCCTGAAAAGTATTTTTATTGAAATATTTGATGCCCAATGAGAGTTTTTATTTAATTGTTGAGAATAAAGAATCACGAGAATGAAAATTGTAGTTTAACTAAATATAAAAGTCGCCCATAGAATTTTATTTAATTAAACTATTTGCTCCATGTACCCAGATAATTTTCATTTAATTCAAAGGAGAAATTCTTAGACGGAAGACACCAAATAAATTAATTATACTTTTTATTTCTGATTCGAATCACAGCGAAAATCTTCGAAACCTACAAAGCAAACTCACATTTCGGTTGCCGTCAAAGGCTTTTATTTTATTCGATTTCATGGGAGAAGTTTAAATAAATTTAATTATAGGGAACTTTGGCAACAAGAAGTAAAATAAATTAAGTTAATTAAATTCTTTTTCTTTTAAATATTTTTGTCGTCCTAAAAAGGACGGTTTTAAATTGGATGCGGTGAAAAGATTTAAGCTTTCTTTTCGGTCTTCTTTGGCAACAAGACGGCTTGGATGTTGGGCAAGACACCGCCTTGTGCGATTGTGACTCCCGAAAGGAGTTTGTTCAATTCCTCGTCGTTACGGATGGCCAATTGCAAATGACGTGGGATGATTCTGGTCTTCTTGTTGTCACGGGCAGCGTTGCCAGCCAACTCAAGAACTTCAGCGGCCAAGTATTCCATGACGGCAGCCAAGTAAACTGGAGCTCCGGCACCAACACGTTCTGCGTAGTTTCCTTTGCGCAACAAACGATGAATACGACCAACTGGGAACTGAAGTCCAGCACGGTTTGATCGGGACTTTGCCTTTGACTTAACTTTTCCTCCTTTGCCGCGGCCTGACATGTTGAATTATTTTCTTTTTACTTTGAGAGAGAACGATGTGAAGCGATCGAAAATTCGATTTATACTGAAGCGTTTGTACGAGCGTGCACAAATATTTATACAAAAGTACGAATAAGAGAAAACCAGAGAGGCGTGGCTTAGAGCGGAGAGGAAAAAATTGTGTATAAGTATTGTTGCGTTTTGTGTGAGAGCTTCAGTATCGTCTTGAATTTTCAACGAAACACATCGAAATGGCACCGCCGAAAACTAGTGGAAAAGCTGCAAAGAAAGCCGGAAAGGCACAAAAGAACATCTCAAAGGATGGCAAGAAGCATAAGCGCAAGCGAAAGGAATCTTATGCCATCTACATCTTCAAAGTTCTGAAGCAAGTTCACCCCGACACCGGAATCTCATCAAAAGCAATGAGCATCATGAACAGCTTCGTCAACGACATCTTCGAACGCATTGCCGCTGAAGCCTCTCGTTTGGCTCACTACAACAAACGTTCAACCATCACGAGTCGCGAGATTCAAACAGCCGTTCGTCTCTTGTTGCCCGGTGAATTGGCCAAGCACGCTGTCAGTGAAGGAACCAAAGCCGTCACAAAATATACATCGTCGAAGTAAATTGCTTTATCCGACCTCAACTAAAACCGTCCTTTTTAGGACGACAAAAACATTTGAAAGAAAAAGAAATAATTAACTTGCAATCATATCGACTGAAAAATCATTCTCTTGCCATGAACAAATAAAATAAATTTTCTTATATTACAGGAATCGTTAAAATAAAAATTGTGCTTTAATTAATAAAGGTTACGTCTCGATTTGAATTCAAATTATTTTGAATCAAGTGCCCCAACAAATTTATGTTTTTCTCGCTTGCCCAATTTTTGAGTATATATTGATTTTTGAATCTACTTGAATTAAACAATTTTTTGGCGCTCAGAGATAGAACCTTTACTGTCTCGCAAAGGAATTTTGTTTTGACTAGATGAAATTAATTATTTTAATTTGTTAACAAAAAATTAATTAAATGCATTGAATTCTAAGCCACTCGTTATCATAAGAAGTTTGTTAACTTAATTAATTTTAGTAATCAACGATCGCGCCACACTGAAAGCAAACTTCATTCATTGTGAGAAAAAATTCTCGTACAAAAATTTCCTTGCAACTCGATTGCTTCAATATTTTGTTTGCTAAATGATTTTATGGTGTTTTTGTACTTTAATTAATAAAAGATTGGTCGTTTAATACAGTTAAGACAATCAGTAATTTTAATTTCAACTTACTAAAATTAACAAAATTTATCTTATGAATCGATGCTAATGCGTAGAAAATCTAACAAAAAATTCAGTGTAGGCATGTTAGGAAAATACAAATTTTTATTAATTAGAGTAGAATTTTTGATCATGTGAGTTAACACTTTTAAAATAGATTAGTTTGTCTCCAAGTATAATCAAAAAGATTTAAAAAAACTTAATTCCAGCATTAGTTATAAGATGTTGAATGTGAATTTTCGTCATTTCGAACTTAATTTCAAAAGTTTTCATCTTTAATACTATAATTAACAGTAAAGTTAATTAAAATATTTCTTCACATTCGAGTAGCTGTTTTATTAAGCTTATAGTTTATAAAACATTTTCTATACGTTTTCATGCGCAACTAACTTGAATTAACGATTTCATCAATCGACATAGAAATTTGTGACGGTAATTTCAAAGAAAAATATGAAAGAAGAGGCTTCGTTCTGCATTGCTTGAAAATCGAGGGACCTAAACTTCTTCGTTCGCTCGCGTATCGAAAGAAAGTTATTTTCTACCAAGTCTCTTTGAAGAGTTAAAATCAAGTGAATTAAACAAAATGTCTGAAACTACACCAGTTGTTGCATCGCCAGTTGCTGAGAAGCCGGCATCACCACCGAAGAAGGCAGCAAAGTCTGCAGCTGCTGCCAAACCCAAGAAGCCAAAGGCAGCAAAAACTCATCCGCCAGTCAGTGACATGGTCGTGAATGCCGTCAAAACTTTGAAAGAACGCGGTGGCTCATCTCTCCAAGCAATCAAGAAGTTCTTGGCTGCCCAATACAAGGTTGACGTCGAGAAGTTGGCTCCATTCATCAAGAAATATTTGAAATCTGCCGTCGAAAAGGGTCAATTGCTCCAAACTAAAGGCAAAGGAGCCTCGGGTTCATTCAAGTTGCCCGCTGCAAGCAAGAAGGAAGCTGCACCAAAGAAGGCCGTCAAACCAGCAAGCGCCAAGCCAAAGAAGGCAGCTGGAGAGAAGAAACCTGCAGCCAAGAAATCAGTTGCAAAGAAACCAAAGGCAGCTGGCAGCCCAACTAAGATCAAGAAGCCCGTTGCCAAGACAGCTAAGAAACCAGCAGTCGCCAAGCCCGCAAAGAAGGCACCAGCAAAGCCAAAGGCAGTCGCTTCAGCTAAGCCAAAGGTTGCCGCTAAACCAAAGAAAGCAGCAGCTCCTAAAAAAGCTTCTCCAGCAAAGAAAGCAGCGGCACCGAAGAAGGCTCCCGCAGCAAAGAAACCAGTTGCTGCCAAGAAAGCAAAATAAACTAATTAATTTTATGCTTGTCGCCGTAACAAAATCTGACATGTTCAGATGCCCATTGAAATAGTCCTTTTCAGGACTAACAAAAAAATTGAAAAAGAAAGAAAAGTTAATTAAACTAACTTGAAAAAATCGAGCAATGAAACTGGGAGCTGTGAATAAAATAAATAATCTTTAGGCATTTTTATACTGATTTTGAACTGACAAACTTTTTATTTATTTTTGTACTTTAATTAACTTTTATAGGAAAATGTACTTTAATTAAGTTTTATAGAAAAATGTACTTTAATTAACTTTTTTTCGCTTATAAATTCTGCGATCGCTTTAAGAACGTTGAAGCTACTGCGTCAGAAAAACTAAATGAAACAAATTTCTTCGAAAACGTAGTATAATTAACTTTAGAAAAATGTACGTTAACTAACTTTTTTTTAAATCTACTATAACTAATTTTTTTCTTAAATATTTTGCGTATTGGATGAGAACGAATCATCGTTGACGAAAATAAAACAAATTTATGAAAAATGTACTCTAATTAACTTTTTATAAAATCTACTATAATTAACTTTATTTTTCAAAATGTTTGACAGCCGTTTCATCTGAAATTACATGATTAAACAATAAAATTCATTTTATTTCTTGAGATCATAAGTTAACTTAATTAATTTCTTTTCTTTGTAATTTTTTTGTGGTCTTGAAAAAGACCGTTTTGTATATTGACGAATGGAGATTAATTTAAGCACGTTCTCCACGGATACGACGAGCCAATTGGATGTCTTTTGGCATGATGGTAACTCGCTTGGCGTGGATGGCGCACAAGTTGGTATCTTCGAACAAACCGACGAGGTAAGCTTCAGATGCTTCTTGAAGAGCCATGACTGCCGACGATTGGAAACGCAAGTCAGTCTTGAAATCTTGGGCAATCTCACGAACAAGGCGCTGGAAAGGCAACTTGCGGATCAACAACTCAGTTGATTTCTGATAACGACGGATCTCACGAAGAGCGACGGTACCAGGTCGGTAACGATGAGGCTTCTTCACTCCTCCAGTGGCTGGTGCAGATTTACGGGCAGCCTTGGTTGCCAATTGTTTACGTGGAGCTTTTCCTCCAGTCGATTTACGAGCGGTTTGCTTGGTACGGGCCATTTTAGTTTACGATGTGTTTGCGTTGAAATTCGAAACAAAACTGATGAGACGAGCGAGAGTGTGCAAGTATTTATACAAAATTCTTGGCGCGAAGAGAGAATTCTGAGGGGAAATAAGAATTGTACATTTTATCAATTTCCGTTTGATACCGCCAGTGAAATCTATTAAAATTTATCTTAAAATATTGATTAAACTTTATTTCATCTTTTGAAGTAAATTTTATTTCGATGCGTTGCGCGAATCGCTCAGAAATTTAGTTAAAGTCGATGTTTTGGGTAATTTTTGAGGGGAAATGACACATTAACGTTAATTAACGTCGAACCGACCACGTCCCAGAAAATAATTTTATTTCATTAAGTAAAACAGTTGAGTCTCTTGCGAAATAAGAAATAAATATTTTGATTAATTAAAGTGGACGACTGGAAATCGAGAAAATGTGTTTTACGAGTGAGTTTGTGTGAGTGAGAGCATGAAAACGATTTTGTATAAATACAAGCGCCTTTGCGAAGAAAATCATCATTCGAGTTTTATCTTTCAACGTGTAAAGTTCTCTCAACAAATAATATTTCAACATGACTGGTCGCGGCAAAGGAGGAAAAGGTTTAGGCAAAGGTGGAGCCAAACGTCATCGCAAAGTTCTTCGTGATAACATCCAGGGAATTACCAAGCCCGCAATTCGTCGTTTGGCCCGTCGCGGTGGTGTGAAACGTATCAGCGGTCTCATCTACGAAGAAACCCGTGGCGTCTTGAAGGTTTTCTTGGAAAACGTCATTCGTGATGCCGTCACATACACTGAACACGCCAAGCGCAAGACTGTCACCGCCATGGATGTCGTCTATGCTTTGAAACGTCAAGGACGTACCTTGTACGGTTTCGGAGGTTAAGCTAACTAACATCAAATTATCAGCTGCCTACAAAACAACATTAAAACGGTCTTTTTCAAGACCAACAAATAAATTTAAAGAAAAGAAATCAATTTGCTTCGACCAAAATTCATTTTACGAGAATAAAAATATAGTTTAATTAAATAAAAATATTGAAATCATTACATTAGGAGCCCTGAAAAGTATTTTTATTGAAATATTTGATGCCCAATGAGAGTTTTTATCTAATTGTTGAGAATAAAGAATCACGAGAATAAAAATTGTAGTTTAACTAAATAAAATTATTACAAAAGTCGCCCATAGAATTTTATTTAATTAAACTATTTGCTCCATGTACCCAGATAATTTTCATTTAATTCAAAGGAGAAATTCTTAGACGGAAGACACCAAAAAAATTAATTAAACTTTTTATTTCTGATTCGAATCACAGCGAAAATCTTCGAAACCTACAAAGCAAACTCACATTTCGGTTGCCGTCAAAGGCTTTTATTTTATTCGATTTCATGGGAGAAGTTTAAATAAATTTAATTATAGGGAACTTTGGCAACAAGAAGTAAAATAAATTAAGTTAATTAAATTCTTTTTCTTTTAAATATTTTTGTCGTCCTAAAAAGGACGGTTTTAAATTGGATGCGGTGAAAAGATTTAAGCTTTCTTTTCGGTCTTCTTTGGCAACAAGACGGCTTGGATGTTGGGCAAGACACCGCCTTGTGCGATTGTGACTCCCGAAAGGAGTTTGTTCAATTCCTCGTCGTTACGGATGGCCAATTGCAAATGACGTGGGATGATTCTGGTCTTCTTGTTGTCACGGGCAGCGTTGCCAGCCAACTCAAGAACTTCAGCGGCCAAGTATTCCATGACGGCAGCCAAGTAAACTGGAGCTCCGGCACCAACACGTTCTGCGTAGTTTCCTTTGCGCAACAAACGATGAATACGACCAACTGGGAACTGAAGTCCAGCACGGTTTGATCGGGACTTTGCCTTTGACTTAACTTTTCCTCCTTTGCCGCGGCCTGACATGTTGAATTATTTTCTTTTTACTTTGAGAGAGAACGATGTGAAGCGATCGAAAATTCGATTTATACTGAAGCGTTTGTACGAGCGTGCACAAATATTTATACAAAAGTACGAATAAGAGAAAACCAGAGAGGCGTGGCTTAGAGCGGAGAGGAAAAAATTGTGTATAAGTATTGTTGCGTTTTGTGTGAGAGCTTCAGTATCGTCTTGAATTTTCAACGAAACACATCGAAATGGCACCGCCGAAAACTAGTGGAAAAGCTGCAAAGAAAGCCGGAAAGGCACAAAAGAACATCTCAAAGGATGGCAAGAAGCATAAGCGCAAGCGAAAGGAATCTTATGCCATCTACATCTTCAAAGTTCTGAAGCAAGTTCACCCCGACACCGGAATCTCATCAAAAGCAATGAGCATCATGAACAGCTTCGTCAACGACATCTTCGAACGCATTGCCGCTGAAGCCTCTCGTTTGGCTCACTACAACAAACGTTCAACCATCACGAGTCGCGAGATTCAAACAGCCGTTCGTCTCTTGTTGCCCGGTGAATTGGCCAAGCACGCTGTCAGTGAAGGAACCAAAGCCGTCACAAAATATACATCGTCGAAGTAAATTGCTTTATCCGACCTCAACTAAAACCGTCCTTTTTAGGACGACAAAAACATTTGAAAGAAAAAGAAATAATTAACTTGCAATCATATCGACTGAAAAATCATTCTCTTGCCATGAACAAATAAAATAAATTTTCTTATATTACAGGAATCGTTTAAAATAAAAATTGTGCTTTAATTAATAAAGGTTACGTCTCGATTTGAATTCAAATTATTTTGAATCAAGTGCCCCAACAAATTTATGTTTTTCTCGCTTGCCCAATTTTTGAGTATTGGCTCATATTGATTTTTTGAATCTACTTGAATTAAACAATTTAATTTAAAATGGCGCTCAGAGCTAGAACCTTTACTGTTTCGCAAAGGAATTTTGTTTTGACTAGATGAAATTAATTATTTTAATTTGTTAACAAAAAATTAATTAAATGCATTGAATTCTAAGCCACTCGTTATCATAAGAAGTTTGTTAACTTAATTAATTTTAGTAATCAACGATCGCGCCACACTGAAAGCAAACTTCATTCATTGTGAGAAAAAATTCTCGTACAAAAATTTCCTTGCAACTCGATTGCTTCAATATTTTGTTTGCTAAATGATTTTATGGTGTTTTTGTACTTTAATTAATAAAAGATTGGTCGTTTAATACAGTTAAGACAATCAGTAATTTTAATTTCAACTTACTAAAATTAACAAAATTTATCTTATGAATCGATGCTAATGCGTAGAAAATCTAACAAAAAATTCAGTGTAGGCATGTTAGGAAAATACAAATTTTTATTAATTAGAGTAGAATTTTTGATCATGTGAGTTAACACTTTTAAAATAGATTAGTTTGTCTCCAAGTATAATCAAAAAGATTTAAAAAAACTTAATTCCAGCATTAGTTATAAGATGTTGAATGTGAATTTTCGTCATTTCGAACTTAATTTCAAAAGTTTTCATCTTTAATACTATAATTAACAGTAAAGTTAATTAAAATATTTCTTCACATTCGAGTAGCTGTTTTATTAAGCTTATAGTTTATAAAACATTTTCTATACGTTTTCATGCGCAACTAACTTGAATTAACGATTTCATCAATCGACATAGAAATTTGTGACGGTAATTTCAAAGAAAAATATGAAAGAAGAGGCTTCGTTCTGCATTGCTTGAAAATCGAGGGACCTAAACTTCTTCGTTCGCTCGCGTATCGAAAGAAAGTTATTTTCTACCAAGTCTCTTTGAAGAGTTAAAATCAAGTGAATTAAACAAAATGTCTGAAACTACACCAGTTGTTGCATCGCCAGTTGCTGAGAAGCCGGCATCACCACCGAAGAAGGCAGCAAAGTCTGCAGCTGCTGCCAAACCCAAGAAGCCAAAGGCAGCAAAAACTCATCCGCCAGTCAGTGACATGGTCGTGAATGCCGTCAAAACTTTGAAAGAACGCGGTGGCTCATCTCTCCAAGCAATCAAGAAGTTCTTGGCTGCCCAATACAAGGTTGACGTCGAGAAGTTGGCTCCATTCATCAAGAAATATTTGAAATCTGCCGTCGAAAAGGGTCAATTGCTCCAAACTAAAGGCAAAGGAGCCTCGGGTTCATTCAAGTTGCCCGCTGCAAGCAAGAAGGAAGCTGCACCAAAGAAGGCCGTCAAACCAGCAAGCGCCAAGCCAAAGAAGGCAGCTGGAGAGAAGAAACCTGCAGCCAAGAAATCAGTTGCAAAGAAACCAAAGGCAGCTGGCAGCCCAACTAAGATCAAGAAGCCCGTTGCCAAGACAGCTAAGAAACCAGCAGTCGCCAAGCCCGCAAAGAAGGCACCAGCAAAGCCAAAGGCAGTCGCTTCAGCTAAGCCAAAGGTTGCCGCTAAACCAAAGAAAGCAGCAGCTCCTAAAAAAGCTTCTCCAGCAAAGAAAGCAGCGGCACCGAAGAAGGCTCCCGCAGCAAAGAAACCAGTTGCTGCCAAGAAAGCAAAATAAACTAATTAATTTTATGCTTGTCGCCGTAACAAAATCTGACATGTTCAGATGCCCATTGAAATAGTCCTTTTCAGGACTAACAAAAAAATTGAAAAAGAAAGAAAAGTTAATTAAACTAACTTGAAAAAATCGAGCAATGAAACTGGGAGCTGTGAATAAAATAAATAATCTTTAGGCATTTTTATACTGATTTTGAACTGACAAACTTTTTATTTATTTTTGTACTTTAATTAACTTTTATAGGAAAATGTACTTTAATTAAGTTTTATAGAAAAATGTACTTTAATTAACTTTTTTTCGCTTATAAATTCTGCGATCGCTTTAAGAACGTTGAAGCTACTGCGTCAGAAAAACTAAATGAAACAAATTTCTTCGAAAACGTAGTATAATTAACTTTAGAAAAATGTACGTTAACTAACTTTTTCTTTAAATCTACTATAACTAATTTTTTTTTCTTAAATATTTTGCGTATTGGATGAGAACGAATCATCGTTGACGAAAATAAAAAAAAACAAATTTATGAAAAATTTACTCTAATTAACTTTTTATAAAATCTACTATAATTAACTTTATTTTTCAAAATGTTTGACAGCCGTTTCATCTGAAATTACATGATTAAACAATAAAATTCATTTTATTTCTTGAGATCATAAGTTAACTTAATTAATTTCTTTTCTTTGTAATTTTTTTGTGGTCTTGAAAAAGACCGTTTTGTATATTGACGAATGGAGATTAATTTAAGCACGTTCTCCACGGATACGACGAGCCAATTGGATGTCTTTTGGCATGATGGTAACTCGCTTGGCGTGGATGGCGCACAAGTTGGTATCTTCGAACAAACCGACGAGGTAAGCTTCAGATGCTTCTTGAAGAGCCATGACTGCCGACGATTGGAAACGCAAGTCAGTCTTGAAATCTTGGGCAATCTCACGAACAAGGCGCTGGAAAGGCAACTTGCGGATCAACAACTCAGTTGATTTCTGATAACGACGGATCTCACGAAGAGCGACGGTACCAGGTCGGTAACGATGAGGCTTCTTCACTCCTCCAGTGGCTGGTGCAGATTTACGGGCAGCCTTGGTTGCCAATTGTTTACGTGGAGCTTTTCCTCCAGTCGATTTACGAGCGGTTTGCTTGGTACGGGCCATTTTAGTTTACGATGTGTTTGCGTTGAAATTCGAAACAAAACTGATGAGACGAGCGAGAGTGTGCAAGTATTTATACAAAATTCTTGGCGCGAAGAGAGAATTCTGAGGGGAAATAAGAATTGCACATTTTATCAATTTCCGTTTGATCCCGCTAGTGAAATCTATTGAAATTTATCTTAAAATATTGCTTAAACTTTATTTCATCTTTTGAAATAAATTTTATTTCGATGCGTTTCACGAATCGCTCAGAAATTTAGTTAAAGTCGATGTTTTGGGTAATTTTTGAGGGGAAATGACACATTAACGTTAATTAACGTCGAACCGACCACGTCCCAGAAAATAATTTTATTTCATTAAGTAAAACAGTTGAGTCTCTTGCGAAATAAGAAATAAATATTTTGATTAATTAAAGTGGACGACTGGAAATCGAGAAAATGTGTTTTACGAGTGAGTTTGTGTGAGTGAGAGCATGAAAACGATTTTGTATAAATACAAGCGCCTTTGCGAAGAAAATCATCATTCGAGTTTTATCTTTCAACGTGTAAAGTTCTCTCAACAAATAATATTTCAACATGACTGGTCGCGGCAAAGGAGGAAAAGGTTTAGGCAAAGGTGGAGCCAAACGTCATCGCAAAGTTCTTCGTGATAACATCCAGGGAATTACCAAGCCCGCAATTCGTCGTTTGGCCCGTCGCGGTGGTGTGAAACGTATCAGCGGTCTCATCTACGAAGAAACCCGTGGCGTCTTGAAGGTTTTCTTGGAAAACGTCATTCGTGATGCCGTCACATACACTGAACACGCCAAGCGCAAGACTGTCACCGCCATGGATGTCGTCTATGCTTTGAAACGTCAAGGACGTACCTTGTACGGTTTCGGAGGTTAAGCTAACTAACATCAAATTATCAGCTGCCTACAAAACAACATTAAAACGGTCTTTTTCAAGACCAACAAATAAATTTAAAGAAAAGAAATCAATTTGCTTCGACCAAAATTCATTTTACGAGAATAAAAATATAGTTTAATTAAATAAAAATATTGAAATCATTACATAAGGAGCCCAGAAAAGTATTTTTATTGAAATATTTGATGCCCAATGAGAGTTTTTATCTAATTGTTGAGAATAAAGAATCACGAGAATGAAAATTGTAGTTTAACTAAATATAAAAGTCGCCCATAGAATTTTATTTAATTAAACTATTTGCTCCATGTACCCAGATAATTTTCATTTAATTCAAAGGAGAAATTCTTAGACGGAAGACACCAAAAAAATTAATTAAACTTTTTATTTCTGATTCGAATCACAGCGAAAATCTTCGAAACCTACAAAGCAAACTCACATTTCGGTTGCCGTCAAAGGCTTTTATTTTATTCGATTTCATGGGAGAAGTTTAAATAAATTTAATTATAGGGAACTTTGGCAACAAGAAGTAAAATAAATTAAGTTAATTAAATTCTTTTTCTTTTAAATATTTTTGTCGTCCTAAAAAGGACGGTTTTAAATTGGATGCGGTGAAAAGATTTAAGCTTTCTTTTCGGTCTTCTTTGGCAACAAGACGGCTTGGATGTTGGGCAAGACACCGCCTTGTGCGATTGTGACTCCCGAAAGGAGTTTGTTCAATTCCTCGTCGTTACGGATGGCCAATTGCAAATGACGTGGGATGATTCTGGTCTTCTTGTTGTCACGGGCAGCGTTGCCAGCCAACTCAAGAACTTCAGCGGCCAAGTATTCCATGACGGCAGCCAAGTAAACTGGAGCTCCGGCACCAACACGTTCTGCGTAGTTTCCTTTGCGCAACAAACGATGAATACGACCAACTGGGAACTGAAGTCCAGCACGGTTTGATCGGGACTTTGCCTTTGACTTAACTTTTCCTCCTTTGCCGCGGCCTGACATGTTGAATTATTTTCTTTTTACTTTGAGAGAGAAACGATGTGAAGCGATCGAAAATTCGATTTATACTGAAGCGTTTGTACGAGCGTGCACAAATATTTATACAAAAGTACGAATAAGAGAAAACCAGAGAGGCGTGGCTTAGAGCGGAGAGGAAAAAATTGTGTATAAGTATTGTTGCGTTTTGTGTGAGAGCTTCAGTATCGTCTTGAATTTTCAACGAAACACATCGAAATGGCACCGCCGAAAACTAGTGGAAAAGCTGCAAAGAAAGCCGGAAAGGCACAAAAGAACATCTCAAAGGATGGCAAGAAGCATAAGCGCAAGCGAAAGGAATCTTATGCCATCTACATCTTCAAAGTTCTGAAGCAAGTTCACCCCGACACCGGAATCTCATCAAAAGCAATGAGCATCATGAACAGCTTCGTCAACGACATCTTCGAACGCATTGCCGCTGAAGCCTCTCGTTTGGCTCACTACAACAAACGTTCAACCATCACGAGTCGCGAGATTCAAACAGCCGTTCGTCTCTTGTTGCCCGGTGAATTGGCCAAGCACGCTGTCAGTGAAGGAACCAAAGCCGTCACAAAATATACATCGTCGAAGTAAATTGCTTTATCCGACCTCAACTAAAACCGTCCTTTTTAGGACGACAAAAACATTTGAAAGAAAAAGAAATAATTAACTTGCAATCATATCGACTGAAAAATCATTCTCTTGCCATGAACAAATAAAATAAATTTTCTTATATTACAGGAATCGTTTAAATAAAAATTGTGCTTTAATTAATAAAGGTTACGTCTCGATTTGAATTCAAATTATTTTGAATCAAGTGCCCCAACAAATTTATGTTTTTCTCGCTTGCCCAATTTTTGAGTATATATTGATTTTTGAATCTACTTGAATTAAACAATTTTTTGGCGCTCAGAGATAGAACCTTCTGTCTCGCAAAGGAATTTTGTTTTGACTAGATGAAATTAATTATTTTAATTTGTTAACAAAAAATTAATTAAATGCATTGAATTCTAAGCCACTCGTTATCATAAGAAGTTTGTTAACTTAATTAATTTTAGTAATCAACGATCGCGCCACACTGAAAGCAAACTTCATTCATTGTGAGAAAAAATTCTCGTACAAAAATTTCCTTGCAACTCGATTGCTTCAATATTTTGTTTGCTAAATGATTTTATGGTGTTTTTGTACTTTAATTAATAAAAGATTGGTCGTTTAATACAGTTAAGACAATCAGTAATTTTAATTTCAACTTACTAAAATTAACAAAATTTATCTTATGAATCGATGCTAATGCGTAGAAAATCTAACAAAAAATTCAGTGTAGGCATGTTAGGAAAATACAAATTTTTATTAATTAGAGTAGAATTTTTGATCATGTGAGTTAACACTTTTAAAATAGATTAGTTTGTCTCCAAGTATAATCAAAAAGATTTAAAAAACTTAATTCCAGCATTAGTTATAAGATGTTGAATGTGAATTTTCGTCATTTCGAACTTAATTTCAAAAGTTTTCATCTTTAATACTATAATTAACAGTAAAGTTAATTAAAATATTTCTTCACATTCGAGTAGCTGTTTTATTAAGCTTATAGTTTATAAAACATTTTCTATACGTTTTCATGCGCAACTAACTTGAATTAACGATTTCATCAATCGACATAGAAATTTGTGACGGTAATTTCAAAGAAAAATATGAAAGAAGAGGCTTCGTTCTGCATTGCTTGAAAATCGAGGGACCTAAACTTCTTCGTTCGCTCGCGTATCGAAAGAAAGTTATTTTCTACCAAGTCTCTTTGAAGAGTTAAAATCAAGTGAATTAAACAAAATGTCTGAAACTACACCAGTTGTTGCATCGCCAGTTGCTGAGAAGCCGGCATCACCACCGAAGAAGGCAGCAAAGTCTGCAGCTGCTGCCAAACCCAAGAAGCCAAAGGCAGCAAAAACTCATCCGCCAGTCAGTGACATGGTCGTGAATGCCGTCAAAACTTTGAAAGAACGCGGTGGCTCATCTCTCCAAGCAATCAAGAAGTTCTTGGCTGCCCAATACAAGGTTGACGTCGAGAAGTTGGCTCCATTCATCAAGAAATATTTGAAATCTGCCGTCGAAAAGGGTCAATTGCTCCAAACTAAAGGCAAAGGAGCCTCGGGTTCATTCAAGTTGCCCGCTGCAAGCAAGAAGGAAGCTGCACCAAAGAAGGCCGTCAAACCAGCAAGCGCCAAGCCAAAGAAGGCAGCTGGAGAGAAGAAACCTGCAGCCAAGAAATCAGTTGCAAAGAAACCAAAGGCAGCTGGCAGCCCAACTAAGATCAAGAAGCCCGTTGCCAAGACAGCTAAGAAACCAGCAGTCGCCAAGCCCGCAAAGAAGGCACCAGCAAAGCCAAAGGCAGTCGCTTCAGCTAAGCCAAAGGTTGCCGCTAAACCAAAGAAAGCAGCAGCTCCTAAAAAAGCTTCTCCAGCAAAGAAAGCAGCGGCACCGAAGAAGGCTCCCGCAGCAAAGAAACCAGTTGCTGCCAAGAAAGCAAAATAAACTAATTAATTTTATGCTTGTCGCCGTAACAAAATCTGACATGTTCAGATGCCCATTGAAATAGTCCTTTTCAGGACTAACAAAAAAATTGAAAAAGAAAGAAAAGTTAATTAAACTAACTTGAAAAAATCGAGCAATGAAACTGGGAGCTGTGAATAAAATAAATAATCTTTAGGCATTTTTATACTGATTTTGAACTGACAAACTTTTTATTTATTTTTGTACTTTAATTAACTTTTATAGGAAAATGTACTTTAATTAAGTTTTATAGAAAAATGTACTTTAATTAACTTTTTTTCGCTTATAAATTCTGCGATCGCTTTAAGAACGTTGAAGCTACTGCGTCAGAAAAACTAAATGAAACAAATTTCTTCGAAAACGTAGTATAATTAACTTTAGAAAAATGTACGTTAACTAACTTTTTTTTAAATCTACTATAACTAATTTTTTTTTTCTTAAATATTTTGCGTATTGGATGAGAACGAATCATCGTTGACGTAAATAAAAAAAACAAATTTATGAAAAATGTACTCTAATTAACTTTTTATAAAATCTACTATAATTAACTTTATTTTTCAAAATGTTTGACAGCCGTTTCATCTGAAATTACATGATTAAACAATAAAATTCATTTTATTTCTTGAGATCATAAGTTAACTTAATTAATTTCTTTTCTTTGTAATTTTTTTGTGGTCTTGAAAAAGACCGTTTTGTATATTGACGAATGGAGATTAATTTAAGCACGTTCTCCACGGATACGACGAGCCAATTGGATGTCTTTTGGCATGATGGTAACTCGCTTGGCGTGGATGGCGCACAAGTTGGTATCTTCGAACAAACCGACGAGGTAAGCTTCAGATGCTTCTTGAAGAGCCATGACTGCCGACGATTGGAAACGCAAGTCAGTCTTGAAATCTTGGGCAATCTCACGAACAAGGCGCTGGAAAGGCAACTTGCGGATCAACAACTCAGTTGATTTCTGATAACGACGGATCTCACGAAGAGCGACGGTACCAGGTCGGTAACGATGAGGCTTCTTCACTCCTCCAGTGGCTGGTGCAGATTTACGGGCAGCCTTGGTTGCCAATTGTTTACGTGGAGCTTTTCCTCCAGTCGATTTACGAGCGGTTTGCTTGGTACGGGCCATTTTAGTTTACGATGTGTTTGCGTTGAAATTCGAAACAAAACTGATGAGACGAGCGAGAGTGTGCAAGTATTTATACAAAATTCTTGGCGCGAAGAGAGAATTCTGAGGGGAAATAAGAATTGTACATTTTATCAATTTCCGTTTGATACCGCCAGTGAAATCTATTAAAATTTATCTTAAAATATTGATTAAACTTTATTTCATCTTTTGAAGTAAATTTTATTTCGATGCGTTTCACGAATCGCTCAGAAATTTAGTTAAAGTCGATGTTTTGGGTAATTTTTGAGGGGAAATGACACATTAACGTTAATTAACGTCGAACCGACCACGTCCCAGAAAATAATTTTATTTCATTAAGTAAAACAGTTGAGTCTCTTGCGAAATAAGAAATAAATATTTTGATTAATTAAAGTGGACGACTGGAAATCGAGAAAATGTGTTTTACGAGTGAGTTTGTGTGAGTGAGAGCATGAAAACGATTTTGTATAAATACAAGCGCCTTTGCGAAGAAAATCATCATTCGAGTTTTATCTTTCAACGTGTAAAGTTCTCTCAACAAATAATATTTCAACATGACTGGTCGCGGCAAAGGAGGAAAAGGTTTAGGCAAAGGTGGAGCCAAACGTCATCGCAAAGTTCTTCGTGATAACATCCAGGGAATTACCAAGCCCGCAATTCGTCGTTTGGCCCGTCGCGGTGGTGTGAAACGTATCAGCGGTCTCATCTACGAAGAAACCCGTGGCGTCTTGAAGGTTTTCTTGGAAAACGTCATTCGTGATGCCGTCACATACACTGAACACGCCAAGCGCAAGACTGTCACCGCCATGGATGTCGTCTATGCTTTGAAACGTCAAGGACGTACCTTGTACGGTTTCGGAGGTTAAGCTAACTAACATCAAATTATCAGCTGCCTACAAAACAACATTAAAACGGTCTTTTTCAAGACCAACAAATAAATTTAAAGAAAAGAAATCAATTTGCTTCGACCAAAATTCATTTTACGAGAATAAAAATATAGTTTAATTAAATAAAAATATTGAAATCATTACATAAGGAGCCCAGAAAAATATTTTTATTGAAATATTTGATGCCCAATGAGAGTTTTTATCTAATTGTTGAGAATAAAGAATCACGAGAATGAAAATTGTAGTTTAACTAAATATAAAAGTCGCCCATAGAATTTTATTTATTTAAACTATTTGCTCCATGTACCCAGATAATTTTCATTTAATTCAAAGGAGAAATTCTTAGACGGAAGACACCAAAAAAATTAATTAAACTTTTTATTTCTGATTCGAATCACAGCGAAAATCTTCGAAACCTACAAAGCAAACTCACATTTCGGTTGCCGTCAAAGGCTTTTATTTTATTCGATTTCATGGGAGAAGTTTAAATAAATTTAATTATAGGGAACTTTGGCAACAAGAAGTAAAATAAATTAAGTTAATTAAATTCTTTTTCTTTTAAATATTTTTGTCGTCCTAAAAAGGACGGTTTTAAATTGGATGCGGTGAAAAGATTTAAGCTTTCTTTTCGGTCTTCTTTGGCAACAAGACGGCTTGGATGTTGGGCAAGACACCGCCTTGTGCGATTGTGACTCCCGAAAGGAGTTTGTTCAATTCCTCGTCGTTACGGATGGCCAATTGCAAATGACGTGGGATGATTCTGGTCTTCTTGTTGTCACGGGCAGCGTTGCCAGCCAACTCAAGAACTTCAGCGGCCAAGTATTCCATGACGGCAGCCAAGTAAACTGGAGCTCCGGCACCAACACGTTCTGCGTAGTTTCCTTTGCGCAACAAACGATGAATACGACCAACTGGGAACTGAAGTCCAGCACGGTTTGATCGGGACTTTGCCTTTGACTTAACTTTTCCTCCTTTGCCGCGGCCTGACATGTTGAATTATTTTCTTTTTACTTTGAGAGAGAACGATGTGAAGCGATCGAAAATTCGATTTATACTGAAGCGTTTGTACGAGCGTGCACAAATATTTATACAAAAGTACGAATAAGAGAAAACCAGAGAGGCGTGGCTTAGAGCGGAGAGGAAAAAATTGTGTATAAGTATTGTTGCGTTTTGTGTGAGAGCTTCAGTATCGTCTTGAATTTTCAACGAAACACATCGAAATGGCACCGCCGAAAACTAGTGGAAAAGCTGCAAAGAAAGCCGGAAAGGCACAAAAGAACATCTCAAAGGATGGCAAGAAGCATAAGCGCAAGCGAAAGGAATCTTATGCCATCTACATCTTCAAAGTTCTGAAGCAAGTTCACCCCGACACCGGAATCTCATCAAAAGCAATGAGCATCATGAACAGCTTCGTCAACGACATCTTCGAACGCATTGCCGCTGAAGCCTCTCGTTTGGCTCACTACAACAAACGTTCAACCATCACGAGTCGCGAGATTCAAACAGCCGTTCGTCTCTTGTTGCCCGGTGAATTGGCCAAGCACGCTGTCAGTGAAGGAACCAAAGCCGTCACAAAATATACATCGTCGAAGTAAATTGCTTTATCCGACCTCAACTAAAACCGTCCTTTTTAGGACGACAAAAACATTTGAAAGAAAAAGAAATAATTAACTTGCAATCATATCGACTGAAAAATCATTCTCTTGCCATGAACAAATAAAATAAATTTTCTTATATTACAGGAATCGTTAAAATAAAAATTGTGCTTTAATTAATAAAGGTTACGTCTCGATTTGAATTCAAATTATTTTGAATCAAGTGCCCCAACAAATTTATGTTTTTCTCGCTTGCCCAATTTTTGAGTATATATTGATTTTTGAATCTACTTGAATTAAACAATTTTTTGGCGCTCAGAGATAGAACCTTCTGTCTCGCAAAGGAATTTTGTTTTGACTAGATGAAATTAATTATTTTAATTTGTTAACAAAAAATTAATTAAATGCATTGAATTCTAAGCCACTCGTTATCATAAGAAGTTTGTTAACTTAATTAATTTTAGTAATCAACGATCGCGCCACACTGAAAGCAAACTTCATTCATTGTGAGAAAAAATTCTCGTACAAAAATTTCCTTGCAACTCGATTGCTTCAATATTTTGTTTGCTAAATGATTTTATGGTGTTTTTGTACTTTAATTAATAAAAGATTGGTCGTTTAATACAGTTAAGACAATCAGTAATTTTAATTTCAACTTACTAAAATTAACAAAATTTATCTTATGAATCGATGCTAATGCGTAGAAAATCTAACAAAAAATTCAGTGTAGGCATGTTAGGAAAATACAAATTTTTATTAATTAGAGTAGAATTTTTGATCATGTGAGTTAACACTTTTAAAATAGATTAGTTTGTCTCCAAGTATAATCAAAAAGATTTAAAAAAACTTAATTCCAGCATTAGTTATAAGATGTTGAATGTGAATTTTCGTCATTTCGAACTTAATTTCAAAAGTTTTCATCTTTAATACTATAATTAACAGTAAAGTTAATTAAAATATTTCTTCACATTCGAGTAGCTGTTTTATTAAGCTTATAGTTTATAAAACATTTTCTATACGTTTTCATGCGCAACTAACTTGAATTAACGATTTCATCAATCGACATAGAAATTTGTGACGGTAATTTCAAAGAAAAATATGAAAGAAGAGGCTTCGTTCTGCATTGCTTGAAAATCGAGGGACCTAAACTTCTTCGTTCGCTCGCGTATCGAAAGAAAGTTATTTTCTACCAAGTCTCTTTGAAGAGTTAAAATCAAGTGAATTAAACAAAATGTCTGAAACTACACCAGTTGTTGCATCGCCAGTTGCTGAGAAGCCGGCATCACCACCGAAGAAGGCAGCAAAGTCTGCAGCTGCTGCCAAACCCAAGAAGCCAAAGGCAGCAAAAACTCATCCGCCAGTCAGTGACATGGTCGTGAATGCCGTCAAAACTTTGAAAGAACGCGGTGGCTCATCTCTCCAAGCAATCAAGAAGTTCTTGGCTGCCCAATACAAGGTTGACGTCGAGAAGTTGGCTCCATTCATCAAGAAATATTTGAAATCTGCCGTCGAAAAGGGTCAATTGCTCCAAACTAAAGGCAAAGGAGCCTCGGGTTCATTCAAGTTGCCCGCTGCAAGCAAGAAGGAAGCTGCACCAAAGAAGGCCGTCAAACCAGCAAGCGCCAAGCCAAAGAAGGCAGCTGGAGAGAAGAAACCTGCAGCCAAGAAATCAGTTGCAAAGAAACCAAAGGCAGCTGGCAGCCCAACTAAGATCAAGAAGCCCGTTGCCAAGACAGCTAAGAAACCAGCAGTCGCCAAGCCCGCAAAGAAGGCACCAGCAAAGCCAAAGGCAGTCGCTTCAGCTAAGCCAAAGGTTGCCGCTAAACCAAAGAAAGCAGCAGCTCCTAAAAAAGCTTCTCCAGCAAAGAAAGCAGCGGCACCGAAGAAGGCTCCCGCAGCAAAGAAACCAGTTGCTGCCAAGAAAGCAAAATAAACTAATTAATTTTATGCTTGTCGCCGTAACAAAATCTGACATGTTCAGATGCCCATTGAAATAGTCCTTTTCAGGACTAACAAAAAAATTGAAAAAGAAAGAAAAGTTAATTAAACTAACTTGAAAAAATCGAGCAATGAAACTGGGAGCTGTGAATAAAATAAATAATCTTTAGGCATTTTTATACTGATTTTGAACTGACAAACTTTTTATTTATTTTTGTACTTTAATTAACTTTTATAGGAAAATGTACTTTAATTAAGTTTTATAGAAAAATGTACTTTAATTAACTTTTTTTCGCTTATAAATTCTGCGATCGCTTTAAGAACGTTGAAGCTACTGCGTCAGAAAAACTAAATGAAACAAATTTCTTCGAAAACGTAGTATAATTAACTTTAGAAAAATGTACGTTAACTAACTTTTTCTTTAAATCTACTATAACTAATTTTTTTTCTTAAATATTTTGTGTATTGGATGAGAACGAATCATCGTTGACGAAAATAAAATAAACAAATTTATGAAAAATGTACTCTAATTAACTTTTTATAAAATCTACTATAATTAACTTTATTTTTCAAAATGTTTGACAGCCGTTTCATCTGAAATTACATGATTAAACAATAAAATTCATTTTATTTCTTGAGATCATAAGTTAACTTAATTAATTTCTTTTCTTTGTAATTTTTTTGTGGTCTTGAAAAAGACCGTTTTGTATATTGACGAATGGAGATTAATTTAAGCACGTTCTCCACGGATACGACGAGCCAATTGGATGTCTTTTGGCATGATGGTAACTCGCTTGGCGTGGATGGCGCACAAGTTGGTATCTTCGAACAAACCGACGAGGTAAGCTTCAGATGCTTCTTGAAGAGCCATGACTGCCGACGATTGGAAACGCAAGTCAGTCTTGAAATCTTGGGCAATCTCACGAACAAGGCGCTGGAAAGGCAACTTGCGGATCAACAACTCAGTTGATTTCTGATAACGACGGATCTCACGAAGAGCGACGGTACCAGGTCGGTAACGATGAGGCTTCTTCACTCCTCCAGTGGCTGGTGCAGATTTACGGGCAGCCTTGGTTGCCAATTGTTTACGTGGAGCTTTTCCTCCAGTCGATTTACGAGCGGTTTGCTTGGTACGGGCCATTTTAGTTTACGATGTGTTTGCGTTGAAATTCGAAACAAAACTGATGAGACGAGCGAGAGTGTGCAAGTATTTATACAAAATTCTTGGCGCGAAGAGAGAATTCTGAGGGGAAATAAGAATTGTACATTTTATCAATTTCCCTTTGATCCCGCAAGTGAAATCTATTAAAATTTATCTTAAAATATTGATTAAACTTTATTTCATCTTTTGAAGTAAATTTTATTTCGATGCGTTTCACGAATCGCTCAGAAATTTAGTTAAAGTCGATGTTTTGGGTAATTTTTGAGGGGAAATGACACATTAACGTTAATTAACGTCGAACCGACCACGTCCCAGAAAATAATTTTATTTCATTAAGTAAAACAGTTGAGTCTCTTGCGAAATAAGAAATAAATATTTTGATTAATTAAAGTGGACGACTGGAAATCGAGAAAATGTGTTTTACGAGTGAGTTTGTGTGAGTGAGAGCATGAAAACGATTTTGTATAAATACAAGCGCCTTTGCGAAGAAAATCATCATTCGAGTTTTATCTTTCAACGTGTAAAGTTCTCTCAACAAATAATATTTCAACATGACTGGTCGCGGCAAAGGAGGAAAAGGTTTAGGCAAAGGTGGAGCCAAACGTCATCGCAAAGTTCTTCGTGATAACATCCAGGGAATTACCAAGCCCGCAATTCGTCGTTTGGCCCGTCGCGGTGGTGTGAAACGTATCAGCGGTCTCATCTACGAAGAAACCCGTGGCGTCTTGAAGGTTTTCTTGGAAAACGTCATTCGTGATGCCGTCACATACACTGAACACGCCAAGCGCAAGACTGTCACCGCCATGGATGTCGTCTATGCTTTGAAACGTCAAGGACGTACCTTGTACGGTTTCGGAGGTTAAGCTAACTAACATCAAATTATCAGCTGCCTACAAAACAACATTAAAACGGTCTTTTTCAAGACCAACAAATAAATTTAAAGAAAAGAAATCAATTTGCTTCGACCAAAATTCATTTTACGAGAATAAAAATATAGTTTAATTAAATAAAAATATTGAAATCATTACATTAGGAGCCCTGAAAAGTATTTTTATTGAAATATTTGATGCCCAATGAGAGTTTTTATCTAATTGTTGAAAATAAAAAATTGTAGTTTAACTAAATATAAAAGTCGCCCATAGAATTTTATTTAATTAAACTATTTGCTCCATGTACCCAGATAATTTTCATTTAATTCAAAGGAGAAATTCTTAGACGGAAGACACCAAAAAAATTAATTAAACTTTTTATTTCTGATTCGAATCACAGCGAAAATCTTCGAAACCTACAAAGCAAACTCACATTTCGGTTGCCGTCAAAGGCTTTTATTTTATTCGATTTCATGGGAGAAGTTTAAATAAATTTAATTATAGGGAACTTTGGCAACAAGAAGTAAAATAAATTAAGTTAATTAAATTCTTTTTCTTTTAAATATTTTTGTCGTCCTAAAAAGGACGGTTTTAAATTGGATGCGGTGAAAAGATTTAAGCTTTCTTTTCGGTCTTCTTTGGCAACAAGACGGCTTGGATGTTGGGCAAGACACCGCCTTGTGCGATTGTGACTCCCGAAAGGAGTTTGTTCAATTCCTCGTCGTTACGGATGGCCAATTGCAAATGACGTGGGATGATTCTGGTCTTCTTGTTGTCACGGGCAGCGTTGCCAGCCAACTCAAGAACTTCAGCGGCCAAGTATTCCATGACGGCAGCCAAGTAAACTGGAGCTCCGGCACCAACACGTTCTGCGTAGTTTCCTTTGCGCAACAAACGATGAATACGACCAACTGGGAACTGAAGTCCAGCACGGTTTGATCGGGACTTTGCCTTTGACTTAACTTTTCCTCCTTTGCCGCGGCCTGACATGTTGAATTATTTTCTTTTTACTTTGAGAGAGAACGATGTGAAGCGATCGAAAATTCGATTTATACTGAAGCGTTTGTACGAGCGTGCACAAATATTTATACAAAAGTACGAATAAGAGAAAACCAGAGAGGCGTGGCTTAGAGCGGAGAGGAAAAAATTGTGTATAAGTATTGTTGCGTTTTGTGTGAGAGCTTCAGTATCGTCTTGAATTTTCAACGAAACACATCGAAATGGCACCGCCGAAAACTAGTGGAAAAGCTGCAAAGAAAGCCGGAAAGGCACAAAAGAACATCTCAAAGGATGGCAAGAAGCATAAGCGCAAGCGAAAGGAATCTTATGCCATCTACATCTTCAAAGTTCTGAAGCAAGTTCACCCCGACACCGGAATCTCATCAAAAGCAATGAGCATCATGAACAGCTTCGTCAACGACATCTTCGAACGCATTGCCGCTGAAGCCTCTCGTTTGGCTCACTACAACAAACGTTCAACCATCACGAGTCGCGAGATTCAAACAGCCGTTCGTCTCTTGTTGCCCGGTGAATTGGCCAAGCACGCTGTCAGTGAAGGAACCAAAGCCGTCACAAAATATACATCGTCGAAGTAAATTGCTTTATCCGACCTCAACTAAAACCGTCCTTTTTAGGACGACAAAAACATTTGAAAGAAAAAGAAATAATTAACTTGCAATCATATCGACTGAAAAATCATTCTCTTGCCATGAACAAATAAAATAAATTTTCTTATATTACAGGAATCGTTAAAATAAAAATTGTGCTTTAATTAATAAAGGTTACGTCTCGATTTGAATTCAAATTATTTTGAATCAAGTGCCCCAACAAATTTATGTTTTTCTCGCTTGCCCAATTTTTGAGTATATATTGATTTTTGAATCTACTTGAATTAAACAATTTTTTGGCGCTCAGAGATAGAACCTTCTGTCTCGCAAAGGAATTTTGTTTTGACTAGATGAAATTAATTATTTTAATTTGTTAACAAAAAATTAATTAAATGCATTGAATTCTAAGCCACTCGTTATCATAAGAAGTTTGTTAACTTAATTAATTTTAGTAATCAACGATCGCGCCACACTGAAAGCAAACTTCATTCATTGTGAGAAAAAATTCTCGTACAAAAATTTCCTTGCAACTCGATTGCTTCAATATTTTGTTTGCTAAATGATTTTATGGTGTTTTTGTACTTTAATTAATAAAAGATTGGTCGTTTAATACAGTTAAGACAATCAGTAATTTTAATTTCAACTTACTAAAATTAACAAAATTTATCTTATGAATCGATGCTAATGCGTAGAAAATCTAACAAAAAATTCAGTGTAGGCATGTTAGGAAAATACAAATTTTTATTAATTAGAGTAGAATTTTTGATCATGTGAGTTAACACTTTTAAAATAGATTAGTTTGTCTCCAAGTATAATCAAAAAGATTTAAAAAACTTAATTCCAGCATTAGTTATAAGATGTTGAATGTGAATTTTCGTCATTTCGAACTTAATTTCAAAAGTTTTCATCTTTAATACTATAATTAACAGTAAAGTTAATTAAAATATTTCTTCACATTCGAGTAGCTGTTTTATTAAGCTTATAGTTTATAAAACATTTTCTATACGTTTTCATGCGCAACTAACTTGAATTAACGATTTCATCAATCGACATAGAAATTTGTGACGGTAATTTCAAAGAAAAATATGAAAGAAGAGGCTTCGTTCTGCATTGCTTGAAAATCGAGGGACCTAAACTTCTTCGTTCGCTCGCGTATCGAAAGAAAGTTATTTTCTACCAAGTCTCTTTGAAGAGTTAAAATCAAGTGAATTAAACAAAATGTCTGAAACTACACCAGTTGTTGCATCGCCAGTTGCTGAGAAGCCGGCATCACCACCGAAGAAGGCAGCAAAGTCTGCAGCTGCTGCCAAACCCAAGAAGCCAAAGGCAGCAAAAACTCATCCGCCAGTCAGTGACATGGTCGTGAATGCCGTCAAAACTTTGAAAGAACGCGGTGGCTCATCTCTCCAAGCAATCAAGAAGTTCTTGGCTGCCCAATACAAGGTTGACGTCGAGAAGTTGGCTCCATTCATCAAGAAATATTTGAAATCTGCCGTCGAAAAGGGTCAATTGCTCCAAACTAAAGGCAAAGGAGCCTCGGGTTCATTCAAGTTGCCCGCTGCAAGCAAGAAGGAAGCTGCACCAAAGAAGGCCGTCAAACCAGCAAGCGCCAAGCCAAAGAAGGCAGCTGGAGAGAAGAAACCTGCAGCCAAGAAATCAGTTGCAAAGAAACCAAAGGCAGCTGGCAGCCCAACTAAGATCAAGAAGCCCGTTGCCAAGACAGCTAAGAAACCAGCAGTCGCCAAGCCCGCAAAGAAGGCACCAGCAAAGCCAAAGGCAGTCGCTTCAGCTAAGCCAAAGGTTGCCGCTAAACCAAAGAAAGCAGCAGCTCCTAAAAAAGCTTCTCCAGCAAAGAAAGCAGCGGCACCGAAGAAGGCTCCCGCAGCAAAGAAACCAGTTGCTGCCAAGAAAGCAAAATAAACTAATTAATTTTATGCTTGTCGCCGTAACAAAATCTGACATGTTCAGATGCCCATTGAAATAGTCCTTTTCAGGACTAACAAAAAAATTGAAAAAGAAAGAAAAGTTAATTAAACTAACTTGAAAAAATCGAGCAATGAAACTGGGAGCTGTGAATAAAATAAATAATCTTTAGGCATTTTTATACTGATTTTGAACTGACAAACTTTTTATTTATTTTTGTACTTTAATTAACTTTTATAGGAAAATGTACTTTAATTAAGTTTTATAGAAAAATGTACTTTAATTAACTTTTTTTCGCTTATAAATTCTGCGATCGCTTTAAGAACGTTGAAGCTACTGCGTCAGAAAAACTAAATGAAACAAATTTCTTCGAAAACGTAGTATAATTAACTTTAGAAAAATGTACGTTAACTAACTTTTTTTTAAATCTACTATAACTAATTTTTTTTTCTTAAATATTTTGCGTATTGGATGAGAACGAATCATCGTTGACGAAAATAAAAAAAAAAACAAATTTATGAAAAATGTACTCTAATTAACTTTTTATAAAATCTACTATAATTAACTTTATTTTTCAAAATGTTTGACAGCCGTTTCATCTGAAATTACATGATTAAACAATAAAATTCATTTTATTTCTTGAGATCATAAGTTAACTTAATTAATTTCTTTTCTTTGTAATTTTTTTGTGGTCTTGAAAAAGACCGTTTTGTATATTGACGAATGGAGATTAATTTAAGCACGTTCTCCACGGATACGACGAGCCAATTGGATGTCTTTTGGCATGATGGTAACTCGCTTGGCGTGGATGGCGCACAAGTTGGTATCTTCGAACAAACCGACGAGGTAAGCTTCAGATGCTTCTTGAAGAGCCATGACTGCCGACGATTGGAAACGCAAGTCAGTCTTGAAATCTTGGGCAATCTCACGAACAAGGCGCTGGAAAGGCAACTTGCGGATCAACAACTCAGTTGATTTCTGATAACGACGGATCTCACGAAGAGCGACGGTACCAGGTCGGTAACGATGAGGCTTCTTCACTCCTCCAGTGGCTGGTGCAGATTTACGGGCAGCCTTGGTTGCCAATTGTTTACGTGGAGCTTTTCCTCCAGTCGATTTACGAGCGGTTTGCTTGGTACGGGCCATTTTAGTTTACGATGTGTTTGCGTTGAAATTCGAAACAAAACTGATGAGACGAGCGAGAGTGTGCAAGTATTTATACAAAATTCTTGGCGCGAAGAGAGAATTCTGAGGGGAAATAAGAATTGTACATTTTATCAATTTCCGTTTGATACCGCCAGTGAAATCTATTAAAATTTATCTTAAAATATTGATTAAACTTTATTTCATCTTTTGAAGTAAATTTTATTTCGATGCGTTTCACGAATCGCTCAGAAATTTAGTTAAAGTCGATGTTTTGGGTAATTTTTGAGGGGAAATGACACATTAACGTTAATTAACGTCGAACCGACCACGTCCCAGAAAATAATTTTATTTCATTAAGTAAAACAGTTGAGTCTCTTGCGAAATAAGAAATAAATATTTTGATTAATTAAAGTGGACGACTGGAAATCGAGAAAATGTGTTTTACGAGTGAGTTTGTGTGAGTGAGAGCATGAAAACGATTTTGTATAAATACAAGCGCCTTTGCGAAGAAAATCATCATTCGAGTTTTATCTTTCAACGTGTAAAGTTCTCTCAACAAATAATATTTCAACATGACTGGTCGCGGCAAAGGAGGAAAAGGTTTAGGCAAAGGTGGAGCCAAACGTCATCGCAAAGTTCTTCGTGATAACATCCAGGGAATTACCAAGCCCGCAATTCGTCGTTTGGCCCGTCGCGGTGGTGTGAAACGTATCAGCGGTCTCATCTACGAAGAAACCCGTGGCGTCTTGAAGGTTTTCTTGGAAAACGTCATTCGTGATGCCGTCACATACACTGAACACGCCAAGCGCAAGACTGTCACCGCCATGGATGTCGTCTATGCTTTGAAACGTCAAGGACGTACCTTGTACGGTTTCGGAGGTTAAGCTAACTAACATCAAATTATCAGCTGCCTACAAAACAACATTAAAACGGTCTTTTTCAAGACCAACAAATAAATTTAAAGAAAAGAAATCAATTTGCTTCGACCAAAATTCATTTTACGAGAATAAAAATATAGTTTAATTAAATAAAAATATTGAAATCATTACATTAGGAGCCCAGAAAAGTATTTTTATTGAATTATTTGATGCCCAATGAGAGTTTTTATTTAATTGTTGAGAAAATCGAGAATAAAAAATGTAGTTTAACTAAATAAAATTATTAGAAAAGTTGCCCATAGAATTTTATTTAATTAAACTATTTGCTCCATGTACCCAGATAATTTTCATTTAACTCAAAGGAGAAATTCTTAGACGGAAGACACCAAAAAAATTAATTAAACTTTTTATTTCTGATTCGAATCACAGCGAAAATCTTCGAAACCTACAAAGCAAACTCACATTTCGGTTGCCGTCAAAGGCTTTTATTTTATTCGATTTCATGGGAGAAGTTTAAATAAATTTAATTATAGGGAACTTTGGCAACAAGAAGTAAAATAAATTAAGTTAATTAAATTCTTTTTCTTTTAAATATTTTTGTCGTCCTAAAAAGGACGGTTTTAAATTGGATGCGGTGAAAAGATTTAAGCTTTCTTTTCGGTCTTCTTTGGCAACAAGACGGCTTGGATGTTGGGCAAGACACCGCCTTGTGCGATTGTGACTCCCGAAAGGAGTTTGTTCAATTCCTCGTCGTTACGGATGGCCAATTGCAAATGACGTGGGATGATTCTGGTCTTCTTGTTGTCACGGGCAGCGTTGCCAGCCAACTCAAGAACTTCAGCGGCCAAGTATTCCATGACGGCAGCCAAGTAAACTGGAGCTCCGGCACCAACACGTTCTGCGTAGTTTCCTTTGCGCAACAAACGATGAATACGACCAACTGGGAACTGAAGTCCAGCACGGTTTGATCGGGACTTTGCCTTTGACTTAACTTTTCCTCCTTTGCCGCGGCCTGACATGTTGAATTATTTTCTTTTTACTTTGAGAGAGAACGATGTGAAGCGATCGAAAATTCGATTTATACTGAAGCGTTTGTACGAGCGTGCACAAATATTTATACAAAAGTACGAATAAGAGAAAACCAGAGAGGCGTGGCTTAGAGCGGAGAGGAAAAAATTGTGTATAAGTATTGTTGCGTTTTGTGTGAGAGCTTCAGTATCGTCTTGAATTTTCAACGAAACACATCGAAATGGCACCGCCGAAAACTAGTGGAAAAGCTGCAAAGAAAGCCGGAAAGGCACAAAAGAACATCTCAAAGGATGGCAAGAAGCATAAGCGCAAGCGAAAGGAATCTTATGCCATCTACATCTTCAAAGTTCTGAAGCAAGTTCACCCCGACACCGGAATCTCATCAAAAGCAATGAGCATCATGAACAGCTTCGTCAACGACATCTTCGAACGCATTGCCGCTGAAGCCTCTCGTTTGGCTCACTACAACAAACGTTCAACCATCACGAGTCGCGAGATTCAAACAGCCGTTCGTCTCTTGTTGCCCGGTGAATTGGCCAAGCACGCTGTCAGTGAAGGAACCAAAGCCGTCACAAAATATACATCGTCGAAGTAAATTGCTTTATCCGACCTCAACTAAAACCGTCCTTTTTAGGACGACAAAAACATTTGAAAGAAAAAGAAATAATTAACTTGCAATCATATCGACTGAAAAATCATTCTCTTGCCATGAACAAATAAAATAAATTTTCTTATATTACAGGAATCGTTAAAATAAAAATTGTGCTTTAATTAATAAAGGTTACGTCTCGATTTGAATTCAAATTATTTTGAATCAAGTGCCCCAACAAATTTATGTTTTTCTCGCTTGCCCAATTTTTGAGTATATATTGATTTTTGAATCTACTTGAATTAAACAATTTTTTGGCGCTCAGAGATAGAACCTTCTGTCTCGCAAAGGAATTTTGTTTTGACTAGATGAAATTAATTATTTTAATTTGTTAACAAAAAATTAATTAAATGCATTGAATTCTAAGCCACTCGTTATCATAAGAAGTTTGTTAACTTAATTAATTTTAGTAATCAACGATCGCGCCACACTGAAAGCAAACTTCATTCATTGTGAGAAAAAATTCTCGTACAAAAATTTCCTTGCAACTCGATTGCTTCAATATTTTGTTTGCTAAATGATTTTATGGTGTTTTTGTACTTTAATTAATAAAAGATTGGTCGTTTAATACAGTTAAGACAATCAGTAATTTTAATTTCAACTTACTAAAATTAACAAAATTTATCTTATGAATCGATGCTAATGCGTAGAAAATCTAACAAAAAATTCAGTGTAGGCATGTTAGGAAAATACAAATTTTTATTAATTAGAGTAGAATTTTTGATCATGTGAGTTAACACTTTTAAAATAGATTAGTTTGTCTCCAAGTATAATCAAAAAGATTTAAAAAACTTAATTCCAGCATTAGTTATAAGATGTTGAATGTGAATTTTCGTCATTTCGAACTTAATTTCAAAAGTTTTCATCTTTAATACTATAATTAACAGTAAAGTTAATTAAAATATTTCTTCACATTCGAGTAGCTGTTTTATTAAGCTTATAGTTTATAAAACATTTTCTATACGTTTTCATGCGCAACTAACTTGAATTAACGATTTCATCAATCGACATAGAAATTTGTGACGGTAATTTCAAAGAAAAATATGAAAGAAGAGGCTTCGTTCTGCATTGCTTGAAAATCGAGGGACCTAAACTTCTTCGTTCGCTCGCGTATCGAAAGAAAGTTATTTTCTACCAAGTCTCTTTGAAGAGTTAAAATCAAGTGAATTAAACAAAATGTCTGAAACTACACCAGTTGTTGCATCGCCAGTTGCTGAGAAGCCGGCATCACCACCGAAGAAGGCAGCAAAGTCTGCAGCTGCTGCCAAACCCAAGAAGCCAAAGGCAGCAAAAACTCATCCGCCAGTCAGTGACATGGTCGTGAATGCCGTCAAAACTTTGAAAGAACGCGGTGGCTCATCTCTCCAAGCAATCAAGAAGTTCTTGGCTGCCCAATACAAGGTTGACGTCGAGAAGTTGGCTCCATTCATCAAGAAATATTTGAAATCTGCCGTCGAAAAGGGTCAATTGCTCCAAACTAAAGGCAAAGGAGCCTCGGGTTCATTCAAGTTGCCCGCTGCAAGCAAGAAGGAAGCTGCACCAAAGAAGGCCGTCAAACCAGCAAGCGCCAAGCCAAAGAAGGCAGCTGGAGAGAAGAAACCTGCAGCCAAGAAATCAGTTGCAAAGAAACCAAAGGCAGCTGGCAGCCCAACTAAGATCAAGAAGCCCGTTGCCAAGACAGCTAAGAAACCAGCAGTCGCCAAGCCCGCAAAGAAGGCACCAGCAAAGCCAAAGGCAGTCGCTTCAGCTAAGCCAAAGGTTGCCGCTAAACCAAAGAAAGCAGCAGCTCCTAAAAAAGCTTCTCCAGCAAAGAAAGCAGCGGCACCGAAGAAGGCTCCCGCAGCAAAGAAACCAGTTGCTGCCAAGAAAGCAAAATAAACTAATTAATTTTATGCTTGTCGCCGTAACAAAATCTGACATGTTCAGATGCCCATTGAAATAGTCCTTTTCAGGACTAACAAAAAAATTGAAAAAGAAAGAAAAGTTAATTAAACTAACTTGAAAAAATCGAGCAATGAAACTGGGAGCTGTGAATAAAATAAATAATCTTTAGGCATTTTTATACTGATTTTGAACTGACAAACTTTTTATTTATTTTTGTACTTTAATTAACTTTTATAGGAAAATGTACTTTAATTAAGTTTTATAGAAAAATGTACTTTAATTAACTTTTTTTCGCTTATAAATTCTGCGATCGCTTTAAGAACGTTGAAGCTACTGCGTCAGAAAAACTAAATGAAACAAATTTCTTCGAAAACGTAGTATAATTAACTTTAGAAAAATGTACGTTAACTAACTTTTTTTTAAATCTACTATAACTAATTTTTTTTTTCTTAAATATTTTGCGTATTGGATGAGAACGAATCATCGTTGACGAAAATAAAACAAATTTATGAAAAATGTACTCTAATTAACTTTTTATAAAATCTACTATAATTAACTTTATTTTTCAAAATGTTTGACAGCCGTTTCATCTGAAATTACATGATTAAACAATAAAATTCATTTTATTTCTTGAGATCATAAGTTAACTTAATTAATTTCTTTTCTTTGTAATTTTTTTGTGGTCTTGAAAAAGACCGTTTTGTATATTGACGAATGGAGATTAATTTAAGCACGTTCTCCACGGATACGACGAGCCAATTGGATGTCTTTTGGCATGATGGTAACTCGCTTGGCGTGGATGGCGCACAAGTTGGTATCTTCGAACAAACCGACGAGGTAAGCTTCAGATGCTTCTTGAAGAGCCATGACTGCCGACGATTGGAAACGCAAGTCAGTCTTGAAATCTTGGGCAATCTCACGAACAAGGCGCTGGAAAGGCAACTTGCGGATCAACAACTCAGTTGATTTCTGATAACGACGGATCTCACGAAGAGCGACGGTACCAGGTCGGTAACGATGAGGCTTCTTCACTCCTCCAGTGGCTGGTGCAGATTTACGGGCAGCCTTGGTTGCCAATTGTTTACGTGGAGCTTTTCCTCCAGTCGATTTACGAGCGGTTTGCTTGGTACGGGCCATTTTAGTTTACGATGTGTTTGCGTTGAAATTCGAAACAAAACTGATGAGACGAGCGAGAGTGTGCAAGTATTTATACAAAATTCTTGGCGCGAAGAGAGAATTCTGAGGGGAAATAAGAATTGCACATTTTATCAATTTCCGTTCGATCCCGCAAGTGAAATCTATTGAAATTTATCTTAAAATGTTGCTTAAACTTTATTTCATCTTTTGAAGTCAATTTTATTTCGATGCGTTTCACGAATCGCTCAGAAATTTAGTTAAAGTCGATGTTTTGGGTAATTTTTGAGGGGAAATGACACATTAACGTTAATTAACGTCGAACCGACCACGTCCCAGAAAATAATTTTATTTCATTAAGTAAAACAGTTGAGTCTCTTGCGAAATAAGAAATAAATATTTTGATTAATTAAAGTGGACGACTGGAAATCGAGAAAATGTGTTTTACGAGTGAGTTTGTGTGAGTGAGAGCATGAAAACGATTTTGTATAAATACAAGCGCCTTTGCGAAGAAAATCATCATTCGAGTTTTATCTTTCAACGTGTAAAGTTCTCTCAACAAATAATATTTCAACATGACTGGTCGCGGCAAAGGAGGAAAAGGTTTAGGCAAAGGTGGAGCCAAACGTCATCGCAAAGTTCTTCGTGATAACATCCAGGGAATTACCAAGCCCGCAATTCGTCGTTTGGCCCGTCGCGGTGGTGTGAAACGTATCAGCGGTCTCATCTACGAAGAAACCCGTGGCGTCTTGAAGGTTTTCTTGGAAAACGTCATTCGTGATGCCGTCACATACACTGAACACGCCAAGCGCAAGACTGTCACCGCCATGGATGTCGTCTATGCTTTGAAACGTCAAGGACGTACCTTGTACGGTTTCGGAGGTTAAGCTAACTAACATCAAATTATCAGCTGCCTACAAAACAACATTAAAACGGTCTTTTTCAAGACCAACAAATAAATTTAAAGAAAAGAAATCAATTTGCTTCGACCAAAATTCATTTTACGAGAATAAAAATATAGTTTAATTAAATAAAAATATTGAAATCATTACATTAGGAGCCCTGAAAAGTATTTTTATTGAAATATTTGATGCCCAATGAGAGTTTTTATTTAATTGTTGAGAATAAAGAATCACGAGAATGAAAATTGTAGTTTAACTAAATATAAAAGTCGCCCATAGAATTTTATTTAATTAAACTATTTGCTCCACGTACCCAGATAATTTTCATTTAATTCAAAGGAGAAATTCTTAGACGGAAGACACCAAAAAAATTAATTAAACTTTTTATTTCTGATTCGAATCACAGCGAAAATCTTCGAAACCTACAAAGCAAACTCACATTTCGGTTGCCGTCAAAGGCTTTTATTTTATTCGATTTCATGGGAGAAGTTTAAATAAATTTAATTATAGGGAACTTTGGCAACAAGAAGTAAAATAAATTAAGTTAATTAAATTCTTTTTCTTTTAAATATTTTTGTCGTCCTAAAAAGGACGGTTTTAAATTGGATGCGGTGAAAAGATTTAAGCTTTCTTTTCGGTCTTCTTTGGCAACAAGACGGCTTGGATGTTGGGCAAGACACCGCCTTGTGCGATTGTGACTCCCGAAAGGAGTTTGTTCAATTCCTCGTCGTTACGGATGGCCAATTGCAAATGACGTGGGATGATTCTGGTCTTCTTGTTGTCACGGGCAGCGTTGCCAGCCAACTCAAGAACTTCAGCGGCCAAGTATTCCATGACGGCAGCCAAGTAAACTGGAGCTCCGGCACCAACACGTTCTGCGTAGTTTCCTTTGCGCAACAAACGATGAATACGACCAACTGGGAACTGAAGTCCAGCACGGTTTGATCGGGACTTTGCCTTTGACTTAACTTTTCCTCCTTTGCCGCGGCCTGACATGTTGAATTATTTTCTTTTTACTTTGAGAGAGAACGATGTGAAGCGATCGAAAATTCGATTTATACTGAAGCGTTTGTACGAGCGTGCACAAATATTTATACAAAAGTACGAATAAGAGAAAACCAGAGAGGCGTGGCTTAGAGCGGAGAGGAAAAAATTGTGTATAAGTATTGTTGCGTTTTGTGTGAGAGCTTCAGTATCGTCTTGAATTTTCAACGAAACACATCGAAATGGCACCGCCGAAAACTAGTGGAAAAGCTGCAAAGAAAGCCGGAAAGGCACAAAAGAACATCTCAAAGGATGGCAAGAAGCATAAGCGCAAGCGAAAGGAATCTTATGCCATCTACATCTTCAAAGTTCTGAAGCAAGTTCACCCCGACACCGGAATCTCATCAAAAGCAATGAGCATCATGAACAGCTTCGTCAACGACATCTTCGAACGCATTGCCGCTGAAGCCTCTCGTTTGGCTCACTACAACAAACGTTCAACCATCACGAGTCGCGAGATTCAAACAGCCGTTCGTCTCTTGTTGCCCGGTGAATTGGCCAAGCACGCTGTCAGTGAAGGAACCAAAGCCGTCACAAAATATACATCGTCGAAGTAAATTGCTTTATCCGACCTCAACTAAAACCGTCCTTTTTAGGACGACAAAAACATTTGAAAGAAAAAGAAATAATTAACTTGCAATCATATCGACTGAAAAATCATTCTCTTGCCATGAACAAATAAAATAAATTTTCTTATATTACAGGAATCGTTAAAATAAAAATTGTGCTTTAATTAATAAAGGTTACGTCTCGATTTGAATTCAAATTATTTTGAATCAAGTGCCCCAACAAATTTATGTTTTTCTCGCTTGCCCAATTTTTGAGTATATATTGATTTTTGAATCTACTTGAATTAAACAATTTTTTGGCGCTCAGAGATAGAACCTTCTGTCTCGCAAAGGAATTTTGTTTTGACTAGATGAAATTAATTATTTTAATTTGTTAACAAAAAATTAATTAAATGCATTGAATTCTAAGCCACTCGTTATCATAAGAAGTTTGTTAACTTAATTAATTTTAGTAATCAACGATCGCGCCACACTGAAAGCAAACTTCATTCATTGTGAGAAAAAATTCTCGTACAAAAATTTCCTTGCAACTCGATTGCTTCAATATTTTGTTTGCTAAATGATTTTATGGTGTTTTTGTACTTTAATTAATAAAAGATTGGTCGTTTAATACAGTTAAGACAATCAGTAATTTTAATTTCAACTTACTAAAATTAACAAAATTTATCTTATGAATCGATGCTAATGCGTAGAAAATCTAACAAAAAATTCAGTGTAGGCATGTTAGGAAAATACAAATTTTTATTAATTAGAGTAGAATTTTTGATCATGTGAGTTAACACTTTTAAAATAGATTAGTTTGTCTCCAAGTATAATCAAAAAGATTTAAAAAAACTTAATTCCAGCATTAGTTATAAGATGTTGAATGTGAATTTTCGTCATTTCGAACTTAATTTCAAAAGTTTTCATCTTTAATACTATAATTAACAGTAAAGTTAATTAAAATATTTCTTCACATTCGAGTAGCTGTTTTATTAAGCTTATAGTTTATAAAACATTTTCTATACGTTTTCATGCGCAACTAACTTGAATTAACGATTTCATCAATCGACATAGAAATTTGTGACGGTAATTTCAAAGAAAAATATGAAAGAAGAGGCTTCGTTCTGCATTGCTTGAAAATCGAGGGACCTAAACTTCTTCGTTCGCTCGCGTATCGAAAGAAAGTTATTTTCTACCAAGTCTCTTTGAAGAGTTAAAATCAAGTGAATTAAACAAAATGTCTGAAACTACACCAGTTGTTGCATCGCCAGTTGCTGAGAAGCCGGCATCACCACCGAAGAAGGCAGCAAAGTCTGCAGCTGCTGCCAAACCCAAGAAGCCAAAGGCAGCAAAAACTCATCCGCCAGTCAGTGACATGGTCGTGAATGCCGTCAAAACTTTGAAAGAACGCGGTGGCTCATCTCTCCAAGCAATCAAGAAGTTCTTGGCTGCCCAATACAAGGTTGACGTCGAGAAGTTGGCTCCATTCATCAAGAAATATTTGAAATCTGCCGTCGAAAAGGGTCAATTGCTCCAAACTAAAGGCAAAGGAGCCTCGGGTTCATTCAAGTTGCCCGCTGCAAGCAAGAAGGAAGCTGCACCAAAGAAGGCCGTCAAACCAGCAAGCGCCAAGCCAAAGAAGGCAGCTGGAGAGAAGAAACCTGCAGCCAAGAAATCAGTTGCAAAGAAACCAAAGGCAGCTGGCAGCCCAACTAAGATCAAGAAGCCCGTTGCCAAGACAGCTAAGAAACCAGCAGTCGCCAAGCCCGCAAAGAAGGCACCAGCAAAGCCAAAGGCAGTCGCTTCAGCTAAGCCAAAGGTTGCCGCTAAACCAAAGAAAGCAGCAGCTCCTAAAAAAGCTTCTCCAGCAAAGAAAGCAGCGGCACCGAAGAAGGCTCCCGCAGCAAAGAAACCAGTTGCTGCCAAGAAAGCAAAATAAACTAATTAATTTTATGCTTGTCGCCGTAACAAAATCTGACATGTTCAGATGCCCATTGAAATAGTCCTTTTCAGGACTAACAAAAAAATTGAAAAAGAAAGAAAAGTTAATTAAACTAACTTGAAAAAATCGAGCAATGAAACTGGGAGCTGTGAATAAAATAAATAATCTTTAGGCATTTTTATACTGATTTTGAACTGACAAACTTTTTATTTATTTTTGTACTTTAATTAACTTTTATAGGAAAATGTACTTTAATTAAGTTTTATAGAAAAATGTACTTTAATTAACTTTTTTTCGCTTATAAATTCTGCGATCGCTTTAAGAACGTTGAAGCTACTGCGTCAGAAAAACTAAATGAAACAAATTTCTTCGAAAACGTAGTATAATTAACTTTAGAAAAATGTACGTTAACTAACTTTTTTTAAATCTACTATAACTAATTTTTTTTTCTTAAATATTTTGCGTATTGGATGAGAACGAATCATCGTTGACGTAAATAAAAAAAACAAATTTATGAAAAATGTACTCTAATTAACTTTTTATAAAATCTACTATAATTAACTTTATTTTTCAAAATGTTTGACAGCCGTTTCATCTGAAATTACATGATTAAACAATAAAATTCATTTTATTTCTTGAGATCATAAGTTAACTTAATTAATTTCTTTTCTTTGTAATTTTTTTGTGGTCTTGAAAAAGACCGTTTTGTATATTGACGAATGGAGATTAATTTAAGCACGTTCTCCACGGATACGACGAGCCAATTGGATGTCTTTTGGCATGATGGTAACTCGCTTGGCGTGGATGGCGCACAAGTTGGTATCTTCGAACAAACCGACGAGGTAAGCTTCAGATGCTTCTTGAAGAGCCATGACTGCCGACGATTGGAAACGCAAGTCAGTCTTGAAATCTTGGGCAATCTCACGAACAAGGCGCTGGAAAGGCAACTTGCGGATCAACAACTCAGTTGATTTCTGATAACGACGGATCTCACGAAGAGCGACGGTACCAGGTCGGTAACGATGAGGCTTCTTCACTCCTCCAGTGGCTGGTGCAGATTTACGGGCAGCCTTGGTTGCCAATTGTTTACGTGGAGCTTTTCCTCCAGTCGATTTACGAGCGGTTTGCTTGGTACGGGCCATTTTAGTTTACGATGTGTTTGCGTTGAAATTCGAAACAAAACTGATGAGACGAGCGAGAGTGTGCAAGTATTTATACAAAATTCTTGGCGCGAAGAGAGAATTCTGAGGGGAAATAAGAATTGTACATTTTATCAATTTCCGTTTGATACCGCCAGTGAAATCTATTAAAATTTATCTTAAAATATTGATTAAACTTTATTTCATCTTTTGAAGTAAATTTTATTTCGATGCGTTGCGCGAATCGCTCAGAAATTTAGTTAAAGTCGATGTTTTGGGTAATTTTTGAGGGGAAATGACATATTAACGTTAATTAACGTCGAACCGACCAAGTCCCAGAAAATAATTTTATTTCATTAAGTAAAACAGTTGAGTCTCTTGCGAAATAAGAAATAAATATTTTGATTAATTAAAGTGGACGACTGGAAATCGAGAAAATGTGTTTTACGAGTGAGTTTGTGTGAGTGAGAGCATGAAAACGATTTTGTATAAATACAAGCGCCTTTGCGAAGAAAATCATCATTCGAGTTTTATCTTTCAACGTGTAAAGTTCTCTCAACAAATAATATTTCAACATGACTGGTCGCGGCAAAGGAGGAAAAGGTTTAGGCAAAGGTGGAGCCAAACGTCATCGCAAAGTTCTTCGTGATAACATCCAGGGAATTACCAAGCCCGCAATTCGTCGTTTGGCCCGTCGCGGTGGTGTGAAACGTATCAGCGGTCTCATCTACGAAGAAACCCGTGGCGTCTTGAAGGTTTTCTTGGAAAACGTCATTCGTGATGCCGTCACATACACTGAACACGCCAAGCGCAAGACTGTCACCGCCATGGATGTCGTCTATGCTTTGAAACGTCAAGGACGTACCTTGTACGGTTTCGGAGGTTAAGCTAACTAACATCAAATTATCAGCTGCCTACAAAACAACATTAAAACGGTCTTTTTCAAGACCAACAAATAAATTTAAAGAAAAGAAATCAATTTGCTTCGACCAAAATTCATTTTACGAGAATAAAAATATAGTTTAATTAAATAAAAATATTGAAATCATTACATTAGGAGCCCTGAAAAGTATTTTTATTGAAATATTTGATGCCCAATGAGAGTTTTTATTTAATTGTTGAGAATAAAGAATCACGAGAATGAAAATTGTAGTTTAACTAAATATAAAAGTCGCCCATAGAATTTTATTTAATTAAACTATTTGCTCCATGTACCCAGATAATTTTCATTTAATTCAAAGGAGAAATTCTTAGACGGAAGACACCAAAAAAATTAATTAAACTTTTTATTTCTGATTCGAATCACAGCGAAAATCTTCGAAACCTACAAAGCAAACTCACATTTCGGTTGCCGTCAAAGGCTTTTATTTTATTCGATTTCATGGGAGACGTATAAATAAATTTAATTATAGGGAATTTTAATAGGGAACTTTGGAAACAAGGAATAAATAATATTTCTTTGGAGCTTCTTTAATGTCAGCCACTTAACTTTCTTCCGGAATCAATTCTGGGAGATCTACTTTTGCACGCTTTCGCGATGGTTTAGGCATTTCAACCGTGTTTTCTTCTTGTTATGGTTCCTGTGTCTTTCCACGTCCCTTTCGAACAGCTCTCTTTGGAGTTTCTTTAACGTCTTCAACTAGATTTTCAAGCTGCTCAGATTCTTGAGTTTTTCCTCTGCCCTTTCGAACAGCGACAGCTCTTCTCGGAGTTACTTTAACTTCATTTGTTGCAACATCTTCAAGAGGATTTTCAACTTGCATTGGTTCCTGAGTTTTTGCTTCACCCTTTCGAGAAGAAGCAGCTCTCTTTGGAGTTTCCTTAAATTCTGTTAGTAAATCGGCTTTCACAGCTACGAGTTTTGGTGTCGCTATTGGCTTCTCGATTGGCTCTGTAAATATCAATTGTAAAAATATATCATTCAATATTTTATTTATGCACTCACCTTCTTTAAGTCCTTCTTGTACGTGTTTACGATCGAGAGATGCTGTGTGCGAAAATTGAAAAGAACTTCAAAGTTGGAAAATTCAAAATCGTTTATCTAAAATTTCAATCTAAAACTGAAAAATCAGGAAATTTTGAAAAGTCAAAACTGAAAAATGGAAAATTTCGTCCTTGCTTTAAAAGTCGAAACTAAAGTTTAAAACTAACATTCGGAAAAACTCAGATTTCAAAATAAAAATTTCGGAAAATTTGTCATTCAAAAAATAAAATTTTAAAAAGTCAAAGAAAATTCGGGAAAATGCTTCTTCGGGATTTCCCGGAAAACTTGGGAAAAATACAAAATTTTGGGATCTTTGGGAAAACTTAAAGAAAAAAATTCAAAACTCAATTCAGGAGGCAAAGGTGATAAACGTCATAAAATTTATGATTCTTCAAGTTTTTCGTTTGATTTCTTATTGTCGCTTCAAGCTGCTTATTTCATCTTGAAATTCAAAGTTAGAGGTTCATACTGTCAGCGAAGATTTTCAATCCATTTTTCGATCGCTGTTGATCATTTCATGTAGTTCGGATCTTGACAAAACATCAATTACCTAGCTCCAACAACAACTACGGTCTTTTTCATCCTCTCGAACAAAAAATGTGAGAAAATGTTCTTGTTGGAGTAATAAACTACTTTGAGAAATATCAAATCTTCAAATAATGATTTATTTTCTCTTTTTCGAATTTTTCTCTTTTTATTTTAATTTTTGAACAAATCATTCGGACATTAAAAAGGAGACAAAAAATATTTCTACAAAGTTCAAATTAAATTCAAAAATGACTTTATGTCGAAATCTATTTCATTCTGATCGAAATCTCGAGAGTCTAAAATTCAAGAAAATTGATAAAAGTTATCATTTAAACAAAATCCAAGGAAGAAGTGCTTCACGTTTGAGGTTATCAATGGATATTTCATATCTTGTGATGATACTAAAATTAATGTTAAAAGCTCCTGAATATGTCTTTTCATCTTTCGAAAATTTAAGTCTTTTCTAATTTTTTTTATAGAAATTTCACTCGAGAACAGCTAATCTTTAATTCTGACGTGCTATAAATTCAAGACTTTCTCAGAAAAGATTTTCAAATGTTTAGCTGATCTTTCATTTCTTTGTGTCTTTTAAACGATTTTTAGCTCATCAGTCATCGGAGAATTAACATGATGTTCTCACTCATTTCACATTCTTGAGTTCTTGCTTTCGAAACTTGATTATCTTTTTTATTCGATACATTTATTATGAAACCTACAAAGCAAAGATGCTTCTGAATTTTATTCTTATTAGTTTGAAAATTTCAATGCTGAGAATCTTAGAATTTCATATTTAATTCAAATTTCTCTGCAAAGGTTTTTATTGAAAGCACTCAAGAAAGATGTGAATTGCGTAAATTGTTCTAAAATCCTCATCATTTAATTGATTTTTGGTTTATTGCAAAGACTGAAAAAAAATTCAATTATCAAAGGTTTTGTGGAAGTAAACGGCAATTGAGGATGAAATCACTGGATGGCTTCAAGTCTTCAAGTGGATTTATTTTCTATTTTCTTGTAAATTTCAATGAATAAATCGCAACCAGTCGACGGTTGTCAATTGTTATGAAAATTCTTCTGAAACTTAGACTGCACATTGGATAGAAGCACGCTCTGACATCACACGCATTTCGTCAATACGCGGACTTCCCAAAACTTGAAATACGAGTATTGAAAATTTGTCGTAAACTTTTTAGTAAAATATTCATCGCCTCTCTAGAGAGTCTGACGTCATCTCATAGCTTAAACAAGGCAAAAAAAAATTGAAGTTATCAACCCGGTTTTGTTGGTGCTTCTTCTGCAGCGGTTTGGTCTCATCGATTGTCTCAAATCGTTCATTACATTCTGAAAGATGTTCATGTCAAAGCCCTGTTACTGTGTTATTCATTTCGTTCTCGAAACTGGAATCCACTTTGGCATCTAACATTTTCGTTTATAAAATAGCGAAAACACTTTTTAAAATCTCGGACCGCGTAAGACGTATTCTGAAAGAAGTTCTTTTATTCGCGAAAGTTCTCACATTTTGAATTTATAGAAATGATAAGCGATCTGGCCCTTATTTCATATAGGTCCTTTATCATCTCTGTAAATTTTCGAATGTCGAGCAATCATCGAGAAATCATCGTGAAAATGGTGTCAGCTAAAACTGTGACGTTATTTCTAAATTTACAAAGTCATTCTATAACTGGTGTTAAAATCTTCTTTGGATTTTATCGAGGATCGAGGTATACTATGTTGATTAAACCCGTTAATAATTTTTTTTTCGCTTACTATTTGTAAAGAAGTCCTTCTTGCTGAGCTGTATCGTTGGAGTTCCGGCTGAAATTCGTTGGAGTGAAGTTGGCGAATCTTCTTGCAAAAGCTCGGTCGTTGTTTCTCAACGGCTTCGGCGATGAGATGCAGAATTCGACAAAAGTCTGTGACCTTGCTGTAAATGTCTTGGATCTTAAAAATTCTTGAATCACTAAAATGTTAATTAGAGTACATTTTCTTTAAAAAAAATGCTTAGAATTTATGTCTCAATTTGTGGATTTCAGATGGTGGGAAGAAAGAATATTTGATCTCATAACAGAAAGAATTTTTTCAAATTCCCTTCTGCAGGGTTGAGTACACATTTGAAGTAAACAATTGAATCAAAAAGATCGTTAGTGTTTCTTTATTAAAGAATTTTATTCTTCTAAATACTTAAACCAATTGCACAGCGCGGCAAATAAAATTGTCTTGTGAATCGTCTGATTAGAAAGAGAGTTTAAATAAATTTTGGGCGTGAAGATATCTTTGAAGGCCGTTTACTCCTAAAATATTTTGGGACATTTACTCCAATCCTGCTTTTGTTTGCATTCCCAATATTCGTTGGAATATTTGTAGACGAGTTCGCCAGCTTGATTGTCTTTCACTTGGCTGAACCACATTGGCTTCACATCGTTTTTAAATTTTCGACGCTCACGCTGCATTTCTTCAAGTCGAACTTTTTCGCTATTTGATTTATCCCAGTCACCGTCTTCCATGAATCTAATTTAAGAAATTAATGAACAATTTATAGATGAAAGATCCCAATTCAAGATACCTTTGGTCGGGTCGGTGCCGAGAATCCGTAGGAGCGACACCACCTTCCATCTCATTGAGCTGAGAAGCGAATACAGTAAAGTTGTAGTAAAGATGCGAGTCTGAAGGCGGCGCTCGTTTCTGCCAAATGATAGTTGATTGGTTGCCAGCTATCATCTCAACTTTTTCATCCCATTGTGCAGTTAAATTTAGTTTTACATTGCCTTGTGAATCCGATATGACACCTTTCACAGTTCGCTGCTTTTCTTTACTAAAGAAAGAATTTGTTTGATAGTTCAAAACACATTTCCATCCAGCAGCTTTTCCTTCGCCTAAGATAGTAACTTCCCCAGTCTGTTCGATATCTAAAATGTTGAAATCGTACTTAAGAAAACAAAATTATTTAAAATAAAAAACAAAGAGAACTTACACAGCTTTCCGATGATCAAGTTACGAACTGAAGTCGTAGGTTGGTTAAACGTAAAAGAGGTATTTGTCGATGTAAACTCAACGCGAGAAAACGTTTTTGGTTCAGCAATTATCGAGCGGCCTTGGAATTTAGAAGTTAACTGAAATAAAAGTGGTTTCATTGAAGATCTAATTTAAATTTTAAAGGAATTTACCTGAAGTTGTTGTGAACATTTCCAATTATTTCGAGACTCACAATATTGAGAGAGAATTGGAGGATGATGGCTAACTTGCTCGCTAATTAGCTTCCACCCCATGTCTTCATTTCGGTCACACTCAAAAGTCTCGCCAAGTAATGGATTGAACGGTTTGGCTATTCTTTCTGAAGTGGTTGAATACGTTGATATTGTAAACGCCGCAACATGAGCTAGCTGAAGCAAAAGTTATTGTATTGAAGATCTAATTAAAATTATAAAGGAATTTACCTGCTCCGCAATATCAGAACACGTCGCGGCGTCATCGAGTAATTCACTGTATTCAAAATTCTCAGCTGAGCTAAAATTTCAATAAGAAAAGTAAATATAAACACAAACAATCACAAATAGATGAGTCAAACCGTTGCAACATAGATAATGGCTCGTTAAAGTTAACTGGAAGTGGAATCTTGGTCAGATCTTTTCCAATAAAACTTTTTATGATCGACCATAGATTGAGGCTCTTGTCAGGCTTATCAGGGACTCTCAAGCGCCTCTTCTTCAAGTTGCCGTTCTCCAGATTTTCATCATGTGATTTTTTATTTTCAGCCATATCGATTTCTTATCAGCTATTTAATCCCTGAAGAAAGAATATTTTGAGCGTCGAAAAGGCACCTGAAATATGAAAATCGATTATTCTGCACAATTAATTAATTGCGAAATAATTAATTTTTTTCCACCCACTTGTGTCTTAATATTTGCTTTTACGACGATATTGAGCGATGATTTTTATTCCATTGGAATTCAAATCAAAGGCTAATAATAACTTTAATGGCTTATAAAACTTTTTAATTAAAATATTTTCGCTTTTGTTTTTAATTTTTTTACTGAACTATCTTTGAAAAAATGTTGAAAACGTCCAAATTCATTTTTCACTGAACTATCTCATTGAAAACGACAAAATCAGTCGAGTTTGAAACGCCGTTGAATTCAGTCGCCGTTGAAGACGGGCCCGTCGGATAATTCCAATAACTTTTATCAGTCGAAAAAAAATTGCTCATAAACACATATCAATCGCCGTAGTTTTGATTTTCCGCTTTCAAACGAGTTTTCGCCGTCGAACAAGAAATTTCAATCACAAAAGAAGGCGTATCGATTTTTGGTTTTCTGAGTTTCCTTGTGAATGTTGTGTTTTTTTTGTGACACAAAAGATAGAGAAGTGGAAAAGAACGAGATAAGAGCTCGAAGTGTGGCTAAAGATATCATTCCTAATAAAAAATAAAATCTTTTTCAAGTTATGTGCAATGATTAATAAATAAGCCGTGTTTTAAAACTGTAAAATCAACAACTCTTATTGGAATAGAGAAAGAGAAAATACATCAATCGACTTCTTGGACTTGTCCGCTGAGAACGTCTCGAGAAAGAGAGAGAAGAAAGAAGGTAAGTTCCATTGGATTCAGGATTGTGTTTAGATTACGTAGCAATCAAGTAAATTCACCATTTAGTATCACTATGGTAACTTCTTCCGCTTGCCGTCGAGAAAAAAGAAAATCAATACATTGGTCACTTCGCTACGTTCCATTAAATATTAAATCGAAAGTTTTCTAATCATGAAAAGAAAATTTAGATGAAAACGCGTTCATATGATCGTTTTCCAAACGAAAAAGCTCATTAATTTGTTCTCTTTTTTCTTGTACGTCCGGTTATACCGTTGGAGTTAGTTCTCCAATTCTTCTTCAATGATTAACATAGTCGGTCTTCGGTCCATATGATTTTGTGTTAATTTGCACCGGGAAGCGAAAACGATTTTTGTATTTATTCATTTAACTTCCGAAGACGATTTCATTAAATTTCCCGTTCAGACGCAAAATAAAATTTCGAACAAAACGAAAAAAAAGAATTTCACAGTCAACGCGAAAGGACGTGAAGTTTACATCCCATAAATTGACAACAATTAAACTTAAATCTCGTTGATGTCTTGACATTTGCGAATATCAAGAGGAAAACGACATTTCTGAGCTCGGCTTCGTGATTCTCTACATTCCAGTTGTGCTACGTTTCGAATTGAATATCAGCATTCGTCGATACATAGATTTTCGCTTAAATGCAATGTTTTTCAATTCGAGGATTTAATCGAAATCGATAGTTCAGCAGAACAAGCGTTGATCTATGACTTTATGGACTAAGATACCACTCAGTTTTTGCGTTCGTAGCAAATCTTCGAAGCAAACCACAAAGACAGAAGACAGTATACACGAAAAAGCAATTCTATATCGAAGGAGAGTCGTGAGCGAAGTTGAGAGAACTTTTTTTTGTCGAGCATTCACGAGGAAAACCTGTTTTTTTTTCATTACCTTAACAATTTTAAGAACGGTTCTTCATCGTCCGAGGTTATCGTACAGGAAAGCGATGCGCACTTCATATTTCATGCAATTCGTTACAAATAAATGTTTCACCCCCGTAAAACGTTGCTTGACATTTATTGCCTCGATAAAGATGAGGCTTTTGACATTCGCGTAAAAATAGATTTTTTGCACGCTGCGTACGATTGCATTTTTTGCCTGAAAGAACAAAACAATTTCTAATTTTAGAATTTTACGAAACGAGGGCGTAGCGACAGATTTATGTGCATGTAAATGAACTTTAGTACAACAGCATTTTGCTAATTAAAATCTGAACAGCTTCGCGATGAGTCTCGCTCACTGTTGCTCTTCGAAACTTGTTTTTCTGCGCTTAACACTGACATTGTAAATTAGAATCTTTAATTTGCGTGTAGGGTGTTTCCATTTTGATAACAACGCTGAGGAAGATTTAACCTTTACTGATAAAGAAAAGAAAATTAGAAAATTTGTTCTTCTTGGTGAAATATTCTTTTATTATTCTCTGTACAATGAAAGTTTTCCTTTTGATATTTCAAACTTTCCATTGTCTCCTTAATTAAATTCTGGTCGATTTCTCGAGTGAAAAACTATAATTCGAAGAAGTTAAGAAATTAAATATATAACGTTATGCATCTCCATGAAATGCTTTTCAGTTTCTTAATTTCACTATCATTTCTATGAAACTTTTTAATTAATCGGTTCTTTTTATCAATTAACAAGCATATTTAATCATTCCCGAATGAAATACACTAGTCAATGTTCTTAAGAAAATCTGAAACAACTTTAGTTCAGCAAAAACATTTTTTAAATTGATTTTCAATTAATTGATATACGAAATCCGTACAATGTAACGCGAGATCTACTACATTCAGTTGTGCTACGTTTCGAATAAAAACTTGTTCATTTTTCGCTTAAATGCAATGTTCAATTCGAGGATTTAATCTTGTTCAGCAGAACAAGCGTCTATGACTTTTGCTAAGATAACTCATTTTTGCGTTCGTAGCAAAAAGCAAACCACAAAGACAAGACAGTATACGAAAAAGATTTTATGAGTCGTGAGCACTAACTTTTTTGTCGAGCATTAAAAAAGCATTACCTTAACAATTTTATTCATCGTCCGATATCATAGCGATACATAATGTTCGCAAATAAATGTTTCACAACTTGTTCATATTGCCTCGATTCTTTGACATTCTAAAATAGATTTCAATTATAGCTTTTAATTTTAAGGCTAGCAACAAAGATTAAATGAATAGTACAACACTTTTGAATTTGACAAAGTCTCGATCTTGTGTGTGTAAATTTCAATCCATAACAAGCAAGTAATTTACCTGTTTATCTATACATAAGAATAAATGTGACTTTTTGGATATTTCAAGAAATATTTTGAATGAATGCTTAAGTTCGAATCACAACGATGATGGGATTGTTAACTAATCTGTCGAAATCATTATCAAAACGAGCGTTTACATGAGAGAATTAGATTAATACGAACTGAACTTGAGTCCAAGTTTCATTTAATTATTTAACGACTCAGTTGTTTCATTTCTCTCTTGTTTCAATGTCATTTGATTGAATTACAATCTGAAATGCTGTACGTTGATCATTATCGCTGCTGTATGATGAAAGATTCTGTTACGAAGTTGAAGCTTCTAATTTTCGAGCTAATGAGAACATTAATTAAGAAATCGAATAACAGCACGATTGCTTAAGTGAGAAAGAATATTAACGAAATAAGAAAAGATTGAATGTTCACTGGAATTTTATAATAAAATAATTCCGCAAGATTGCGAATTTTCAAAAGTTTTATTATCGATTCAAGAAAATTACAAAACTAAAAGCAATTTTCTCTCTGAAAAATCTTCTAAACAAACTTTCCGTCCTTCATCAAACTCTGTTTCAGTTTATAGCCATCGCTGGAAATCATCAAAAAGTCCATTAAACAATTACAGTCAACCGAATATTCAGCACAAAAGTGCCGTAAAAACGAAAGGGTTTATGGGATCTTAGTTTTCGGGTGTTTATTTTAATCTGATCGATCAATGTTTAGTCTCAATCGATAGCTAGTTAAATGGCGCAACTTATTGTATCATTACTTTTGTTTCTAATTGATTCATTAAATTTAAATAAATTAACAAAGTTGACGCGCTTTTATTTTTGTGAAACGAGCAACGAGTGAGCACTTACTCTCTCTCACTGAACTTGAAAATTTTCATATTTAATGTTGACGCCTGTCATCTTTTAGTATCTTGAACGATTAAGCAACTCTTTGAGAACGAATTAAGATAAAAAGGATTGAAGTAATAAGAGAAGAAGTGAATAAATTCTTAAGTTTAACTGATGAAGAAAAATATGCGTATTTGCCGGTCGATTTTTGCGTATTTGCCGCAGTTTGTAAATTGTAAATTTTTCACAACTTGCAAATTCGAGCAAACTGATCATTTCCAGCAAATTTATCAAAACAACCTTTAATTAAACAATTTGATCAGCTTAAACAAGTTTTAACCGATAAAGTAATTTTGTTAACGATTGCAGTGATAATTCTTTTCTTTCTAAGTTATCTGTGAGTGGAGAAATATTGAAAATAGTGAATTGAAGTTAATTGTTATTGTTTCAGATCGAGCGGCTTGAGACATCAAAATCAAAAAATAATAACTATGAGTGGACAAACGAAGCGTAAGAACAAACAATATTCACATGAGGATCTTCAGCAAGCACTTCAATCAATCAAAGAAGCCGAACTTAAAGCTTGAGGAGCATCAAATCAGTTTAATATTCCGCTTCGCACAATACATCGAAATCTTCTTACAACATCGACAGAGACCGCTGAAAAATATTACCAAAATCAAGAACGAGAAGGATGAGGAGAAGACTGCAGCTAAGTGACGATCAGAGGAAGCCATACAACTGAATGAAAATCAAGAATCGAAGAAGAAACGAGGACGTTTAACAAATTTCTAAATCCGTCACTATTCCTGAAATGTTTTTACTCGAAGATCAGAAATAAACCACTTGCTCTTTAAATTAACTTTCTTTATTTCATTTCATCAATCAAAAGCCACAAAACATTATCAAGTTCACGATCGAAGTCCCATTCCTTTCAGCATTCGCCAACCTGTAAAAAAAAGAAACATTAGAAATGAATATTAAAGCTGAAATAGTGAATAAAAAGTGAAGAAAGTGATGATCATGCAAGAGACTAACAGTTTAAAATCTGAGTTAAACCGAACAGAGGTCTCCTGGCCTCTACGATTTATGATTGCTATGCCTGATCATCACTCACTTCACTTTTTTCACTATTTTCACTCTACTCACCTGTTCGTTCCATCCGCTGATTGTTCTCTGCTTCTTGGTTCCATCCGTTGGTTCATCTCCGCTTCCTGGTCCTTCATCCGAGTCTATATGTACTTTGGGGTGACATCCTGAGTCCTAAAAGAAGAAAAAAACATTAAAATATTACAAGTTTTAAATCAAGTTTTTACTTACCTTCTGATCGTCCTGGAACTGCGCCTCCACTTCGCTCGCCTCACTCGATGATCCCTCTGCTCCTTTCGATGCTTGTCGTTCCAGTCCGCTCCGCTTTTCCGCTGATTTCGTTGATTTCCCGATGAGATTTCACTCGTTGAGACTCCAAATGTTGATGCTCCTCTAGACCTGAAAAGAAATAAAAAATTAGTTCAAAAACTTACTTGAAAGATGAAACTTACCACTTATCGTACTCTGCTGGCGACGCTAATCCTCTCCATCGACTTATTTAAGCTTGACGACGCTTGGTTTCATGAAATATTTAAGTTTTGATGTTTGTTTATATTTTTTCAAAGCAAAAATATTTTTTTCATGTTTTTTCGAGTTCCCGATCACTTTTGATAGTTCTTTTAACACTTTGATCACTAATGCCAACTCCCACTATCAATTTCAATCACCACCGAGCACTTTCAACGCGAATTTATTACAATTTAAGTCAATTTACTTTTTTTAGTTCATTTTTCACTGCGCAACTGAGCAAGCGAAATCGAACGGCAAATTTGATTCATTAGCTGCGGCAAATACGCATTTCGAGCGGCAAGTATTGTTAAAATTCCATGTTTACAAATCTCAAAATTTAATTAACTTAACTAAATATTTCGATCCCGGCAAAAATAATGTAATGAGTTGAATAAATTTGTTTTCTCCTAAGATAAAAATATTAAAACTCCGTAAACACAAAATAAATGTAACATGATTAAATGATGAAGCTAGCAGCTAGCAAACACAAACCAGAAACTTATTTGTTCTCCTTGTAAAAAATTTGGATCTATTTATAATCACTTTTTTTTAATTTGATGATCACCGGTGCTTCGAACAATATGTAGAACAATTGGAGAACACGAGTTAATTGAATTGACCGGAAGATTCTGTTGTCGCTTCTTTTGTTTTGATGTTAAAAATCTAACGGAATGAGGTTCGTGTTGATGACAATCCAAACTAATTGAGGTTTTTATGATGTGAACAGCTCGTCGTCACTCAAGGAAAAAAACATTTCTGACCATAAAACGCACTCAAGGCCGCATTTTTCCGACTTCAAAACATCTTCGATTCAAAGTCATCTTCGCTGTGGACAATGAATTATAAAATCTGTTGAAGACTGTCGCATTGTTTTTAATTCTTGCGTTTAATTCAATTGCAAACAAACTGGTTCACTGAGATTGCAATGCGGCTTTCCTAAGCATCAAGAAACTTATCTGCAGCTAAACTAATTCACGAGCAGCTAGTGAATTAGCTTGGTAAATAGAGCTGTTTACCACGAAATGGAAGATAGGAAATTGGTAGAATAACCAATTTCAAATTGGTTTTGGCGGTAGCACACATAACGAACTGGAAAACCACTTTACTTTTAACTGTCGTTGCGATTGATGAGCGTGAAAGTCATCGGAGAATTTTAATTAATTCAAACGGGAGAGAGATTTACAATCAAACCTAAACAGCTTCCTTCCATCTCTTCCCCTCTTTTCGCTCGGATGACTTTCAACAGTCCAACGATATGAATCTGTCAGCAATGAGCGCAATAATATGTTGCTGAAAACTATTCTTGTTTGGCTTAGCACGCCGTCCAAAGGCAATAAAAGCAGCGATGGAAAAAAAAGTTGTGTCATGAAAGCTTACTGATAAAAAAAGCCGTGATTTATGGTCATGATGTTGCCTGAGCTTTTGTAATATTTTCGGTGAGCAAACGAGGAATGAAAATCATTTTGTCACGAACTTTTCATTAAAAAACGTTTTGAAAAGATTACTCACGACACGAGTCTTATCAAATTTCGATACTTGCTCTTGTTTCGATGCTTGGAATTACAACGATGCTGTCCAGTTGATTTATAGCTGCTGATGTAGAAACTTGCACGGAAATGCAATTTCAGATGACAATTGCAGAAGCGTTATTGAAACAGCTTGCGCCACACACGAGAACACGTCACACTGCAGTATCGAATGATGTAACGGCTCTTTGATAATTTACAGGCTTCTTGTTAGCTTCATTCTCCTTTCGAACTATTCGCCAATCTAAAAATTCTTCTTTAATTGCACTATCGTCTGCAACAATGGATTTGTCTTCTCTCGTTTCGTCTTCTTCCGAAAATGAACAACGAAATGTGTTGCGAAATACAAAATGCCGATGCAATCGATTGCGGGATAGAAAACGTCGCAGAGAAGCCTCAATTTGCTAGAGTTGACTTGCAACATCAAATTAAAATAAAAATGAAAATTAATGTTTTGTGGTGTTGATTGTGCAAAGAACGCCTAAATATTTATTATTTATCCCACTATAAGTGCTTGCCAATCAAGCAATAATTGCAATTGCATTTTCTTGTTGAATAAAAAATCTTCACTTCTGTCGTTAACAGAAAAGATTCCGATTTTTACAAAGGCACGAACATAAGCTTCTTCATCAAGACTCGCTTCGACTATTAACAGCCAGCAATTACACATAATTTTCAAGATGTTTGTATTTCCTACTTAAATCCAACAAGAAGTAAACTTAATTTGATTAAATGGAAGTATAGAAGTGGAGAAGAAACGAAGTTTGTTTAAAGATTTGATTTGTTTAGAACGTAAACACAAAATAAATGTAACATGATTAAATGATGAAGCTAGCAGCTAGCAAACACAAACCAGAAACTTATTTGTTCTCCTTGTAAAAAATTTGGAATTGCTTCAGGTGAATGAGCCGCTCAATGGGTAACTCTCATGTACAAACACTTTGAACTAACGGACCAAACGATGTTTTTTCGATTGCACGGCACATTCGTGATGATATTTCCAAAAGATATTTCAAGCTAATGGCGAGACGAAGAATTACTGTTGCGACCTTCCAGTTGATCTGATACTTCCTCAGATTTCACATGCGAAACTCACGAAACCTTTTAATTCCCAATGAACAAGCATCTTGTCTCTCCCATCAACCTGACCTTTTCTTGCTCTTCCATCTTCTATCAGATCTGCGTAGCTTGGCTTCACCTTAGCCATGCTCAACAAGTATCGAATATCTCTTACATGACGAGAGACTCATCAGACGGAATTAATTTGGGTCGAAGATGATTTATCCACTCTTCATCACATCTACAAGATGATCCATGAAAGCGACGGCTCACAAGAAGCAAAACAAAAAATAAAGCAAGGCTCTATATAAAAATAACTCAAAATTTATAGCCTGCAAAGAATGGTGATGAAGACAAAGATTCACTTTCACTTATCGAATAAAAAATGAGCGTTCCTTCGCTTTAGGTAAATCTTTTATGCGATTTCTTCTCTGCTTTCAATCGACTGAAATATTTACCGAATTTTCATATCATTGTGCTAAGGCTTTCCGCACCTTATTGTTACCCAAACGAGAATAACCACTCGACAAATACATCAACCAACGCAAATGTGTAAATTTTAAAAAATAATTTTTACAACAATTCAAATGTCGAGGTGACGATGACATTTGGCCGTCGACGAACGATTCATCTTTGAATTTAATAAATGTTAGAAGACGTAAACAATGTGAATAGTTACCGCAATATTTTTTAATTAATGACAGAGAGATGAGATGAGGCATTTACCTGATTTGGAAATTCAATTTTGATTTGAGGTGAAGCTAACCACGGATGAGTTCAGCGATCCAGCGAAATGAAATTGAAAAGTGAATTACATCTTATTTAGATAGACGAACAATAATTTTCACAACGCGTGGAGATGAGAAGTTTTAATGATTGAAAAGTTTTTAAGTTTTATTTGATGAAAACTGAAAATGCTCAATCAACAATTTGTAATGAAATCAAACAAAAAAACTATCAGAAATGGAAAGTTTAGACGAGTTTGAATGAATTCGGAGAAATTTTTTGCTGCAACTTTGAAAAGAAAGACCGAAAGACAAGAAGAGTTCCTCAGATTCATTTGGAAACTTATCCCTTTACAAAGTGAAACTTTGAAGACAAAACAGTAAAAGCATCAATCTCAGACTTAACTATCATTTATCTTAGTTTAAATTAACATCTCAGCCAAGCTCATCATCTCCAAAATATTTGCTTGTTAGACAATATTTCACCAAATACTTTTACTTCATTCCGAAAGTTTTCGTTTATCGTGTCTCTTCCGAATTCCACGATCAGTGTCATTAACAAATTTATCGTCAATCTATGTCTTACATGCTTCGATGACATCGATCAAAACATTTCTCTATTCTTCGACTGAACGGCAACAGATATACAATCAATAAAAAGTTAAACTTTCTCCAATGTTTCTTTAAAAGTTAAAACTGGCAGACGAAGAAGTTTCTTTCACTGTTGATTACGATGTCTTGCGACCTTTGTTGCCGGTGGCTTTCAATTCGAAACGTATTTCGTGAAACGAAAGGCATTAAAAATGCACTTCTTCCGAGAAAACGTAAATGGCATCTTCTTTTAATATTCTCTGAAAAAAAAGTTTTTTTTCGTTGATTTTATTTAAAAATTTGGCAAAAATCTTAACGGAGATGAGAGAGATTTCTTTCGTACTTATAATAGCAATCTGAAATATCTTTTAACGTTTATTATCATTAAGTGCTCGAAGAAACTTATAACTACAATGACCATCGTCGCGAATACTTTCAAGATTTCTCAAACGTCTATTGCACAGCAAGTGAAAATTAAGATGAGCACGACTAAGTCTGAGTTGTTCATATTGTTTAGGTAATTGCTGATCATTATTGCTTCGTCTCTTCGTTGAAGCACTTGCCCATTGAAAAAAAGATTCTTCTTCCATTGTTTACGACTTTCTTCGATTCAGTCTTATCTCACTTGTGTGATCGTTTTTTCCCTGCGCCACTTTAATTATCGAATTAGGACTTGACATTTACAAAACAAACGCAAGTTGTTGATTGTCCTTCCTTTCACCTATCTAGGTGTCAATTAGTAATTTAAACAATTGCTGACGTCATTGAAATGCTCGCTCGCGATGCACGGAAGTAGTTACATCAGCACATGATTGTTTTCGGTGAGATTCAGCATTTTCTGCAGTCTATTTGCAAACAAGGCAATACTACAATGCCTAATTAGATTCGTTTTTACTTAACTCGAGCGATTCCGTGCTAGTCAAAAAGCTGATGTGAATTCTCGTTGATTTGCATCTTAAAGTTCAATTGAAATTATCTACATAAATTATCTTTCGTTGCAGATTATCGAGAAGCGAGGAAACAGATGAAGATGCACTAACATGACGTCATAGATGGAGAGAAAGCGATTCGACTGAAGTTTTAGTATCCCACGTTGGCAGCACGAATCATCAGCCCAAGATATATCAACACATAACATAACGACAATCCCATCACGTAACCGTGAAAACAAAAAATACTTAAAAATGATTTGGCGTCGAAAGTCTTCTCTGTTCAAAGTCGTCCTTGCGATCCTTGCAATTTGGATTACTGTCGTGTTCTTCTTCTCATCAGATAGTCGTTCGTCAGATGCCAATTCCGTGTTATCACCACAGTTGCTTCAACAGCACGAAGGTGACGCTAGATTATATAACAAAAACAATAAGTTTAAGAAATTCATCGTCGACACTTACAAAGATGCTCATGATGGAATTGCCAACGTTGTGAATAAACAAAACTCATTTGAGGATGAGAAGCAGGAAGTGGGCGAAGATGAAATGCTCATCGCGGGAGAAAGAGAAGATGAGATCATTGAAGAACAGCAGGAGGAGCGGAAGCCTGTCTTAAAATCTAAGCCGCCATCGAAGAAACGATTTGGCCAAAAGGATGGAGAAGATGGAGGATTCATTCCTCCTCCAAATGATTTGGGTCTTGAGTCACCGGGTGAGCTTGGAAAGCCTGTGACACTTCCTACAAATCTGACTGCTGAAGTAAAGAAAATGGTTGACGACGGATGGCTAAAAAACGCTTTCAATCAATATGTCTCTGATCTCATTTCGGTTAGACGAAGTCTTCCAGATCCAAGAACAAAGTTCTGCAAAGATGTTGAGAAAGATTATTCAAAGGAATTGCCAGACACTTCAGTCATCGTCACGTTTCACAACGAAGCATGGTCAACTTTACTTCGAACAGTCCATTCAATTCTCGACAGATCTCCTGACCATCTCATCCGAGAAGTCATTCTAGTCGATGATTTTAGTGATATGCCGCATGTTCAAAAGCAATTGGAGGATTACATGAAAAACTTTCCAAAAGTAAAAATTCTCAGAGCGAAAAAACGCGAAGGACTTATAAGAGCGAGATTACTTGGAGCAGTTCATGCAACAGCTCCAGTGCTTACATTCCTCGACTCGCATATTGAATGTACAACTGGATGGCTTGAGCCACTTCTTGATAGAATCGCCAAGAACACAACAACTGTCGTTTGTCCTGTTATCGATGTAATTGACGACACAACTTTACAGTATCATTATCATGACTCAAGTGGTGTTCAAGTCGGAGGATTCGATTGGAATCTTCAATTTAATTGGCATCCAGTTCCAGAGTCTGAGAGAAAAAGACACAAGGATGCTTCCGAGCCTGTTTGGTCACCAACAATGGCTGGAGGACTTTTCTCCATTGACAAAGTATTCTTCGAGAAACTTGGAATGTACGATCCTGACTTTGACATTTGGGGTGGGGAGAATCTCGAACTTTCATTCAAAACGTAAGTGATTTCTTATAACAACAATATTTGCATTGAATAATTATTTCTTTTCTTTAGTTGGATGTGCGGTGGAACTCTTGAGATCGTCCCATGCTCTCACGTTGGTCATATCTTCAGAAAACGATCACCCTACAAGGTAAGAGTCGTAAAATATTCATAACAAGAGCAGCATAAATAATTTCTTAAATTTTAGTGGCGAACGGGAGTCAACGTTCTTAGAAGAAACTCAATTCGTTTAGCTGAAGTGTGGATGGATGATTACGCAAAGTATTATTATCAAAGAATTGGATCGGACAAAGGTGATTTCGGTGATATCAGTGCTAGACTTCAACTTCGAGAGGATCTTGGCTGTAAATCCTTCCAATGGTACTTGGATAATATTTTCCCAGAGCTTGTAAGTTTCTTGAAATGTTCAAATATTATTTCTGCTAACAAAACATCTTTTCACTTTTTAGTTCATCCCAGGAGATGCAGTTGCACAAGGAGAGGTAAGAATTGTCCTGATTTCTTTCTTGATCTTTACCTTTTACAATTCTAACTAAATGCGATCAATTATGTAAAGGTAAGAAACGCAGGATACGGTAATCGAACGTGTCTCGATGCACAAGGCGGCAAAAAGGGTATTCGTAAGCCCGTGTCACTTTATCCATGCCACAGACAAGGCGGCAATCAAGTAACTACAAACACTTAATCTCAAAGTTGTTTGTCGTTCAGTAGCAAAAATTTCTCTTCTGTTCTTTCGTGAAGTTTCTCTCTTCATTAAAAGTTTATGTTGATATGCTTTTATAATTTTTGTGAGTGTTTCGCATTTACCGCCATCAGGATTCGCCTTGATCCTGAAATATGAGATAGAAAAAAGTCGTTCAGCAATCGAACATTGGTTTAAACTGATCAAGAAATGTCTTTAAAATTATTATTTTCTTTTAAAATTCTTTACAAATTTACAATTCGTGTTTATAGATTAGAAATAATGCTTCTAATATGTGCGTGGATTCGGCGGTGAGACCGGACGATTTACAAGGTCCACCCGTGGGTCTCTGGCCTTGTCATCAACAGGGTGGTAATCAGGTATATTTCCTCTCTTTTCGTCTAAAAGCTGGCTTGAGTCAGTCATGTGATGGACTTAAACTTTAGGTTGAGGATCGGTGACACTTTAAGTTTTTGATGGCGGATTGCATCCTTCGTTGTGGTGGGCTTTTGATCACTTCTCTTTTGCTTTCATTAATTAACATCTCTTGCAATTACATTTCACTTTATTAGTTTAAACTCATGTATTTGTCCTCATCAAACTATAAGCTGGTGAACAGAAAAGCTAAAAACAGATTATTCGCTTAAGAATTTTTGCTGCTAACTCAAACAACTTTAATTACCATTAACTTCATTCTAGAGCTTGTCTAATGTTGATAACTTTATTTTAACAGTACTGGATGCTGAGCAAGACTGGCGAGATCCGACGCGATGAGGGTAAGCAAAAATACATAACGAATGTGAGATTTCCAACTTAACTTAATTATTTCATTAAAGCTTGTCTTGATTTTGCTGGAACTGACGTGATTCTATATCCGTGCCACGGTGGAAAAGGAAATCAGGTTTGACTGCTCATAAGAAAACTTGAAGAGAACTAACGAGATTTTAATTATTTTTAGTTCTGGACTTACAAAACAGACACAAAGCAACTTCATCACAAATCATCGGATCGATGCATGGCTATCAGTAGCGACAATCAAAAACTGCTTATGGAAGACTGCAGTAGCCACCGCGAAGCACAAAAATGGCTTTTCGAAAACTATGATGGATCAAAGTTGTGAACATAATTCAAAACATAGCTAAAAGAAAAGTATTGATGAGAGAAAAATATTTTTGAAGAATCGCCAACAAGTCAAAAAGATTAGATGTTCTTAAAATGAAAACAATATTTAAAAACGATGCCGCACGTAAACTGCCGACGAACTTAAATCAATATTAAAAGGGGAGTTAAATGTAGATCATTACAGCTTCCTCAAGAAGTTGTAAGTGCGAATTCATCTGCGAATTCTGTCAAAGTAAAACTAAAGCTCCATTGCTCAAAAAAATAAAACAAGTTCTGGAAGTCGATGAAAGTTTTCTATTCTAAGAACGTACAAATTTTTTACAAACAACATAAAACTTTTTTTGTTTGTTTGAAATTGAGAAATTAGAATTTCTTAGCACAAGCATATCCACGTAAAGATCCACGTTTCATATCAAATCTACTTAAAACTTTGTTGGAATATTTTTACAAGACAATTGATTTAGACAATTGAAAGACATTCCTCTTCTGAGATGCGACGACTTGATTAAGTCGCTCCGGATAAAACTAATCGAAAACGCATTTACGTTTTTTTATATTTGTCTTTCGGCACCAACGACACTTTTAATGTTTTCCCTTTTTTTAATGTGCCACTTCAAGCCTTGAAGTTCAAGGAACATCAGCAAACATAAATTTAGTCAAATGGAAAGGAGAAGAAGAAGGTGGCAGTGATAAATCGACTTAATTTATTACACTTTATTCGTTCTTGTTACTTAAATAAAATCTCGAGTATTTAAGCCATATCAGAGTAATTAGAAAAGCAATGAACTTAAAACGCCAATTGATGATTTGGCTTTTCTAGAAAATTATTTTGCATTTCTTGTCGTTGAAACATTTTTTTTGACAAAGTGCCTTGACTTAAGAAAAGTTAAACTGCTGTAAATAATTAACATATCCTCATCCTCAAGTTGTGTAAATTAATTAATTCCTCAGACTGTTAAATAAATTGAAGAATTGAAGATCAACAAATTTCGATTGAAGCTTTTGTCGTTCAAAACAAAGTGAAACAGCCTTTGAACTATTATCGAAGCTATAAAGCCAGAATCATTTAAATCGAATTTGTTATTATTTCATGAGAGCATTTTCCTCTAAAATTATTGAAAATGTACTACGCAATAAATATAAAATATTTCAATGAAACAAATTTGTTTTTCTTTGAGCGACTTTTTGAATTTCAGTGTTTAATGATGTCGTTGCAGTCGTTTTAGCAAATCTTTAATAATTTTGGAAATGAAAGAATTTTCGTAGTTGACTGCTTTGTAGACCTTGTTTAATTCTATCTTTTCGCTTAAAAAGATTTTCAGAAAAGTCTTGGGATTTGCTATTTGCTCGAAAAAAACGGAATTTTAAGATTTTTGTTTGAACTAGGGGGTGTCTCATCGACGCCGTCGAGTCGATAGTCGTGAACATAGTGCTCTTGCTCTTGCTATAATTTGATTTGTCGCAAATCTGAAAATTCTAAATAAAAGAAAATCTTTCCTTTTTAAACTATTTAATTAAGCAATAAATTATACTAATAACCAACTCGAGTGAATAAGTGTAATCGTGATTTAGGATAAAGTTAAATAAACCAAAGTAAATATTTAACTTCATAAATAGAATTTGAAATGATTCATTTTAATAATTTTTTTCGATTTAATTGAATTTAAGAACATGAAGGCTGCTATCAGAGGATCCAGGGAACATGTCTCCGCAGAAGTTGATGACGTTGATAGTCCTTCGGCGGAAGAAGCTTTTGAGAAAACTACGCTGTCAGTAAACAAGTCAGTAAAAGGTAGGAGAATAGAATGAGAGAATGAGTCATTCATGTTTACAAGAAAACAAAGAAATATCAGCTGATGAGTGATTCAATAAATCTTTTAGATGTGTGGCGGCGAGATACACAAAAGCCTTTACCAAATTTTCGCGAAGGAACAATAACGAATTTTGAAATTCAATTTGCAAGGATTTTACCAAATGAAAATGAACAAACTAACAACAACTCAAAAAAATTTGTTATCTACGATGTAACTTGCCGGCAAGATACAAATATTTTAGGTAAGTCTGTCTTCAATTGAGTTTGATATGTCATCTTGATTGCTTAAGCTTTTGTTTTCGTTGTTTCATTCTAATGTTTTATTTTATTTTTAGCCGATGCAAACCCGACTACGATTGAGCGGCGCTATTCAGATTTCCTGAAGCTTTACGAGGCATTGAAAAAAGACAACCCATTACTCATGGCTTCCGTTGCTTTTCCAAAGAAGAGAATTATGGGAAACTTTACGAGCGATTTAATTAGCGAGAGAGCTTTAGCGTTCGAAAACTTCCTTGACTACGTCATAAGTGTTTCTGAGCTTCGCGATTGTGAACATTTCTTGAGCTTTTTACAAGACGATGAACTTGACAAAGCATGTCGCTTGCAGGATGAAAGAAGAAATGAATTAGCGGTTCCTATATTCGAAAACATTTTTCAACTCGTCAACAAAGTCTATTTGGATAAATCGAAGCCAGTTCTCCTTCTACTCTGCCGTCTTGTTGCCGCTTGCACGACAAGCCCGATTCCTCATCCATCTTCTGAGAAATGGGCTGAAGTCGCACTCAGGAGATTCGACCATGTCTCAGATGTTGAACTCCTTGTGCTTTATATTCCTCTATTAAATACGTGCTCGTATCTATTTTGGCAAAAGGGCAGAGACTCGCAGTTAATTACCGATCGATTGGAAGAAATGGGACGAAAAGGAATCAAGATCAAAGATACAGTTACTTTAACAAAAGCTATTCACACGATGGACACCCGATCAGAAACCTTTTAAACTATTGTGCCGATAACAAGTGCTCGATTAACATTCGAATGAACATTAGATATTAAGCGATATATTCTCTCATTGATGATTACGCAAAGAACAATTTTTATACTTTTATTCAGAGATTGATTTTTAGATTTTTATTTACAACAAAAGTAGTTTAAATTTTATTTAGTCTTCAACTCATTGTGCTTGTAATTTGACTTTGTAAAATTGGTATTCGAAAATAAAACTTTTTGTCATTACGATCGCATTTTTATGTCATTCGTTTTCGTCGTGGTAAGTGAGATTCCGTGATTCCGTGAATAAATTCGACAAAAGAATTTATTTCCTCAAAAACCAAAATAAAAGCACAAGAATTATAACCAACCAAAACCGAATGAAAAATTCTTTTATCCATTCAAAAATTCTGGATGTTAATGTAAGAGGTCTCAGCTTAAAAACGATTCGTCCGGCGTTAAAACGATTCATTTCGAAGGAGATTCCTTTCTTTATTGCGTATTCTCTCACTGCGGGATTGATTTTTGCACCATTTGGACTATTATTTCCTTGTCCGGCGATCACAGTTAGTTGCGTTAACCCTTTTCTCCGACAAATAAGGACGCGTTTCGCTAGCTTCTCAATCGCTTCCTTGACAAAAAGTCCATGTAGATCAATAGTACCAATATCTTGATTCGCGTTGTTCGTTGAAAAAATTGTCTCTCTCGTTTTCTTATTAATTGTCATGATGAAGTTTTTTTCACGACGATCAAATGCAAGCTTCAATAACTAAATGTGTTTAAACTGTACTTTTCTGAAGCTACACTTATCAGATTACGCTCACAATACATTAAGGATGTCTGCGAGTATGGTAATTTCTACACAGGGTTTGCAAATATTTGTGAGTTAAAGAACAAGAGCAAAGTATCGAGATTAAAAATAAACATTAACATTGCATTTTTATTTCATTCGTGTGCGTGAACAATTACATATCAATTTTATTCCTTCGGCACAGCCAAACATAATATGATTGTATCATGTGAAATCTGAATTTTCAAAGTTTATCAGAAGATTTGGACAATTATGATTATAACATTTGAAAGTTAAATTCAATAAATAGATTTGGACAATTGAATTTTAAAAACAAGCCAGCCAAAAGCAAAAACACAAAAAATATTAAATTCAACCAAAAAAGAAATCCGCATGACTTTGTCGTTTCCCGTTGAGCTGATGGGCTTAGTATGGGTCTGTGATAGTTAAATTCTGACTCGAAGCGAACATTGTTGGAAATGTAACTTGGAATTGGATTATTAGCCATCATCGCTGGGTAAACAGTTTCAATTGATCTGTTAAAGCTCCTGCTGTGAGATTCCGAACACCAATCAACTGATTTAGGCATTGACACAAGAGGAGTTAGCTCAAACATGATGCAACCGGCGTTGGGACAATCCATTTCGAACGTTACTCGGTTCTTTATTGCATAATCTCTGACGGCTGGTTTGATTTTGGGACCGTTTGGACTATTCTTTCCTTTTCCGACAATCACAATCAAATTAGTTAAACCTTTTTCACGAGCTACTAAGATGCGATTTTCCAACTTCTCAATCGCTTCCTTCACAAAGAGACCGTGTAAATCAATTTCATACTCCTCCTTTTTGTTGTTAGTTGCAAAAATGCTTTCAGCTGCCAACACATTTGCTTTTCTCATTTTCTTATCGAAAAGTTGAGCTTCATCGAAATAAGTTTTTGCCATTGCTTTGTTGCGACTGTTAAAGATCTTCGACTTTCTGAAGCATTCGTCGCGAAGTTCAGCCAATTGATTGGCTTCTTCGCGATACTGCATCGCATTCAAATCACAAGAATCACAATTAATTTCAATGAACGCACTTAGTTAAGTTTTATTTACTTCTTTCACCTTCGAGCTCTAAATATTAAACATATTTTTTAGCTTAACTTATCGGTTTCTGATTATCTGATTACGTTCACAATACATTATGGATCTTTGTGAGCGTGAAAACTAAATTTTTTCAGGGAGTTCGTTTATAGATATTGATGGATATAAAAACAAGAACAAATTGTTCGATTTTTAAAGCTCACAATTTATTTTATTAGCATTTTTTCATTTCTATTTGAAATTTTACTCACGCGAAAAATGATTCACGGAAGAAAAGAGAGCTCATACTAAACATTAAGATTATATGCAACAATGCAAATAATGGCAAATAAGACTAATAAGAATAACCAAGGAACTGACTTAGGCTCGCGGGTATGCGATGTAAGATTCTCCGGATCAATTTGAATTGTCCTTGCTCTCGTTTGAATTGTGTAGCTGTTAATTGATCGATGAATGTCTGTCGTTGTTCTCGGTTGAACTGTGTAACTGCTGTTTGGTCGATAAACGTCTGCAAAGTTGTATTCTGGCGCTCTAACTCTGTTGCTTCTTCTGGAGCTTTTTGGCAATGACTTATCAAGAGTTAGTTTGAAAAAGATGCATCCAGGATTTGGACGGTCCATTATGAAATGAATTTGATTTTTCTTTGCATAGTTCCTGACGGCAGGTTTGAGCTTTGGACCGTTAGGACTATTTTTTCCTTTTCCGACGATCACAGTTAGTTCAGTTATGCCTTTTGCTCGAACTACTTTGATGTGATTTTCCAGCTTTTCAATTGCTTCCTTAACAAAAAGTCCATGAAGATCAATTGTACTCTCATCATTATTCTCGTTGGTAATTGACAGAATTCTTTCGGCAGCTTTAGCGTTTGCTTCGTTCATCAGTTTTTGATGATATTTTCGTTTATCTGAAAAAGTCTTTGCCATTTGTTTGTTTTGACCATCATAACACTGCTTTGCTTGTTTAGAATATAAATCTCGAAGCTCGGCGTTCTTTCTGGCTTCTTCGCGATAGTAATTCGCTGTCGGATCAGAGGAAAATTGATTAATTGTCATATTGACTCTAAATTCACGTCGTCACTTCACAAGCTATGATTAATAACTAAAAGTTTTAAGCTGTATTTATCATAACAATATCTGATTACGATTACAATACATTAAGGATCTTTGCGAGTATGGTAATTGAATTCTTCGCAAAATTTGTTAGTATTGGTGAGTTTAAGAACACGTGAAGTCAAAAAAGAAAAACAAACTTTTTTTGTTCCTAGAAACTCAAAAAATATTAAAAACTTCATTTAACATTGTTTGAATCTTTTTATTGAAAATTACGTTCTTACGGTAATAAATCTATGAGATCAAATATCTTACAAACAATTTTTCATTCTTGATTTCTCGCGAGTGCAAATATCGCGAGTAAATATTTTGTTTTGTAATCAGAACCGGCCAGACGATAAGAAATTATTTTACTGATATCGCGAAAGTGCGCTTTGTTGCTTTGTTTAGAAAAAATGTTTTTATTTCGTTTCAAGAAATGAATTTTGCCATAAATGAATTTATTACATTGAAGTTCAATGATTGAACACAACAAAACTTAAAACGATTGTGACATTTTCATGTAAACTTTAAGATGATTGATAAACATTTCACCAATTGAAAAGATTTCCAACAAAACTCGAAATGGCTTTGCCAACATATCGTAGGAGAGAAAATTCTTCTTCCTTTGGTGGATTCCTTTGCCGTGACTGGTTCCAATCCGTCGTTGGCATGGTGTTATTACTTGGTCTGTAAAAGCTTCTGTTGTAAGAATCTGTAGGCCAGTCTCTTGCAGATTGATACGTAATCACTGGTTTTACTCTATCTCGGTTAAGCTGAGTTATGGGAGGAGTAAGCTCAAGCAAAATGCATCCGGGATTAGGGGAATTCATGGTAAACGTAATTCGGTTTTTTTCTGCGTAGTCTCTCACTGCTGGCTTCAGTTTCGGACCATTTTGACTGTTATTTCCTTGTCCGACGATCACAACTAACTGTGTTAAGCCTTTTCTCCGAGAGACTAATAAACGATTCACCAGCTTCTCAATTGCTTCAGTGACAAAAAGTCCATGTAAATCAATTTTACTCTCATCTCGATTCTCGTTGTTCATTAAAAAAATTCTTTCGGCTGCTAATTTATTTTTCTTTTTCATTTCTGCCTGATAATTTTTTCCACGATTAGAGAGAGTTTTTGCCATTTCTTTATTGCCACTGCTGTAAAACTTTTTCGACATTCCAAAACTTTCATCGCGAAGCTCAGCAAGCTCTTTGGCTTCTTCTCTATATTTCAAGGCTGCCGGATCACAGTATTCACGATTAATTGTCATATTCACTGCTGTTTGAGATTTTTTTCGACGTTTATCACCTTTTTAGACGAGCTCAGTTTAATAACTAAATGTGTTTTAACTGTACTTTTCAGAACGAAATCAGATTACAGCAAATATACAACAAAGATATTTTATTGAATGTGTGCATCGAATTTTCTTTTCTCTGTATTGGTGAGATTAAGGATAAGAAAAAAAAGGTATTTGTTGACAACTTCTTAGGTAAAAAAATATTTTTTTTTGTCAACAATTTATTTTATTGATAAATTTCCTGAATGAAACGAAGTTGGACTTTAATGTTTTTATTATTTCTGAGGCAATTCAATATAAGATTGAAAAAACTTAACAGTCATCATTTGGAAAGATATCCTCTGAAATAATTTCTCCACGTCTCTAATTTTCTAACAATGATCAACAAATAATTAGTGTTGACACTTGAAGGATATTTGAGAGAATTTTATTTGTAAACTTCATTCGGCATTGTTGTGCTAACGGCAATAAAGAGAGACTCCTACATCGTTTTGGGTATATGGAGAAAAAATCTGTTTGAAACATAAAAACTTTAGAAAATTTGATAAGTGAAAAAATATTTTTTTTAATTTTTCGACTTGCTTGAAATTTCATTTATTCATAATTTTTCTCTTTTATTACACAGAATGAAACTTATTGTCTGATGGTAATACTTTAACTTAAAATTATTAAAGTGCTACCAAGTTTCTACTAAAACATTAGTTCTCTCAAAAATGTCAAAAGATTGGCCGCAAATTGAATGATTTTCCACCATATCCTGTGCTTGCTCAAAAACATATTGCAAGAAAGACATTGGAAGGAAATATGTTCTTTCCATAGGTTCAGCCATTTCCTCTTCATCACTTGAGGTGCCATTTGTATTTACGCTTTTTTCTGGAGCAAAGTCATAAAACATTGTAAGAAGAACGATCGTAGATTCTGTTGGAGGAGTCAGATCGAAGAAAATGCATCCGGCGTTGGGACAATCCATTTTGAACTTTATTTGTTTTTTTGTTGCGTAGTCTCTTATTGCAGGTTTTATCTTTGGACCATATGGGCTGTTATTTCCTTGACCAACAATCACAATTAGGTTTTTGAAGCCTTTCGCTCGAACTAATATGATGCGATTCTGCAGTCTCTCAATTGCTTCCTTGACAAAGAGTCCATGAAGATCAATCGTACACTCATTAAGGTTCTTGTTGTTTTTTGAAAAAACGATTTCCGCTGCACTTGCGTTTGCCTCTCTCATTTTTGCATCGAAAAACCTTCCATGTTTGTAATGGGTTTGAGTGATTTCGTAGTTGGTATCGGAATTCATCCTTTGAAACATACCATTGCTAAGTTTGCCAAATTTTTTAGCCTCTTCGCGAAGTTTACTCGCTTTTTGGTCACAAGAATCTCGATTAGCTGACATTTTTTAGCTTAAATATTTTTAGGGTCTTTAATTTTCGAACACTGATTAACAACTAATCGTTGCAGGAATTTTTTAAATACAAAAAGGACACCAAGGAGTGATAGAATTTAGTTTCAATCTTCGTTAGTATTGGTGTGCTCAAGAAAAGAGAGCATTTCCAACCAGTTGGGGAAAAGCCAGACAGACAAAAAAATATCCTAGACTAATATTTTTTTATTACGATTAGTACTCAAATGAAAAAACATTTCACCATTTAAAATATTTTTCAAGAAAATCCAAAATTTCTTCGCAAATATTTGGCTGGAAAGACAATTCTTTTTCCTAAATAATTTCTACACGTTTCTTATTTTCCAACAATGATCAACAAATAATGTAAAATAAGAAAGAATTTTATTTCTAAGCTTCATTTGGCATTGTTGTGCTAACGGCAATAAAGAGAGATTCCTACAGCGTTTTGGGCATATGGAGAAGATATCTGTTTGAAACATAAAAACTTTAGAAAATTTGATAGGTGAAAAAATATATTTTAAATTTTTTTGGGTTGATTGAGAGTTTTTTTATTGAATTTTTTTCTTTTTTATTTCACTTGATGAGTGATGGAAATAATTTAACTTAAATTTATTAAAGTGTTACCAAGTTTCTACTAAAACATTAGTTCTCTCAAAAATATCAAAATATTGGCCGCAAATTGAATGATTTTCTACCATAATCTGTGCTTGTTCGAAAACGTATTGCAAGAAAGACATGGGCAGAAAATTCGTTCTTTCTTTAGCTTCTTCATCAGTGGAACTATCACTTGAGCTTTCATCTGGTAAACTGCCGTTGTAACGGACAGTAGCATAGAAGAAGTTGACAGAAGGAGCAAGTTCAAGGAAAATGCATCCAGCGTTGGGATAACCGATTTTGAACTTTATTTTGTTATACAATGCGTAGTCTCTCACTGCTGGCTTCAGCTTTGGACCATTACGGCTGTTCCTTCCTTGTCCGACAATCACAATGAGATTTTTAAAACGTTTTTCTCGAACTTTTTGGATGCGATTTTTCAGTTTTTCAATTGCTTCCTTGACAAAAAGTCCATGAAGATCAATCGTACACTCGTTTAGGTCCTTGTTGTTTTTTGAAAAAATTATTTCCGCTGCTCTTGCGTTTGCCATGTGAATCATCTTTTGAAATTTTTTCCCTCGATTGGAAAAAGTTTCCGCCTTTTTTCTGTCTAGACTGTAGCATTCCTTTGCCTTTTGAAAACTATCATCGCGAAGAACGACGAGCTTTCTAGCTTCTTCGCGATATTTTGACGCTCTTTCATCACGAACAGCCGACATTTAAAATCCAGGATTTTTTTCTCGCGAGATGTAAGTTCTAGATCAAAACAAAATTTTTGGAAATATTCCGAGCGTTGAATTATTTTTATGCTTAATTCGGCTCAAGAGCTTTGTAAGCAAAAAAAGGAAACGAACTTTGATCCTCGATAACGTTAATAAGACTGAGGTTTTATTCAATAGCTTTTACACAATTTGGGGGAAATGATTCGGTTTTGCGCGACAATTACAGGTGCATATCTAGGTAAAGTTTTTTATTCCAACTGTCTTTTTGTTTGTGACTAGTTCGGTTTTCTAGTTTGAAGATTTTATGGGTTTTTCACTCATGCGCTATTAGCTTAGTCTTTTGGTTAACCAAAAATATGTTGGAAAATTTATGTTGCGTAGGTTTTACCCAAAATATGCTTTCCCGCCAAAAGTCTAGCATTTGAGGAAAATTGTATAGAAGAAATACATTTGCGAAGTAAAAGCTGAAATGTGTGTACAAGAAAATTGTGCACAAAAGGCTGAGCTTAATGACAAGAGCTTCCGCTAGATACCGTTTGCTAAGTTTTCAAAATTTTATTGTCTGATGCAAGAATAAAAATATTTATTGATCAAGATTTTTCTTTTATTGAAACAAAATTGAAACAGAAACTGATTCTTAGTTTTAATTGAAATTGAAGAAATTTACCAAGTTTCCACTAACACACTTGTTCTCTTTGCAGCGTCAAAATGATCGCAACTTGAATGATTTTCCACCAAAATCTGTGCTTGCTCGAAGACGTATTGTGCTAAAGACACTTTTCTTTCATTCGTTTCTTCTTCAACTTTTGGTGTCGTCGCCATTTCCTCGTCTTTGAAACCGTCAGAGGATTGAAGTAAAGCAAAGTACCTTATCAACAAATTCTCTAATTTCTCAAACATGAATGGCAAGCAAGGAATTTCTCCATTTGCTTCAACAATTTCATTCAAAAATTGCCTCGTCGATTCTTCATCATTTTGTGTCGTCGTCGTTTTCTGTTCGTCTCTGAAAGATTGCAGTGAAGCGAAGAAGTTTTCCCATAAATTCTCTAATTTCCCAAAAATGATTGGCGAGCGAGGAATTTCTCCTCCATTTGTTTCATTAATTTCATCTTCGTCAAATTGCATCGTCGATTCATCATTGGAACTTTCGTTGTCACTTGAGTTAAAACTTGTGTAATAATCAGCTTCAATCATAGACGTCGTTAAGAAGCAGTTCACAGAGTATTCAGATGTTCGAGGAGTCAGATCGAAGAAAATGCATCCAGCGTTAGGACGATTCATTTTGAATTTTATTTGGTTTTTCTGTGCGTAGTCTCTCACAGCAGGTTTCAGCTTTGGACCATTTTCACTATTATTTCCTTTTCCCACGATCACAATTAGGTTTTTCAAGCCTTTTGTTCGAACTATTTCGATGCGATTCTCCAGCTTTTCAATTGCTTCGGTGACAAAAAGTCCGTGCAGATCAATCGTAGTCTCCTTAAGGTTTTTGTTGTTCTTTGAAAAGATTATCTCAGCTGCTTTTTTGTTACAGTCGTTAATATAATTTTGAAGATATTTTTCGTTTTTATAATATCTAGTCGCCATTTCTTTGTTTCCGCTTTTGGAATAACTCTTCGCATCTTGAGAACATTTATCTCGAGGTTCAGCAAGATCTCTCGCCAACTGGCGCCAATAAATCTCGTTTTCATCACAATTTATGTCAATATTGACAGACATTTCCAGTCTTTAACCTTCCAGCACTGATTAACAACTAATTATTGTTGAACTGTATGATTCTCACTCAGATATCCGATTACATTTCACACCAATGAAAAAGCTCTGCAAATGACAAATGTATTTAGGTCGGTCGGCGATCACTTGTGCGATGATAAACAAAATTAGTTGCACATAAAGTTTCAGTCACACTACATAAACGTTTCTCGTCATAATTTTATATTTTCTAACGAAGGATCAAATATCTATCCGCTGGCGACACAATGGAGACTCAGTATCTCTTTGAAATACAATTAAAGACAAATACAACTAAGAGACACATTAAATATTTATGCAAAATTATTTTTGCAAGCCAAGAGCTTTAATGTGGGTGAGTATTTCTGTAGACTCGCAATAATATGTTTATATTTTTTTTTTGTGACGAGCGATAACTAAGACGATTTAAAAGTTAAACTCAAAGTTGAAGATCACGAAGGAAACTGATGCAACAATCAAATATGAAACATCGTTGCTAAGAGATTGTAAATATTTTCGATAGAAATGCCTATTCCTCTCTGTTCTAGGTGCTTCTCAAATGGTATCGTCGTTGCTGTTGAATAATCAGTAGAGCCTTTCTCTCTCTCACACACTCTCAAGAAAAATCATGTTTTGCTGTAATAATTTTGGGAAATTTAACAAATCAACCTTCCAAAAGAATAAAATGTCATGGAGAAGAATCTCGAGCGACTGATATTTCTTGGCTGAAAGAATGATTACACTGCAAGTGTACACCAAGGAAATATCTTTATGAATGTGCGTGCTAGAATTTTCTTGAAAGAATTATGTTGTATTTGTGCGCTTAATAAAAACGAGAGATAAAACATTTCGGGAACAAATCGTTTTCTAAGGGTTCACTTCAAATGACTGAAAAAAATCTACCTGCTTCAGATAAACTGGGATAAGTTTCTCGAAAAATCTTTTATTGTTTTTAAAATAATCTCAGCACATTTCAGATAATATTACGAGGACTTTCAAACTAATTTCATAAATCTCCCCATGACGAAAAACATGCTGAAGACTAAAATACAGCAAGAGATTGTGACACACCAAGATAAAGCAGGATTGAATTTCGTTCCACTGGCATTTCGAAAAGCTGACTCAACATCACGGTCGATCTCGGCATCTTCTCCCAAGTACAATTTTATGCGTCCTAAGTTTCCGGTGACTGGACTCCACATAATTTTTTGGTCTTCGGCGAATTGGATCACGGCTGGTCGCAAGACAGATGGTCCAGTGCTGTGGATCCCTTGCCCGGTGATGACTGTCACGGATCGAAAATTTCGTTGTCTAGCGACTTCAATGTCTTCAGCTAATTTTTTTATTGCGTCTGCTTTGTAATATCCATGAAGATCAATGCAATCGTCAAGCAGCATTCTGATGAGATTTGATTAATTAGAATTAAAACAATTTTGAAATTATTCTTTGAGAGTCTCTGCTTTCCACTCTCGTCCTCTCGTCTCTCGTCAAATACTAAAATTTATCAGACAGCAATTGTTATGAACCCTCACTAATACATTTTTATGTTGCTATGTTGCTTAACACATCTATTCGAAGGAACACTGAGAACGATATTTTGATTTCGTCAGCGAGTTTTTAAAATGACTCCAATTTCTTCTTCTACGCGATTCTTTTAAAGTCAAATTGAAATCGTTTCAAAACAAATTTTTTAAGGAATAAAATTACTCTGAACTTTGATATTAATAAAAATAAATGACTCATTATGACGACTTTGTTGGTTGTAGGTGCCTTCTAAACCAGTTAGCGAGATTTGAGTGTTTTTTTTTGGAAATTTCGTGTGATCGGCTCATCGACTCTTCTCACTAACTTCATGTAATAAAAGGCGAAAATTAATGACTTCGTTATTTATAGAAACCCATCAGACCTCTGGAAGTCAAGTCAGGATCAAAATAAATTTATTGTTGTTTCTCCACACAAGTTTTTGACGAAACGTCGAATTTTTGTTGACGGACGAGTTGTTTAATGTAATTTTCAATCACGACAAACCGCGTCTTGTAAAAACTAAGGATCGTGTTGACAACAAAAGGCCAATAGCATCAATCAACATAATAGACGACCTTAAGAGCAGTAATCGATTTTTGCGGCAATAAAACGCTTAATATTTGATACATTCATTCAAGCATTAAAATCTTTAGTATTAAACCGCTGACCGAACCAATTAAAACACCATTTTCGCAAGCTTATTCGCTTGTGCTTTAATACTTTAAAGATGACAAAGCATGTATTCGGTCACAAGTCATTTATCAAAAAAAAAGATGAACAATCGCCATCTGACCTTTCTGCCGACAAATTCACAATTTGTCACAGCTCACAGATGTTTTAGTTCCGACGAGCAAGCTGATGATCCTCCGATAAGAACCCGTTTAACACACGTTTCTGCGTTTCGCATTCTTTCGCATAACCAAACAGAACGTTCGTGAAAGCAAAAGTTTTTTTTAGAACTATTAAGTAGCGAGACAAGCGGATCAACAGTCGGTTAAGGAATGATAAAAATTCTTTTCTCGTTAATCGATCGACAACAGGATCTTTTCTTTCTCATCACTGACGCTGCTTAGATAGAAATTTGAGAATATTCTGCCTTTGGTTCATTTGCATACAAGTTTAATAATTCTTCTTCCTATTCGGCAAATGCTATTCGGCGACCGCGCTTCACCTCTCTCTGTTTCTGCTGTGAGAAGTTTTCTTTTAAACCTCGCGCAAAGTTTATTTCGTGGTCAATCGTTTCGGACATTTTCAGCTTATAACATCTTCAAAAGGAAGAGCTTTTTGTGTCTTCGAGTATAAAAGTTTAAATTGAACTAAGACGTCTGATCATGAAAAGAATTGGACAATGGATTACCAATTTTTTCATAGTAGTCGCTACGATTTCGCTAGTTGATGTTCACGCTGCGGCAGGCAAGTTTCAGTTAATACCCAATTAGACTAATTGACGGAAGTAAGAAGTAACGTGAAGCTATACGTCAATCTGTGAAGTTATATCACCAGATTATATCAGCCTCGATTATTGAAGTGTTAAGGAGTCAAATTGAGATGTCCATGCGAATTCATTAGATCATTTAATTTTTGTTCAAAAACAAAACAAGCAATAATGAATTTTGTTTAATATGTGAAATGAATTTTAAATTTTTTGCAAAGTGTTTAAAAGAAAGTTAAGTTTAAAAAAAATTCGCGTCAGCTGAAATCATATTTTTATTGTGAAATTTAAGATTCTATTCTTCTTCGTATCTCGAGCGGAGCTAATTTTTCAAAATTATTTTATGTGAAAAAATTAACATAAGAAACCCGCGTCGGATCAAAGCACAAACAATTTTTTTAGAACGTGAAAGCCAACTCAACTCATATCAAGGTCGTTGAAACGATTGAAAAAGTGTTTGAGTCATCAAAAGTGATGCGACAATATTGACCGTCGCTAATAATAACTCAGCGAATTACTAATAGTCGTGTGATTTGCGAAACGCACTTATAATAAACGATATTTTTTTTAAGTAGGTAAAGCTGGCGTTAAAGCTGTGATTTTATACATGTACGATGATGCAACTGTGGGATCAAGCGTGGTGTCGATGGAAGTTGACAAAACCACATTCATGAACGTCATCAAAGATTCGCAATTCAATGCCAAAGCTGCCAAGCCAATGAAGTTTGGACAAGACAACGGATTCTTCGCTCTCCTCGAAGGCGAGAGCTCTTCATTCTCATTCGCCACAGCTACTGGAATGGCTGATTGCCAATGTAAATGCGAGAAGCAAGTAATAACAACTCCACGAGTGGTTACTACAACACCTCAAATCGTTACTTCAACGTCTTCCTACAAGACACCTGTCGTGACCACTTCTCGCCCAACCACGACTGGCCGCATAATTACGACCTCAACACATGTCCCCGTGACAACATCTCGTCCTACTCCAACTGGACGTGTTTTAACTACTTCGACATCAGGACCGACCTACCTTCCACCAACCAATCAGCCAGTAAATTAAAGTTAATTTTGGTAAAATATTTTTTACATTTTATTTCTTTCTCAGTGCCCATCAGGCGGAAGTGGACCATACTGCTGCGCAAACGGAGCTAATAATGTTGACTGCTGTGCCAATGGAGGCAAAGGTTCGTTAAAGTCAATTTTTAATGTTTCAATAAATTATTTTCTTTCTAATCAAGGCGCTTACTGTTGTTCAAATGGAGCCGATAACGCTGACTGTTGTACTAATGGAGGAAAAGGTAGTTTAAATTTTTTTTCTTCGTTTTTCTTTTTTAATTTTATTCTTTTTCTGTCAGGAACTTACTGTTGCACAAACGGAGAAAATAATGCAAACTGCAGCCCATTGATCACTACACGAAAACCAGTTGTCACTACCCCATCTGTTAGAATTACAACTCCACGCCCAGTTGTAACCACAACTCCTCCAACTGGCCCAACTTACTTGCCACCAACAACCAACCCAGTGAGTTTAATCAAAATCCTTAGAGAAATCGTTTTGGTAAAATATTTTTTACATTTTCTTTCTTTCTCAGTGCCCATCAGGCGGAAGCGGTCCATACTGTTGCGCAAACGGAGCTAATAATGTTGACTGCTGTGCCAATGGAGGAAAAGGTTAGCCTCGTAAATTTTTCAATAACTTTTCTGACAGGTTTTCTTACGCAGGAACTTACTGCTGCACAAATGGAGCCAATAACGCTGACTGTTGCACTAATGGAGGAAAAGGTAGTTTTCATTTATTCGTATCCTTTTTAAATTTTATTCTATTTCTTGCCAGGAACTTACTGTTGCACGAATGGAGAAAACAATCCAAATTGCAGCCCATTGATCACTACACGAAGACCAGTTGTCACTACCTCATCAGCTAGAATTACAACTCCACGCCCAGTTATAACCACAATTCCTTCAACTGGCCCAACTTACTTGCCACCAACAATCAACCCAGTGAGTTTAATCGAAATCCTTAGAGAAATCGTTTTGAGAATTTCAATTTTTCATTTCTCAGTGCCCATCAGGTGGAAGCGGTCCATACTGCTGTTCGAATGGAGCTAATAATGCTGACTGCTGTGCCAATGGCGGCAAAGGTTAGTTAAAATCATTTTTAAATGTTTCAATAAATTAATTTTCTTTATTATCAAGGTGCTTACTGTTGCACAAATGGAGAAAACAATCCTAATTGCAGCCCATTGACCACTTCACGTAAACCAGTTGTCACTACCCCATCAGCCAAAATTACAACTCCACGCCCAGTTATAACAACAATTCCTTCAACTGGCCCAACTTACTTGCCACCAACAATCAACCCAGTGAGTTTAAAAAATCTACACTGAAAAATGATTTTAATTCTTTTTCTCAGTGCCCCTCAGGTGGAAGTGGACCTTACTGCTGCGCAAACGGAGCTAACAACGTTGATTGCTGCGCTAATGGAGGAAAAGGTGAATTCTGTTGTACAAATGGAGAAAACAATCCAGGATGCAATCAATTGAGGACACCAACTGTAACCCCGTCCACAACGAGATCAACTCCACCCAGACCAGACATCACAACTCCAACTAGACCAGTTATCACAACTCCAACTAGACCAGATATCACAACTCCAACTAGACCAAACACTCCAACACCACCTCCAAAGGTATTTATTTTAACATTTTAATTTTCCGAATGGCATATTAAAACAATTTCTTTGCTAAAGTGTCCAAATGGTGGAAGTGGAAATTATTGCTGCAAGAACGGAGCCAATAACGCTGACTGCTGTGAAAACGGAGGAAAAGGTAACGAGAGGCGAAGAAAAAATTTGTTTTCAATTTTTCTAATTTTATTATTCAATTAGGCAAATATTGTTGCACTAACGGTTCAACAAGTCCTAACTGCGATATCACTGTAACGACATCGAGCAGACCAACATCAAAACCTTCAACCAAACGTCCATTCGTAGGACCAACTTATCTTCCTCTTCCAACAATTGTAACCTCACCACGTCCAACTACGATCGATCCTTACACGTTCGGAACTTTCTCGGTGAGTAAACGAGATATTTGTCGCCTTTGAGATGACATTAAATTTTAATGATCTTCATTATGCAAATGAAATTTATTGATTGATGTTTCTCATTTTAAATGTTTTTCATTTCAGACTCACACTCATCGATACACTTGGACTTATGGACCATGGAGTGCAAACCCTAATCGATCGACCACCAGCTACACGACAACTCCAGTCCCACTTTATCACAACGGCCAACATATCAACTCGATCAACTACAATGGTGAAGACAATTAAGTCTAATCAGTCAACATAATATTAAGCTACCAGTGCTGCAACTCGCCGAATGGTGTTCACAAGCAACCAAAACTTACGTACAATGTAAAAAAACGACACGCGTACAATGAAAATCGTAATTCGATTTGTTCTAAACTTTACCATTAATAAATCTGAAAGTTTCTGTCAATTAAAAGTTGATTTTTTGATTTTTCGAATATTTCAGAATTTGAAATGTGGTTTGCGAGAACGTAAAGCTTAAAGCTAAGAATAAACTTTTACGAAGAAAACGGTTTTCAGAAGTTCAGAGAATTGTTTGTGAATCTCAAGGGAAATTCTCAGCGAACAGAATGAATTTTTTCATAGGATAGAGTTTTTTTTTCAGAAATTCAAATTTCAGAACTGGATAAAAAAATGTTTATCGAAAGTTTATGGATTTTTTCGTAGCGCGAGAATCTTTTATTTACTGTTATTTTATTCAAAAAATTCGCAGACTTTCGCAGATCAAAGAATCATTGGAAAAGGTTAGATGATCTTTGAAATATTTCAATGGTCAAGGTTGGCATTTGAATATTTAAAATATTCGCATCGATAGAGCATCAACATCTGCAATAACGGAGGAAGTAGTAAAATTCTTTCTATTCCAACGACTGCTGATCTTTTCGGAACTTGACATTTTCAGGAGTTTACCGTTGAATGAATCCGAAAACACGTGCCCCAAGCCTTCGGTTGAAGGAGAACCGACGCCTAACATTTAGTAAGATCAAACGAATATTTCTTTGAATAAAATATTTATTAATTGCAACAAAATCTCGAACAATGCGCAAACATCGCCCACACCCGTTCTATGCAAAATCTTCACTTCGCAGCAATGTTTTCAAACATTTCGTCAAATTACATTTCCGCCAATCACTTGATCGGCTCCAAGTCGAAGCGTTCCTCTCACTTGAAGATTTTTAATTTACTAAAAATAAACCTTTTTTTTCATCTCCAGATACCGCATGCTCAATAAGCAATAAGAGCAGCTCAAGCTGCTCCATAAAACATTTTTTGCTTACACAAGTTGACTCTCAGTGTGACTCGAGACGTATTCGAGACACAACCGTTTAGTGATCGTGGATCTGAGGAATTTTTTTAAGCTTTATTGAAGTTGTAAAGTAATAAATACTTTATTTTCTTAAGTGCTTCCTGTAGCTACTAGAACAGTAGCGGTGATTGTACATCGTTAATTTATGCTTCAAGCGCGATGACAAGACTCTTTCATTTATATTTGAGTCGTGATCATCTCGCGATCCAAGAATAAATTTATGAGTTAATATTTGAATATCTACTGTCATCAGTGAACATCTTTTAGCAATGCATGCGCGTTGATTAAATTATCGGAAACTCGTTTCTTCAGAAATATTTTTAAGAGTTCGTCATCAAATGGTTTTTTATTGGGAATTTCGACTTGGCCATGCTGCATTAAAGTTTAAGCTATTCAGCGCTTTGAAGTGATAATAAATTTTATTTTAATATTTAAATAAACTTGTAGGTCACAAAGTTCAAGCTTGCTGATTGCTTGAAACAGACAGATCGGCAAACCCGATTGCAAGTTTCTTAATTGAATCTTCATTTGTGAACTTAAAGCGGAATAAATTCATTTTTCGCTGACCTTCGTCGTCATCCACCTCTTCAAAGATATTCAATTCAACTGGAGAAGTTTTTCCATATCGGCATAGCTCGTCTTAGCTAAAGTGGAATTTGTGTCTCTCGCAGTAAAATACGAACCACACCGTTGTCGTTGTCAATCTTATGTGAACCGCAGTTAAAATGACAGCGTAACAAGAGTAAAGTGAAAAAGTGTACAATGGGAAACAAAATATCAAAATCGTGCAATGAGACTTATCACAGTTGTTTAAATGTAACTTGTTTCGATGATTGCAAGTGCTTGAGATGTTTCAGGAAAAGTCCACGTGCTGGATTCAATTCTCCGAGTTCAACAACTTTGGAGGAAATTTCTTTTAATCTTCCGTACATCGATCAAGTTGGTAAGTTTGTTGATTTATTAAATTATGAAGAACTTCTTGAAATTCGCTTTTAAAAGTTTTAATTAGTTTCTTTACGGATCTGCGACAAAAATGTCGATGCGATTGGGTGGAGAATAAATGAGCAAATCGTCAAAGTAAACAACTTAGAAAAATATCAAAAACCTAACGAGTTCCTATGGCGATGTGAAATATAAATTTCGTGAACATTTCTCAACGAAATATTTTTATTTCAAGCTAGAAATTCTTAGCTCATATAATTTTTTCTAACTCAAACGCTTTCTTTAATAAACATCGAGTCATCAGTCTTAGTTGGTAGCCGTTTTCTCAACTGAGTTGAGACTTCTCAGAAGATCAAGCGGAAGCAGAAATCACATGAAGCTTAGCTGCTAAGTGTGTTTCGATACACCGTCTCTACCTGAATTGCTTTTGCTTTTAAGTCGAGCAAAGATTCAAAACACATTCCGTGATTTTGCTCTTAACCATTCTCTTCGAGCTAATGCAGTGCACACACAGCAAGGTCTCGATAATATCAAAGCGTTAGTCCAATTAGCTCATAGTAATTGTATCATATTAATTCAAGCGCGAGGGTGTCGAACGGAGAAACGTGTGACCTTGAAAACCTATTTGGAGATACAAGCTGAGCTATGACATCGAGAACAGTGATGTCATCAATCAACGAAGCGTACGATGAATATATTTGAATGAATAATACAGTTTCGAAGAAAAATCTTTCTCTTTGGCAAGAATTATGAATTAAATCAACTGACTCATTCTCTCTGTCGATTTTGCTTCATGAAGTCTTCCTCAATTGCGTCATGAGCGCGGTCTCAACACACGCTCATGATCGGTTTAAAGAGATGTTTGAATTGTTTCGTGAATTTAGTTTCGAGTAAGACGCGAACGGGAAAACAAGTTTAATTCAACTGCTCAAGGATTTTCTTTATTTGATTTCTTTAACTTAATTAATTGAAAGAATGTCAGACGTTCCAAAAGAGGACTTTTTCACGTCAAACATTCCAAACTTTTGGAATAGAAACAAATATCGTGTGAGCCGGTCACCGCCTTCGATGTATTTTGTGCCATCAAGTAAGTTTTCTCTACGTAAAAGTGTTTGATAAATTTAGAACTTAATTTATTGAGTGGCAGTGAGAAGTTTTAGAAATTTTGTTCTCTCGAATGTTTTGTTTATACATGGACAAGCAAGATAAATGTGTGATCACTCTGTTTCGATTATATTTGCTGAGCCAAAAAAATTCTTCTTCATCAAAGTTATCGAAATCTTTTATAACCAAACAAATAATGACTTCATTGCTTTAAAAACCAACTTGACTGCATCTTAAAATAGTTATCAATAGAACTGAGTCATCGTTCGTGTTACTGAAATTAGTGAATGAAAATAAATAAGTTTCTCATTACGAAATCTTAGCTAAATTTCACTTTCGTCTGGATATTCTGGTTATCGAAGAAAGTAAAAGTGCTTCGGGAACATTTCACTTCCCCCAACAGTTGACCCATTTAAATTTCGCACATAAATAGTGAGAATAGCCGAAAATGTCTTCATTTAAATTCAGATATTCAGTGACAATTAACGACTCATGTCATCATGAATAAAGATCTGATCAGTTTAGTGATTTTAATTTTAATAGCGCTGAGTGTTGCTGGAAGCGCGAAACAAAAAGAAATCTGCGATTGTGTCCCGTTGAACATTTGCCCCAAAGTAAATCGCTTTAGCAAAGAAGATGCAAAATATTTCAAAACAATTTTGAAGTGCAAGGAGAGAGGTTTCGTGAGATGTTGTTTTAACAACGAAAGCGTGAGACGATCGGATGATTTGGAAAACATTATTTTGATTGATAATGTTCGTTTGCCACCTACCGAGACGACCGTGGCTTCGATCGAAAACATGAATGATGGCGCTCAAACAACGGAAGCCTTTACTGAGGTTGTCGATTCCACGACGATCGACGCGATCATTGAATCTACGACAAGCATGGCATTTGATGAAGACTTGGCAACAACGGAACTTTTAAAACCTGACGAAGAAGATTTATTTGAATCGAAACGAAAGTCAGAGTTCATTGATAATAATATTTCAGTTGTATATCCAAACCTCGAACACGAGAAAAAGATGAAGGCGCTCGAGCATCTTTTTCTTATTTTTCCAAACGGAGAAATCGAAGCTGCTTCTGCAACGTCTATTCCTGTCACCAATGATATTGAGCAAACAACTGTGAAGCCAATGAAACGAGTGATCGTGAGAAAACGATTGATAAAGAAGCTTCCAGATTTATTGGAAACAGCTGAGAGTAAGATCTCTCAATCAGTGATCGATACAGAGCAAATGGATGTAGAAGAGGTCAAGCGGCGACTAACAAGTGTGTACAGAAACGATGGAAGTAAACATCAATCTTCATCAAGATCAACTACGTCACCAACAACAACCACAACAACAACAGAAGTCGCAGTAGAAGATACAACGGCGAAAAGAGAAAGAAAGAAGAAAATTAAATATCGAAAGCGAAATGAACAGACATCATCGACACCGTTAGAATCAACGACGGCGAAGACAACGACTACCTTGAAAAATGAAACACCGACGACAAAGCACGCCAGACGAAAGATCAAACCGATCATTTACGATACACGCAGTCGAAGTAACTTTTTGAAACGTCCATCATCACAACAATCATATTTCGAAGATGCAAATATTTTTGATGAGCCGATCGAACTTGAGCCGATCATCACGACAACTACAGCTGAACCAACCTCAAGATTTATTTCCTTTGAAACTGCTTCTTTTACGACAACTACAACTCCAAAGGCTATTACAGTAACAACACCAAAACCTATTAAACACTTTAGCGAAATTGATTTTGAGCACAAGGCGATGATTGAAACAGTTCATAAAACATTGTCGGCAATTCATGCAGGCGTAGACATCAATCTCGTCGAGAAAATGCTTGAAGCGCACAGAATAAAAATGAAGGAAAATCGCCAACGAATACCCACGACTCGTCGGACTCCCACGACGACAGGCCCTTCAAAACCTGCTTCCAAACCTTATAGAGGCAGTGCAAGGTTCCGAAAACCGGCAAAAACAACGCAAGCTGCCGATCATTCGCAACCAGAAACGAATGGAACGAGAACTAGAAATCTCTCAAGAACTCGAAACACAACAACTAAAGTTTCTCTAACAACTTTGAAACCTGTGAGGTCTTCCAATACTCGAAACAATCCGACGATGAAGTTCACTCCAGGCCTCGAAGACGTTGACATGCCACCAAAGCAGAAAGCTCCTCGCGATTTCAAAGCTTCGCCACTGTTTGGATTAACGATGGATAGAGACAGCGAGATTGATGTCGAAACGATCCAGAAAATTCATGAAACTCTAAGGCCTTCGGCTAACATTCAAAACGGTTTCTTTCCTGTAATTCAAAACGGAACGCCTTCATCGTTAATTTAATTCATTTTCCGATTGTTAATTTATTTATTTATTTAAATTTCTTCATTAAAATCTTTGCAATGAATTTCCGTTTTAATTTTCGTTTTCATTTATTTTCACTTTCAGACTCGATCTCCCATGATTTGCTAACAATCGACAAGGTCGACTTATGTGTTGATAGGTTAGTGAGATTAATCGAAGATATCGAATGTTGTTGTCACTTTTATTAATAAATAAATATTTGATAGAAATGGCAAGAAACATTTCACCGATCGATATGATCTTATGAAGAGAGAAATTCCAAAGCTTGTTATCAGACGTGGACATCCATTTAAAATTCAACTTCACTGGTAAGTTAAGAATCACTTTCTTCTAATCAAATCATTAATTGATTTCTTGTACATGTTTCAAAAGCAATCGACCTTACAATATTGAGAAAGATGCGCTTAGTTTGATTTTCGCGGTAGCTGATGTGGAGAAACCTACCTTTGGTCATGGAACATTAGTTGCTTGTGCTTTAAAGAACAAATCAACTGATCTAGGAAAATCAACTGAGTGGGGAGCTTCAGTCAACTCAATCAACGGAGATCTCTTGGAGATTCTCATTAAGCCAGCGGCCAACGCAATTGTTTCACAATGGAAGCTTGACATTGACTCAAAGATGTTAGATTCGACGACATCTAAAAGCTTCTCTTTGCCGCAACCTTTTTACGTTTTGTTTAATCCGTTCTGTCGTGAAGATCAAGTTTACTTGGAGGATGAAAGAGCTCGCAATGAATACGTTTTGTCCGACACAACGCTCATTTGGAAAGGAACCTACAATCGTCTTCGACCAACGCCTTGGAAGATCGGACAGTTTGAAAGAGATGTTCTTGATTGCGCTCTCTATGTCATCGCTTATGTTGGAAAAGTTGGTCCATCAAACCGTGGAAATCCAATCAAAATATCTCGAGCTTTGTCAGCTGCTGTAAATAGTCCGGACGATGACGGCTTACTCCTTGGAAATTGGTCAACAGATTTCGATGGAGGAGTAGCTCCAACAAAGTGGGGAGGTTCAGTCGACATCATGCAAAGGTTTTATCGGAAAAAGAAACCAGTAAAGTTTGCTCAGTGTTGGGTCTTTGCCGGTTGTTTAACAACGATTGCACGAGCTGTTGGAATTCCCTCAAGAATCATCACAAATTATTCTTCAGCTCATGATACTCAAGCAAGTATGACCGTCGATTACTTTGTCGATGACGATGGAAAGATCATGGAAGAGATGAATTCTGATTCAATTTGGAATTATCACGTTTGGAACGAAGTTTGGATGGAACGACCTGATTTGGGTAATAACGAGAATGGCGATTACGATGGATGGCAAGCGATTGGTAAGTTATAAATTCTTTTCTCCTAATCAAATCGCTTATTGATTTATTGAAATAGATGCAACGCCTCAAGAAATGTCAGATGAAATGTTTAGATGTGGCCCAGCTTCAGTTGCTGCAGTAAAACGAGGAGAAATTTTAAAGCCATATGACAACACTTTCCTTTATGCGGAAGTTAACGCTGATAAAGTCTTCTGGCGTTACACAGGACCTGGAAATCCTTTGAAACTTATGAAGAAGGATGAGTACGGAATTGGACATTTCATTTCCACAAAAGCCGTTGGCAGATGGGAAAGACAAGACATCACGAGAACGTACAAGTACGAAGAGAAAACAGAAGAAGAAAGAGCGACGATGTTAAAAGCTCTTAAACAAGCAACAAGTGCCTTCTCTCGTTACTACTTGAACGAAGAGTTTAACGAAGTTAATTTCAACTTTGAACTTAAAGACGACATCAAGATTGGAGAAGATTTTTCTGTCGTAAGCTGAAATCTTTTGTCTACATTGAAAGTTGTCTAATCATTTGTTTCAGGTGCTTAATATCAAAAACAAATCATCAGAGAAGCCATACACGATCAACGGAAATCTTTTGGTGGAAAGTGTTCTTTATACAGGAAAAGAACGCAAGGACCTCAAGTCGATGAAATTTTCTGAAGTTGTTCTGGCGAATTCTGAAAAGCAAGTTGTACTGGAAGTAACCTTCGCTGAGTACTACAGAAAGCTCTTGGACCAATCAGCTTTTAATATCGCGTGCATGGCTTCCGTTGAAGACACTGATTACGAATATTTTGCTCAGGATGATTTCCGCGTCAGGAAACCTGATATTAAATTCGTGTTCACTGGAAAACCAACTCACACAGTTGCACATGACATTCACATCCGTTTGGAAAATCCTCTGCCGATTCCGTTGACGAAATGTGTTTTCCAAATTGAAGGATCCGGCATTGAAACGCCGATGATATTGAAAGTAAGTGTCTCAGGTACATTTCTCTTGATAAATATTTAATCAATCTCTCATTAGGTTCCAGAAGTTCAACCAAAAACATTTGCAGAGACACGGTTCGCATACAAACCGCCTTATGTGGGAAGTGCTAAGCTTATTGCAAAATTCACATCTAAGGAAATGGATGATGTCGACGGATTCCGCGTGTTTGAAATTGCCCCACGACCAGAAGATATGCTGACGCCCGAAGTTATTAATGAAACGATTGTAAAAACTGACATCATTGAATAAGATTCATTCACAAGAGTTAATTATAAAATAAAATGTCTATTCCAACTCTGATATGCTGCCGAAGATGTCAAGGTTGAATCGAATTGAAAACAGAATAAATGATTGAAGCTTTATTAAGGAAGTTGAGTTGTGAGGTTTATAAATTTATGAGTAGTCGATTAGCAAGGCAATTCGACAAGTTTCATTTAATATCTTAAGACATGTTGAGCTGGTAGACGAACCTCTTGAACACAATTGCATTACAAACTAATATTTCCTTCTCTGAAATTCACATTTAAGATAGTCTTATGAACTTATCAAGACGTCTTCTTCATGGAAACGGCTTCTGATATTAAAAATTTGAAAAATTTGTAGTGAGCTTTTCAGAATTTTAAAAGCTTTTAGTCTGCCAGTTTCATTAAAGAGCTTTTGAAATAATTCTAAATTTAGAAATTTTTAAAGCTTATTCACATTCATAAATTTATTGTTTATCTTGAATTCACACCCAAAAATCTAAACTTGTTTCAGTCTTCTTTTATCATTTGTCCATTCAAGTTAATTTTTGGAATGAATCTCTTGCTATTAAGTTTTTTGTTAAGTGTTTGCCAAGCGCAGGATCAGATCCAATTGCAATTCCTTGGCAAGGAAATATCAAGGGAAGAGCAATCGAAACAAGATGTTTGTGACTTAAAATACTGTCTGCTTGATTCGAAATATTTATTTAGTGCGACAACTCAAAACAAATCAATCGAAGCTTGCGAAGATTTCAAAGAATTTGCGTTGGGGACATTCATCAAATATAGCCCGATCAACGATCGAAATCCTTCAAGAAGTTAGTAACAATAATTAATTTATGCCATTAATCTGTTAATTTAAATTGATTTTTATTTCTTTTGGTTTTTATGCTGAAAATGACGAAGCCTACAATCTTAGATTACGAAAAGTTTTAGCAGCAAAAGTAAATGACAAAGACTCAAGAGTGACGAAAGCAATGAAGAAACTTTATGCAAAATGTGTGGATTCAAGATACTTGAAACGAAACGCTGTTAATGAGATGCGCGATTATCTCCGATTGTATGGGTTAAAGTTCTATCCAGAAGTTGACCAAGATGATTTCATTATTTCAAAGTATTTCGAAAAACAACCGTTTCATTCGATTTATGCGTTACTTCAAAGTGAGCTTAAACGAGAAGAAAACTATTTGAGACTTCGAAAGGTTGAGTTTTATGATGAGGTCGCAGAAGTTTATTTTAAAGCCTACGTTGATATGCTTTATGAAATCAATCAAGTTTTTTTAAATGGAACGGAAAATGCTAAAAAATTCAAAGAAGAATTTATGGAAATCGCACGTAATCAGGAAAAATTTTATGAGGAACAAGTAAGAGAGCTTCCAACTTTGCACAGAACTTTTTATATTTTATAATTTAACAGCAAACTTACGTTAGTGAGGATTCTGAAGACGAAGGAGCTTTCATGTTGTAGTACGGTGTAACGGTCACACCCGTACGTTCACACCCCGCGGACGATACGAGGGGTTGTGACTAGACAAGGACAGACAAGTACGGTCAGTCGTTCTCCAGCGTTGGCAGAGAGCGGTCGATGTGTCCCCGTAGTCTGTTCCCTACAATGGCGACCGAGACAACTAATTTAATTCAACCTCATGTAAGGAGGAGGATGAATTGGTAGTCCAATATAAACACAAGACATATCGACCGCGTTCCCAAAGCTGAAGAACATTTCGTAGGAAATAACTCGGAAAACAAGATGGCAGCCATCTTGAAAATCGGAAGCGATAAACGTGGTGATTGAAAAATCATAAGGCTTAGCCACCATATGCGAGAAAGAGAGAGCGATGCTTCAACGCATCGGTCCAATAAGTCGAATAAACAGAATTCGACGAAGAAAAATTATTTTGTAGAAATATTATTTTTCGCACTTTCTCAAGGATTGATGAATCACAGCGAATCTCTTAAGGATTAAGCTGAATCCAAATGGCGAACCAGAGATTTCTATCGACGTAAGCGAGAAAGAAATTTTTAAGTTTGAAAAAACGTGGGTCGGCCATCTTGAAAATCGGAAGCGATGAAACATGTGGTGATGTAAAATCAAAGGCTCAGCCTCCACATGCGGGAAAGAGAGAGCGATGTTTAAACGCATCGGTCCGGCGTGTTGAATAAACAGACTTCAGCAATAAAAAATATTAATTTGAAGAAAAAAAAAATATATTTTTACTTTCTCAAGGATTGTGGAATCACAGCAAAAATCTTAAGAATTTAGCTGAAACAAGTGGCGAACCGGAATATTCGATCGATGCAAGCGAGAGAGAAAATTCTAAGTTTGGAAAAAACAAGGGTCGGCCATCTTGAAAATCGGAAGCGATAAAACGTGGTGATTGAAAAATCATAAGGCATAGCCACCATATGCGAGAAAGAGAGAGCGATGCTTCAACGCATCGGTCCAATAAGTCGAATAAATAGAATTCGGCGAAGAAAAATTATTTTGTAGAAATATTATTTTTCGTACTTTCTTAAGGATTGATGAATCACAGCAAATCTCTTAAGGATTTAGCTGAATTCAAGTGGCGAACCGGGAATTTCTATCGAGGAGAGCGAGAATGAAATTTCAAGTTTGAAAAAACGAGGGTCGGCCATCTTGGAAATCGGTAGCGATGAAACATGTGGTGATTAAATATCAAAGGCATGGCCGCCACATGCGAGAAAGGGAGAGCGATGCTTTAAAGCATCGGTCCGACGTGTTGCATAAACGGGAATCAACATTATAAAATTAATTTGAAGAAATAAATTTTTCCTTTCTCAAGGATTGTAGAATCACAGCGAAGATCTTAAGAATTTAGCTGAATCAAGTGGCGAACCGGTATTTTCGATCGACGCAAGCGATAAAAATATTCTAAGTTTGAAAAAACGAGGGTCGGCCATCTTGAAAATCGGAAGCGATAAAACATGCGGTGTTGGAAAGAATAATAACGGTTATTTTCGTAAATGAAATGAAAAGTTAACGTTTTTTTCAAATCGACAACCGAAAGTTGTAAAACGCCGCCTAGCGGCGAACTTCGAAAACTTTTCCAAGTAAAAACGCCATCTACCGTGTAGCGTTCAGTGGTGAATATTCCACCACTCGAACCAAGCTCTAGTACAACAGCGAATTACAGGACTAGTAGACCCGAAGGATGATACTCAACTCATTCGTAAACGAACCTCTGGAAACGCAGGAAACCAAAGCTGATCACGAATTTATGGAAATAATTTTTTTAAAAATTATAAAGTGACACGAGTAAACAAAAATCATCCAGAAGGAAAATCAACACGGAGTTGAACAACAGGTACGATTAATAAAGAACGAAAGCATGGACGACGCTTTAATTCTCATAATTAGACAAGTTGGAAATGGCGGAAAGAAAAGCAAAGGGCGCACTCAAACGTCACATTTGTATTTCGCAACTTCCCCAATTCCCATTCGTATGAGATAAATTGATCAATGTCCCACATGATCTTGACAAGCCAGAGAAACAATTACTCCGCAACAGAGGAACAAAGAACAGTTTCATGACTAGGAATTAGCCAACGAGCGAAACCGTTCACCTCTAACGCAGAGAGAAAAACGAGAACAGCAAGAACTAACGAGTTACCTTCCTTTCTTCAGATATCTTCAAGGAACAAGCTCGCTTTAGGAATCGACAACACAAGTCAAACCCTAAAGGTAAGAATATCACGAAGAAAAAGGAAAACTAAGAGAATGGCAGAACATAGCATCGCCATCATTTCTTGTTAACTACTCGACCGCTTCTCAACGCGACAACTTAGATCTATGTCCCACATGATCTCAACACCTCGGAGAAACCATTGTTCCGTAACAGAGGGATTAAGAACAGTTCCTTGGCTAGGAATTAACCAACGAAAGAAACCGTTCACTTCTAACGCAGAGAGAAAAACGAGAACAACGAAAACTAATAAGTAAGGTTTTCTTCTTCAGAGATCTTCAAGGAACAAGCTCGCTTTAGGAACCGATCACCCAAGTCAAACCCTAAAGGTAAGAACACCATGAAGAGAAAGAAAAGGAAAACTTAGCGACCGGTAGAACCCAGCGTCGTCTTCAGTTTTGTTAACTACTCGAACGTTCCTCAATGCGACAACATTGATCTATGTCCCACATGATCTCAACACCTCTGAGAAACCACTATTCCATAACAGAGGGAGTAAGAACAGTTCCTTGGCTAGGAATTAACCAACGAAAGAAAACGATCACTTCTAACGCAGAGAAGGAAAACGAGAACAGCGATAACTAATAAGTTATGTTCTCTCCCACATATTTCTTCGGACAACAAGCTCACCTTAGAAACCGATCACCCGAGTCAAATTCTGAAGGTAAGAATACCATGAAGAGAAAATCGGAAAACAAAAGCGAATGGCAGAACCTAGCGTCTCCATCAGTTTTGTTAACCACTCGAACATTATCATGAGCTTAAATGATTAATCACGAATCGACAATCTCATTCGGTACAGAGAAAGCATTTGGAGAAGGAAATCGGAATAGAAGGAACAAGCTGCACACCTTCTAATAACAGAATCCTGACAACCTATTCGATTAACATGGGGCAAAGCCCACGAACTCATCGAATTAAAAAGAAAATTTTGTAAACGACGGAAAGAAACACAGAATCTGAGATCTTGAGATAGATCTTACAGATTGTATATACTTTTCTTTCGTCATAATACAAAATAACCAAGCAACCGGGACAACACGGAACCCTGGTCAATAAATGTAAGTTTCCTCAGAAATTAACTATATAGAAACTTACGTTCGATCCTTATCAACTCCACTAGATGATGTCAAATTCAAACGGCAAAGGAGTGAGACCAACAACGCGTCAGTTAACAGCATCAATCAGAGGAACCTCTGAAACCCCAGAAGATGCTGGAAACGAGAGTAGTGATAAGGGCTCTCAACAAGAACAAAAGAAAGCATCCTCTTACCTAGCTAAAGGATTGCAGAGACAGAGAAATCTGGCTCCCCTTCATGAGGAAAACGAAAACAGCGATTCATCAGACGACAACAATGTATCATCATCAGAATCCATGCCGATACTGGAAGAGTCTCCTGAGTCGATGCAACGTCGATCGAAAGAACACGCAAGCGGAGCAGACGCTCCAAATGCAAACAAGATACACAAAGAGGACTCATTCATTACGAAACGAAGGAGACGCCGCAACAAATCTCTGCTCTCTCACCACTCAAACAGTGACAGTTCTAGCAACGAAGCTCCGTCCGAGAACGAGGAACCGGACATCGAAAGCCAGACGAATCCCTCATCTGCACAAGGGACAGGTGTTCAATTATCTCCAGAAGAAGAAGAAATGCTCGCATACTTCAGATCCTTTCAAGAAGAAAGAAACGCTACGACAGCGAAACGAGTTCTCATCGACAAAGCTCGGAGAACAACGCAACGAGCATGAAGAACGCTTGTTTCTCTTCCCGTCCAACGGATAAAGAGTTCGATAAACAAAGCTCCACATCTAACAACGTCCAGATGGGAGACGAAGCTGACCGCGGAATAAACAAGAGAGGTGACCGACCCTCCGGAAGAAACACGATGACGAACTTTGGGTACGCGCCCAAAGACACAACTCAAGATACGGTGGCAACTCCCCAAACTGGAGAATATGCGTTTGACACCTGCAACAAACAATCTGGCTCCCAGAGAAAAGTCCACGAGTTTAAAGTTTCAAATTTTCCACGAATGACAGCGTTCCCAACGAACTGCGCGGCAAAATCTCGTATTTACCAATGGCTCACATGGAGAAAGACATTCGAATCAGGCTGCCGCGTCTCTAAGTGTCCTCCGGCTCTCATAACCGACATGCTACTCCTCAACGGCAGAGCTGAACTCGCAGACTTAATATATATACGAGCAGCTTCTGGCACCAAGGAATAGACGGCAACACATTACTTGCGGAGCTAGACGCCCAATTTAAAAAGAGCGCCGACGAGTTCACGGAGACGCGAGCATTTTTCAACCTGAGACAAGACAAAAACGAATCAATCCACACGTCCCTAGTTCACGTTAAGAAGCTGGCACAGGTCGCTAACATACACAACGACAAACACCTTCGAGTTATCATCTTGGAAGGAATGTCATCTTGGAAGGAATATCCGATCGCAAAATCGCTGACTATGCCACCATGGCTGAAACCAGCTTAGACAAGACAACCCTGATGGCAGCTCGACGTGAAGCCGGTACGACCGCACAATGCCTGAGCAAATTGAATCCTCTCGAATCAGAAGGCAAGACGAAAACTGTAGATTCTACGGCAAGATAGGCCACTTCCAGCCTTGTTGTGAGGACTACAAGAACAGCCGCGACAAGGTAAAGGGCAAAACCACGGAACCGGAGAAAACAAAGACGGTTTAAATACAAAAAGGAATTTCACTACAAAGTGAAAACTTTCTTATTTTCCTCCAATACTCCGATGCGGAGATATTTCAAATTAATAAACCGTTTTTCCTGAAAACACTAAACATCTTTTATTATTTAACTTTACAGTTATGCAATCTAATCGATGTAAACATAGAACCAAAGTCAGTCTTCAATGATGCTGACCAATACTCGGCAAACGCTACGAACGTCGCCGCTAGCACCGAGAAAGTAAGAGAACAAGCACAAGAGACTCTAATCCCTCCAATCGCCAACGCGAACACTTTGCAGAATCTTACACAAGTTCAAGCAGAGCACGACAAAGTTGGTTCAGCGAGAAAGAAACGACCTTTGCACAGAAGGAAAGCCACTCCAGGAGAAATACTTCTGAATAAGCAAACGGCAACCTACAATGAAGGAAAGCTCGACCTTTGTTACTGCAAGAAATTAAAAGATCACGAGCTAGAGGACGTCAAAAGCCCTTTCAAAAAATCAGAATCCCGAATTAATGCAAGTAGACTCGCAATGATTCGCACCAGATCACAATGGATATGCTCGCAATCTAAGGACGACATCAAAACTGCAAATAATAAGGACAAGAAAGCTAGATTCGAATACGCTTTGTCAGTAAACCCAGACGCGACAGCCAAGGAACACTCAGTCTCCGAAAACGACAGTGACCGTCAAAGAACAAACGGGCCGGAAAGTACACTTCACAACGTCCTGACAGTCAAGACAACCACTTTGCAAGGAGACCGATCAATCGGGAAAGAGACAGTTTTTATGACACTCCTGGTAAGAGGCGTTCCAATAAGAATGCCGATAGACTCAGGTTCGGATATATATATCTTTCGTGTCAGTTAATGAGATCAAATTAAAGAAAGAATTCCCAAAAATGCCTCGCGATTCAGGGAAGTTCGACGTAAGACAAGACGCAACGCCAAGTCACTATACGTTCTACAGCATACCTCTAGCACAACGAAGAGAAGCTAGGCAAAAATCAGCTAAGATGATCGAGGAAGGCATCATCGAAAGGGTAACGAAAGCACCCACCTACATCCCTAGAATGAGGGCAGTCCAGAAGGAAAAGGCAGACGGCACAATGACTTTCAGGCTCGTAGTGGCACTGGGTCACGTCAAGAAACTTATCAACCGCCATTTCCACATAATGCCACATGCAGATCAACTTCTGAACAGCATGGCAAATTCGGTATACTTCTCAAAGTTCGATTTAACAAGCGCATCCCACAATATCGAGTTAAGCGAAGAATCAAGACACTTGACCACCTTCATGACAGATATGGGAACGTTCCAGCTTCAGACGGCTACCCCTTGGCATCAAGGTAGCTCCCGAAATTTTCCGAAGAGAGATGAGCAAAATCTTTGCAGGAATTCCCAACGTGCTAGTCTTCGTGGATGACATCCTCGTCCACGGAAAGACTAAAGAAGAAACAGCAAAAACAACAGAACTCGTCGAGAAGATCCTTCGAGAGAACAATTTGATTGCCAATGTAGAAAAGACAGAAAAGCTAGTAACAGAAACTAAGTTTCTCGCTTACTAAATTTCAAATCAAGCATCGCCGATGCAAAGAAGAAAGTCATCAAGAACTTCCGTAGGCCAGAAACAGTCACCGAAGCCAAATTTTCCGTTGCAACCGACGCTAAGGGAATCTCATTCCTGATGAGATAAGACCCGAACGCAACAAAAAGTATCAGATCTAGAGCGGACAGATGGAAACTTTATATAGGAATACTCGATTACGAAATGGAATATGTAAGCGGAAGTCGCAACATCGCCAACTCAAGTTCGAGACTCATATCAAAAGTTGATTCCAACAACGTCGATACAAACTCAAAACTCGCAAGTGACGCTTTCGTAAACGCAATCCTCGTGAATGAGGAGCCAAACACGGACTCACTACCAATCGAGGATATTCGTAAAGAAACGAAAATAGACAAAACGTTAAAAGAAGTAAAATCTTCCCTAGACTCGAACATCTGGCCCGCACATCTGAAAGAGTACGAAAGCATCAGAAACGAATTGAAAATAGAAAACGATATTATCTTGGGAGGTACTCGGGTAGCCATTCCCGCATCCCTCCAGAACGCTGCTGACTTTAACCAATTCTGCGCAAGCAGAGGGATCAAAATCATTTACGCGATCCTGTTGTACCCCAGATCGGACGGATTGATCGAAAATAGAAATAAGATGATCTAAAGAATCATGAACATCGCAGACACGAGCGATCGAGACTGGCAGACGGTCTTAGCTGAAGGAGTACGAGCCATGAACACATCGCCTTGTCACATGACTAAATTATCTCCAGAGGAAATCTTCTTCAAACGTAAAATTTGTCGCGGACTTTCCTTTGATCGACATCAAGCCGCTCGACATTAACTGGATTGAATTAGCAATCAGAGACTTCGAGGGAAAGACAAAGAACGCTCTGTCAAGAAACAAACGCCAACGCGCAAGAATCCCCGAAATAAAAATCGGAGACGAAGTGCACTTGCTGAAAACTGGTCACGTCGACAAGGGAAAGTGAAAATACGACTCGAACCCCTGGCTAGTTATTGCCCAACTTGGCACCAACTACGTCATAGAACGAGATTCAACACAATCGAGACGAAGCTCCGAACATCCCCTCCCATGCGAAGGAGTATCATACGACCAAGACACTACAGTATCTGAGAAAGAACCCCTAAGAGATGACGAACTTGAACAGTTGACAGCACCTCCGGAGAGCTCAGAATCCAAATTCGAAGACGAACCCGAGCCTCAGCGAAGCCCGGCAGTCAAGAAGTCATCCCGAGAAAAAAAAAATACTCACAGAAAGGACTTCGTTTTACTTCGCAAAGCAAGTATTTCAGTAAAAGTTCCCCTTAAGCCAGTTGTGACAACAAAACAGTTAATAAAGCGACAGTCATATAACGGAAATCACAACTATGGCTCTATAGGAAAGACAAGTACAAAAACTTTATTTCAGAACAAGGGGGAATATTCCTCAGGAAAATTTTTCCAACTATTTGGTCGATAAAAATGACAACCATGATGGGATACACTGACAAAGCAAATGTGAAAACAGTTCGCTTCAAGTGCGGATGCTTTGATACGATGATGAGAATAATCAATCCTAGAACACTCTAGTGAGAATCTGTTGAAAGAAACGAAGAATGAGCGAGACACTGAAAATAGACTATTGATCACTTTTTCATCTCCACTCAGATAATTGTTTATCGTTAAAAGATTCGTTCACCAGTTTTTCTTGCTAAATTGTGGTTCTTCAAAGTTGAACCTCTCCTATAATGGACCAGAGCCAATGAAGCTAACTCTAGCTAACCATAAGTAGGAAAGTCATCAACAGCATGAGTCGAGCGTTGCAATAGAACAACGTTTGGATAAAGTACTTTTTCGATTGATTTATCTCCTTCATTAACAACGAAAGTGCAAGAATGCAGAGAAAGAATCAACTGAATAAGAAAAAGTGCTGGAAAATTTTCCCCCACCGATCAAGATCATGGCGATGACCTTGTGACATTGCTCTTCAATGATCGATGAACTCTTCATCGGCAACGATATGAAATACCAGAAGGCATGAGCATCCGTTATCATTAACATGACGATTGTTTTGATTTCCACTGACGCGTCTCAAGTTACGATGTTCAGGCTTTGTTTTCGTCAGTCAATCGATACCAACGACATTCGATCAAGAAAGCTGTCAGAAACGGATCGGCTGCGAATATAATAAAGTTTTTTTTCTAAAAACAAACTCGCGGGACTTATTAATTCATTTACATGATTTGTTGGAAGGCGTTGAGTAATGATCAGTTACAGTTGACTTCCTACTATCGTAAACACTGGATACATAAACTGCAACGAACCAGAGACACATATAGAGCGATTTTTGCCAAAGCTAGAGTCACATTCATTCAGGAAACTAAAGACCTAGAAAAACTGCGTCTAGAAGGTTGACCAGCGTACTTTGCTATCGTTGAAATAGACAACGGCAGGGACATCGTTAGAAGAAGAACAATCTTAACTTCAAACGGAATCCGTCTTAGGATCTACGAACTCAGAAGATTTCCCCACAACAACAGAAATAGACGTTGAAACGAGCAACTGAGACTCCATCACAAATAAGAAAGGTCTCAGTTCCCCGCTGAACCTTGAATTTCAATTTTGTCGATTTATCCACTTAAGGAAAGATAAAACTGCCTATAGGCAAATTTAAAGATCAGCTGGAAAAATTGAATCATTTTGCATCCCCAGCAAGAAAACTCTCCCTTGGGAGATAATTCCCAAGTCAACGCCGACTGCTCGATCACGCGAGAGTCTCGTCGAGTGCATTACTCGACCAAAATAATCTCCATAAGGGAAAGATTACACGTAAGCAACATCAATTGCCAGAAAAATAAACTTTTCCCAGACACGAGATGGAGCGATACCGAGAAAATCGAAAGCGCTCAAGCGAATTCTGAAAAACGCGACCAAGTCGAAAGAGCGAATTCATACGAAATTCCTTGTTGATCACGAGTGAAGTTGTTCTAGCCAGCACTTCACCAAATGGTCAACAAATAATCAAGAACGACATTCGCGACTTGAAACAAAGCTTTGAAGACTTGTTCAAGGAAATTCGAGTGTTGAAGGAGAAAAGGCTTGAGACGATGCTTCGTTGGCGTGATTACAAAGACGAATACGAGAAGCTTTCAGAATGATTAACTCAAATTGATATTCTCGTGAAAAATCATAAACTCGCTCTTCACCCATCGCTTCAAGATAAGCAAAAGCAAGTTGGCGACATGAAAGAAATTATCAACGAACTCGAGAGACATCAAGAAGAGTTTGATAAGTTCAACACTTTCGCTTCGCCACCTTTGAACTCGCATCTCGACTCGACAGTCAGCAACCAACTTCGTCAACTCAACTCGAGATATCAAGTCCTGACAAACATTGGAAAAGATGTCATGAAGAAAGTTGAAGCGAACGCCAATCAACACAAAGAATTTGAAGATTTCCGTAATCGTGCTCGTCATTGGTTAGACTCGGCGAAGGAAATTATTCAATCATGTACTGAAGGCAACATGACGAGTCAAAATGCTTTGTTGGGAAAACTCAGCAACATTCAGAATCTCATTGATCGACGTGAAGAGAGACAGGATAGTCCGTTTGACTTACGTCCATGATTACTGGCTTGTGGATTTCTTTCTCACTTTAGAAGACGAGCCCAAGACTCACAGGATAGAAGAACACCTGACAAGAAAGGTCAGTAGTTCTTTCCGACACCCCACAGGGCTAGGTGTCTAAGACTTGACCATTTCTCCTTACCAAGGATTACTTCACAACCAAGTGAGCGAGAGGTCCATACTTCTCGAATGATTTTGGTCATTCCGAGGTGACCCCTTGAAGATTAACACCTTCGAGCCTCCGTCGAAAAGATGACACACAACAAGATTGAGCTCTTGCTAGTCCAAGTGGAGTGACTCGAAGAAGATTTGACATCTTCACACTAATCGTATTAGAGCAAAGGGGCAATACAAAAGAGAACCAAAAAACTCTTATATTGCTCAGAAAACCCAAAGCCTTAGACTACGACTACTGGTCTTTATTCCCTTTTCGTTTTAGGAGACGAACACAGGTGACAGATGGACAACCAACAAAAGAAAGCCAGTAACAACACGACAACGGGTCGTTGACTTCTCCCAACCGAGAAATAAAATAAAAACTCCATGAATAAACCGAAAGAATATGTTTTTATTTAAGAAGGCTGAAATTTGGAGCAAAAGGCTAATGTGTAAAAACATTGGAAAACGTTCTTATGAGAACAACATGTAAACATTCCGATACAGTTCGAAACACTTTCCTTTACAAAAATAAGAGAAAGATTTCTGAGGAGAAGACTAATGTGCCGAAACATTGGGAAATTATCTTTGACAAAAGAAAGTCGTAAATATCCCGAGACAATTCGAAGGAGATAATCAACTTCTCGATACTCAGAAATCCTTCCACTCTGAAAGCCTATACCGGCGAACACGTTGGAAGATCTCCATCACGATTCCGGATAGACAGAATCTTAAAGATCCCACCAGCGGGAAAGAGGTTCGACAACCTCACGTAAAGAGAAGAAGTCTCAGAAGTACGAGTAAACTTCCTTTAGAAGAAAACACCTGAAGATTTAGAGGAGAAGTTTATTCTCAATTATTCAGATGATTTTCTACACAGAAAGTCGACCCCGACGAGCACGCTAAAAGATCTTCATCGCGATTCCGAAAACTCGCACCCACGAGGATCCCACTAGCGGGAACAGGGTTGACAACCTCCTAAAAGAGAGAAAAAGTCTCTGAACAAAGAGAAATTTTTTTACAAGGAGGATATTGTAGTACGGTGTAACGGTCACACCCGTACGTTCACACCCCGCGGACGATACGAGGGGTTGTGACTAGACAAGGACAGACAAGTACGGTCAGTCGTTCTCCAGCGTTGGCAGAGAGCGGTCGATGTGTCCCCGTAGTCTGTTCCCTACACATGTCGATCGATGAACTTAACAATTTGACTTCAAGCTTGAATCTTGACTGGGAAAAAATAATTAACAATCAGTTATTGACGAAGTTTGAAGTTGGAAAGAAGATTTACGTTGACAGTCCAAAGACAATTGAAAATCTCGCAGAATTTTTAACATCGGCTTCACAGAAGTAAGAAAACTAAAAAATTGTTTAAAATTGTTTAATTATTTCAATTTTCTAGAGACATTGCTGACTACCTCGTATACGATTTAATGTATGCAAATAATCAATTGATTTTAGTTTATGTAGATTCTGACGATAAATGGCAGAAGTTCAGTACAGGTGCATTGAAAAGCCAAGAACGTTGGGATCAGTGCGTTCAAATATTCTCAGATAGTTTAAATCCTGCGCTCATGTATCTCTTCTTTGCGCAATTCAACGAAGAAGAACAAGAAAAATCAATTAAAGTTTTCCTCCGCGAAGCTCAGGAATTTGCAATCAAAAAAATCAAATCTGAAGCTCATTGGAGCAAAGAGATTAATGATGATTTGATTAAGCGTGTTAGCTCAATTGAAATTATCACCGGATATCCAGAAGGGATTCTTTTCCCTGAAAAGATCGACGAAATGTTCGCGAACCTTCGGTTGAACGATGAACAAAAATTTGTTGACATGGTTTTTGAAATCAAAATTAATCACATGAAAGTTCTTTTAGAAACTTTACAAAGCGCAAGACGAAAGCTCATTGATCGAACGGTTTATTATACTCATGAGTTTCAGTATTCACCTTATGATGATATTCTATGTAAGTTTAAGTTTAAAATTTAAAAAGTTTAAAACTAAAAATTTATTTTTAGTTATCCATGCTGAATATCTTCATTACCCGTTTTATCATTACCAACGTCCAAGATTTTTCAACTCAGCGACAGTGGGATACTTTTTGTTCAGTGAATTTCATTATGTTTTGTCCGATTATCTTCAAACGGTATGTAATCATTCTAACACTCACAATTAAATAAAAGTCTATTGCCATTGTCTAACAGAAATACAAAGTCAACGATTTCCACATATTTTCCGATGAATTACAAGTTACTTACGAATTTTACGATGATTGGATCAAGTCGGGAGGAAAAGATTTGCGACTTGGAGCAAATCTTCTAAGTGACCAACAAGTTTTCTGGATTGCGGCAGCGAGAGTATATTATATAAAGTTTCGCACCACGAATGAAACTGAAACTGAAGTTGATGAAAAAAGGGATTATGAAAATCTGCACAAATTTTTCTTTAAAAAACCCGGATTTCGAGATGCATTTCACTGTAAAGATTTGACTGACGAATCAAAGCTCAGAAGATAAAAGCTCAAGCTCAGGAATCGTTAATGAAGAAAAAGATTTTGTAATTTTTATTACCTTCGATTAATAAAAGGTACAAGATTCTAAGTTTGTTGAAGTCATCAAATTTTAATAATTAGTTGCAGGCGAAACATTCTTTGTTGTAAACGGATGGTTTTCTTAAGGCAGCGTTTAAAATTGTCTTAACAAGATGAATCTTCGTAACAACAGCGCTGAGTTCTGCAATCGTCGATACGTTATTCTTGAGTTGTCCGTCATGGTGTTCGTCACAAATTGACTTGATTGTCGTCTGCAGTTGTTGTGGTGACTCGTTGAGCTGCTCTTGATGTTTCCCTGTCTCTTAAAAATATTTTAATATAAAATATCTTACGCTTCTTTTATTTCTTTTTTTTCCGATGAATTATGAACACAACACTACCATTAGCTTCAATTATCTTTTCATAACTTGTTTTGGTCCTCATTTTAAACTCAATATACCAGTGTGGAGGTACCGGTACCTTTTGGGTATTTTTGCTATACTATAATACCTCGACAATACCTTGAAGGTTTTCTTGCTGGTACTGTAATACCTCGAAAATACCTAAAAAGGTTGTTGTTGGTTTCAGTGGGGCCCTGCGCAGCAGGGCCTGATCCTTGAAAAGGATTGGCCTACCTTCAGCTTTTCAGCGTGAAGGTTCCTGCCTACCACTGTCCCTAGGTTCGGCAATATTTGCCTCACCCTTCGGGATAGGATGGGATGGGTGTTGGAAGGAGAGGGGGGCCGTGGATGTCTTCGAAGTGAAGACTGGCCAAAACATGTTAAAAATCAGAGACATAAATGACAATGCGACGTATATAAAGACAAAAAGGAATTTTTTAATGAGAAAGAATGGATTTATATAATTTTTCCTGTTCCTCACGAAGCAAATTCTCATTTTTTTTTTTTTTTTTGTGTTGGAACAATGTTTATGGTGACTACCATTTTCTTGTTCTGAGGCAAATTTCAATGTTTGGCTTGGACATATGAATTAGAGATTAAATATGTAATTAGCAGTTTGCAGATATTTAAATTTCTTTGATGAGACAGAATTGTTTCCTTAACGACTAGGTGATTGAGAACTTGAAAACTTGAAACATTTTGTTGTTTTCTTTAATGGCTTAAATTAAAATGTGCAAATTATTTGTTTGAAATAATCATTGGTCAGTTATTCAGTCGTGCAAACGGCTTAAGAATCCATTCTTACAATGTATTCGAGAGCCGGTGCTGGGCTGAGTAACTGTGCTTTATGCGGAAGTTAACGCTGATAAAGTCTTCTGGCGTTACACAGGACCTGGAAATCCTTTAAAACTTATGAAGAAGGATGAGTACGGAATCGGACATTTCATTTCCACAAAAGCCGTTGGCAGATGGGAAAGACAAGACATCACGAGAACGTATAAGTACGAAGAGAAAACAGAAGAAGAAAGAGCGACGATGTTAAAAGCTCTTAAACAAGCAACAAGTGCTTTCTCTCGTTACTACTTGAACGAAGAGTTTAACGAAGTTAATTTCAACTTTGAACTTAAAGACGACATCAAGATTGGAGAAGATTTTTCTGTCGTAAGTTGAAATCTTTTGTCTACATTGAAAGTTGTCTAATCATTTGTTTCAGGTGCTTAATATCAAAAATAAATCGTCAGAGAAGCCATACACGATCAACGGAAATCTTTTGGTAGAAAGTGTTCTTTATACAGGAAAAGAACGCAAGGACCTTAAGTCGATGAAATTTTCTGAAGTTGTTCTGGCGAATTCTGAAAAGCAAGTTGTACTGGAAGTAACCTTCGCTGAGTACTACAGAAAGCTCTTGGACCAATCAGCTTTTAATATCGCGTGCATGGCTTCCGTTGAAGACACTGATTACGAATATTTTGCTCAGGATGACTTCCGCGTCAGGAAACCTGATATTAAATTCGTGTTCACTGGAAAACCAACTCACACAGTTGCACATGACATTCACATCCGTTTGGAAAATCCTCTTCCGATTCCGTTGACGAAATGTGTTTTCCAAATTGAAGGATCCGGCATTGAAACGCCGATGATACTGAAAGTAAGTGTCTAAGGTACATTCATCTTGATAAATATTTAATCAATCTCTCATTAGGTTCCAGAAGTTCAACCAAAAACATTTGCAGAGACACGGTTCGCATTCAAACCGCCTTATGTGGGAAGTGCTAAGCTTATTGCAAAATTCACATCTAAGGAAATGGATGATGTCGACGGATTCCGCGTGTTTGAAATTGCCCCACGACCAGAAGATATGCTGACGCCCGAAGTTATTAATGAAACGATTGTAAAAACTGACATCATTGAATAAGATTCATTCACAAGAGTTAATTATAAAATAAAATGTTTATTCCAACTTTGATATGCTGCCGAAGATGTCAAGGTTGAATCGAATTGAAAACAGAATAAATGATTGAAGCTTTATTAAGGAAGTTGAGTTGTGAGGTTTATAAATTTATGAGTAGTCGATTAGCAAGGCAATTCGACAAGTTTCATTTAATATCTTAAGACATTTTGAGCTGGTAGACGAACCTCTTGAACACGGGACTTGACAAGTCACACACCCTAAAAGTCACACACCTTCTATAGATTTTTTATAGAAATTCTATAGAAAATCCAGCTGACATATAGAATTTATGTAGGAAATATATAGAAAATAAATATGTGATTTGGGAACTATTAAATTTTAATTAAAAATTAATAGATTTTTAATAGGTAATCCATAGAAAACGTTACGTCAAAAATATGGAAAAAACATTAGAAACTTATGGAAATTCTATTTATTTTCAGCAATAACTATGGATTTTAAATAGGAAATCCATAGAAAACGTTACGTTTCTTACGTCAGAAATATAGAAAAAACATTAAAAATTCATGGAAAATCTATTTGTTTTAAAGAATGGTCATGGATTTTCCATGAATTTTTAATGTTTTTTCTATATTTCTGACGTAAGAACGTTACGTTTTCTATGGATTTCCTATATAAAATCTATTAATTTTTAATATTATTTAGATATGAAACCTAATTAAATTTTTTAAAAAACGATTGGTTGGTATGACTTTATGATTTGAAGTGTTTAGGGTTTTTTTATCCGAAGGATGGCACCAATGTGAAGGTACAAAATTTAAATTTCCATAACGCATTATGGGTGAGCTCATAGTGAAACTTCTTTCTCTTTGGAGTAAGAGCATTGAGTTCTTCACAAAAAATGTTCAGTTATTTGAGTTGAGCGAAAGAATCTTAGAACTGACCAGATTAGGGTCCACTGCGGACCAGTAAACCCAGTAAAGTCACACCCTTGGGAACCAGTATAACGGATGAAAACCCCTAAAGTAAGTTTGTAACGAACTGCCACTTGTACTTTTCGTTTATGAAGTGTTGTATGTTAAGTTTAAATAAAAAAAAGGAAACTGACGTTTCTGAACGACGAGTAAATTTCGCAAGAATCGCATAAAGTCCTGGACATGGGGTAAACGATGCTGAGTAAAACTTAAGTTGCATTTAGTAAGAACCGCTGACTTCTATAGAAAGTGCAAGCTAATCCAAGGCCATACATAATTTATTTCAGTTTGATTAACTGTGATATGTTCATAAGTAATTTTCAATATTATGAAACGCGTACACGGATATTAGAACTGATAAAATCTTATGCACCTCTAGCCAGTTCTAGTTATGCTGATTTAAAGCTTGTTTTTACCCATTGCTTCTTCCCAAGCATTTTATTCCTTCAAACTGAGTTTGGATTTAAATTCGAAAGAACATTGAATTGCTTTCCGAGTTTCAAAGCACCAAAGTAAATAAAATTCTATGATTTTTCTAATTATTTTCTATAGAAAATCTACTTTTTTCAAACAGAAATTCTATTAATTTTCTATGTATTTTCAACATAAAACGTAACGACGTAGAATTTTGACGTAACGGGTTTCAATTAAAAATCCATAGAAAATCTATATGGTTTCTATAAAAAATCTATAAATTTTCTATAGAAAACCCATAATTTTTTTTAAAAAAGGTGGTTAGTCACACACCTTTGACAATTTTAGTTTTTTTATAGAAAATCCATAGATATTCTATTCAGCAAATTTCTATTAAAATTTAATAGTAAATAAATAGAAAATCAATAGAAAATCTATAGAAAACAAATAGAATTTTAATAGAAAATAGAAAAAACATAGGAAATACATTGAAAATATATGGATTTTTTAATCTATAGATTTTCTATTGATTTTCTATGTTTTTTCTATAAATTTTCTATAGATTTCCAAGGGTGTGTGACTTGTATAGATCCCTTGAACACAATTGCATCACAAACTAATATTTCCTTCTCTGAAATTCACATTTATGAATTTATCACGGTGTCTTCTTCATGGAAACGGCTTCTGATTTTAAAAGTTTTTGAGATTCAAATAAGAGCTTTTAGAGCTTTAAAAGCTTTTAGTCTACCAGTTTCATTAAAGAGCTTTTGAGATAATTCTAAATTTAGAATTTTTTTGAAGCTTATTCACATACATAAATTTATTGTTTATCTTGAATTCACACTCAAAAACCTAAACTTGTTTCAGTCTTCTTTTATCATTTGTCCATTCAAGTTAATTTTTGGAATGAATCTCTTGCTATTAAGTTTTTTGTTAAGTGTTTGCCAAGCGCAGGATCAGATCCAATTGCAATTCCTTGGCAAGGAAATATCAAGGGAAGAGCAATCGAAACAAGATGTTTGTGACTTAAAATACTGTTTGCTTGATTCGAAATATTTATTTAGTGCGACAACTCAAAACAAATCAATCGAGGCTTGTGAAGATTTCAAAGAATTTGCGTTGGGGATATTCATCAAATATAGCCCCATCAACGAACGAAATCCTTCAAGAAGTTAGTACCAATAATAAATTTTTGCTAATAATCTGTAAATTTGAATCGATTTTTATTTCTTTTGGTTTTTATGCTGAAAATGACGAAGCCTACAATCTTAGATTACGAAAAGTTTTAGCAGCAAAAGTAAATGACAAAGACTCAAGAGTGACGAAAGCAATGAAGAAACTTTATGCAAAATGTGTGGATTCAAGATACTTGAAACGAAACGCTGTTAATGAGATGCGCGATTATCTCCGATTGTATGGGTTAAAGTTCTATCCAGAAGTTGACCAAGATGATTTCATTCTTTCAAAGTATTTCGAAAAACAACCGTTTCATTCGATTTATGCGTTACTTCAAAGTCAGCTTAAACGAGAAGAAAACTATTTAAGACTTCAAAAGGTTGAGTTTTATGATCAGGTCACAGACTTTTATTTTAAAGCCTACGTTGATATGCTTTATGAAATCAATCAAGTTTTCAAAAACGGAACGGAAAATGCTAAAAAATTCAAAGAAGAATTTATGGAAATCGCTCGTAATCAGGAAAAATTTTATGAGGAGCAAGTAAGAGAGCTTCCAACTTTGCACAGAACTTTTTATATTTTATAATTTAACAGCAAACTTACGTTAGTGAGGATTCTGAAGACGAAGGAGCTTTCATGTCGATCGATGAACTTAACAATTTGACTTCAAGCTTGAATCTTGATTGGGAGAAAATAATTAACAATCAGTTATTGACGAAGTTTGAAGTTGAAGAGAAGATTTACGTTGACAGTCCGAAGACAATTGAAAATCTCGCAGAATTTTTAACATCGGCTTCACAGAAGTAAGAAAACTAAAAAATTATTTAAAATTGTCTAATTATTTTAATTTTCTAGAGACATTGCTGACTACCTCGTATACGATTTAATGTATGCAAATAATGGATTGATTTTAGTTTATGTAGATTCTGACGATAAATGGCAGAAGTTCAGTACAGGTGCATTGAAAAGCCAAGAACGTTGGAATCAGTGCGTTCAAATATTCTCAGATAATTTAAACCCTGCGCTTATGTATCTCTTCTTTGCGCAATTCAACGAAGAAGAACAAGAAAAATCAATTAAAGTTTTTCTCCGCGAAGCTCAGGAATTTGCAATTAAAAAAATCAAATTCGAAGCTCATTGGAGCAAAGAGATTAATGATGATTTGATTAAGCGTGTCAGCTCAATGGAAATTATCACCGGATATCCAGAAGGGATTCTTTTCCCTGAAAAGATCGATGAAATGTTCGCGAACCTTCGGTTGAACGATGAACAAAAATTTGTTGACATGGTTTTTGAAATCCAAATTAATCAGCAGAAAGTTCTTTTAGAACCTTTACAAAGCGCGAGACGAAAGCTCATTGATCGAACGGTTTATTATTCTCATGAGTTCAAGTATTCACCTTATGATGATATTCTATGTAAGTTTAAATTCAAAATTTAAAAAAAGTTAAAACTAAATTTTTTTTTTAGTTATCCACGCTGAATATCTTCATTACCCGTTCTATCATTTCCAACGTCCAAGATTTTTCAACTCTGCGACAGTGGGATACTTTTTGTTCAGTGCATTTCATTATGTTTTGTCCGATTATCTTCAAACGGTACGTAATCATTTTTAACACTCTCAATTAAATAAAAGTCAATTGTAATTGTCTAACAGGAATACGAAGTCAACGATTTTCACATATTTTCTGATGAATTACAAGTCACTTACGAGTTTTACGATGATTGGATCAAGTCGGGAGGAAAAGATTTGCGACTTGGAGCAAATCTTCTAAGTGACCAACAAGTTTTCTGGATTGCGGCAGCGAGAGTATTTTATGAAAAGTTTCGTACGACGAATGAAACTGATACTGAAGTTGATGAAGAAAGTGATTTTGAAAATCTTCACAAATTTTTCTTTAAAAAACCCGGATTTCGAGATGCTTACCATTGTAAAGATTTGACTGCTAATGGGGCACTGACACTTCGAACAACTTAAAGTAAAAAAAAACTTTCTTGGCTCTTAAATATCATAAGAATTTGTTTTTACTAGGTGAAAGTTTTTTTAATTTTCTTATTCCAGAAAATTCAATGATTTTAATTTCTAATACTACTTGAAATTAAAACTTTTGTTGTGTTTAAAACTTTAAATATCTTTGGTTAAGACAATCAAACTTAAGATGTTTTAAAAAAGTGACTCTTCAAGTACCTGAGAGACTGTGTCTCGCAATATTCAGTTGCCTTGGCAACAGCTGATTGGAGCTGAACAACAAAGAACATGAGGTAATGAACTTTACAAGTCGTTTACTTCAATTCCCTTCTTTAAGTCTTGCAACTCAATTTTTAATAAAAGATAAACATTGCTGCAACTTTGAAGAAAGATCTGTTATTATTTTGGCACGAGTGAGGAAGGTTCTAACTTAGTGGAGATGATTAAATTTTTCATCATTTTTGTTCTGTTCTCCGTCGTTTTTGCATGTGAAGTAATTGAACAAATTTTAATTTTTTCATTTTAAAATGTTATTAATATTTTATTTTAAAGAATAAAAAACAAAGTTGTAGTTGTGCCACCATAAAAGAACACATAGTTGAAGGTCCTACCGGTTACAAAATATCAGTGTTCCATCTCGTTCCAAAAGATTTAAATGCACCAAATGGTGAAAGTGTGTTATTGGGAGCTGGATTTGGCGCCAACGCTAACGCATACTTTTTTCTGGGAGACCAAAGTCTTCCGTGTACATTATATTCAAAAGGTAAAATTTTAGTTTATTCTACGAAAACTTTGAAAAAAATTCTTTTTAAGGCATCTCCGTTTGGATAATCAATCGACGTGGAAGTGAGTTTTCGAGAGGCCATATAAATGAATATATAGAAGATGAAGATTACTGGAACTATAGCTTTGACGATACTGGTAACATTTAAAAAAGAAAATAATTTAAAGAAAATATTTTAATAAATCATTTAATTTTAAAGATGTGGATCTTGCTTCAGTCACCGATTATGTTCTTGACAAAGATCCAGAGCTTCATTTCATTGGTCACTCAGCAGGAGGCACTGAGATCTTCATATTGTTACACAATAAACCAGAATATCAAAAAATCTTTGAAACAGTTCAAGTGATGGGTAGATAATTTACAATTTCATAAGAATATTGATTTCATTTTCAAATTTTATCAGCTCCTGCAGTGTATCTTCAGAGTAATACATATATAAATAAGTTATTGGCCGGAACATATACAACTTCTTATCTCTCGGGGACTTTAAATGCTTTGGGAATATATTCAAGTGCTTCACAACCCGTAGTGTCAAATTTCTTAAGAGCTTTTTTGGTATTAGGAGATCGTTCAACAAATACCGACTATGCAGCTCTTAATGCGTTTGAGGACTGTGTCCAATCAGGTAAATAAATTTTAAGTTTTTTTTTTATTTAGTAACAAAATTTAAATTATTTTCCAGAATTCTCAATTAAGCAATCGGTTCACTTTGCGGAACACATAATCGGCTTTAAGCATGAATTTAAAATGTTCGACTACTTTTGGATGAATAAGGAGAACTATCAATCATCATTGGCTCCCAGATATGACGTAACGAAAATTAACATCCCAATTGATATATGGTATAGCGAAAGGGACACAACCGAACGTGCTGAAAATATTCGAGCTCTGCTTAAAGTCCTTCCGAATGGAATAAGTCATGAAGTCAGCGGTTTTTATCATAATGACTATGTTACGGCCAAAATTGCAACAGAAAGAGTGTACGTGCCTATGACAAACAGAATCCTCGAAAATTGATTTAAAATATCTCTTAAAATTTGCAACGATAAAATTTGGATGACGTGATTTCAAGGGAATCTTACAATTTATATATAATTTATATATAATTTATATATAAGTTGTATATAAATTATATATAATTATATATAAATTATATACAATTTGTATATAAAATTTGTATAAAAATACATTTTATATACAATTTGTATACAATTTATATACAACTTATATACAATATATCATGATAGTTCCATGATATATTCATTTGTATCATCATATTTTTATATATAATTTATATATAATTTATATACAATTTACATATAAAATTTATATAATTCATATATAAATTGTAAAATATATCATGCGGTTTTTCACGAAACATTCATCATATTTTATCCAATTTATATATAAATTATATATAAATTACATATAATTTATATATAATTTTTGGCTGGAATATTTTGCGATTCGCATGTTATTCTTTTTATATTTTATATATAAATTATATATAAATTATATATAAAATAGAAGAAGAAAAAGAATTTCTATGTTGTTCTACAGTAGCGCCCAAAAGTAAAAAAAGTAACCGTTAACTCACTTTTGGTCGCTACTGTATTTTATTTTAATATTAAGTAATTCAAATGAAGACAACGAAGGAAAGAATTTGAAAGAAAGAACATGGATTAAGAAGTTAACATGAGAAACTTAAACAGTTGTTTCTTTTTCTTTGATGCGACGAGATCGCTTCGGCATCTTCGGCTCAATGTCAATAGAACCTGAGCTAGGACAAAGAAAAATGTCAGTTTATGATCTTGAAACATCCAAAGCACCAAATGCATTCTGAAAATCGACAGTATCCTTTTCATCCAAAGTTGATAGGAGTTTTTTAGTAGTTTTGTCCTTCTTGTCCTGTTAAAATGGCTCAATTTTGATAATACACTTTCTTATGTTAACTTCCTAATCCATGTTCTTTCTTTTTACTTCTTTTCTTTGTTGTTTTCATTTAAAAATTTATTTTGAAATAAATTAGAACAACATAGAAATTCTTGTTTTTCTTCTATTTTATATATAATTTATATATAATTTATATATAAAATATAAAAAAAATGACATGCGAATCGCAAAATATTTCAGCCAAAAATTATATATAAATTATATGTAATTTATATATAATTTATATATAAATTGTATAAAATATGATGAATATTCCGTGAAAAACCGCATGATATATTTTACAATTTATATATGAATTATATTAATTTTATATGTAAATTGTATATAAATTATGTATAAATTATATATAAATTATATATAAAAATATGATGATACAAATGAATATATCATGGAACTATCATGATATATTGTGTATAAGTTGTATATAAATTGTATACAAATTGTATATAAATTGAATTTTTATACAAATTGTATATAATTTATATATAATTATATATAATTTATATACAACTTATATATAATTTATATATAAATTATATATAAATTGTAAGATTCCCTTGAAATCACGAGTCCCTAAAATTTACCTGTACTTATTCTTCATATAAGATTTTAAACGCAATGAAAGCTTAAAGAACTTTTAATTGTCTTGTTAGAGTAATTTTCCTATTCAATTTTTATAAAAATCTTTCAAATTTTGGATCTTGCTGAATGTTTCATGGTCATCATTGAGTGTGGCATAATCGAATAAATTTTCTCCATAGTTGTCTTCTTTAATCAAAAACTTTTCTTTTTCTTCGCCAGTTAGACCTTCAGTTAGAAGTCTCCAAAAAGAAATGAAAACATCATTCTTACAATTCGCTGCTTTCCACATCAGCGGTGTGGTTCCGTATATAGATGGTTTCTTGATAAGAGTTTTGAAACCATTTTCGCCAAGAATTCTTTGAAGCAAGTTCCACAATTTCTTGAAATCTTCAAAATTTGACATGAGGGTGCATGCTTCTAAATAAATTGTTTCTTCGTCAATTGTCCAAGAGTTCAAGAAAAGTTGAAAATATTCATAACCAGACGAGACTTCTTCAATTTTTTCCAAGCCACTTCGCAATGCTGAGAGATTTTTTTCTTTAAGAAATTGAAATATTTGATTTTCAATCAATGAATAAAGTTCTGTGTCGGATAAATGATCATAAGACGTAGGGTCTTCGTTGTTGTTGAAAGCTAATGACACAACGCTTTCTCCTTTTTCATTTTTTGCAGTAAAATATTCTCGCAACCAGTTCTTGATTCGATATTTGAATTGATTCTTCTCAAGCGGTGTCAAATGTTCATCAATAAATGGCTCGAATATTTTCATTAAATCGTCGGAGTTTTTTCTATTCAATATTTTTTCATATAAAGTATTTCCATCTTCACTAGTTTTCATTAGAATTCTCTTCTGAGTTGATATATCGCATAATTCTTGAATAAAAGTCCAAAGAGCTTTCACCGTTTCAATATTGTCAACATCGCATTCGACTGAACTAAGCAAAACACTTTTTGCAAACTTTCTTTCTTTCGTCAGCAAGTTCCTCATTTTGTCTTCTCCAAATGTCTTCAAATACAAATCTTTGATCGCGAAAAATGTTTCAGGATCTTTATTCTGCGTGGCGCAATTGAATGAATTATCTCCATCTCCGTCTTCTTCCAACAACAATTTTTCTTTTTCTTCGTTCGTTAAATCTTCAGTTAGTAGGCTCCAGAATGAAATGAAATTTTTTTTCTTGCTCAGTTGTGATTTCCACATCAAAGGAGTTGTTCCATGTTTTTCGGTTGGTTTTTTGATAAGAGTTTTGAAATCATTTTTGCCAAGAATTTTTTGAAGTAAGTGCCATAATTTTTCATAATCTTCAAAACATGACAAGTATCGGAAAGCTTCCAAATATATTGTTTCTCCGGCAGTTGTCCATGAGTTCAAAAAATATTTAAAATATTCAGAAGCAAGTGTGGAACCTTCAATTTTTCCCAACTCACTCTTCAATGCTGAGAGATCTTTTTCTTTAAGATACTTGAAAATTTGTAATTCAATCTTTGAAAACAGTTCAGCATCAGACAACTGATCAAATGGTGATGAGGAAACTTCATTTTGTAAATCGGAGTCGTCACTTCTGTTGTTCTTGAAAATTAGAGAAACAATGCTTTCTCCTTTTTCATTTTTCGCAGTAAAATATTCCTGCAACCAATTACTGGTTCCATATTTGAATTGATTCATCTCAAGTGGTGTCAAATGTTCATCAATAAATGGCTCGAATATTTTCATTAAATCATCGAAGTTTTTTCTTTTCAATATTTTCTCATATAAAGTCTTTCCATCTTCATTGGATTTCAATAAAATTGTTTTTTGAGTCGGAATATCGCATATTTCTTGAATAAACTTCCAAAGACTTTTCACCGTTTCAACATTGTTGTTCCAATCATATCTGTTAGAAACAAACAAAACACTTTCTCCGAACTTTCTTTCTCTCGTCAGCAAGTTCCTAATTTTGTCTTCTTCAAATGTCTTCAAGTACAAATCTTTGATGGCGAGAAATGTTTCAGGATCTGCATTAAGTATAGCGCAATCGAATGAATTTTCTCCAGTAACGTTTTCTTCCATCAACAACTTTTGTTTTTCTTGGTCCGTTAGATTTTCAGTTAAAAGTTCCCAGAATGAAAAAAAAACTTCTTTCTCGTGAAATTCTGCTTTAAGCATTAGCGGAGTGAATCTTCCTATTCTAGTTGGTTTCTTGAGAAGAATTTTGAAATCATTTTCGCCAAGAACTCTTCGAAGCAAAATCCATAAATTCTCATAATCTTCAATTCTCAACAAGTGTCTGCCAATTTCAAAATAAGTTGTCAATCCATCAATTGTTTCTGAGTTCAAGAAATGTTGAAAATATTCTAAACCGAGAGCGACTTCTTCAATTTTTTCTAGTTCATTTCGCAATGCTGAGAGATCTTCTTCTTTAAGAAACTTGAATAAAGAGGAAGCGATAATTAAATACAGTTCGGTAGCGGATAACTTATCATAAGACATTGGGTGTTCTCTGTTGTTCTTGAAAGCTAATGAAATAACACTTTCTCCGTTTTCATTTTTCTTAGTAAAATAATTCTGCAACCAACATTTTTCGATTCCATATTTGAATGGCTCTTTTTCACGATCAGTCAAATTTTTTCCAATAAACGGCTCAAATATCTTCATTATCTCATTAAAGTCTTGTCTATTCACAAGCTTTCCATGTAAAGTATCTCTATTCTCAATTGTTTTCATGAAAATTGTTTTTTGAGTTGATACATCAAATATTTCTTGAATAAACTTCCAAAGACTTTTCACCGTTTCAATATTGTCAACATCAAATTTGACAGAAACATACAAAACACTTTCTCCAAACTTTCTTTCTCTCGTCAGCAAGTTCCTCATTTTGTCTTTACCAAATGTGTCCAAGTAAAAATCTTTGATGGCGAGAAATGTTTCATGATCTTTATTAAGTGTGGAGCAATCGAACGAATTATCTCCAGCAACGTTTTCTTCCATCAACAACTTTTGTTTTTCTTGGTCCGTTAGATTTTCAGTTAAAAGTTCCCAGAAAGAAATGAAAATTTCTTTTTTGAGAAACAAACTTTTTCCCATTAACGGAGTCCAGCCACTCGCTTTAGTTGGTTTCTTGATAAGAGTTTTGAAATCATTTTCGCCAAGAATTATTCGAAGCAATTCCCACAATCTCTTAAATTCTTTAATGCTGTAGAAGTATCGGTGAAGTTTACTATAAATTGTCAATCCATCAGTTGTCTCTGAGCTCAAGAAATGTTGAAAATGTTCCAAACCTTGGGTGACTTCTTTAATATTTTTCAGTTCATCAGTCAATGCAGTGAAATCTTTCTCTTTCAAAAACTTAAATATTTGGGAATCGATCATTGAATACAATTCAATAGCGGTCAAATGATCATAAGGTGATGGGCTGCGTTGGTTGTTCTTGAAAGCTAATGAAACAACGCTTTCTCCTTTTTCATTCTTCTTAGTAAAATAATTCTGCAACCAACCTTTGTCGATTCCATATTTGAATGGCTCTCTCTCAAGTTCTGTCAAATGTTGTTCAATAAATGGTTCAAATAATATCATTCTCTCTTTGAAGTTTGTTTTGTTCAGACTCTCAAAGAATGTCTTTCCATTCTCAACTGCCCTCAACAAAATTGTTTTCTGAGTTGATACATCGAAGATTTCTTGAATAAATGTCCAAAGAGATTTCAACGTTTCAATATTGTCATTATTATTTTTGACAGAACTAAACCAAATATTTTCTCCATTCTTTCTTTCTCTCGTCAGCAAGTTCCTCATTTTGTCTTCACCAAATATTTCCAAGTATAAATCTTTAATCGCGAGAAATGTTTCAGGATCTTTATTCTGCGTGCCGCAATCGAATAAATTATCTTCGTCTTCGTTTTCTTCCATCAAAAACTTTTGTTTTTCTTTGTCAGTTAGATTTTCAGTCAAAAGTTCCCAGAAAGATATAAAAACTTTTTTCTTTCGAAACGAACCTTTTGCAATTAACGGAGTCCAGCCACTCGCTTTATTTGGTTTCTTGATAAGAGTTTTGTAATCATTTTCACCAAGAATTATTCGAAGTAATTCCCACAATTTCTTATATTCTTCAATGCTGTACAAGCCTCGGTGAAGTTTAAAATAAATTGTTTCTCCGTCAATTGATTCTGAGGTCAAGAAATGTTGAAAATGTTCCAAACCTCGGGCGACTTCTTTAATTTTTTCCAGTTCACTTCGCAATGCTGAGAGTTTTTTTTCTTGAAAAGATTGAAATATTTGGGAATCGATCATTGAATAAAGTTCTGTGTCGGACAAATGATCATAAGACGTAGGGTTTTCTTTTTTGTTCTTGAAAGCTAATGAAACAACGCTTTCTCCTTTTTCATTTTTCGCAGTAAAATATTCCCGCAACCATGCTCCATCGATTCGATATTTGAATTGTTTCATCTCAAGTGGTGTCAAACGTTCAAAAAATGGCTCAAATATTTTCATTAAATCGTCGAAGTTTTTTCTATTCAATATTTTCTCATAGAAAGTTTTTCCATCTTCATTGGTTTTCAATAAAATTGTTTTTTGAGTCGGAATATCGCATATTTCTTGAATAAACTTCCAAAGAGCTTTCACCGTTTCAACATTGTCCTGATCAATTCTGACAGAAACAAACAAAATACTTTCACTTTTCTTTCTTTCTCTCGTCAGTAAGTTCCTCATTTTGTCTTCTCCAAATGTCTTCAAATACAAATCTTTGATGACAAGAAATGTTTCAAGATCTTTATTTCTCGTGGCACAATCGAATGAATTATATCCATCGCCGTCTTCTTCCATCAAAAACTTTTGTTTTTCTTCATCAGTTAGACCTTCAGTTAGAATTTTCCAGAAAGAGATGAAAATTTCTTTTCCGTAACTCCATGCTTTAAGCATTAACGGAGTTGATTTATTTCTGCCAGTTTTCTTGATAAGAGTTTTAAAATCACCTTCGCCAAGAATTATTCGAAGCAAATTCCACAATTTCTGGAAATCTTCAATAATTGACATGCGTCTACATGCTAAGTGATAAATTGTTTCTCCGTCAATTGTCCAAGATTTCAAGAAAAGTTGAAAATATTCATAACCAGACGAGACTTCTTTAATTTTTTCCAAGCCAATTCGCAATGCTGAGAGATTTTTTTCTTTAAAGAATTGAAATATTTGTAATTTGATCAATGAATAAAGTTCTGTGTCGGAAAAATGATCATAAGACGTAGGATCTTCTCCGATGTTCTTAAAAGCTGTAGTACGGTGTAACGGCCACACCCGTACGTTCACACCCCGCGGATGATGCGAGGGGTTGTGACTAGACAAAGATAGACAACTACGGTCAGTCGTTCTCCAGCGTTGGTTGAGAGCGGTCGATGTGTTCCCGTAGTCTGTTCCCTACAATGGCGACCGATGACAACTAATTTAATTCAACCTCATGTAAGGAGGAGGATGAATTGGTAGTCCAATATAAACACAAAACATATCGACCGCGTTTCCAAAACTGAAGAACATTTCGTAGGAAATAACTCGAAAAAACAAGATGGCAGCCATCTTGAATATCGGAAGCGATAAACGTGGTGATTGAAAAATCATAAGGCTTAGCCACCATATGCGAGAAAGAGTGAGCGATGCTTCAATGCATCGGTCCAATAAGTCAAATAAATAGAATTCGACGAAGAAAAATTATTTTGAAGAAATATTATTTTTCGCACTTTCTCAAGGATTGATGAATCACAGCAAATCTCTTAAGGATTTAGCTGAATCCAAATGGCGAACCAGGAATTTCCATCGATGAAAGCGAGAAAGAAATTTTTAAGTTTGAAAAAAAAACAAGGGTCGGCCATCTTGGAAATCGGAAGCGATAAAACATGTGGTGATTTAATATCAAAGGCATGGCCGCCACATGCGAGAAAGGGAGAGCGATGTTTAAACACATCGGTCCGACTTGTTGAATAAACAGATTTCAGCAATAAAAAAATATTATTATGGAGAAAAATATTTTTACTTTCTCAAGGATTGTGGAATCACAGCGAAAATCTTAAGAATTTAGCTGAAACAAGTGGCGAACCGGAATATTCGATCGACGCAAGCGAGAAAGAAATTCTAAGTTTGAAAAAGCAAGGGTCGGCCATTTTGAAAATCGGAAGCGATAAAACATACGACGTTGGAAACAACAACAACTACTTTCATAAACGAAAGAAAAGTTAACGCTTTATTTTTCAAATTGGCATCGAAAGGCAGATAAACGCCATCCAGCGGCGAACTTCGAAAACTCCCCGAACGAAACGCCATCTGTCTCGTAGCATCCTGTGGTGAATATTTCACCACTCAATCCAAGTTCTAGTACGGTAGCAAAGTACTAGCAAACCCGAAGGATGATACTCAACTCATTCGTCAATGAACCTTTGGAAACGCAGGAAGCCAAAGTCAAATAAGAATTTATCAAGGAAACTTAAAATTTTTATCCAAGTGAAGCGAGTGATCAACTATCATCCAGAAGAATTAACAACCGAGAATCAAACAAAGGTAAGGCGAATAGAGTATAAAAAACAAAACTCTGATGACCCTCAAATCCGCATAATCAATTAATTGGAAATGGCGGAATAAAATGCAAATGGCGTACCCTAACGTCGCATCCTTGTGCCGAAAGTTTTCTATTCCCTCTCCGTAATTTATCACTGATGGATAAATCGCATGATCAGGAAAACTCTAAAGCATTATTTCCCATGAACAAACTATTGGAAAGGGCGGAAACAAAGGCATACGACATACCCGAACGTCGCAGCCTTGCATCGCAAGTTGTCCAATCCCCTGTCGATAAGCCAACATGGATCAGTGAACCACATGATTAGGAAAACCCAAAGAATAAAATTCCTCCTGGTCTCTTCAACAAGGAATTGGCCAACAAGCGAAATCGTTAACTTCTAACAAGAAAAAACTAACGAGCTATGATTTGCCTCTTTTAGATACTCACGAACGAACAAATCAATTTTAGGAGACGACAACTCAAGTCAAACCCTAAAGGTAAGAATCCATGAAGTGAGGAACAAGAACAAGCCCAATAGTGAAGAGTAGGGACAAACGACACTCTTTCTCCTTATGAACTTTTCTTACATCGGTCCAGAGACCAGATAATTAACGTCAGTTTATCTACTCATTTTCTTATAGAGAGAACATCGAAAAAGAGAACAAGTCACTCGCATTCTAAACATCAGAATCCTGACAATCAATTCGATCAACGTGAACCAAAAAACCACGATTACATCGAATTAAAAAGAGACATTTTGTAAAGACGGGAAGAAACACAGAATCCGAGATCTTGGGAAAGACCTCACAGATTGTATATACTTTCTTCCGTCAAATACAAAACAAACAACAACCGGGACAACACGGAACCCTGGTTAACAATCGTAAGTTTCCCCTTGTTACGAATTAACTCTATAGAGAATTAAATTCAAAATTATCATCTCCATCCAGATGATGCCGAACTCAAGCGGTAAAGGAGTTAGACCAACAACTCGCCAGTTGACAGCATCAATCAGAGGAACCTCAGAAACTCCAGACGACGCTGGAAACGAAGAGAGCGATAAAAGTTCCCAACAAGAACAGAAGAAAACATCCTCGCTTCTGGCTAGAGGATCACAGAGACAAAGAAACTTGGCACCGTTGCACGAGGAAGAGGAAAGCAGTGATTCTTCAGATGATGACAACGAATCCACTTCAGATTCCATGCCAATACTGGAGGAATCTCCCGAATCAATTAAACGCCGAGCAGAAGAACACGCAAGCGGAGTAATTCCTCAAGACTCTTTCATCACAGAACGCAAGAGACGCCAAAACAAAACTCAAGCATCACATAAGTCGAATAGTGATAGCTCAGAAAACGAAGCTCAATCGGAGAACGAAGTAGAACCAAGCATTGTCAACATCGCTAATCCCCCAACCACTCAGGGGACGGGAGTCCATTTATCTCCAGAAGAAGAAGAGATGCTCGTACACTTCAGATCTTTTCAAGAAGAAAGAAACGCCACGACGTCGAGACGAACCCTCGCCGACAAAGGTTCTGAGAGAAACTCAACTATCATGAAGAACGCCTGTTTCTCCTTCCGTCCAACAGACAAGGAAATCGGAAAACAAAGCTCAACATCCAACAACATTCAAGCGGGAGACGACGTCGACCGCGGAATAAACGAGAGAGGCGACCGACCCTCTAGACGAAACACCATGACAAACTTCGGATACGACTCCAGAGCCACAGTTCAAGAAACAGAAGCAAATCCCCAAACGGGAGAATACGCGTTCGACAGCTGCAACAAGCAGTCTGGCTCTCAGAAAGAAATCCAAGAGTTTAAAGTCTCTAATTTTCCTAAGATGACTGCATTCCCAACGAACTGCGCAGCCAAATCACGCATTTACCAATGGCTCACTTGGAGAAAAACGTTCGAGTCAGGCTGTCGTGTCTCCAAATGTCCTCCAGCTCTCATTACTGACATGCTACTTCTCAACGGAGGAGCAGAACTCGCTGATTTAATTTACACCAGCAGTTTCTGGTACCAAGGCATAGACGGAAACACTTTGCTCGCGGAACTAGACGGACATTTCAAAAAGAGCGCAGACGAATTTACGGAAACAAGAGCGTTCTTTAATCTCAAACAAGAGAAAAACGAGTCAATTCACACATTCTTGATCCGCGCAAAGAAGTTAGCGCAAGTAGCGAATATTCACAACGACAAACATCTCAGAGTCATCATCCTTGAAGGAATGACGGACCGCAAAATCGCTGAGTACGCTACAATGGCTGAAACCGATCTGGACCAAACAATCTTAATGGCAGCACGACGAGAAGCCGGAACGCCCGCTCAAAACTCCAACAAGATTAATCCTCTAGAATCCGAGGACAAAGGAAAACCCTTCAACAAAGTCAAAAGCGGAAACAACCGCCAAGTCCGAGTCATGGAAGTTCGAGAAAAGCGTGGCGGAAGTCTCAAACGCAAAAGAGAGACAAAACCTCTGACGCGCCTTACGAATCAATGCACAAAATGCGGACGGAGCACACATAAGGACAACTTATGCCCGGCCAAAGATGAAAATTGCCGATTCTGCGGCAAAGTCGGCCACTTCCAGCCTTGCTGTGAAGATTATAAAACCAGCAGAGACAAGGTAAAAGGGAAAGCGGTGGAACCTTCTGTAGAAAAAGCAGCATAAAAACAATATATATATTTTTGCTATAGGAAGGGAAGATATCCCTTCATGCAGAACTATCACAATGTTGCGATAATTTAACAGAATAAATCGTTTATTTTCTTCTCTCGAAAGCATAAATCTAAAGTTCTTTTATTCATTGACTTCCAGCTATGCGAAACAGAAAGCGCTGAAACAGAGCCGGAAAAGAACTCCGAGCAGAACACGGAAGGTATCAGTGATAACATTACACGAACAAGCAACTCACAGGAAGATCAAAATCAAGCGATACTACTTCCAAATACCTCCAACACGATTCTAAGTCAGAAGCTGACACAAGTTCAGCCGGAAGAACCTTCAGGAAGGAAAAGGCCATTCCATAGCAGAAGAGCCTCACCAGGCGAAATTCTCTTGAGAAAGCAAACATCAACCTTCAGCATCGGTGAACTTAGCTTCAAGCACTGTACAAGCCTGAAAGCCCGCGAGCTCGAAGAAGTGAAAAATCTTTTTGGAAGATCAGAATCCCGAATCAATGAAAGCCGACTTAGAATGATCCGCTCAAACCCCAATTGGATATGCTCACAATCTGGCGAACAAATCAGGAACGCAAACGCAAATGACAAAAGAGCAAGATTCCAGTACGCTTCCTCCCTGAATCCGGACGCAACAATGGAAGAACTGTCAGAACCCGAAAACGACACTTCAACGTCAAATGTTAACGACTCTGACGGCAATACTTACAACGTATTGACTGTCGAGGCAACCACCTTACAGGAAGATCGTTCGCTGGGAAAAGAAACAGTCTTCATGATGTTTCGAGTAGGAGGCACACCGATTAGAATGTTAATAGACTCAGGCTCGGACATATGTATCTTAAGCTCAGCAGACTATAAAGCAAACATGAACAAGATGCAACACACACAAATTAAAGTGAAAACAGTCCTCCAAGCCTACGCTCAGGAAAAAAGGTTGAAGGTATTGACCGAATTCTTCGCGGTAATTCAACCACAAGACCACCTGGAAAAGAAGGTATGCGCTCACTTCGTAGTCATTGAGAACGGTACATCATCTATCGTGGGAAGAGCGGCAGCTCTGCTCCTACAAGTTTTGCAAATCAACAACTCAACGGCACAAACAAGAGACATACCCTTCAAGTCAGTAAACGAGATCAAGCTAAAGAAAGAATTCCCGAAAATGCCCTGTGAACCAGTAAAGTTCGACATAAAACCCGACGCAACGCCAAGCCACTACACATTCTACAGTGTACCTCTCGCACAACGAGAGGAAGCTAGACAAAAACTGACAAAGATGATCGAAGAAGGCATCATTGAAAGGGTGACAAAGGCACCCACCTTCATTTCAGGAATGATGGCAGTACAGAAAGAAAAAGCGGACGGCTCAATGACATTCAGACTCGTAGTAGCCTTAGGCCACGTGAACAAGTTCATCAACCGTCAATTTCATATAATGCCGCACGCAGACCAACTCCTAAACAGCCTTGCTAAGTCCGTATACTTCTCAAAATTCGATTTGACTAGTGCATTCCACCACATCGAGCTGAGTGAAGAATCAAGACACCTAACGACCTTCATGACGGACATGGGAATGTTTCAATTCAGAAGACTTCCTTTCGGTATCAACGTAGCACCTGAAATCTTCCAAAGGGAGATGAATAAAATCTTCGAAGGTATTCCAAACGTTATCGTCTTCATGGATGACATCCTCGTCCACGGAAAGACTAAGGAAGAAACGTCTAGAACAACAGAGTTAGTCGAGAGTATCCTACGGGAGAATAACTTGACAATTAACAAAGAAAAAACGGAAAAACTAGTAACGGAGACGAAATTTCTCGGCTACAAAATCTCAAGCAAAGGCGTAAGCATATCCGACGCTAAGAAGAAAACGATCATGAACTTTCGCAGACCGGAAACAGTCACGGAAGCCAAATCCTTTATCGGATTAATAAGCTACAACAGAAAGTTTCTCTCGGACATCGCAGGCGATCTGAGAATAATCCAGAATGAAATAACACGAGTGGAGAAAACACTAACTCCAGTAGTGGCAAAATCCTCATCGGCCAAACGAATCGCCAGCGCAAATCGAGGAAGAGCAAAACTGGTTTGGACAGAAGAACTGGAATCAACCTTTAACTCGATAAAGAACGAAATCGCATCCAACGAAAAGTATTGCGCGTTCTTCGACGAAGAAAAATACCCCGTGCTATATACTGACGCGGGTCCCTACGCACTAGGAGCCGTACTCACCCAAAGATTATACGAAGAAGAACATTTGAATTCCGCAGACGATAAATTCATTTTCGCGCACGCTTCTAGAGTTCTAACACCAACAGAATGCAGATATTCCCAGAGCCAAAAAGAAGCGCTCGCAGTCGTCTGGGGCACAGAATACTTCCATTATTACCTCCTAGGACGTAAATTCTCTATCGCAACAGACTCTGAAGGAATCTCTTTCCTGTTGAAAAAGGATCAGAACGCCACGAAACGCATCACATCAAGAGCTGACGGCTGGAAACTCCGCCTAGGAATATTTAATTACAAAATGGAAAATGTAAGCGGAAGCCGCAACATCGCAGACTCGAACTCGAGGCTTATACCTAGAGACGAATCCACTAACGATGACACTGAATCTAAACTCGCAAGTGACGCTTTCGTAAACGCAATCCTCGAGAACGAAGAACCAGACGCAGACTCTCTATCAATTGAAGATATTCGAGAAGAAACCATGACGGACAAGACATTAATTGAAGTAAAATCTTCACTAGACTCAAATATCTGGCCCTCACACCTGAAAGAATACGAGAGTATCAGAAACGAACTGTCAATCGAAAACGAGATCATCCTAAGAGGCACGAAGATAGTTATACCAGAATCCCTTCAGAGCGACGCGGTGAAAATCGCACATAAAGGACTTCCAAATAATAGATCTACAGTCGAGATCCTGAAAAACCGTCTTGGGTGGCCCAATTTATCAAGAGATGCAAACAGATTCTGCTCAGCATGCCGGGATTGTGTACTCAACTCAGGTACAAGAAGACCACCACCAGTCATCCCTACCGCAACAACCTCCAACGTCTGGGAGAACTTAGCCGTAGACCACGTCGGTCCTTACGCGATGTACGGAGGCATGTCCCTCTTCACATTAGTCGACTACACGTCAAGATACACGCTGGTAGCCTCTGTCAAAAGCACGAGCCTCAGAGATTTCAAACCCCACCTAGTATCATACTTCAATACATTTGGAAATCCCAAGACTATCAGAGCGGATAATGGAACTTCGTTCGCTGGAGTTGACTTCAATAGATTCTGTGCGAGCAGAGGGATCAAAATCTTATACGCAATCCCACTGTACCCGAGATCAAACGGCTTGATCGAGAACAGAAACAAAATGATCAAGAGAATCATGAACATCGCTGACACCAGCGACAGAGACTGGCAAACAGTACTATCTGAAGGAGTACGAGCTATGAACACCTCACCATGCCGCATGACAAAGCTATCACCAGAAGAAATCTTCTTCAAACGCAAAATTAGTCGTGGACTTCCCCTAATCGACTTCAAACCACTTGATATCAACTGGGACGAACTAGCCATCAGAGATTTCGAAGAGGAAACAAAGAACGCTCTTGCGAGAAACAAACGCCAACGAGCAAGAATTCCCGATATAAATATCGGAGACGAAGTATACCTGATGAAAAATGGTCACGTCGACAAAGGAAAATGTAAATATGACTCAAATCCATGGCTCGTCATTGCCCAGCTCGGCACCAACTACGCCATAAAACGAGGCGAATCAATCCTTCGTCGAAGCTCGGAACATTTATTACCATGCGAAGGAGTAAACTACGACCAAGATTACTCAACAACTGAAGCCGACCTTCAAGCAGACGATGACATCGAACGTCTAATAGCACCCCCCGTCAGCTCAGACTCTGAAAGCGAAAACGAATCGGAACACCATCAAAGTCCCGATATCAGGAAGTCTTCGAGGAACAAGAAAACAACGCGAAGAAAGGATTTTGTATACTTCATCAAGCAAGTATTTCAATAAAAGTTTTTCCTTAAGCCTAAGTCTGTATTATAACAACAAAACAGTCAATAAAGCTACAGTTATACAACATGAACCATAACTCTGATTCCGGAAAAAAGACGAGTTCAAAATCTTTATTTCAGAACAAGGGAGAATATCTTCTTCTGAAATTTCCCCTTCAATCTGGTTGATACAAATGACAACTGTGATGATAGACACAGAAAAAGCAAATATGAAAACAATTCGCTTCAAGAGTAGATGCTTCGATATGATGATGAAAATAATCAATCCAAAGACACCCAAGTGAGAATCTGTTGAAAGAAACGAAGAATGAACGAGACACTGAAAATAGATCGTTGATCACCAAAAGTTTTTAGTTAACTTCATCGTTTAAAGATTCGTTCACCAGTTTTTCCTGCTGAATTGTCGTTCTTAACAGTTGAACCTCCTCCATAATGGACAAGAGCCAAGACGGTGAAGCCAACTCGAACTAAACATAAGTAGGAAAGCCATCAATGGCTTGAATCGAATATAACGATAGACCAACGCTTGATAAAGAACTCTTTCGATGGACTTATCCTCCTTCATTAACAACGAAGGTGCAAGAATGCAGAGCAAGAATCCACTGAAGAAGAAGAAAATGTTGAAAAGATTTTTCTCCCATTGTTCAAGATCATGGCAATGACATTGTGACATTGCTCTTCAATGAACAATAGATTCTTCGTCGGCAACGACGGAAAATACCAGAAGGCATGAGCATCCGTTATCATTAACAGGACAATTGTTTCGATTCTATCGACGCATCTCAAGTTACGATGCTCAGGCTTTGTTCCGTCAGTCAATCGACACCAACGACATTCGATCAAGAAAGCTGTCAGAAACGGATCGGCTGCGAATATAAATAAAGTTTTTTTTCTAAAAACAAACTCGCGGGACTTATTAATTCATTTACATGATTTGTTGGAAGGCGTTGAGTAATGATCAGTTACAGTTGACTTCCTACTGTCGTAAACACTGGATACATAAACCGCAACGAACCAGAGACGCATATAGAGCGATTTCTGCAAAAGCTAGAGTCACATTCATTCAGGAAACTAAAGATCTAGAAGAACTGCGTCTAGAAGGTAGACCGGCGTACTTTGCTATCGTTGAAATAGACGGAACGCGTCTAAGAGGATACTTGTTCAGGAAAATTCCCGTCGCTAATAGGAACCGCCGTTAAATAAAACGAGAATCCAAGGCTATTGCCTCATTAAAGAGAATAAAGATTTTTTTTACAAAAGGTATCAGAAAACTTTGCCTTTATACCCACACGAGGATAATTATTATCAGATGACCCTCTGACGCGACACACTTTTGTACAAAAGTTAAAGCATCTCTCGCAAAGCGAGATCGGATCATCGGCACCACGCCGCCACGCTGGCGAATTCATAGATGCAGAACCCGAACAATAGAGGGAGCAACAAGACACGCAAGCGAAATGAGAAAAGTCGAATTATTACGAGCGAATTGAAAAAATAATTCCTTTTCCACCGAACTTCGGCAGCGAACAGTCGCAAATTTACACCAAGGAATTTATTATACCGGCAGAGGTATCAGGCTAACAATCAAGCTAAAACGACACTAGAAGTAAGTAATCAAGCTAGCGAAACAGCAGAAACGAGCAAAGAGTGCATTTTCTGGAAAGGTGTTCAAGCGATCGAGCTCTCCCGAATTACCATCCCCGAATAGAAAATGTAAATCAGTTCCTTTCTCATGAACCTACACACCGTTTAAGAAACCTTTCGGCAAAGTTGAGCAAGATACTACACCCAGGCTCCTTCGGATGATTTGAGCGTACCTACTGCTCCTCATCAGCAATACGTCACAGTAAAGATCATATTTATAAAAGTTAGAAAAGACACGAGTCGAACTCTACCTCCATCTTGAAAATTCGTTTTCAACAACAAGCTTCATCTTCTCCTAATGAATCAAGCAATGATTCTGATCCAATAGAGATTCAATATCCACATGGAGCATCGCAATTAACTTGAAGAACAGAGACTCAGAGAAACCAGAAACCCTCACCAGACGAGATCCGAACGTTCAGTGGACCCCATATAAAAAACAGCAGTATAGTTTAAAGGTCAGGGAAAATAATCAAGTCACCATTTAGAATTTCGCGATCGTAGTTTCCTACATCCAATGGACTTTATCTTTCCGTCGCAACTTACCTACAAGCAAGGAGACACACCTTTACAAAGAAAGTCTTCCACGCTTTTGTCACGATACCATTAGACTTTACGAACTTCTCCGTTCCACCAAAAACTCCGAGAAATTCTGAAAACATACCTTTATGTAATCACTTGAGGAATTAATGAATGGTTGAACAACGCAGCTTAAGAATAATTGCTATTTGGACAATATCCCGTCCACAAAGTGCATCACGCTAAGACCATTTAATCAGTTAAGCCCGCCATACGCATAGCGTCCCAATCACTGAGACTAAAGTTAACTGCCCAGACCCTCCACTTATGAAGACGAATACAGGGAATCCAGGGAAAACTCAGCTCAGAGTGAGATTAGGCCCAGAGCTTTCCAGTAAATTTCCTTGTAAATAAACATCAGGAAAACTTCCTCAGACCTTTAATCCACGAGAACGGAAGACATAAAAGAAAATGCACTCTTCTTGCTGGCCAAAACCCCAATCGACACAGTGTTTATCCGAAACCACCTTCTCCTCCATTTCAGGCTATGGGATGCATCGCACGTTCCGAGGCCAAGAAATATTAACCAGCAAGGACCATATTGAATCACCTTGGGCGAAGCTTTCTGCACTCTGAAACGTGCGATGCTGACCACAGAGTAGCAATCGACGTCTCCAGTGTACCACGAACGCAATAGCGCAACACTAAGATGAGTAGCACCATCAAATTGTTCTCCGAAAGTGAAAAACCAAGAAGTCAAGTTCTTTCCGACACTCCACAAGGCTTGATGTCAAAGACTTGACCATTTCTCCTTACTAAGGATTGCTTCACAACCAAGTGAGCGAGAGGTCCAGACTTCTCGAATGATTTTGGTCACTCCGAGGTGACTCCTTGAAGATTAAAACCTTCGAGCCTCCCTCGAAAAGATGACACACAACAGGATTGAGCTCTTGCCAGTCCAAGTGGAATGACTCGAAGAAAACTTGACATCTTCACACTAATCGTATTAGAGCAAAGGGGCAATACAAAGAGAGCCAAAAACTCTTATATCGCTCAGAAAACCCAAAGCCTTAGGCTATGACCACTGGTCTTTATTCCCTTTTCGTTTTAGGAGACGAACAAACGGGACAGATGGACAACCGACACAGAAAGCCAGTAACAGCATGACAACGAGTCACTGACTTCTCCCTACCGAGAAATAAAATAAAAACTCTATGAATAAATCGAAAGAATATGTTTTTATTTAAGAAGACAGAAATTTAGAGGAAAAGGCTAGTGTGTCAAAAGATTTGGAAAAAGTCTAACATGAGAGGAACATGTAAACATCCCGATACAGTCCGGAACATTTTCCCTTACGAAAATAAGAGAAAGATTTCGGAGGAGAAGACTAATGTGCCGAAACATTGGGAAAATATCTTTAACTAAAGAAAGTTGTAAATATCCCGATACAATCCGAAGGAGATAATCAACTTCTCGATACTCAGAAATCCTTCCACCCTGAAAATCTATACCGGCGAAAACGTTGGAAGATCTCCATCATAATCCCGGATAGACAGAAATTTAAAGACCCCACCAGCGGGAAAGAGGTTCGAAAACCTTACGAAAAGGGAAGAAGTCTCAGAAGTACAAGTAAACTTCCTTTAGAAGAAAACACCTGAAGATCTAGAGGAGAAGCTTAATTTTCCAATATTCAGATAGTTTTCTACACAGAAAGTCGACCCCGGCGAGAACGCTAAAAGATCTTCATCGCGATTCCGTAAACACGGACCCACCGAGATCCCACTAGCGGCAAAAAGGTTCGACAACCTCGTAAAAGAGAGAAAAGCCTTAGGAAAAAGAGAACCTTTTTACGAGGAAGATATTGTAGTACGGTGTAACGGCCACACCCGTACGTTCACACCCCGCGGATGATGCGAGGGGTTGTGACTAGACAAAGATAGACAACTACGGTCAGTCGTTCTCCAGCGTTGGTTGAGAGCGGTCGATGTGTTCCCGTAGTCTGTTCCCTACAAAAGCTAATGACACAACGCTTTCTCCTTTTTCATTTCTCCCAGTAAAATAATTTTGCAACCATTCTTCATCTCTTTCAACTTCGAATGGATCCTTTTCTAATGTCGTCAAATGTTGTTCAATAAATGGCTCAAATATTTTTATTCTCTCGTTGACGAATCGTTTGTTCATAAGTCTGTCATGGAAAGTCTGTTCATATTTATAGACTTTCATTAGAATTCTCTTCTGAGTCGAAATATCGCATATTTCTTGAATAAAAGTCCAAAGAGCTTTCACCGTTTCAATATTGTCAACATCGCATTCGACTGAACTAAGCAAAACACTTTCCGCAAACTCTCTTTCCTTCGTCAGCAAGTTCCTCATTTTGTCTTCTCCAAATGTCTTCAAATACAAATCTTTAATGGCGAGAAATGTTTCAGGATCTTTATTCTGCGTGGCCCAATCGAATGAATTATATCCATCGCTGTCTTCTTCCAACAACAACTTTTGTTTTTCTTTGTCCGTTAAATTTTCAATTAGAAGACTCCATAAAGAAAAAAAACTTCTTTTTTGTGAAGTTGTGCTTTTAACATTAGCGGATTCATTCCACGTCTTTGAGTTGGTTTTTTGAGAAAAGTTTTGAAATCATTTTCTCCAAGAATTCTTCGTAGCAGGTTCCACAGTTTTTCATAATCTTCAATACTTGGCATGCATCTGCAAAATTCCAAATAAATTGTGTCTCCGTTCAAGTACTGCTGTAAATATTCGAAACCTTGTGTGGTATCTTCAATTTTTTCCATTTCGTCTAGAAATCCTGAGAAGTCTTTATTATGTAGAAATCTTATGACTTTTAATAGTATCCGATAATCAACAGAATATTGTTCAAATACAAGTTGGAAAAGTTTATTTTGAAAGTAAAAATCAAAGACCTTAGGATCGTCATTACCCAAAGCTGATGAAACGACGGTTTCCCCAATTTCAGTTCTCTCAGCAAAAAATATTAGAAAATCCGTTTCTTCAAAAACTTCATGGGCCAACTCAGTCAACTTTGTGTTGAAGTAGAGCGTTCCTTTCTCTGCTGCCGTCATAAAGATATTTCTATCAATATAATTATGCCATTTGTGTGTCCAAAGTCGTTTCAAATCTGTTTTATCGGTACATCGAGTAATGACAGTTGTTAAGTTTAAAAAACTCTTTTCGACAAAATGTCGAAAATATTCAGGGATCTGATTTCTCGTAAAAATTTGATCAAAGGTTGACATCAAAACTTTTTTTTCAATCTTATCAATGTTTACGATTAAGTTTTCGAAAGCTCCATCAATAAATGATTTCACTACTTCGTAACGATTCTGATAGAGAAAGAAAACTTCTCGAACAATTCCATAAATTGATTCTATTCGCTCTTGGTTCTTTGGATCTTTTTCCTTTTGTTCTTTCAAAACTTTTAAATTGAAAACATTCTTGAATAAGAAATCAGCGACGAAGAACTCAGCAAAAGTTCGATGGATGAACTGAAACTTTCCTGAGCCATAAGATTTCATCAAAGCGATTCTAGTGACATGTACGTCAAGCGGAGATTGAACGTCGTTGAAGCACAAAGCAAAACAATTCTCGAATTTATCTTTAACATGAATATCATGTTTGACAACAACCTTAAAAGCTTCTCTTTGATAAAACGATCCAAAGTTAAATCCAATCAATAAGCAGTTCGCTGCTTCCTGTCTAGCGTCGTGACCTTTCTTCATCGATTCCATTATCATCGTTAACACAAAATTCTCGTAGATAGAGAAAATGTTTGGTTGCATAACTTGAGAGAATGGACCGTTGGTAAAAACCTTTGTCACCATTGTTAAGATCAAAGGGTTCATCACGGGCTCTGATTTCTTTTTTAAATTCATAAGAAAAGCCTTTGTTTGCTCAATTGTGTTTTCTAAGTCTGCTGCCTCGATTCCATTATTCTCAATGCTTAACGTAATGATTTCTTCACATTTTTTCTCGGTTAATGGCTTCAAATTGTACGCTTCAACTTCGAGCTCTTCACAAATTTCATCTTTCAAGTGTGGTCGCGTTGATGTGATCAAAATATTTCGTGAATAATTTTTGATTGCTTTGATTAACATTGTGATGAATTTCTTAAAGCTTGGACTAATCTCGTCGAAGCCATCCAAGAGTAAGACAACTCGATCACAGCAAAATAAATGTTTGAAGACTCTTTCTTCGAATTTGTTGAGCTTAAAGATTTTCTTAGCGAAAAAAATTGCAACTTGTTCAGAAGAATTGAAATCGGTTTTAAAATTTTTATCTTCATCGTAGAATTCCGAATACTCTTGCAAATCGACAAATGTGACCCAGAAACTTTTTAATTTTTTCTTAAATTCCATGGCAAAGATCTTCAGTTCTGTTGTCTTTCCCATTCCAGGATCACCACTAAGCAAAATGACTTTTGATGTCTCCGCAATATTCAATAATTGAAATGTATCGATTTCGTTATATTTCTTGTAAAGAAACTCTCTTGAAACGTGAATGTTAGTCTCATGGAATTCTAAATTGTTGCCGATTTTGAGATAATGGTCCAGAAGTTCTTTCAAGGGAACAAAATCGAGAGCGTCGCTATGACAATCAACAATTTCGCTCAAAAGGATTTTTTCACCTTGAAAATTAATCATTCTTTTAATTAAAATTTCCTTTGTTTGTTCACTTAACTCAAGCCATGAATGATTAGCGGTTAGAAAAGTCGCATCTTTCATTAGGGATTCTTCATAATTGTGAATGAAAATTATTCGTTCGTTGATGTTATATCTTCTTATCTTTTTATCGATTTTCACTATAAGTTGTTTCATTTCGTTATCACAGTCGATAACGATATTTGGTTTCATGCAGCAAGAGTGAGTATCCAGCATAAGATCCCACATTTCTTCATCTTTTTCTCTATTTCTCAGGTGGTCAAGAGTAATGAATAAAAAGTTGAAATTCGGCTTGCTCGTCATTTCTCGATAGATCCAGTTCATTGTCATTTGGGGACAATTCGATGAAATTTCGAGAACTTTGTTTGCACTCAAATCAAGACCAACCATTCTCAGTGTCATCAAAATCTTTGATCCTGTCAAATGTTGAGGTTCCTTTGATTTTAATTTCCAAACTGCTGACATCAACTCAACTTCCATTTCAAGGTCTCGCAAAGTTTTCTTTTCGTAATAATCAAAAAGCTTTTCGAAAGTTTCTTTTAGCGATTGGATCTTATTATCGTCTCCTTGATACAAAGCGAGCAGATGAGGAACTCGTACACAAAGCTCGTCATGTATCAGGTCTTCATTTTCTTTGAGAGCTAGCGCAATTATTAACTCTTTATAACGATTTTCCAGACATTGCTGAAGAGCACTCTCGAATTATTTCAAACTTTTCGAATCATCATTGTGATAAGGTTTGCAATTATTATTATAAATGCGAAAAATGGCGACATGACAGAGCTCGTGAGCTAAAACTCCTAAAGCTTCCGATCGACTTGGTTTTTCATCATCATCTTCATCATCATCAAACAAAGGTTCTTCTGTCTCGTGAATTGAATCAACTTTTTCAGACCGATCCTCTAACTCTTCATTTTGACTTTCTTCGTTCAAAGCTTTAGCGCCGAGATAAACTCTTCCTTCCTCAGCGTAGCTCCTTCCATAAATATTTTCATTTCCTGTAGCGTCTGCATGTTCTACCGAGTAACGATTAAAGTCAAAAATTACGTCCAAGTTCTTGATATTTGCGACGACTCTAAAGATTGCTTTAATCTCTGGCACTTCGTTTAATTGTTCATAAGCTCCGGCAATCAAAGCCAGATATTTTGGTCGATTTGTTGTGGCTGAACTTCCTCCAAAGTATATGCTCGTACGAGTGATTAACGCTATCAAATGTTCCTCGTTCGGGTTCTTGATAAAATGTCTCTTGTGGATCTCACGAAGTTCAGCTTTCAAAGCCGAGCCAAATTGATAAGCGATACTTGGTATGTTTGTTTTTCTAGGTATCAGTAGCCTAATTTTATTCGCCAACTCTGATTTTCCTTCGTCGAAGTTATTTGGCAAAACGTAACGATTTCGATCAAGAAAAGTGTCGATGAGTGAAGTCAGTTCATCTGGATTCTGTTTAAACTTATCATAAATCTGAAGAAGTTCTTTTCTCAATACCTTTTCCAAATTATTCACAATTTCGTTAAAGTCTTCAGTTGAGTTCAAACACCAACCTCTTGATATTAAAGCTTCATAAGCTGCGAGTTGTTTAGATTTTAGAGCAACCGCTCCAGCTGATTCACCTTTGTCATTATTGAACGGCGCTTTTTGGTTTTTTTCAATAAAATCACAAACACTTTTGACATCTCCATTTTGAATTTTCGTGAAGAAAGCATGAACTTGATGACTAATCTCCATTATCAAACACTTCAATATTTGTCACTTCAGTAGTCACTGGAAAAAAATGTCTTTAATTTCGATTTACCCAAACTATTTTTAATAAATTACGGAATAAGTAAATTGCACGTCTGACACTCGCGAAATATCGACAAAATTGACCGTTTGGACTATCTCTTATCTTATCCTAATAAGTTACAAAAAATTATTATTTTCGCAGTACGAATACGGTTAACGTTTATCTTGTGATAATGAAAATGACGATTATACAGGGTGGTCGGAATGAGTGTCGCTTACATTTTGTCGAATATTTCAAAAAATATTTCATTATTTTTTAAAAACTTATATCATAGGAGAAGGGGTGCTGAGTACGCAGATGGCGCCAATGTTTTCTTCACGGGATCTTCCTTAATATCGATGACCGAATAAGAAATTTTCCAAAGCATGCCAAGAAGTAAGCCATCGTCTCGACTATTTACAGCAGCTGACAAAGTTCGAGATATTTTGATTGGATTTCCACTTTAATGGACCAACTTTTCCAACATAAGCGATGATATAGAAAGCAAATCGTAAAAAGATGTCGTTTAGATGTCATCGAATCTAACCTCTTTAAGTCTTTGTCAAGTTTCCATTGTGAAACAATTGCGTTGGCCGCTGGCTTAATGAGAATTTCCATGAGATTTTCTGTTGATTGAGTTGACTGAAGCTCCCCACTAAGTCGATTTTCCTAGATCAGTTGATTTGTTCTTCAAAGCACAAGCAACTTTCAATATTGTATGATCGATTGCTTTTAGCAGAAAAATGTTTGGAAATTCTCGAAGAAAACCCTTTTAACTTGAATAAACCTGTGCGATTTTGATTTTTCTCGCGCGAAGCGCGAGTCGTATTTTATTTCATGTATCTTATACTATTTTTGTACAGTAAAGGTGAATGTTAATCTTATACTAGCCTTTTTGCGGCATCAATAAATTTAAATTGTTAAGTTAATTATTTTTTAAAGAAATTGATTGTTGTTTTTGATGTAATTCTGAATATTTTAAGAGGGAAAAGTTTAAAAACCCTTTCATTTGAGAAAAAAAAAGGAAAATTATTTAATTCTAATAACACATACTTTAGACGAAGACAATTGCTCTATTTTATATAATTCTAAAGCTTTCTTGGCATTTTATGCACCAATTTGAACGGCAAGGAATCCATGGTATAATCTCCGAGTTTGTTTATGAGAGTATTGTCGTGATCAATGACTTTATCATAGAAACGATCGGCGTTGTTTTGAATGAATTCATCAATTGTTGGAATCATTGCTTGATCATGGAGATCTGTTATTCTTGTGTAAATATCGGAGCTCAGAGCCATTCGCAAACATTTGTTTTGCACGATTTGTAATTTTCTGTAATAAGTTTTCGGACAATTGTGATAAACGATTCCTGCATAAGTGAGGATCGGCCGAATGTAAGCTTTATAAATGTAAACCTTGGAACGCTTGCTGAGTTTGCTATTTCTTTTTATGAGACAGAACAGTATTGACATCATCTTTTTTGCTTTTGCAATTACAGTTTCTATGTGGGTTTTGTAGTTCAGAGTGTTATCCAAATGAACTCCCAGATATCTCACTGAGTTTTTCCATTTGAATTTCACATCGTCAACTTCGATCTCTTCAGTTTTCGTTCGATTAATGAGTTTTCTCGATTTGGAGAACATGATAAATTCGGTCTTGGAGCTATTAATTTTTATTTTCCAAGATGCGTAAAATTCTTTCACCGCTTTGAGACTCTTAGTCAGTCTTTTTGTGATACAAGGCAGATTTCCGAGTGTAGACTCAGCAGTTAAGGCAGTGTCATCAGCAAAAATCGCAAGTTCGCAATTTTGAGGTTTCTTAATATCATTAATGAAAATATTGAACAAAAAAGGAGCAAGAATTGATCCCTGTGGAACTCCAGCTGGGATTTTGAATTTTTGTGAAGTTGAATCTTGAAAGGAGACAAATGCTTCACGGTCGTTGAGATAAGATCTTATAATTTTTGTTAAATATTTTGGGAATTGGAGCTTAATTAATTTTCTTATAAGACCATCGTGCCAAACTGAATCGAATGCTTTTTCTACATCAAGGAGAACCATTCCAGTGCTCTTTTTTGTGTTAAAATTTCTTGAGATTTGTTCCGTGATTCTAACAACTTGGTGAATCGTCGAGTGAGAATTGCGAAAGCCAAACTGGTGAGGGATAAAGATCTTTTCTTCATCTTCGAATGATTTTAATCTCTCTAGTAAGAGTTTCTCTAGAACTTTTCCGATGTTGGATAAGAGCGAGATGGGTCTGTAGTTCATGGGATTGGAATTGTCCTTGCCTGGTTTAGAGAACGCTACAACTCGGGCAAGCTTCCAGTTTTTAGGGAAGTATGAGAGTTTTAGACAAGAATTGAACATTTTGGTGAGGAGAATAATCGTTTCAGAAGGAAGTTTTTTCAGAATCTGATTAGAGATTTTGTCTGGACCAGAAGCTTTTCGTGGATTCAGATATTCAATGACGTCATGAATTTCGATCTTTTTGAATAGAAGATCTTTGCCAATGGAAATGTTTTCCCTACCAAGTTTGATGTTAGTTTCTTTGACTATATTCTCGTGTGGGGAGATCATGTCAAGAGAGGTTTGGTGACATTTGAGGAATGCAGATGCAAGAGTGTCTGCCTTGTCTTGATTGGAATTAAACCTGTGCGAGGATCAACAGCTTTTATAGTCGAGAGTTTCCAAAGATGTTTCGGAGAAATGAAAGACTTTTTCTCATTCCATTTTCTTATTCCAGATCCACTGACGAACTTTTGGTCGTTAACCTCAATATTGACAAACGAACTCAGAATGTCTCGCATGTGTCGTGATAAAAGCTGGTGATGACTGACTGCAGTAAGAGTAATGACTTTTAAAAGTCTTTCACTTCAATTTCTTCATGTCTGAGGGTTATTCTCCATATCCAAAAGTTTGAGAAATTTTAGAGTGAGGAAGGTTCTAATAAGAAGGAAGGAACACTTATTGGAACGCGATTTCAAAATGTTCTACTACTCTTCGTTAAAAAAGGATTCTAAGAAATATGACCTCACCAAAATTAACATCCCAATTGATGTTTGGTATAGCGATGTCGACACAACCGTAACTGCTGAAAATATTCGAGCTCTGATTTAAGCCCTTCCGAATGGAATAAGTCATGAAGTCATTGGATTTCATCATATTGACTTTGGTTTTGCCAAAAATGCGACAGAAACAGTGTACGTGCCTATGACAAACAGAATCCTCGAAAATTGATTTTGTTAAGAAAATCCGACGATATTGATTTAAATTAAGTTTTGGAAAAAATCAAAGTAAATTCAACGTAAATCATTTTTTTCTAATAAAATCAAATAGCAAAGACAAATCTTAAATGTTCATATGATTTAGGCCTGAGACTTTAAAATTGTCTTGTTTTACATTCAGTTGACAAATTTAGGTTATTCAACACCTCAGTATCGAGTAGACTTAATAAATATTTGTTCAGGCTGATGACACAGAAAAAAGTCTGTTTTCTTGTACTTAGATAAACGGAGAAAACATCGCTCATCTTGACAATAAGAATTTTTATAGTCATCGCTCAGATAGATTCCAGCGAAATATTTCGTCAGATAATCATTGAACTTGCGATATCTTTCAAATGAATTTTGACTGTTAAAATATATAAATTATTGTTAAACAACCGGCAAAGACCCAACACTGAGCAAACTTCACTGGTTTGTTTTTTTCGATAAAACCTTTGCATGATGTCGACTGAACCTCCCCATTTCGTCGGAGCTACTCCTCCATCAAAATCTGTTGACCAATTTTCAAGGAGTAAGCCATCATCGTCTGGACTATTTACAGCAGCAGACAAAGTTCGAGATATTTTGATTGGATTTCCACGGTTTGATGGACCAACTTTTCCAACGTAAGCGATGACTTAGAGAGCGGAATCGAGAACATCTCGTTCAAACTGTCCGATCTTCCAAGGCGTTGGTCGATGACGATTGTAGGTTCCTTTCCAAATGAGCGTTGATTGTTTTTTTAGGAAAGATTGCTTCAGATCCACTGACGAACTTTTGGTCGTTCACCTTATTATTGACAGACGAACTCATCATGTCTCGCATGTGCCTTAATAAAAGCTGATGATGACTGATTGCAGATGGAGTAATGAAATTTTAAAGTCTTTCACTTTAATTTGTTCACGTGTTTCAGTTATATAATAGAAACGTGCGAAATGAGCGAACTGTAAAAAGTTTTTAAAGATGTTTTTATTAAATGAAAGAGTTTTCTTATTCTTGAATGACGAACATAAATTGTCTCGCATGTCACATGCGGCATGTGCCTTGATTACAGCTGGTTATGACATGAGTCTTGTCACATGACAGAACAACAAAGAACAAGGAGAAATGAACTTTTAAAGTCGTTTATTTTAATTTCCTCGTGTCAAAGTTTAAACATGAAAGTGTATATAAATAATAAAAACTCATTATTCCTTCAAAAGATCTCAGTAATTATTTTGGCAAGAGTGAGGAAGGTTCTAAGTTAGTCGAGATGATTAAATTCTTGATCATTTTTGTTCTGTTCTCCGTCGTTTTTGCATGTGAAGTAATTGAACAAATTTTTATCTTTTCATTTTAATTATTATTATTTTATTTTAAAGAATATAGAGCAAAAATGTACTTGTGCTACAATCAAAGAACACATAGTTGAAGGTCCTACAGGTTACTTAATATCAGTGTTCCATCTCGTTCCAAAAGATTTAAATGCACCAATTGTCGAAACTGTGTTATTGGGAGCTGGATTTGGCGCTAACGCTAACGCATACTTTTTTCTGGAAGACCAAAGTCTTGCGTGTACATTATATTCAAAAGGTAAAATTTTAATTTATTGAGAAAGCTTTTCAAAAAATTTCTTCTTAAGGCATCTCCGTTTGGATAATCAATCGACGTGGAAGTGAGTTTTCAAGAGGCCACAGAAATGAAAATATAGCAGCAAGAGATTACTGGAACTATAGCTTTGACGACAGCGGTAATATTTGTTAAGAAAAAATAATTTGAAGAAAATATTTTCATAAATTATTTAATTTTAAAGATGTGGATCTTGCTGCAGTCATCAATCTTATTCTTGATGAAGAAAATATTCTAAAACTTCATTACATTGGTCACTCAGCAGGATGCACTGAGATCTTCATATTGTTAAACAAGCAACCAAAATATCAAAACATCTTTGAAACAGTTCAAGTGATGGGTAGATAATTTACAATTTCATAAGAATATTGATTTCATTTTCAAATTTTATCAGCTCCTGCAGTGTATCTTCAGAGTAATACATACACAAATAAGTTATTGGCTAACGTACTTACAACTTCTTATCTCTCGGGGACTTTAAATGCTTTGGGAATATATTCAAGTGCTTCACAACCCTCAGTGTCAAATTTCTTGGAAGCTTTTTTGGTATTAGACCAGACCGTAGGAGATCGCTCAACAAATACCGACTATGCAGCTCTCAATGCGTTTGCTGACTGTGTCCAATCAGGTAAATAAATTTAAAGTTTTTTTTTTAGTATTAAAATTTAAATTATTTTCCAGAATTCTCAATTAAGCAATCGGTTCACTTAGCGGAACACATAATCGGCAGTGAGCATGAATTTAAAATGTTCGACTACTTTTTGATGAATAAGGAGTACTATGGATGGTTGGCATGGTTTTCACCCAAATATGACTTGAAGAAAATTAACATCCCAGTTGATATTTGGTTTAGCGAAAGGGACACAACCGTACCTGCTGAAAATGTTCGAGCTTTGATTAAAGCCCTTCCGAAAGGAATAAGTCATGAAGTCATCGGTTTTCATCATCTTGACTATGTTACGGCCAAAATTGCGACAGAAACAATGTACGTGCCAATGGCCAACAGAATCCTCGAAAATTAATTAAAATTTGCAACGTTAAATCTACTTGTGCTTATTTTTCATGTTTTATGTTCATGATCTTAAAATTTTCTTATTTTGGGTTCAATGACAAAGACAAGTCATTCACTTTACTTCCTCAAATGCGTCAGTCTTCTTAATAAAAAAAGTTTTTCAAAAAAGTCTGTTTTCTTGAACTTAATGTACGTAAACTGGAAAATATTCGCTCATCATCATATGACAATGTCTATCAACTTCTCCAGCGCATCAAGAGATTTCAATGATCATATTATCTTCCAGGCACTAAAAACTTGTTGTAAATTCTTCAACGAGCAAATCATCTGGCAACGACGAAAACTGACAATCTCGAATGTAAAGACCAACAAGTTCCTCGAGTCCATTTGTTTTTCGAAATTTCCTTGATGCCTCCGCCAAGAATAATCAAATGAGAGAAATTAAGGAAATGCTTGATGAGACCCCGAGGAAATTTGTTGTTTTTTTCGATAAAATAAATGTAGCTGCTTCGTAACATGCAATGCATAAAACATTTTTACAACTTAAATCAATCAACACGCAAACAGCTCTTGAAAAGCTTTCATCAAAAACTTTCGCAGTATGGCCTTATCCTTTCACGATGCTGAAACATTTTAAAATTTATTGCCGCGAGTCATCGATCCACGGATTGCCTTATCTCGTTAACGATGACATTCATTGGACGGAAAAGGTTTTCTGGCTTTTAGCTTTAATCACATCCTGCGTTTGCTGTGGAGCAATGATCGCACAAATCGCAGTGAAAGTTCAGGAAGATTCGGTCGTCACTTTCACTTCAGACGAAGCAATTCCCATAACACAAGTAAATTAATCAAATATTTTTTATCTTCTGAGATTTCTGATCTCGTAATTTAAGGTTCCATTCATCGCAGTGACGTATTGTCCTGAAATGTTGACGCACAAAAGAGAATTCTTCGACTACAATCGAATAAAAACTGCCTTGATCGAGAATGAAATCACAATCGCAAATGTCACGCAAGACGAGTAAACTGAATTCTAATCAACAACGGAATATCTAAAACATTCATTTTCAGACTAAAGTACATGCAAGCAATTGCTTTGGTTTTTGGAGACGAATTTCTTCTTCGATTCAACATTTCAGTCGAAACTGGAGACATTTTGTCATTCATCAAAAATTTACGAATTTATTGGAAATTCGCTACGAACGACGCGCACTTCGATGATAAATATATTATTGAATTTGCTGAAATCATTGGTCCTTACGGATTTTGTTACACTTTCAATATCATCGAACCTTACGATCTCTATAATTTGGAAATGTAATTTATGAATTGATTGAAGCTTTTCATGTTAAAAGTTTTTCTTTTCAGACTTCCCACAAATTTCAATTTTTCGCGTCAATGGACAGCTGGGACATTGATCAAAAAATTTATAATGAATCCAAGCTACTTCATAAGAAATGCTGTAAAATATCCAGCAAAAATCTCATTTTATCGATCCGGCATCTTCTTCATCAACAATCTTATCTCGAGCTCTTCAACGAGATTGGATACCAATCATCATGAGAGTCAGGCTGATCTCGGCTCGCATTACATTTTCCACAGCCCTTACGAAGTATTCTCAAGGTCTTCGGTCCAATATCGAAGCAAGATCAAGTTCTCTCAACAATATTTCGTTGAACCGAAATTGAGAATTATCGACAAATCGCTGGAAGCTGCGGAACCACACAAACGCGGCTGCTATCTCAAACATGAAAAGCCACTAAAGTTTTTTAGGTCTACGACTGAGAACAATTGTAAAGCTGAATGTTTGGCTAATAAAACTTTGGAAGTTTGCGATTGCGTTCAATTTTTCATGGTCCGAGAAAGAGAAACAAGAATTTGTGGAGTCGTTGACATGAAATGTTACAAAGAGATCGAGCAACTTGAGCAGAAGAAAGATTCTTGCCGTTGTCTTGCATATTGTGACGAATTGAGCTACAAAGTTGAACAAAGGCAAATGGAATTCGTGAGGTGAGAGATAGAAATTTCATCAATTTCTTCATCAAGACTAAGTTTTGACTTTCAGATTTAAAGAATCTGAGACATTCGAATACAGTGATTCTATCTCGCTACCGAGTCAAATTCTCGTCTTCTTTAAATCTCCTGAATTTTTTCCTTTGGTGTTTAAACGAAGCTTCACGCTCATTGATCTGGTTTCTTATACTGGAGGAACGCTTGGACTTTTCCTCGGATTTTCTCTGATCTCTTTTGTGGAAATTGTTTATTACTTCACCGTTCGAGTTGCCTTTGATATTCTGAGAAGACGAAAAGTTGCAGACGAAGTCAATCAAACTGAAAACGAGGAACCAAACAAGTTGAGTTACATAAAGAACTTTCTACAAGAATCCTCAATTCATGGATTTAATCAAATTGTTCTTAAACGACGAAACTGCTTTGAAAGGTCAGATTCTTGAAAATTTAGATTGTTGTCTCACTTAAAGTACTTTCAGATTACTTTGGCTGATGTTAGTTGCAACTTCGCTGATTTATTCAGGATTGGCAGCCCAAAACATTTACACAAAGTACTCAGAAGCAAAAATTTTGTTTTCCTATGACGACGACCCAGAACTGCAGAACAAAGTAAATTAAAAGTTGACTAACAAATATAAATTTCAAAATTTAATGATTTTGCAGATTCCGTTTCCTGCAATTACTTTCAACAGCGAAATTATCTTTGACACCCCATACAAAATGCAAACATATTTTTTAAATATTTTTAGTGAGTGGTCTGACCAAGACAAACTGAATGAGCTAAAAAAAATAGAAAAGCATCAGAGAAATTGGAATTTGGAAGAGTAAGAAATATTTTTACTAACTTGCTATCTCTCCAAACACTAACGAAAATCTTGTCTTAAGCCTTTTGATCAAAGGTTTTCTAGTAAGGAATAAGATTTTATTGAACATTAGCTATTATAACCTCCCAAATGTCCCTGGTATTGAAAACTTTGTACAAAAAATAAAATACCTATCGGGAGCTGATTGGTTTGAGGAGCAAACTGCTGAATGGAACAACAGATATCAAGTTGAGTTCATGCAAATTCCGACACAGCAAGGATTTGGCTTCGCATTCAACATGATCTCACCTTCGAAACTTTTCACGGAAAGGTTTGAGTCTGGATCGCGTAATAGCTTAAAATTATTTATTTCTATTTTAGAATATCGAAAGATTTTGTGGACAACAGGAAGATGACACTTCGCTCAAACAATGAACATGCGATCAACATCTCTATCGATCAATATCCGTTAAGAGCTTCAAGCACTGAAGGAAATGGATTAAAGTTAATCTTGAAGAAAAACCAAAGAATTAAAACCCATGACATTGGATTGAGTCATTGACTCCCAAACAATATATCATGATATATCTCGCATGTATCATAGTTTTCATTAAATATTTATAAATTATATACAAAAAGGATATAATTTATATACATTTTATAAATAAATCTTCGAAATTAAAAATTTTATATTTTGTTTTAAATGAACTTATTGAATCATTTTATTGTACATATGTAAGAGAATTGACGTTTTAATTGACTGTTTAGTGATTCAATACAATTGTTCAAAACAATTGTTCATCTAAGCCTACGCACCAATCTGAAGGCTTATATCGTCGAGTCCACTTTTTTATGAAATACCTAGTATTGTGGATATAAAATCTTTCCGAAGCCAGAAATAATTTTTCAATTCGCTTATGTACAATGATATGATTCATTAAGTTCATTTAAAACAAAATATAAATGTTTTAATTTCGAAGATTTATTTATAAAATGTATATAAATTATATCCTTTTTGTATATAATTTATAAATATTTAATGAAAACTATGATACATGCGAGATATATCATGATATATTCTGTTTTCTTTGTTTTATAATTTATATATAAAATGTATATAAATTATATATTTTTTATATATAAATTATAAATAATTTCCATGAAAACAATTTGGTGTCGCATGGAAATTGTACGGTTTTTTTATATATAAATTATGTATAAACTATAATTTATATACATTTTATATATAATTTGTATATAATTTATATATAATGAAAAAAGTCAACTTGTAAATTATATATAATTTATATATAAATTATATATAAATTATATACTTTTCCTTGGAAATACCACCACCCGTTTATCTTGAATTCACACCCAAAAATCTAAACTTGTTTCAGTCTTCTTTTATCATTTGTCCATTCAAGTTAATTTTTGGAATGAATCTCTTGCTATTAAGTTTTTTGTTAAGTGTTTGCCAAGCGCAGGATCAGATCCAATTGCAATTCCTTGGCAAGGAAATATCAAGGGAAGAGCAATCGAAACAAGATTTTTGTGACTTAAAATACTGTCTGCTTGATTCGAAATATTTATTTAGTTCCACAACTCAAAACAAATCAATAGAAGCTTGCGAAGATTTCAAAGAATTTGCGTTGGGGACATTCATCAAATATAACCCGATCAACGATCGAGATCCTTCAAGAAGTTAGTACCAATAATTAATTTATGCTATTAATCTGTTAATTTAAATTGATTTTTATTTCTTTTGGTTTTAATGCTGAAAATGACGAAGCCTACAATCTAAGATTACGAAAAGTTTTAGCAGCAAAAGTAAATGACAAAGACTCAAGAGTGACGAAAGCAATGAAGAAACTTTATGCAAAATGTGTGGATTCAAGATACTTGAAACGAAACGCTGTTAATGAGATGCGCGATTATCTCCGATTGTATGGGTTAAAGTTCTATCCAGAAGTTGATCAAGATGATTTCATTATTTCAAAGTATTTCGAGAAGCAACCGTTTCATTCGATTTATGCGTTACTTCAAAGTGAGCTTAAACGAGAAGAAAACTATTTGAGACTTCGAAAGGTTGAGTTTTATGATGAGGTCACAGACTTTTATTTTAAAGCCTACGTTGATATGCTTTATGAAATCAATCAAGTTTTCAAAAACGGAACGGAAAATGCTAAAAAATTCAAAGAAGAATTTATGGAAATCGCTCGTAATCAGGAAAAATTTTATGAGGAGCAAGTAAGAGAGCTTCCAACTTTGCACAGAACTTTTTATATTTTATAATTTAACAGCAAACTTACGTTAGTGAGGATTCTGAAGACGAAGGAGCTTTCATGTCGATCGATGAACTTAACAATTTGACTTCAAGCTTGAATCTTGACTGGGAAAAAATAATTAACAATCAGTTATTGACGAAGTTTGAAGTTGGAAAGAAGATTTACGTTGACAGTCCAAAGACAATTGAAAATCTCGCAGAATTTTTAACATCGGCTTCAAAGAAGTAAGAAAACTAAGAAACTATTTAAAATTGTTTAATTATTTTAATCTTTTAGAGAAATTGCTGACTACCTCGTATACGATTTAATGTATGCAAATAATGAATTGATTTTAGTTTATGCAGATTCTGACGATAAATGGCAGAAGTTCAGTACAGGTGCATTGAAAAGCCAAGAACGTTGGGATCAGTGCGTTCAAATATTCTCAGATAGTTTAAATCCTGCGCTCATGTATCTCTTCTTTGCGCAATTCAACGAAGAAGAACAAGAAAAATCAATTAAAGTTTTCCTCCGCGAAGCTCAGGAATTTGCAATCAAAAAAATCAAATCCGAAGCTCATTGGAGCAAAGAGATTAATGATGATTTGATTAAGCGTGTCAGCTCAATTGAAATTATCACCCGATATCCAGAAGGGATTCTTTTGCCTGAAAAGATTGACGAAATGTTCGCGAACCTTCGGTTGAACGATGAACAAAAATTTGTTGACATGGTTTTTGAAATCAAATTTAATCACATGAAAGTTCTTTTAGAACCTTTACAAAGCGCAAGACGAAAGCTCATTGATCGAACGGTTTATTATACTCATGAGTTTAAGTATTCACCTTATGATGATATTCTATGTAAGTTTAAGTTTAAAATTTAAAAAGTTTAAAACTAATTTTTTTTTAGTTATCCACGCTGAATATCTTCATTACCCGTTTTATCATTTCCAACGTCCAAGATTTTTCAACTCAGCGACAGTGGGATACTTTTTGTTCAGTGAATTTCATTATGTTTTGTCCGATTATCTTCAAACGGTACGTAATCATTCTAAAACTCACAATTAAATAAAAGTCTATTGCCATTGTCTAACAGAAATACAAAGTCAACGATTTCCACATATTTTCCGATGAATTACAAGTTACTTACGAATTTTACGATGATTGGATCAAGTCGGGAGGAAAAGATTTGCGACTTGGAGCAAATCTTCTAAGTGACCAACAAGTTTTCTGGATTGCGGCAGCGAGAGTATTTTATATAAAACTTCGTACGACGAATGAAACTGAAACTGAAGTTGATGAAAAAAGGGATTATGAAAATCTGCACAAATTTTTCTTTAAAAAACCCGGATTTCGAGATGCATTTCACTGTAAAGATTTGACTGACGAATCAAAGCTCAGAAGATAAAAGCTCAAGCTCAGGAATCGTTAATGAAGAAAAAGATTTTGTATTTTTTATTACCTTCGATTAATAAAAGGTACAAGATTCTAAGTTTGGTGAAGTCATCAAATTTTAATAATTAGTTGCAGGCGAAACATTCTTTGTTGTAAACGGATGGTTTTCTTAAGGCAGCGTTTAAAATTGTCTTAACAAGATGAATCTTCGTAACAACAGCGCTGAGTTCTGCAATCGTCGATACGTTATTCTTGATTTGTCCGTCATGGTGTTCGTCACAAATTGACTTGATTGTCGTCTGCAGTTGTTGTGGTGACTCGTTGAGCTGCTCTTGATGTTTCCCTGTCTCCTAAAAATAATATAAAATATCTTAGGCTGGGCAACTTCTTTTATTTCTTTTTTTTTCCGATGAATTATGAACACAACGCTACCATTAGCTTCAAATATCTTTTCATAACTTGTTTTGGTCCTAATTTTAAACTCAATAATAAAAACTGGCTTGATCTGAAATTCTTTCTTCGGAAAAACTCGGGAAAACCAGGAAAATTTCGAAAAAATTTGACTAGTATACATATATTTTTTGAATTGCTTGAAATTATTGAAAAACCGTCGAATATTAATTTCGTTCAATAATTTTGTGCTGTAAAGTTTCCATTTAACAATTTTTAATTTGTGATCGAATCGTTTGTCAACAAAGATTCGATCACAAATTAAAAATTGTTAAATGGAAACTTTACAGCACAAAATTATTGAACGAAATTAATATTCGACGGTTTTGGACGCCGTGATTTCGAAGGAAAACATACTTTTTACATGTATTTTACATATATAATACATACTTTTTACATGTAATTCAAAATAAAATACATGTAAAATACATGTAAAAAGTATGTTTTCCTTCGAAATCCAATTTCCCACAAAGATTTTGTGAAGTTTAAAAAAAAGAATTTAAACTTTAAACTTTATTAATTTATGAAGGTAAAAAACGTTAATCGCGAGTGAATTTTATGTCGTTTCGAAACGCACGAGAAACCGCTTGTTGGAAAGAATATCGAAATATCTATTGCAACGAAGGGTTTTTTATGCGCAGCAAGTATTATGCTGTAAACCTGAATTCCTTTACGACTATTGTTTGAAAATAAGAAGATCACATTTCCCACCCAAATATGACATCAAAATTAACATCAAAATTGATATTTGGTATAGCAAATAGGACATCTCCTGAAAACATTCAAGCTTTTGTAAAAGTCCTTCCGAATGTAATACTACATGAAATTAAAACTTTTGTTGTGCTTTGAGCTCTAAATATCCTCGGTTAAGAAAATCAAACTAAATAAACAAACTAAAGATGTTTAAGGTAAAAAAGTACCTCATCAAGTATCTGAGACACTGTCTCGCAATATTCAGTTGTCTTGACAACAGCTGGTTGGAACTGAACAACAAAGACAAAAGGTAATGAACTTTACAAGTCGTTCACTTCACTTCTTTAAGTTTCTCAATTAAATTTTTAATAAATTGCTGCAACTTTGAAGAAAGATCGCAGTTATTACCAGTGTGGATGGGCCTGGTGCCAAAGGTGCCGAAACAGGCCCATATTCGGTCTTTTCGGGGGCCGAGGCCCACCAAAGGCCCACGACTCAGGTGCCGACCGTGGGCCCAGGCCCACCAAAGGCCCACGACTCAGGTGCCGACCGTGGGCCCAGGCCCACCAAAGGCCCACGACTCAGGTGCCGACCGTGGGCCCAGGCCCACCAAAGGCCCACGACTCAGGTGCCGACCGTGGGCCCAGGCCCACCAAAGGCCCACGACTCAGGTGCCGACCGTGGGCCGAGGCCCACCAAAGGCCCACGGCCCCGGGGCGGCCCATCCACATAGCAAATGTTTTTTAAATTAAAAATTATTAATTTTTGTTGAGCGCATCAATTAAAAAAAAATTGAAGGAAAAAAATTTAAAAAACATTTGCTATGTGGATGGGCCGCCCCGGGGCCGTGGGCCTTTGGTGGGCCTCGGCCCACGGTCGGCACCTGAGTCGTGGGCCTTTGGTGGGCCTGGGCCCACGGTCGGCACCTGAGTCGTGGGCCTTTGGTGGGCCTGGGCCCACGGTCGGCACCTGAGTCGTGGGCCTTTGGTGGGCCTGGGCCCACGGTCGGCACCTGAGCCGTGGGCCTTTGGTGGGCCTGGGCCCACGGTCGGCACCTGAGTCGTGGGCCTTTGGTGGGCCTCGGCCCCCAAAAAGACCTTTCGAATGGGCGGCCCATCCACACTGGTTATTACTTTGGCAAGAGTGTTGAAGGTTCTAAGTTAGTCGAGATGCTAAAATTCTTGATCATTTTTGTTCTGTTCTCCATCGTTTTTGCATGTGAAGTAATTGAACAAATCTTAATCTTTTCATTTTATTAGTTATTAATATTTTATTTTAAAGGATAAAAAGCAATGGTGTAGTTGTGCTACAATCGAAGAACACATAGTTGAAGGTACTACCGGTTACAAAATATCACTGTTCCATCTCGTTCCAAATGATTTAAAAATTGACGAAAGTGTGTTATTGGGACCTGGATTTGGCGCAAACGCTAACGAATACTTTTTTCTGGGAAACCAAAGTCTTCCGTGTACATTATTATCGGAAGGTAAAATTTTATTTTATTGAGAAAGCTTTTCAAAAAAATTCTTGTTAAGGTCTCTCCGTTTGGATAATCAATCGACGTGGAAGTGAGTTTTCGAGAGGCCATATAAATAAAAATATAGCACCAAGAGATTACTGGAACTATAGCTTTGACAATACTGGTAACATTTACAAAACTTAACTTTGACATTAGTCGTGTCGAAGTAGAAACTTGAAAATTAGAACTTCTTTGATTAAATTGAAAAAATGTCGAAAAGAAAGAATGCAAGTCAACTCCACGACTATTTTGTGGTCGACAGCGAAGACAAGCAAAAGAAGAAGTGCGTCATTGGTGATTGCGCTAAAAAAGTCTCGGTAAGGAAGCTTAAATGAAATTCTCATTAAATTTTATTGTTTTGATTTTTCTTTTTTGAAGAAAGATCACACAAGTCTCAAGTTCCATTTGAGAGAAAATCATCCCGAAGAATGGAAAGAGTGTCAAGAAAAGCGAGATTCGAAGCATCAAAGAGTTAACGACGACAATAAGAATCTTAAACAACTTAGTATAAAATCTTTCGTCAGTAATTCTGTCGTGAAAAATCATTGCCTTGGTATTGTTGTTAACAGTGCAATCCCATTCAGCGTTTTCGACACACCAGATATGAAAAGTTTAATTCAAGATGCTGCTGCTCACAATAACGAGAAGATTATTGTAAATTCATCTAATATGAAGACACTCGTCTTAAAGGAAGCCGCAATTATGAAAGAAAAAATTGCTGGATTGCTCAAACTTCGATTTGTAAACCTTCAGATCGACATGGCTACTTGTCAAGCTCAGTCTTTTTTTGGTAAGGGAAATTTAATTTCATCAAGTCATACCACAAGTTGTCAGAGTAATTTTCCTATTCAATTTTTATAAAAAATCTTTCAAATTTTGGATCTTGCTGAATGTTTCATGGTCATCATTGAGTGTGGCATAATCGAATAAATTTTCTTCATATTTGTTTTCTTTAATCAAAAACTTTTCTTTTTCTTCGCCAGTTAGACCTTCAGTTAGAAGTCTCCAAAAAGAATATCTTTCTTACACTCTTTCCACATCAGCGGTGTTGTTCCGTAACTAGCTGGTTTCTTGATAAGACTCTTATCATAAGAGTTTTGAAATCAGTTTTGCCGAGAATTCTTCGAAGCAAGTTCCACAATTTCTCGAAATCTTCGAAATTTGACATGAACCCTCATGCTTCTAAATAAATTGTTTCTTCGTCCAAGAGTTCAAGAAAAGTTAAAAATATTCATAACCAGACGAGACTTCTTCATTTTTTTCCAAACCACTTCGCAATGCTGATAGAATTTTTTCTTTAAGAAATTGAAATATTTGAAGTTTGATCATTGAATAAAGTTTTGTGTCGGACAAATGATCATAAGACGTAGGGTCTTCTCTGTTGTTGAAAGCGAACGAAACAACGCTTTCTCCTTTTTCAGTTTTTGCAGTAAAATATTCTCGCAACCAATTCCTGATTCCATGTTTGAATTGATTTTTATCAAGTGCTGTCAAATGTTGATCAAAAAATGGCTCAACTATTTTCATTAAATCGTCGAAATTTTTTCTATCCAATATTTTATTATAAAATGTCTTTCCATTTTCATTAGTTTTCATTAAAATTGCATTAGTTTTCATTTTAACTTGAATGTAGCTGTGCGAGGATCAAAAGCTTTTATAGACGAGAGTTTCCAAAGATGTTTCGAAGAAATGAAATTTTCTTATTCAAGATCCACTGACGAACTTTTGTTCGTTCACCTCAATATTGACAGACGAACTCAGAATGTCTCGCATGTGTCATGATAAAAGCTGGTGATGACTGAATGCAGTGAAAGTAATGACTTTTAAAAGTCTTTTACTTCAATTTCCTCATGTCCTATGAATTCTGCTAGTCATATTTTGAGAGCGCGGAAATATTAAGAGATAATTTAAAACCCCTGTGAAGATAGCACAGGTTAAAGATAGCTATAAATAATTAAAAGATAGCACAAGTTTATAGCTAGCACAATTAAGAGATAACTATCTATAAAAATCTATCAACTTTTAATAACGGCCGAAAAAAAATCATAAGTTATAGATGATTCAGAACCGGTTCTGGCTATAATTTTATCTATAACTACAAAAAATATCTTTAAATTATTGTTATAGATAAAACGGTTGATATTCTCTGTATAAAATACTCTCTCTCTGAAAATATAAATTGAAATTGATATGAATTGAAATTGATATGACGTGAAGGAAATTACCATCCCAATTGATATTTGGTATAGCGAAAGGGACACAACCGTACCTGCCGAAAATATTCGAGCTTTGTGCAAAATCCTTCCAAAAACATTTTTATGTCATGAAGTCGACGATTTTTATCATATTGACTTTGCTGTAGCCGGAAATGCGACAAAAAGAGTGTACGTGCCTATGACAAACAGAATCCTCGAAAATTGATTTAAAATATCTCTTAAAATTTGCAACGATAAAATTTACTTGTACATTGTACTTATTTTTCATATAAGTTCAAGATCTTAAAATTTTCTTATTTTGGGTTTCATGACAACGACAAGTCATTCACGTTGGTTCCTCAAAGGCGTCAGTGTTCTTAATAAAAATGTTTTTCAAAAAAGTCTGTTTTCTTGGACTCAATGTACGTCAACGGAAAAATATTTGCTCATCGTCATATGACAGTGTCTATCAACTTCGCCAGCGCATCAAGAGATTTGCTAAATGAAACTTCTTGTAAATTCTTCAACGAACAAGTCATCTGGCAACGACGTTAACTGACAATCTCGAATGTTAAGACCAACAAGTCCCTCGAGTCTATTAGTTTTTTTAAATTTTGTTGATGCCTCCTCCAAGATTAATCAAATGAGAGAAATTAGGAAAATGCTTGATGAGACCTCGAGGAAAGTGCGTTTGCTGTGCAATGATCGCCCAAATCAGTGAAAGTTCAGGAAAATTCAGTCCTCACTTTCACTTCAGACGAAGCACTTTCCATAACACTAGTAAATTAATCAAATAATTTAAGGTTCCATTCATCGCAGTGACGCTTTGCCCTGAAATTATGACTCATAATGAATTCTTCGACTACAAAAAAATTTAAAAGAACATCGTTTTTGGAGATGAATGCTAATCAACAGCGAAATTTACCATCGAAATTTACCAAGAGATCTCCGTTGATTGAGTTGACTGAAGCTCCCCACTGAGTTGATTTTCCTAGATCAGTTGATTAGTTCTTTAAAGTACAAGCAACTAATTTTCCATGACCAAACGTAGGTTTATCTACATCAGCTACCGCGAAAATCAAACTAAGCGCATCTTTCTCAATATTTATGATCGATTGCTTTTTGCAGAAAAATATTTGGAAATTCTCGACGAAAACCCTTTTAACTTGAATGCAGCTGTGCGAGGATCAACTGCTTTTATAGTCGAGAGTTTCCAAAGATGTTTTGAAGAAATGAAAGACTTGTTCTTATTCCAGATCCACTGACGAACTTTTGGTCGTTCACCTCAATATTGACAGACGAACTCAGAATGTCTCGCATGTGTCATGATAAAAGCTGGTGATGACTGAATGCAGTAAGAGTAATGACTTTTAAAAGTCTTTTACTTCAATTTCCTCATGTCTTATGAATTCTGAGAGTCATATTTTGAGAGCGCGGAAATATAAAGAGATAATTTAAATGACTTTTTATTCTCCATATCAAAAAGTTTGAGAAAGTTTAATATAAATATTTTCCACTGCACATTTAATAAAAATCCATTATTCCTGCAAAAGATCTCAGTTATTATTTTGGCACGAGTGAGGAAGGTTCTAAGTTAGTCGAGATGATTAAATTCTTGATCATTTTTGTTCTGTTCTCCGTCGTTTTTGCATGTGATGTAATTGAACAAATATTAATCTTTTCATTGTAAAATGTTATTATTATTTTATTTTAAAGGATAAAAAGCAATGGTGTAGTTGTGCTACAATCGAAGAACACATAGTTGAAGGTCCTACAGGTTACAAAATATCAGTGTTCCATCTCGTTCCAAAAAATTTAAGTGCACCAATTGTCAAAACTGTGTTATTGGGAGCTGGATTTACCGTTAACGCTAACGTATACTTTTTTCTGGGAAACCAAAGTCTTCCGTGTACATTATATTCAAAAGGTAAAATTTTAATTTATTGAGAAAGCTTTTCAAAAAAATTCTTGTTAAGGAATCTCCGTTTGGATAATCAATCGACGTGGAAGTGAGTTTTCGAGGGGCCATATAAATAAAAATATAGCAGCAAGAGATTACTGGAACTATAGCTTTGACGAAACTGGTAACATTCAAAAGAGAAAATAATTTGAGGAAAATATTTTCATAAATCTAATTTTAAAGATGTGGATCTTTCTGAAGCCATCGATTTCATTCTTAGTAAAGACAGAATTCCACAGCTTAATTACATTGGTCACTCAGGAGGAGCAACTGAGGTCATCATCTTGTGTATTAAGCAACCGAAATATCAAAACATCTTACAAACAGTTCAAGTGATGGGTAGATAATTTACAATTTCATAAGAATATTGATTTCATTTTCAAATTTTATTAGCTCCTGCAGTGTTTCTTCAGAGTGATACACTCGAAAATAAGTTATTGGCTAGCGTACTTACCTTTTTGTATGTCTCGGGGACTTTAGATGCTTTAGGAGCATATTCAAGTGATTCACTAGTGATAAATATCTTGGATGGGGCTTTTTCGGTATTAGACCCGATCGTAGGCGATAGTTCAACAAATGTCGACTATGCAGCTGTCAATGCGTTTGCTGACTGTGCTCAAGCAGGTAAATAAATTTATTTTAATTTATTTAGTAATAAAATTTAAATTATTTTCCAGAATTCTCAATTAAGCAATGGGTTCAATTTGCGCAACACGTAATCGGCTGTGAGCATGAATTTAAAATGTTCGACTACTTTTTGAAGAATAAGAAGAACTATGGATCATGGTCGGCTCCCAGATATGACGTGACGAAAATTAACATCACAATTGATATTTGGTATAGCAAAAGGGACACAACCGTACCTGCTGAGAATATTTTAGCTTTGGATGAAGTCCTTCTGAATGGAATACTTTATGAAGTCGAGAATTTTCATCATATTGACTTTGCTGTAGCCGGAAATGCGACAGAAACAGTGTACGTGCCTATGACAAACAGAATCCTCGAAAATTGATTTAAAATATCTCTTAAAATTTGCAACGATAAAATTTACTTGTACATTGTACTTATTTTTCATATAAGTTCAAGATCTTAAAATTTTCTTATTTTGGGTTTCATGACAACGACAAGTCATTCACGTTAGTTCCTCAAATGCGTCAGTCTTCTTAATAAAAATGTTTGTTCAAAAAAGTCTGTTTTCTTAGACTTAATGTACGTCAACGGAAAAATATTTGCTCATCGTCATATGACAGTGTCTATCAACTTCACCAGCGCATCAAGAGATTCGCTAAATGAAACTTCTTGTAAATTCATCCTAATCAATTTTCTTTGTATTGGTTGAAGGGACGTTATGCACAATATTACGAAGAGTAAGTAATATTTATTATTTTCGCTAACAAATTTTTATTCAACTACTATCAAGAACCAATGTCTGAAGTCATTTGATTAAATGTTATTTAGTTCAGAGCACTTTTTTATTGAGCATCCGTTATCGTCACCTCCCTAATGCCACGGCCATCGAAAACTATGTACGAAAAATAAAGAACTTATCGGAAGCCGGTTTGAGGAATAAACTGCTGAATGGAACAACCTAAGTTCATGCAAATTCCGACACAGCAGGGAAAGGTTTGAGCTTTCACAAAATAACTTATAATTATTTATTTCAGCACATCAAAAGATTTTGTAGACAGCAGGAAGATGACACTTCGCTCAAACAATAAACACGATCAACATCTCGATCGATCAATATCCGTTAAGAGCTTCGAGCGTTGAAGGAAACGGATTAATACAATCTTTAATCCGTTTCCTTAAAGAAAAAGTTTTTCTGAAAACCCAAAGAATTTTTACCCCTGACATTGGAAAATAATTAATTTTTTTTGTTCATTCGCCTTTCGATCTCGCCAGCAGCTACGACGACGTCGAGACTTGTGAGTTTCATTATGGCTACGATTTGGATATTTTGATCACTCCAGAAGTTACTTACTCTGATCCTGATCTCAAACGTTATGATCCGAAGCAAAGAAATTGTTACTTTCCTGGCGAAAAGAATCTAAAATTCTTCAAAATTTACACGAGAAGGAATTGCGAGTTTGAATGTTTGTCAAATTTTCTTGCTTCGTTTCCTTTGGTCAAATGCACACCATTCTATGCCGTTCGAGAAGAATCAGATACTGTTTGCGACATGAGACAAGAACTCAACGTCACTTTCTATAAACAAAGAGTTTTAATAGATAAAGAGAAGGATCTTTCTAAATGCGAATGTCTCGACGAATGTAATTCGGTTAAATACAAATTCGAGATTATTGCAAATGCTTTTGCTGATTTCGACAGGAAGATCGCCAGGACACAGCATAAAAGAACAGTGACTCTAAACTTCAGAATGAAAGACGAGAACATCGTTCCTCTTCGTCGCTATCAACCTTTCACATTCAACGAGTTCATTGCTCAATCAGGAGGACTCTTGGGACTTTTCGTTGCTGTGTCAGCTTTATCGATCATCGAAATCTTTTATTTCTTTCCTTTAAGATTGATCACGAATCTGTGCAAAAAATTTAGTTTGAAGTTTCTTAAGAAATGATCTGCTTAAAAAATAATTTCGTTTTTCACAAATTCGAGTGCTTTGGGAAAATATTTTATTTAGTAGAATTTTGAAAGAAAAAACGTTGAATGTAAAACGATTTAGAGTTGCGATTTTTTTTTATTATTGACGAATATTTGCATGACAAGGGTTCAAATGAAATTATGATTTAATCAAAATTCGATTTTTTTTATTGATTATTCATTAGAAGCTCATCTTTAAACAATACAAAAAATGTAAACTAAAATTCATTGTTTCATTTGTCTGACAAAATTTCTTCGTAGCCTCGTCGATAATCCAACAATTTTTTCAAGTTCTCCGGATCTTCCATTAGTTTGTCTGGCACTTCTTCAGCAATTTGCTGCACAATCAATTTAAAAGCTTTTTCCTTCAGTAGTTGAGATGAAACGCGATGGGCAAACAAGAAAGTTTCCATGGCGTTTGAATCTTCTAGTTGATCGGAAATGATTTTCTCGTAAAACGATTTCATTGCGGTCACTTTAAACTTCTCAGAAATTTCGTAGTTTTCCTTTGCATTTCCATCTTCCGCGACTTCATTCGTGTAAACGAATTTGAGCAGAGCCTCGACAGAATTCGAACTGAAGTCTGGAATTTTCAATTCAGTTATCTCGCTTTGATCTTCAAAGATTTGAGCGAACACTTCGCTTTCCATTCCCAAAATTGCTTTGTGAACTTTGAACTCTTTGTTGCCTGCGATGATCGTGAGATCAGAGAACTTCCCTGAAGTCCACATTTGTTTCAGTTTTGGATTGAAGTCAACGGGATCAGGAGCAATAATTGTTGGCGGAATAGGTTTGATGCACTTCTCATCGATCAACGTCATGAGTTCTTCAAGAGATTTTAAAGAACGAACTCCGATAGGTAAGAATCCTAAAACAACGCCTCCACCTGGCCAAAACCAGGCATGGATATTCTTATTTCCTCGAAGATCCACTTTAACATTTTCTCTTCTTAGCAAAGGTTTCAAGAGCTCCGAAGACGCAAACTCGATTTTGTTGCCGACGAATGACACTTCCAATAAATTTGGCATTTTCGTGAACAAATCATCTGGCAATGACGTCAATTGACAATTTTCAATGTAAAGACGAACAAGCCCTTCGAGTCCTTTTAAATCTTTTCTTGTAATTTCCGTGATGCCACAGTCAGAAATTGTCAAGTGAGTGATGTTAGGAAAATGCCTTTGGAGACCTCGAGGGAAATGATTCACTCTTGACGTATTCGTAAAATAAAAACATTGAACGTCATTGTGACTTTTATCTTTTTCGTGAACTCCTTTAAACTCTTTAATCACTTGATCCTTCTCGAAGAGTATTGCTTCCTCTATAACACACGCGTAGAGTTCCTTCGAATCAAAAATCCGAACACAAAATTTACAATAAATCTCCATATCGAAACTAAATTTTATTTTTCAGTTATCGGATTTCTTATCTCGCGAGTCACAGATTATTTGACATGAAACACAAGCCGTCGAATGTTGCTTTTAAGTTTTCGAATTCAGTTAAGTTACTTACGGAGAAATAAAAGATTTTTTTTAAGATGTTTAATAAAATTATCGTTCGTTTTATTTCCAATTATTTTTTAAGTTTTCAATTTTTCTAAAATTTCTTCATAGGCTCTGCGATGATACAAAAGCTTCTTTATATTCTCAGGATGCTCCATAAGTTTGCCTGGAACATCATCTGGAAATTTCTGGGCAATTAATTGAAAAGCTTTTTTCTTCAGAAGTTGAGATGAGAATCGATGAGCGAATAAGAAAATTTCCCATGCATTCGATTCGTCAAGTTGACAGCAAATGATTCCCTCGTAGATCGATCTCATGGCGACAACTTTGAATTTATCAGCAATTTCAAATTTTTCCTTTGCATTTCCATCATCCGAGATCTCATTCGTGTACATGAATTTTAGTAATGCTTCAACAGACTGCGAACTGAAGCCAGCAATATTTATTCCAACGGCTTTTTTTTGTTCTTCAAAGAATTTAGCGAACACTTCGCTTTGCATTCCTAAAATTGTTTTGTGTACTTTGAACTTCTTGCCGCCGCCGACGATGACGACATCCGAACATTTTCCGGAAGTCCACATTTCCTTGATTAGCGGGTTGAAGTCAACGGGATGGAGATTTTTAGGCAGATCTGGTTTCAAGCACTTCCTGTCTATCATTTTCATCAGCGCATCGAGAGATTCTAAAGAGTCATCACTTCCAAGCCAAAAGCGACCATGAATTCTTTTATTTCTTCCAAGGTCGACTTTAATGTTTTGTCTTCCCCGCAAAGGTTTCAAGATTTTTGAAGATGCGAATTCGATTTTGTTGCCACGAAACGAAACTTCTTGTAAATTTGACATTTCGATTAGTAAGTCATCTGGCAACGACGTTAACTGACAAAATATTATTGAAAGTCGAATAATTCCTTCGAGTCCTTTTAAATCCATTCTTGAAATTTCCTTAATGCCAGTGCCAAGTATAATCAAGTGAGTGAGATTAGGAAAATGATCTTGGAGACCTCGTGGAAAATAATCGACGATTGTTTTTTCGAATCGAACGCACTGAACATCTTTGTTACTTTTGTCTCTTCCGTGAACTCCTTTAAAATCTTTTATAACATGATTCTTCTCGATTATCGTTGCTTCGTGGATTGAGCCCGTGTAGAGATCATTCACATCACCAATTCGAACACTAAAATTACATTTAATCTCCATTTCAAACTGAAAGTGTTTTTTCTCTTAAGAACTGTTATCTTTTTGAAAATCGGTCAACAACTGAAGAATATTTACTTCAATGCACTCAATTATTACTTTGTTATAGATGCGATTCGCTTATGGTATTATGATTTTTGTGAACGAAATCGTCAACAGGTAGAAAGAAATGAGTTTGGGTGTTTTTCGCTTAAACTTCGCTTCGTTTTCCTGGAAGTTTCTTTCTTATTTCATATCTTCCAAAAGGGGATGGGCTAGACTATCTTGGCTGAAGACTTATTGCTTTAACAGCTGCAATGTACGTTGCTTGTTTTCATTATTTAAATTCAAAGCTTTTCGTGAAGCTTTAAAACTTTTCTCATCGAACAAACAAAAAAATGTCCAAACGAGAAACTTGTGTCCTTGGATTTCATTCACCGGAGTTGACTCTTTTAATGTTAACCAACTATTCATACGACCAGAAGAATAGCATTCGCGACTCAAACATAAACACACAACGCTTCATACAAGAACTTTGTCTTTTTCTTTTGGCTAAATTCTTCTTTACCGCAACTGCAGAGTTTGCCTTGCTTTGAGAAGCTGAAATTTTCATGAAAACAAAATAACTCTTTAAAGAACTTTATTTTATTTTAAAAAAAATTACCTTTATTAACATATTTATTTTTATATTTTTTTTATCACATTGATTTTGACTTTTTTTTTATCTTTTTCGTTGGAATTGGAAAACAATTTTCTATCAGATAAGTAGAACTTCAAATGTCTATTAAAACATTTTTTCTTGTCATAATTTAATTAAATCTTTACGGCTTTTCCTATCAAAATTCTTATCTTGGTTTTAAGATGACCTTTCGTTTTGATCTAATGAGAGTTTAGATCGATGATTTGAATTAAACAGTGAAACACAAAGATTACCTTTAAAGTATTTTAAGTAAAGCTTTTTTTGGGCATAAAGGGCAGCGCGTTGGGATTCAGATTAGATTTCTGAATATCGTCTCGACCTTCGCAAATTGGTCTAAAAGGAAACAATCGATAAATAAAGCATCAAATAAGATGTTACTTAGACTTACTCTTCAAATTGCAGGGCAACAACTTTAATCTCATCTAAAAGTTCCAGTTGATTGTTTATCAACTCGCATTCGTTCATGAGTTCTTGCTCCTCCAGCTTTGCTAATTCCTGCTCATCGAACTCTTCCTCATTTTCTAGCCAAAGGAAATCAGCAAAATCTTCGGTTGATGTTGTTCCGTCCGATTCTGGGCCTTCGTCTCCATAATCCGATGAAGATTCTTCGTAGGAATTTCCCTCTCCAATAAAAAGGTTGCTCTCATTCGGGCTTTTCTCATGCATTGTAGCTTTTTGTTGTTGATGACACTGTAAGGAAGCAATCGTGATGTTTATTTTCTTTCTACAACAAAATTTGCTTAATTGCGCTTTAGGGTAGAGCTTCGAAATTTTTTAATTTTAAGAAAACAAAAGAACGTTGGAGATTCTTCTTCTTTATCGTTATCAAGAAATTTTGTTAGAAATGATTTTTTTTTTCTTCCTGAAGCGCCACAAACAAACCTTCTTCAAGGCAAAATTTCTTAAACCATTCAGGTAAACAACATTTCCAAGGCCGCGACTTGCAACAAAAGGATATATATCAACCAATCTTAGCGAATTGAATTTACCTGATAGATTTCGGTCGAGAGAATCTAGAAACACTTTAAAACTAAAATTTGGATCGAAATCTTTTCAGCGAATCGAAATTTTGCGAAACAAAGCAGAAAAATTGCTGGCAACACTTTAAGAGTTCCAAGCTTGATGAATTTCGAAAGCTAAGGGGTAACTTTTTGCTCAGTTGCTTAACAAAGTTGACAAAGTTTTAAACACTTAAAATAAGAAACGCATTCAATTTTGTTCAATACAACTTTTAAACCGTGGATTAAAACCGTTCCTAAAGATATTAAAGGACTTTGAAGATGTTTTAAACTTTCACTGGTTGATGAAGTATACAGTGAAGATGGAGTTGAGCATAAAGACGATCTTAAATCATCAAAACTCGAGTGAAAAATACGAGCACAGTGAAGTAGTTCAAAATGGAAGAAAAAGAAAATTCGCTACAGTGTGAAAGTTTTTTGCTTAAGAATAAAGAACTTACGAGAAATATAAGTTAATATAATCATCAGTTTGACTTCCGCGAATGAAATTGTGAAAAAAGGGAAATCTAAAAATCCACTCGCGAAAAGTACAGTCACACATCGCGAATCAAGAACAATAAAATATTGAGGCTAAATCTCAGTGATAGTAAATCTTTGAAGCAGGTGACGCATTCTGCAAAGTTACAATCGAAGGATACAAGTGAAAGTCTTGTTTTCAAATAAATAAAAAACATGTCCGCCGAAGTAAAAATGTCTCCCACAATACAACAACAAAAGGGTCATTCGACCCCGAGAAAGGACTCGAGCGGTTACGCGACGAATGGTCGAAGCTATTACGATCTCACATCTCCGTCGAAAGATCCTCTCGACATTGATGAAGTAAAAGCTACTCATCCTCATTTACAAATGGATAAGTGTGATGAGTTTGAGTTTGAAGTGCCCGAAGAGGCTCCCGTCTTCATCCCTACTGCCGAAGAGTTCAAAAATCCTCTACTTTACATCCAAAAGATTCGTCCATTGGCTGAGAAATTCGGGATTTGCAAAATCAAACCACCAGCCGTAAGTTGAATTGATTTTTCCAATCGCGGCCTTTACAAACTTTTTATTTTATTATTTCAATCCATAATCAATTTCCGATAATTATTGAATGTTGCGAACAAAGGAAATAATAAATAACCAAAGTTAGTTCGCGTGATAAAATCAAATGATTTGAGTTTGAGTTGAGAGCGATTTTTTCTTCTCAAAATTTATGCACTTTCCGCCATTAAAGTTCGCTCAATGTTCACGTATCACAACAGAACTTTTTTCATTCATATGAGAAAAAATATTTCCTTCTTTCCTTACCTACGATCTTCGACAAAATTAACATAAAGAGCATCAAATAAAGATTTTTTAACATTTTCAGGACTGGCAACCTCCGTTTACTCTCGACGTTGACAAATTGCGTTTTACGCCGCGAGTTCAGCGAATCAATGAGTTGGAGGTGAGATGCGACTGAAAGTAGGTGAAATTGTGCAAGTATTAAATTTTCTTTCTTCGTAGGCAAAAACTCGGATTAAGTTGAACTTTCTTGATCAAATTGCAAAGTTCTGGGAGTTGCAAGGTAGTTCTTTAAAAATTCCAATGGTTGAGCGTAAGCAGCTTGATCTCTACTCGCTCCATCGTCTGGTTCAGGAAGAAGGTGGACTCGAGATGGTCACAAAGGAGAGAAAATGGTCTAAAATCGCCGTTCGTTTGAACTACCCGAACGGAAAGAATGTTGGGACCATTTTGAAAGGCCATTACGAACGGATTTTATATCCTTACGACATCTACATGAGCGGCAAAATTGTCGATGGAGCTGTAAGTGTTTGTTTACATAAGAATCTTTCCAAACAAATAATCATTTTTATTTATTTTAGAATCTTGAGGTTGGAGAAGAATCTGACGATTGCGATTATAAGCCGCATTGCATCGTTTCACGTCAGGCAGTTAAACCACATCCAGAAACTGTTGCTCGTCGATCGAAACGTGTTCAAAACATTGAAGGAACTCCACCAGATCCAGGAGAAATGAATCTTATGAAGGATAAGAATGCTGAACTGCGTCGCCTTCAAATGACCTCTCCGAGTAAATCGACCCGCGCTTCACTGAATTCGCCATACAAACAGCGTCGTGATGTGAAAATGCAAGCGAGCTATGAAGCTGATCCGCTTGCTAAATATATTTGTCTTAATTGTAACCGTGGAGACGTAGAAGAAGCGATGCTACTTTGCGACGGGTGCGATGACAGTTACCACACTTTCTGTTTGATTCCACCATTGAATGATATCCCAAAAGGCGACTGGCGTTGTCCAAAGTGCGTCTGCGAAGAGGTCAAAAAACCAATTGAAGCTTTTGGCTTCGAACAAGCATCACGAGAGTACACGCTTCAGCAGTTCGGCGAGATGGCAGACCAATTCAAAGCCGAATACTTCAACATGCCCGTTCACATGGTTCCCACGGATCTTGTTGAAAAGGAATTCTGGAGAATCACTTCGTCTCTGGACGAAGATGTCAGCGTCGAATACGGAGCAGATCTTCACACAATGGAACATGGTTCTGGGTTTCCTCTCAAGAACTCTGTCTGTATGTTAGGAGATGATCAACAATATGCTGACTCACACTGGAACTTGAATAACCTACCAGTGATGGAAGAATCAGTTCTCGGATACATCAACGCCGACATCAGCGGAATGAAGATTCCTTGGATGTACGTTGGGATGTGCTTTGCCACTTTCTGTTGGCATAATGAAGACCATTGGAGTTATTCAATCAACTATCTCCACTGGGGAGAATCAAAAACTTGGTATGGCGTGCCTGGGACATCAGCTGAAAAGTTGGAGACATGCATGAAGCGTGCAGCTCCAGAACTCTTCCAATCTCAGCCAGATTTGCTTCATCAGCTCGTTACAATTCTCAATCCAAATGTTTTGATGAACGACGGAATTCCGGTTTACCGAACCGATCAAAACGCCGGAGAGTTTGTTGTAACTTTCCCGCGTGCCTATCACGCTGGATTCAATCAAGGATACAATTTCGCTGAAGCTGTGAACTTTTGCCCCGCAGATTGGGTGAAACTTGGTCGCGAGTGCGTCAACCATTATTCAATGCTACGCAGATATTGCGTGTTCTCACACGACGAAATCGTTTGTAAAATGGCACTCGAAGCTGATCGATTAAACTTGGGAGTTGCGACAGCTTGCTATCTTGATATGGTCGAAATGATTGATATGGAGAAGAAGCTTCGTAAGTCATTGCTAGAGTGGGGCGTCACCAAAGCACAACGCGAAGCATTTGAATTGCTCCAAGACGACGAACGACAATGTGATTACTGTAAAACAACATGCTTCCTTTCCGCTGTTTCCTGTAATTGTACACCCGCTTTTGTTTGCCTGCGTCATTACAATGAGCTCTGCAAGTGCTCGCCCGATCAACACACACTCAAATATCGCTACACACTCGACGAGTTACCTTTGATGCTGAAGAAACTTAAAATCAAAGCAGAATCATTCGAGACGTGGTTGACAAAAGTTCGCAACATTCTTGATCCAGCGATTTCAACAAAAGTTACCTTCGATGAGTTACAAGAACTTGCCTCGGAAGCAAAGCAAAAGAAATTCCCAAAAAGTCCGCTGCTAGAGCGACTTAACTTTGCTGTCGTTGAAGCCGAGAAATGCATCACAGTAATACAACAACTCGACATCAACAAAATCCGAACTCGGAATTCTAACGACATTGCTTCTCGTTACAAGATAACTCTTGAAGAACTTGATTTATTCGTTCTGGAGCTTGACAACTTATGTTGCACAATTGATGATTTCGTAACAGTCAAAGAACTCCAGCAAATGGGCTACGACTTTGTCGGCGCTGTCAAGCGACTTCTTCAACAACAATCAATTACCACAAACGATCCGAAAGAACTCCAAAAGACGATTCAAGACGGAAGCACTTTATGCATTGAACTGCCTCAGCTTGATCAGCTCAAAGCTCGTCTTGAGCAAGTAACTTGGTATCGAAGTATCAAAACGTATCGTGAAAAGACCGAACGACACCAACTAAACGTTTTGAAGAAACATCTTGTAGATGGATTGAAAGTGACGCCACATAACATCATCGAGCGAGAACTAAACGATATCAAAGAGTTGGTTATCGAGATGGAGGCTTGGGAAGACCGAGCTCATAAAATCTACGAATCAGCCACTCCAATTAAACTCCGTGACATTCAAGACTTACTGCGATATGGAAAACAAGTTAAAGGTTTTCTACCATCTTTCTCGATCCTCAAAGAAGCGATGGACCGAGCCAAAGAAATCCTAGATCACATCGATTCTCTACAAACCAACGAGAATTATCCTTACCTCGATTCACTAGAATTCATCATCAACAACGCTAAAGCACTGCCTTTCCAACTGGAGCCAATTCAAACAATGGAAAAACATGTAAATGAGGCTAATGCTTGGAAGGAAAATGCTTGTCAAACGTTTTTGAAGAAGAACTCAAAGTATACGCTGCTTGAAGCATTAACTCCCAAATATGAATCGGATTTGACTTTCGCTGTGGTTCCGAAAACTTTGTCATCGCCTCCAAACTATCGTGGAGGAAGTGACGACTGTGAATCCGGATCTCCAAGCTCAACTGCGTCTTCGTCATCGACAATCTCTGCCAACAGTTCAAATGGATCAAGTGATGCAAGTTACCTCGACGACTTGGGACCCGCTGTAGTCGTTGCCACATTTAAAAAAGCTGAGAAGAATGAAATCTGCCGTATCATGGAGATTCGCAGAATTAACTGCGCGAAACATCCAGAGCGAGATCAGTATTGCTTGTGCAAGGGCCGATTTATGGGCTATATGTATCATTGCCAGCTGTGTCTTGATTGGTTCCACGGATCATGTGTTCCTCCGATGTCCAAGAACTACGAGTCAAAACAAGAGCCGATTGACTTAAGAAGTAAATACTTGTGTCCGATCTGCATGCGTACCAAACGACCAAAGTTAGACAACATACTGTCTCTGCTGGTTGCACTTCAACAGATTCCTCTGCGTGTTCCCGAAGGTGAAATCGTTCAATGGTAAGTGCTTCGAAAGAATATTTAAGTTTGAATCGAAAATGAAAGTTTTTCTTCTTTTAGTGTTGCTGAACGAGCAATGCATTGGCAAGATCGAGTGAGACAAGCACTTCAACAACAAGATGTGACATTAGCACTACTCGAATTGCAACAAAGAACGGAAGGAATAAAGGATCCTGCGACAGTGAAAACTGAGGAACGGAAACAAAAGCGAACAAAGAATAAAGCTAAAGATGGCATGGACTCATCAACGCAGCTAACGCCAAATTCATCCGATGCGGGTTCCGACACTGGAAATGTCAGCGACAATGAAACTGACTCAAAGTTAACGTAAGTTTAACTCTTTTCCTTTTTGTGTTTATTCTAAACTGGAGTGAAACTTTTAGACAACCGGAAAATCCTTACTCCATGTGTGACAAAGTTCTCGGAGTCGCAGGCTTAGCCTCACCGTCAATCCAGCTTTGTAAAGCAACTCAACAGTTCCTCGAAGAGTTGATGATGGAAGGAGATTTATTGGAAGTTACACTCGACGAAACTGTTTACCTATGGCGACTTCTCAATGCCTCGCGAAACTACGGCAATGAGCTCGATTTAATTCGTATAAAGTACAATATTCCGGTAAGTTTAACAACTTTCATTTAACAACTCTTTGCTAAATTCTATTCTCAACAGTTGGAAATGCCAACTCGTATCTACAGCGAAGAAATTATAAAGAAACGTAAGCTTTTGCCGGATGAGAAGCCTACGCGAAAGTATACGAAATCTATTAAACAAGAGATTAAGAAGGAGCCGGTTGAAATGTCCGATGGAGATATCGATGATGATGATGTGATGGACATTGAAGAAGCTGATGGAACCTTGCCAAAGAAAGGCAAAATCAATCCAAAGCAAAAGCGTGTGATGAAGACGAAGAAGATCAAAAAAATTGGAAAGATCGAGAAGGATAAGGAAGGCAAAGACATCACAAAGATTAAACCGAAACGAAAGAAGAAGATTCCAATGCCGGCAGCTCTTATAACCGAAAGTTCAATTACTGTAAAGCCAGCGCCTTCCGCTGAAATATCTAAGCCTATCAAGAAAACTCCTAAAATTAAAGATAAAAAGCCGAAAACAAAATCTCGTCCAACAGACTCAGACACATCTCCAGAAGAGTCAGACGCCTACGAGACTTGTGGTGTTCTAAAGTGCCAGAGGCCATCAGGTAAAATTTTCATTTTATTTTCTCGTCGAATATTTCTAATCTTTTTCTTTTCTATTCTAGAATCTGTTCAAGATTGGATTCTTTGCGATGGTGGCTGTGAAGTTTGGTATCACATGGTTTGCGTGGGACTGAAAATTAAGGAAGTCAAACCTGATATGGAGTTCGTTTGTAATAATTGCAAAAAGTCAAAAGACACTTGCGCTCAAACATCACAAAAATAGAGATTTAGCACAACCTGATCCTGCAGCCTGTTTCTTGAATGGTGAGTTCATTTGCCCATCGAGACAAGAAGTTGAAAGTCTAATTATGTTTCATCTTTAACAGTGCAATAAAACATCATAAGAAATTCACAAAAAAAACTAAGAGAAGAAACAGCGAGAAAACTTTGTAGCTTCAAAATGTGTCACAAAGGAAATGGAAAATTATTTTTCACATACAAAAAGAATTCACGAGATCTCAACATGATTTGACATATTTTCACACCGCGACGTATTTTCTAACGATTGTAACGAAGAGAAGATAACACAAATTAAACTGAATCGGTTGACATGAATCAATTTAAAAAATAGCTTTTAATTTATAAATCCGATTTAGAGAAAAAGGAAACTTTACAAGTGAAGAGTGTAAAGATTTCGAAATAAATAGTGACTTTAAAATAAAAATTAAATGTGTAGGAGAGATTAAGCCAGCGACTTTAATATTAATTCCGATTTTCAGGATTTCTTTTTCTACAGTTCACCGGCTTTTAAATTTATGTTTCGGAAACAGGTTTTGAAGAATCTTCAGGCACGTGTTGGAAGATTGTACAACTCAAAAGTCAAGTTTATCTATCAAATATTTTAATTAGTAGAAGTTGTGGTTTTTCTCGTTAATCTAGTCGTCGATAGATATAAAGAATTTGGGAGAATAATCTTTCCGATTAGTTCGCATGCAGGAGTTGAACAAAGAAGTTGACTAAAAATTTACGCGTAAACTAAGAAAAGAAATCAGAATGAATAATAATTCTTACGTTAACAATGATTTTAATTCATTGAAGACTTTGCAGAGAAAGGAAATTTCTATGTTGGTAAGGAAACAACTCATTTTACTCAAATTTTTCGTAATTAAAAATCCTTTAGGGAGATCTTCGTGTTGCGTACAAAGACAGAAATCAATTTGTATTCAAAGAAATTCTTCATCGAACCGGATTTAAAAATCATGAAAATGAAGATCTACGCAACTCTAGGTCGCTTCTATGCTTTCGAAAGTTCAAAACTTCACGCAATCTAATTTTTGAACGTGATTCTGAAGATGAGAACTTGTTTGAGGAGATTCTTAGAACGCCTGGAGCTGGAAATTCAAAGTTCATCAATCTGATTTGGACGGAATGCGAATTATGGAGAAATCGCGATGTCTTGATAAGAAAAAATCTCAAGGGAAAACAGCCGATAGATTACGTGTTGGAGTCAAACGACGACGAAACTCTTTTTTCTTTCTTAGTTTTTGATTTCGCAGGGGAGTCCGAAATAACAATCGCGAACAAAAAATATTTCCTTAAATTGAAAAACGAACAGTTTTTGAGGAAAACGGGAAAAACCCTTTTCCAAAAGTTCTATTCGATCCTTGATGATGAATGCGAGGAGATATGCTTTGACATAATGAGGTAAATCTCTTCACTCTTTCTCAACTAAAACCATCTTTTCAGGACGAGTCGTCCTGGACGACAATAACATTTGAAGGAAAAAGAAAATTAAAAAAGTTCAATAATCAATTTATTCTAGGAAGCTTTTGAAGGAGATGGGCCAAGTAGTTGATATCAAAGGCGAAACTTCAATCGAAGAGGTTCTCAAGATGGAAAACATAAAGCACAAACACAAAATTCTGAAAAAGCTCATGACTTTCTGGAAAATTTATTCAAAGGACTACAATTACTACAAAGCAATTTTGAGTGAACTGTCGCCTTACTTCAAACTTATTTTAACTCTAAAGGAAAGACATGAATACGAGTTTGAAGATTTATTCCCGAAATATTTGGAATGGATGAAGGCAAAACACGAAGATCAACACCAAGAACTTATTCAAAAAGATTGCAATTCTCTTCTTGAGTTTGCACTGAGCAATAATCAACGTCGCGCGATTACAATAATTATCAATTGCGATTTAATTGATCCGAACAAAGTCTCGATCAAAGCTGACGATTCATCGTTTGATAGCACAACTGCACATTTCATTATGTCAAAGCTTCTTGAGAAAGGTTTTTATCTCGGCAATGGAGACATCGATCGAGTTCCGAACGATTGGATAAGCACTCAAGTGTTTGAAGACTTTCTCGACTCGCGAGTTTCTGAAGATGGTAAGAGTTGAAGTGAAAATTTGAATCAAAATTCACTGGAGATCCTTTCAAGGAATTCACGGCTGCAAGATCGACTACAACTTTCTCATAAATCCTGAGATTCGCGAAGAGGAAATGAAAAACGAACACGATGACAATGAAAAACTTTTATTCAGCCGCAGTTTGCCTTCGCTTGAAAATATTTTGAACAACGAGAGACTGAAGACATCAATCACTCATCCAGTTCTTTCAACATTTATCAGTTTGAGTTTAACATAATGCTGTTGATCGATTTAATGATTTTTGTATAAATTTTAGGTCTGAAGTCGATGAAGTTCAGAACAATTTTCCACATGAACTTCTACATTTTCATCTTTTGCTTTATGATTCCTTTCTTTCTTATGGTCACTCTCATCCCATTCAACAAGTTCTACGCCGACATTTTCAAAACTTACGGAGAACTCACGATGATCAAAAAGAAGAAAGTTTATAAGATTCTCGGATTGACCCTCGCACAGTTTTTGAGCATTCCCTATCGAGCTTGCCTTTGTGCCACGATTTACTTGACAATGAGAGAATCTTTCCAACTCTTTGTAATCAGCGATGGATTCAAAAATTATTTCCGAAAGAAGAGCAACCAGTTCGAGATAATTATCATCGCGTTGTCCTGGACTTTGCTTTACGCTTACACGAACCTCAGTTTGGCGCAGATCAAAACTTACATGGCGATCCCTTCAGCTTTTCTTATCATCTTCGGTAAGTTTTGTTAAGTTTTCAATTTTTTATTTCTTCAATTTATTTTTTAAATGTTAGCTACTGTGGAACTTCTGAGCATACTTCCTTATCCGTCAATGTCCATTTACATGTTCATGCTGAAGCAAGTGACTAACACGTTTATGAAGTTCTTCACCATCTTCATTTTGGTGATTATTGCTTTTACGTTCTCCTTCTGTATTGTCCTGAAACCGCCAACATCGTCCGCTCCTTCATCTTGGAAACAACTTGTGACTGACTGGGAGAATATCACAACAATGTCGAACAATACTTTGCCGTTCTCAGATTTTAAGGAACCAGCTGTAATGTTTGTAACAACTTTGGAAGAAGCCCTCGAAGATAACAATTCGATATTCAACAACTTTGAAAATCCGTTTACGTCATTTTTAAAGGTAAGTGCAATTAATGACATCAAAATTGTTTCTCATGTTCACTTTTTTCTAAAAGACTCTTCAAATGCTGTCCGGAGAATACTCGATCGATCCTTACACTCTCGACTCGTGGTCAAAGCAACTTCTTTTCTTCTTCTTTGTCTTGACTTCATTTATTCTCTTCAATTTGATCAACGGTTTGGCCATCAGCGACATCGCTTTGCTTCGTAATTATGCCGAGTACTTGAACTTAAAGCAACAGATTCGAAACGCAGCTGAAAGTGAAGGAGTTGTTTGCGATATTTATTGGAAAATCGGGGGACAAACGACGGAAAATTTCGATGATGCAGAGAGTGAAAACTTAAAACACATGAATCGAATGAGAAACTATTGGCGAAGCTTCGTAACTTTCATAATTTCCTTGTTAGTTCGTAAATTTCCTTATTTGCATAAAATGGACAACTTGTGCATTGACTTTAAGCAGAAAACTGTAAAGTACGAGCAAGATCAAAAGCGATTCAACATTTTGAAAACAAGATCAGGAGCAATTGGTCGCTACAGCTTGGAAGAAGAAACTTTAAAGAAACTCAGCGAAATTATTTCGAAGAAGCAGCTTCAGGAGGAAAGCGTTAATGACAAAATTGAATCGCTTCAAGTAGAAATTAAAAATCTGAAGAAAAGTATGAGAAGTCAACACGAAGATTTGAAAAATTTCATTCGAGAATGCTTGGGACATCACTAAAAAATTGATTGGTTATTGACCTTGGTGAAAAGTTATTTTGGAAAATTTAAAAATCTCTTTTATTAATTTTTGAAATTTTACATTTGTAACATGCTCGTACAATTTTAGCAATTAAGAAAAAATTTAAGTTTCAATTGTTGTGCTTGAATAAAATTCTTTCGTTTGATGATTACATTTTGTGAGTACTCTCCATGTGAAGCTTTAACTTCCGCAATGTTTCCACTTTATGATTACAGTTCGTGCATTTGTAGCTTTTGGGTCCAATATGAATTTTCTTGTGCGCCTTTAATTCTTCGATATTTTCAAACCTTTGAAGACACTTCGTAATATCGCAAACCAGTTTTCTTGATGAATGAACCTTTTTCAAATGACGATTAAAACTAGATTTACATATTTTTCTTTTGCATAAAGAGCATTGAATCTTAATATGATATTCCATGTGTGATTTCAGTGAAATTTTGTTTCTAAAAATTTTGGCACACAAATCGCATTGAACTTTAACAATCTTATGATTTCTTTCTTTATGACAATTTAGATTTTTCTTGCTAAAAAAAGCTTTCTCGCAAGTGTCACATTTAAACTTTGCGGTGGACGAATGACTCTCAATATGTTCCTTTAGACGAATCCCAGCTATCATGTGTTGACATATTGGACAAGAGATTTTGAGATGAGTATGCATGTGTTGATGTAGTAGGGCTTTGCATTTAAATATTTGGCCACAAATATCGCAATGGAACTTTTGTTTACTATGAACTCCTCTTTCATGTGCGGTCAATCCGCATTTCGTTCCAAATGAGCGAATGCAGGTTTTGCATTCATATTTTATTTCTGGTTCCGCGGCGAAAACTCCGTGTCGATGCTGCTGTTGATGATTTTTCAAACTATGAATGAGTGCGAACTTTCGTTTGCAAGTGTCGCATGAAAACTTCTTCACATGAGTCTGATAATGGTTTTTGAAACATGTTTTGTTGAAAGTTTGGTAATCACATTTACTGCACTTTTGAAGATCTTGAGGATGAAACTGTTCTGTAGAGTGAACCGTTTTGAGATGTCCTATCAAATTACTTTTGGTCATTTGTTTTTTGCACATTGGGCATGGAATCTTCAAGTGATTTTTCACATGTTCTCTTAGTAAACCTTTGTTCTGAAACATTTTTGAGCAGAGATCGCACTGAACTTCATCAATCTTATGAATCCTTTTATGATCCATCAGATTGATCTTGCTAAAGAAAACTTTATCACAAACGTCACATTTGAATTTTGGTGCTTGCGAGTGCCTCGCAATATGATCCTTAATACGACTCCCAGCTACTAATTGGTCGCAAATCGGACAAAAAACTTTGATATGAGTTGGCATGTGTTGTCGAAGATGTAACTTAGTTTTAAATATTTGACCACAAATATCGCAATGGAACTTTTGTTTACTATGAACTCGCTTTTCATGTGTTGTCAATCCATTTTTAGTTGCAAATGATCGAATGCAGGTTTTACATTCAAATTTTATTTCTTGATCCGTGGAGAAGGATCCGTGGCGATGTTGCTGTTGATGTCTCACCAATTGATTGTTAAATGCGAAGTTTCGTTTGCAAGTTTCGCATGAAATCTTCTTCACGTGACTCTTATAATGAATTCTCAAACTTGATTTTACTGAAGATTTGTAATCACATTTGATGCATTCCCAAATTGAGCCTTTGCAGTGATCTCGTTCATGATGATTCTGTTTGCACTTATCACAATCAAATTTAAGATCACAAAAGTCACATTCTTTAATTTTTTCTGACTTTCTGGTCAAACCACAACTTTCGCACTTTTGAAGAATTTTACAAACTTTTAAATGTTGTTTCAAGTTACTTGATTCCTTAGTAGCGTGATCGCATTTGCCGCAAACGAAATAACTTCCAAATAATTTTGGTTTAATAGTTTTCCATTTTTTATCAAATTTCCTTAAAATTACTCTCACTTCCGTAATTTCTTCGATCTCTGGTTCAGGATCATCTGGCATAATAAACACAAAATGACGCTCCGGTTCGTGTTTGATATTGTCGACGATTTTTGGCTGATAATAATTGTCCATGATGAGATATCTAAGAATGTCGATGTTAACTAGTCGAATGCTTTAGAAAGACTGTTGCTAAAAGAATAAAATTCTTTGTATAAAGTCTTCACCAGAAATAGATTTTTTTACCTGATTTAGGAAAAATTAATTACTGTTCACCTCAAATGGTTCAAAAATCCTTTATTACCTGAAGATTCCCGATGTCTCTTGCTTTCTTGTAGCAATAAAATCAAATGAACTCTTTTACTTAGTTATTTCCTGATATTATTTAGAAAAAGTCTTTTTGATTGACTCACTTATGTCAATTTCACCATAAAAACATTCCAATACAATCTCAAGTCATGTAACTTGAGAAGTGAACACCCTGAAAAGAAGAAGGAATCAAAAGATAATATTTTTGAAAAAACAAATTTTTATTTCAAGTTTTGTGGCATTTCATGTGTCTTAGCATGTAAGATAAGTTTTTCATTCGATAATCGCACTTCGTGCATTTGTAGCTTTGGTGTCCGATGTGAATTTCCCTGTGTGCTTTCAATTCTTCGTGATTTTCAAACTTCTGGCGACACCTCGAAATGTCACAAGACAACTTTTCTGTTGAATGACAAGTTGTCATGTGCTTTTCCATGAAAAACATTTTTTTCGATAGATAATCGCACTCCGTGCATTTAAAGGTTTTGACTCCGATGTGAATTTTCATGTGCGCTTTTAAGTCTTCGATATTTTCAAACTTTCGCCGACACTTCGAAATGTTACAACGCAACAGATTTGTTAAATGATAAGCTTTCATGTGACGCCTCAAATTGTATCTTTTGATCGACATTCTGCACAGTAAGCATTGAGCCATTATATGATATTTAAAATGGATTCTCATCAAATATTTGTTCAGAAGTATTTTGCCACAAATATCGCATTCAACTTCCTCAATCTCGTGAAATTTTCTTTTATGTACGAATAAATTATTCTTGGATGAACAAACTATCTTACAATCGTCACATTCGAACTTTTCTGTTGCTAAATGGTTCTGAATGTGTTTCTTAAGACGATTACCATCAGCTACCATCAGTTGACAAATTGGGCAAGGCTTTTTGAGATGAAAGTGCATGTGGTCACGTAGAAGAATCTTAGTTTTAGATACTTTGCCACAAATATCGCAATGGAACTTCATTTGACTGTGAACATCCCGTTCATGTGTTTTTAAACCAATGTCATTTAAAAATGAGCGAAAGCACATTCTGCATTCAAATTTCAATTTTGGTCCCGCGGCGAACACTCCATGTCGATAACGCTGTTGGTGATTTTTCAACGACTTTTTCTCCTTAAATTCTTGTTTACAAGTTTCGCATAAATACGTATACGTATACTTCTTCACGTGTGTTTGAAAATGAATTCTTAAAGTTTCGATATCCAAAGAGTTGTAATCGCATTTGCTGCAGTGCAATCTTGTGTCCTGTCGATTCTCTTGATCCCGATGATTCTTAATATGAGTTCTTTTGCAGTTAGGGCATTCAAACTTAAGACTGCAGAAGCGACATTTCTTAATTTTTATAAAGTTGCTAAACAATTCACATTCTTCGCACTTTTGATAGGTTTTGCAAGATTTTAAATGTTTAGTCATCGCTGCCGGATTTATTGCTGGGTAGTTACACTTTCCGCAGATGATATAAGATTTGAAAAACTTTGGATTCCATTTTTTGTCAATCTTTCTCAAAATAACTTTCACTTCCTTAGTTTCTTCGATTTCTGGCAAATTTAACACGAAATGTTTCTCTGGTTCATGTTTAATGTTGTCGGCGATTTTTTGTTGATAAGTAATATCCTTTTCCATGATAAACTTAAAATTGATTCTCTGTTGTTGTTGACTGGTCGAAAGTTCGAGAGAGACTGTTGGAATAAGGGTAGATTTTGTTGTTTAAAATTTTCGTCTGAAACCAAAAATCTACCTGAGTTCATGAAATGTCCCGTTTTTTTTCCTGAAAACACCGAAAATTAGATTCCAAGACGTAGAGAGAGACAGTTTCTGTTAAAAATAATATTTATTTAAAATTTTTATTTTATAATTTAGCAATTAATTGATACTGACAATTCAAACATTCAATTTTAAGAATATTCGTGTGCGATCCTCATGTGAACCTTCAACTGGCGAAACTGTTTAACGCGATGATCGCATTTCTTGCACTTATAGTTGTTGTGCCCAAGGTGAATTTTCTTGTGCGCTGTTAATTGTTTAATATTTTTAAATTTACGAGGACACTTCGTAATGTCACAACATATCAACTTTTCTTTAGACGAATGCAATCTTTTCATGTGCAAGTTCAAACTGCTTTTAGTCATTGTCCTGCTGCATATTGGACATGAAACTTTCAAATGATTTTTCAAATGATCTCTCAGCGAAGGTTTGTTTTTAAAGATTTTACCACACAAATCGCATTGAACATGGTCAATTTTATGACACTTGCTTTTATGTCGATTAAGTTCAATTTTGCCTGGATAAACTTTATTACAAACGTCACAATTAAAATTTGTATCTTCCGAATGCTGATCAATGTGTCTCTTGAGATAAAACTTAGTTAGCATGCGTTGACAAATCGGGCAAGGAAATTTCAAGTGAGTTTGCATGTGGCTTTGTATACAGATCTTAGTTTTAGCTGTTTTGCCACAAATATCGCATTGAAGCTTAATTTTTGTATGAAAAACCCTTTCATGTTCTCTCAAACCAACTTTAGTTGCAAATGATCGATCGCATTGTTTGCATTTAAATTTCGTTTCTGGTTCCGTGGCGAAAACTCCGTGGCGATATTGCTGTTGATGAGTTTTCAAATTATCCTGGCGTGAAAAATCGTGTTTGCAAGTTTCACATGAAAACCTCCTCAAATGACTCTGACAATGTTTTCTTAAATTTTCTCTGATTAAACTTTTAAAATCGCATTTGTTGCACTGCCAATTTGAGTCTTTGCGATGCACTTGTTCGTCATGATTTGTCTTGCAGTTCTTGCAATCAAACTTCACATAACAAAACACACATTTTTTAACATTTTCGGACTTTCCTCTCAAACCACATTTTTTACACTTTTGAAGAGTTTTACAAGTTTTCAGATGTTGTTTAAAGTGATACGAATTCTTGTTTACGTAGCCACAAATGTTGCAAACGAAATAAGTTTCGAACAATTTTGGTTTGGAGTTTTTCCTCTTTTTATCAAATTTTCTTAAAACTATTATCGCTTCCTTAATTTCCTCGATCTCTGGTTCAGGATCATCTGGCATAATAAACACAAAATGACGCTCCGGTTCGTGTTTGATATTGTCGACGATTTTTGGCTCATAATTATTGTCCATGATGAGATATCTAAGAATGTCGATGTTAACTAGTCGAATGCTTTAGAAAGACTGTTGCTAAAAGAATAAAATTCTTTGTTTTAAGTCTTCACCAGAAATAGATTTTTTACCTGATTTAAGAAAAATTAATTACTGATCACCACAGATGGTTCAAAAATCCTTCATTACCTGAAGATTCCCGATGTCTCTTGCTTTGTTTTAGCAATAAAATCAAATGAACTCTTTTACTTAGTTATTTCCTGATATTATTTAGAAAATGTCTTTTTGACTGACTCACTTATGTCAATTTCACCATAAAAACATTCCAATACAATCTCAAGTCATGAAATTTGAAGCGCCAACACTAACATTCTGAAAATCTAAGCGAAAACATTTCAGCGTCAAATGAAATTAATAAGATGTTAAATAATTTTTTTATGAATGGCTCAAAAATAATTTTGTTACCTTATCATAAACTTGTTTATTACAAACAGATTTATGCCACACAAAAATCCCAAAGGATTCTGCTTCCCATCTGGAAATTCATTTAAACTCTTAAATAAATAAAAAAGAACATTTCGCAATAATTTTATCATTTTATTTACACACAAATTTTATACATTTTGATATTGCAGAACAGAAAAATATTTACGTTCATCAAATTAAAAGATATTGCATCTGCGTACTAATAATTAATTAAGCTTTCAGCTCAGAAGTTTATTTTTGTTGATTCCAAGTTGGTAATCCTCAAGTTCTTAGAAAAAGGTAAAACATTTGTTAGCTGTTTTGTTTGATAAGATTGGAAGAGCAGTTGCAACTGATTTTATTCGGCGAAAACGACAGAAATCTTCATCAGTTTCCTTAATTAACTTACGAAACTAACATTCTAGAAAATACTTTCTTCGACAAGTAAAAATACGAATAAACGTGACAAAGGCTTTCTCTTCTTTAAAAAAGATTATTTACAATCGAGACAACCTTCGTCTGTCTTACAAAAAACCTAGCAAACATCCACTTGAGGGGAAAGGGAAATTATTTTAAGCAAAAAAGTTTATAAACAAAAGAGTCATCAATTGTCTCGAATTGATTTCATCTTAATTGGAGTTTTCTTTCTAATGTTTAGAGTTTTTTTTCCAGCTACGTAGAAAAATATATTTTATGTTCATCTCATTTTTCATCATCTAAGCAACTAACTAGAACATTTGTTTTGTACAAGAAAATGTTTTGGGCTTCGAAGAGGGTGAAAACAAAATGAAATATAATCTCTTATCATTCTTAATTAATGTTTTCCTCTCCTCTGTGTTTTGTAAAGTTATCGATTTTCTTGATTTTTCCTCTCCGCGATTGTTCAAAGTTTGAGGCTCAACATAAATTTCTCTCTTCCATTTGAATTGCTAAGTTGCGAGTTTAAGTTTTGACACGGTCTCGTATTTTTGCGAGAAAAGAAAATTTCCCACAACTTCTCCTCGTATACACTCGTGGAAAACATCGAAATCTCTCTTAAACCTAAATAAATCCTTGATTCCTTCGTCACATTGTTTTATAAACATTTCGATTGCGCGCCATTAAATTCGATCAAAAATGACTTTTCTCCTCTCACATTGAGCACTCAAACTAGGATTTTCAAAATCAGTTCTCGTGGATTTCTTCACAAATAAATTTTATCACATAACTTCAACGTTGTTTTAAGTCAAACAACCCATTTCTGATTATCCGGTAGAATTGGAATCTCCGGTTGCATTTTAATGTGGTAAAGAGTTGGATCGTAATGACCGGCCAAGTAATAAGTGTCGTTGTTATCGTAGATCGACTCGTACTGCTTTGGATCATTTCCAAACTTCTTCACGTAAGGATCCAACTCAAGTACTTCGCACTTGTGAGAGATCGTTTGTACATCATTTTCATCTTCATGTGGAGACTCGAAGAGAGCGCCCTAATGGAAATAAAAGAAGAATTGGTCAGCAAAACAAGATTTTCAAGTTGATTCTTGATGAAACTCACCGGATACTTAAGATTGGGACAACCTTGTGTTTCTTCTGGATGATAGAACCACTTTACACGAACGACCATTCCGTTGTTAGCGGTTTCCCACATTGATTCAATGTGGCCAATGTAAGGACGGTCGGGACGTCCCGTTGAAAGAAAAACTGCGCTGTCACCAACCTGAGAAGAGAGAAAAGATTTTAAAACTTCAATTTCGATGATGACAAGAGGAATCATACCGAAATCGTTTCTTTTCCTCGTTGGATTGAGCGATAGAATTGCTTCTTGACTCTGCCAGTTGACCGTTTGAAACCTTTTCCAGACCAAGCCCACAGTTGACGAGCTGGCAGGAAAGCAGCGATTTTGCTGCCACTCTCGTTGCTTCTGTTGAGCTTCTCAGTTGAAACTGATTTCTTAGGTTGCTGGAAAATGAAATTAAAAATCAATTTCCAAACTTTTACTCAAACTTCTTTAAAACTCACATAAACTGATCCAGAACTTTCAGTGACGCTCGACTCCATTGTATCAGGATCGTCTTTGATCACCATTTCCTCATCGACCTTTTTCACTATTTCGTATTGAGTGACGCTCTCATTCAATGACAAAGAGTCTTCATCGAATTCTTCTTCGTTGTTGTTACTGTCGTTGCTGATCGACATTGCACTTTGTACATGATGTTGAAGGTCTCTGTCTTCTTCGTCGAGCTCTCGATGATGATGTTTCTTGTGCTTTCGCCTCTTCTTGTGCTTGCGATGTTTGCACAAGTCATCTTGGCACTTATGCTTCTTCTTATGCTTTCTCTCGAGTGCATTCGTTGTCGCAAATGAGTCTTGAGCGTGATCCGGTGATGACTGCAGCCTCAACTTATCTTTGCGAATTTTCTTCAAACGTTTCCGCTCTTTGCTTCGAACGGTGGTATCAACAACGTTTGTACTCGATTTCTCATTTTCAGATTGTGGCCCTTGACTTAAAGGTCGTTTGCGTTTGTTGAGTGATTGAAGTGGATTCGGATCGTATTCTGAAAAAAGAGAAATTTTCGTTATCTCATTTCAACTTTTTAAATTATTTGAGACTTACCAATGATCGGATAATCACTCAGAAGGAAACGAATGTGATCCAAAACAATTCTTCCGTTATCTCCGTCATCAAACTCAACGTTAATGTATTTGTCGTCAATGTCGGAATCAGGAGAACTTGGAGCTGTTGCAACGCCTGGATACAAACAACGATATTGTTGACTCCAATAAGCGCAAAGTCTAGTTCCTGGTGGACACTCAGTCGCTGACTTCGGTTGAATCTCGAGAATCTAATGAAGAATTTTAAATATTATTCAAATTCAATTGAAAATTTATCTTCAACTTACAGCTTGTTTAAGAATTTCCTCTCTCGGCATGATATGTGGACGATTGCCGCGCTCGCCGTCAAGTGTGATGGCAAATATTTCGTTCTGTTCAACAGTCGATAATGAACCAGCATAGAAGAGACCACCTTGCGCCATCAAAACTCGAGTTTTTGTCTGTTTCAAGTGATCTGACGTGATCATACAGCGCGTGTCCATTCTTTGTCTCTCACGATGTCTTCGTCTTTCTTTGTGTTTCTTATGTTTTGAATGATGCTTGTTGTATGGCGCTTGAGATCGAGAGCTGCTTGGCAAAGTCAGAGGTGACGACGCTTGGAACTTTTGATGATTCCCATCGCCGAATATTGAGAAAACACGATCGTCTTTGAAAGCAGATTCTTTAAGTATCCCACGACCTTCTTGATCTTCTTGTTTTACGAATGGCAATGAAGCCTTTCCATTCTTACTGATGCTGCTCGTCCACGATCCCATCGTTGGTGATGGCGTGGCCGGATGTTTGTTCTTCGACGCGAGAATGTATCCAACGAATGATTTTGATTTCTTAGCGACAATTGTTTCCGTTGCTTGCTTCTCAACGATGTGCTTGTTAGGAATATTAAACTTCCTCTTTGATCTCTCGTTCGTGCTTCCTTCGCCATCATCTTTACTTCCAGAATCTGTATCACTCGATAGCTTTGGAATATCAACGATGCTATCAGAGTTCGAGGAAGTCGAGAACGATGGTGATAATGCTGGGATAATACTAAACTTAAGCGGACTCGATTCACCGAGATAAGAACTTTTTGGAGTCTTGTTCTGCTCACACGATGAAGAGGATGATGATGAGTCTTTCTCATTGACATCTGGTGTGGTTTTAATCTGTTTCAGTTCACGTCTCTTCTCTTCCAACTGACGAGTGATGTTAGCCAACTTTTCCTTCATGTCATTCTCCATCAATCGGCAAACATCATCGACAGATGTGAGCGGTAAATTGTCGAATTTGGTTTTAACACGCTTCAGTGAAGCTGCCATTTCACCCTTCAGGTCATCGTCGCGCTCTTCGGACGTCGAGTGCTTGCGTTTTTTCACTTTTTTCTCATCTTTATGTTTTGATTTTTTGCTCGATTTCATTTTATGCTTTCGCTTTTTCACTTGCAGCTCTGAATCATCGTTTGAAGGCGACGGTTCTTGATTTTGAAAATCTTCTTCAAGTCGCTGCTCAGCTAGAGCGCACAGTAAGTTCAATCCGCCAAGATCTTCAGGTATTCCTTTTGGGATTGAAGTAACGACAAGATGATGCTTCTCATCGATAGGCTCTTGAATTGGCGGAGTAATTGTAGTTGACGCTATCGTCGGACACGTAATTTGAAGCTCTTGTGGCTCTTGTTTGATTATTTTCTTCTGGAAGACGTCAATGCTGTTCGATAAAAGTTGAAGTCCACTCAAATCGACGGGCTCGCGTTGTTCTTCAACTTGATTTGTTTCTACTCCATTCTCTTCATCCTTTGAACCTTCATGCATTGAGTTGTCAGGAGACTCACTTTGTTTCTTGATAATTATCAACGACGATGAAGTCACACTTGTGTCAGGTACACTCTCTCGATGTTCCAAAGTCTCTTCTCGCGTAATTTCAGGTTCATTTACGATCGGTTTTTCCACAGGAGAGTGGTGATCTTGACTCTCCTCCTCTTCATACTCAGCCGAGTTAGATTCTGGAATATCATCGTGTCCACTGGTGTTGTCATCTTCGCTCATCACTGGGGACGTTTGAATATTTGCATCTTGGACTTCAGGGGGACAAGATGATGGCACAACATTATAACTTATTTGATTGCAGATATCACTTTGATTTGTGGAATGTGAAGATGTTGTTAACTGGAGTGGAGGCGGCGACATTTGATGTCGACAATCGGCTGATTCTATCATCGTAGAGATCGACGAAGATTGGTGGGCGGGTTGCGGAGCAATTTGAATCAAACCTGGATGATGTTGATAAAAGAGTTGACCACTCAAATCTGACGGAGTTTGAACCGCTGTTGCTGTGTGCATAGATTTGTCGTGATCATACATTGAAGTCGGTTGATGATGAGCTTGGTGGTGGTTGATAGTATCTTCGAGTTTTATGAGAGCGTGACCCGACATGGGCATTGGGACGTTTGTCGTTTGTTGCGTTGTGCATTTTGTACGTTTTGTGTCGGATGTCAAAGCAACCAGTCGAGTGCTGTGAGTTGATGTGTGCTGTAAGTGAGACTAGAAAAACAAAAAAGTGTTATCAGGTTAATCTAAAAGGTATATAAAGATAAAACTCACCTGATGCAGAGTCGTGCTGGCTGTTAAGTAGTCAGATCCTAGCAAAGCTAAAGGAGGAGGTTGCAGACTTTGCTGAAGCGGCGGCAGAAGAAGGTGAGGCGGTTGCATGCCGTTCTGTCCCGACTGCTGATATGTTGACATGTGAGGCCATACGAGTGCTTGTGGAATTGGTTCTATGCAAGAGATATTGATTTTATCTAATGTAACTTCATTTCGGAGATTTTATTGTTTTTTTTTTAAATTAAGCGCATGAATGTGTTTTTGTGTGGTGTGTGTGTGTGTTTGCGATTGCATAAAATTTCGAATGTGTAAAGGAAAAAAAAAGAAAAAAGAAAAAATATGTTAAATGAGTAATAAGCGACTAAAATTAGTTTAAAAATGTAAGTAAGGCGTTCAACCGCTAAACAAAAACAGTTTTGTTTTCGTTTAATGTTTGATCGACCCACATCGTGAAGGTTTCTTCTAATTACTCCCATTATCCAATTCATGACAGAAAACAAAAATATTTTGAGAACTGAGATCCAATTAAAACTAAAATATTTTAAAAGCTTTGTAATTCAAACGAGCTTAATGTGGTTTTCATGTTGTGTATTGTAAGAAATAATAAAAAATGGAATTATAAATTAAGTTAAGCGTAAGTAAACATCTCATTTGATGGTCAAAAGTAGAAGACCCGGAATCCACTGATTTAATTATGTCTTGAAGCCAAATAAAAGTAAAGTTCTTACCGATCGTTGTTGCTGCAGGCAGGAACAGAAATTGCCCTGTTGATGGATCACGAACTAACTGAAAGCCAACAGGCGGTGGTAAAGAAGACATTTCCATTGGCATCGCTGAAATGGGCACAAGAAATTAAATAAATTAATGTGAACTGGCGGAAAGTTTCATTTCTAGCGATTTGGCTGACACGAGACTCATCGAGATGGTTGAAAGCCAAGATGGTTGTTTTTATGGCTTCAATTAAAGCCACGCAGAGCATTCAATTAGAGCACGAGGATCGTTAAACTTCTGTTAAAATTTATGAGAAACTTCTAGGTTTGAGATTATACAACTTTTCAGAGTTATTCTCAAAACTATTGCATAAGAATTGTTTCATAAATTTGAAATTAAATTCTTGACATGAATTAACTTTGAAAATCACTAAATATTTAAGTTTTACTAAACATTAATTTTTCTTGTTACATTCTTTCTCGTCTTTCCCGCTTTTCTCGAATTTCTATTGGTTCCGAAGTGAATTCGTGTGCTCATTGGCTGTTGAAGGGAAAAGAGGCGTTGCGACCGCCCTCGATTTTGTTTTCCATTCACATAAAATTTTATATTCGTAAAAACATTTTAACGACTCAATGGCAATTTGCAATTTTACGATTTCTCCAAGAACTTCTTTCTAAGAACTCGCAAATTAAAAGTCAAAGACAGAGTTTATTGCATAAGTTCTCGTTTGACGAGAGCAGTAATTTCGAAATTGATTGTCGCTAGCAAATTGGAAGATGATGAATAATTTTCAGCTCGAATTAATAATCTCAACGCCTATTGGATGATTGATTGATGGATTTTCGAGGGAACTTTTCCTATGATTATCAAATTAATCTTCCTTATGACTTCATGAAAATTCAAAATTGCTGGATCAATATTTTCAATTAAAATTTTAACTCTTAAATTGAGAAGTTGGTTTAGTAAATATTTGCGACATAACAACAGTCACCAGTGGGTTCTCTAGTGAAAGTTCATCCGCCACACCCAGAGAGTCACCGAGTAAAGTTCAACACGATTTTCTGCTGCGATAGCCTCGACTGCACTGCTCCGTGCATCTCACGTTAATTAATTCCCATTTCCTCTTGAATCACTTCAGATTTTTAACCAGTTGCCACTGATTATTATTATTTTTTCCTTTGCTGCCGTCTTTGCTGCTACACGAGAGCTCGAGGAGAGTCGAGAGTGAACACGTAAAAGCGAAATCAGCCTTGAATGCATGCAAACTACAAATTTGCATAATTCCTTAGCACGACACACCGTCATGTGTCTCTGTGCAGAGATTTTGGTTTCAATTGCGGTGAGGACCGAAACTAGAGAAATTTTATCATAAAACTGCTGGTTTATTAAATTTTGGATTAACTTATAAATTCCCTTTTCTTAATTTGAATAAGAAACTTCCCAGAAAATCGTTAAAAGATTAAAACTTTAAGGTTTAATTCCAGGAATGTCCGGTCATCATCCCTTTCGCTTCCAACCTAGCCACTGAAATTCACCAGTGACGAAAAACATAATGAACAACGGCGATATTTCATTTCATGCTCGTTAGTTTGGCTTCTTGTTTCGCGGAATTCCAATGAAGCACGAAATAGCGTTAGCCGTTGTTTCTCTTAAGTTTCGCATGTTTTTTCTGTTGTATCATCGTCATAAATAAATTAGTGAATTCACATGTGTGTGCCACAGCCTTGTGAACGACGTTTGAAGCTGGAGAAATCTTCTGCGATGGATTAGGGACGAGAGAAATGATTAATGAAACATCCAGATATTTTCTCCCGTTGTTTACACAATTTTATAGTTTGCCATTAACGCTCGAATTGTTCTCAGTATTTGATTAATAATTCTTCGTTAACAGCGATTTTCTTAGGGGAAAACAAAGCTTCACTCATATCTAGACTTCATTTATCAAACAAAAAAACTTTAAAGAAAAACATTTAACGTGAAAATTCGTCTCGACAAATTTGAATTGAAATTTTATTTATGCTCTCAGCAAAAGCTTTCTCAACAAGAAGAGTTCTACGAGAGTCTGCACGAGTCTCAGTGACTGAACAGATAATACCCCTTGACTCATTCGCGAACAATAAATTAAAAACAACAACAGCAAACACAAGTGAACAACTCTCCTCGTCGTCTTACTTAAAGAGCATTGTGGAAACGAGAGAAGAAAGAATAAAACATTTTCGCGTATAAAGTTTCATTAATCAAGATTCTCTGCTGTTGCTCCTTTTGCAAAAAAATAAGAACGAAAGAAAACCCCACTCAAACTACACACACTCGAGTCTCATGGCATTATAAAATTAATCGTAAGCCTGTTTCGTCTCTTTTCCTCTTGCATGAGGTGGGAGATGTTGGGAAAGCGGGAGACGCAAAGGGCAACTTTACATAAGAATAGTTGAATGATTATCATATTTATTTAAGACGCTTTTTTTCTCCTTCTTTGTTTATTTTCTAAAGACAGTTCCACGAACGAATATGTATGAGGCGAGAGAAACGAGTTTAGTCGACTCTGTCGGTGTGGGAAATATGAATGCATATTGCTAAGTACTTTTGTGCAATTCTTGTTTGTCTCTGATGTTTTATGAAGAATTGTCAGTGACCTGGAAGTCACCAGGTCAAGAAATTACTCTCCGAGCTGTTCAAATGAAATTGTAATGTCAAGCCCGAGCTTTCCAGGTCATTGGAGAATTGAAAACTACACAAAAACAGTCTACGAAGAAAGATTTATTTTTGCGAGAATGTGGCGCATAAAAAGCAACCGAGAGAGTACGAAAGTCAGCAGAAAGATTAATGGACGCTATTCCAGGCTTGTCAGTCTTACTTCGGAGAATTCTCTATCCAACAAAACCTGCTAATGACCGCAGCTTAAAAGTTTAGCTTTGCGCGAGATCTGGAGACGAAAAAAAAACCGAGATCTTGATCTACTCAACTACATGGTCGTCAGTCTGGTTTGTTTTGGCTTTCAACCAAGATGTCTCATTTGCTACCGTTTCACGTTGAAGCGATAGAGATAAAAAAGAATGAACTTACTTGGATATTGGAAGAGCGTGGGTGGCGTTCGATTCTGAGTCATCGCGACGCTCTGATGATTCTGGTGCATGACATCACTCACACTCAGCGGTATCGTCGTCGTTCCTGTGAAAAACATGTTTTGGCTCAAGTTGTGGCTCAAGTTCGGCGTCGTTGTGCATCCTAATTATTTTCAACGCAACATTGATTGCCAATTGAAGTGCAAATGATGACGATGATGTCGATTGATGAATGATGATGGAGGAAAAAAGAGAAAAAATAATCATAAAATCAAATCAACATAAATTTCCATGAAACAACAGAAAAATCCGACAAGAAAAAAAAGGGCGAACGCAGAAAAAAATAAACATCAACTTAATTAAAATCTAATAAGTTTAAATCTCTCGCGATGGTTGTTGTCAGTGAAAAGAAATTTTTTAGGGTGGCATTAGATAAAAAGGCCGAAAATTCTGCGGGATCTTAAATTGGGAACAATTATGACACTTTTTTTGATGTCAACCGAATTGAAATTGATTTAATTGAACCGGAAAAGCTTCTCTCCCTCTCCCTTCTCGTCTGATTGAATGAAGACATCAGAAAGAATGTCGTCATTGTTGTCCCAATTTTCCGTGAATTACTCATTCCATCAACGTTCGCGCGAAAGAAACGGAAAGTCCCTCGTGGGGTGAATGAAACTTTCTTTTTAAATTAATGAAATTGCTCTTCGGAGAGCAGTCCGATGAGTGAGTTTGGGAGGGGACGAACGATGAGTGAGGTGAAGGAAGTAAAAATAAAATTGATGATTTTTCTATTTCTTTCAGAGTTATTATCTTGATGAACGTTTCTTCAATGAATGATATTTAATGATGATGATGAAGTGTTTCAAACTTTTTCGTTGAAAGTATAAACTAAGCTAAATCATTTATTTCAGAGCGAAAAGCTCAAATGGACTCCAGAGATTCATCTAAGATAATCAAGTGGCGTCAAACTCACCCAAATCGGCCAAGCCGAGACTGAATCTGTTCAAATCCTTCGACTGTAATTGCGGAAGGCTTGTTGTTGTCTCTTGTAAACGTTGGCGACCAACAGCAATGCCAATTGGGATCGCAGCACCTGCTATGAACGAGTTTTTCCCAGAGCGAGGAAAAAAGGATTACAATTAGCAATGAGAAAAAATAATTTTCGGTCGGCAATAAAAAAAAAAGGTTTTTCTTGAACTTACCGTTGTTTTGTTGTCCACCGCTGGTGATATTCGAATCCATACTCGAAGAGATGGAGGCGAGAGACGATGACGAGGTTGTTGTTGGAGATTTTTGCTCGATTTTAATGATTGCCGGCGTTCCAGAGAAAGAGGTCGTCGCAATGAGATTGTTCGACGTTGTTACCTCAGACACTTGACATGGCTCGCGCTTAATTTGAAGAAGAGTTGCGGTCGTGTGTGTTGTCGTGTCAGCTGACGGACAATTACCGTAACTACTTGCAATTGAACAGTTTACATTATTTTGAAGCTGCTGAAGAGCTTGGTTCCATGTGAGTGGCAACGTGCGACTACAACCTGTTCCTCCGTGCGTCTCCACCTTTGTGTCGTTAGTTGTTTTACTCTGATGCTGTTGATGTAAACTTAAGATGCATTCGTTGATATTCTTATTTGCTTTAGCGACTTTAGGTCCTCGTTTATTTGTACTGGAGGTTTTAGTCGATGAAGTTGACGAAGTAGAACTTCCCGAATGATTCTTCTCCGTCTTAATTGCAGACGTCGTTGTGTAGTTAGTCACAGGAAGGTTAATTTGAAGCGGCTCAATCAATGATCCCGACTCCCACTTTCCATAACTTGCTTCGAGTTTCTTATGCTGAGTAGGAGCTGCTGTCGAAACGGAAGCGGACGTCGTGCAATTGATGAAGTCTGCTGTGTGCGATTGGACGAAAATGCTGCTGTTTGCCTGCAAATGATGGAGAGTGTGAGTTAGAACTTTACCATAATATGGATTAAATTGAAGTTCCACGTCAGAACGCGACGCAATTTTCATGGTGATGTCTATAGAATTTATAAAAGTACCCGAAAAATGCTCGCATAAAAAATGATGAGCTGGAACATTGTTCGACGGCGATGGGGGTAGGAAGGAGGAAAGAATGAATTTGATGCGATGCTCATGGGGGAGCCAAACGATAGAAGGGAGAGAAAAGCCGACGAGACACGGAGAAACGGGAGAGGTGGCAATGATTCCGTGCAAGCAGAGAACGTGACTATTCTGTTGTGTAAGAAATTATGTGATGAATTCTTTTTTTTTGCAGCCGACTCGACGGGGAAATTTGCAAATCACATCAAATCAGTAGAACAATGATGAGGAACAATGATTTATTGACGCGACTGACGAGTTGTCGGAAGTTAAGAAGTTTTCCCTAACTTTCAAGAAAGTTCTCCGTAAAAAATTGCCGTCTTTTATGAACTAATGGATCTTCCTTCTTTCAACGATTCCTCTTTTTTTTGCTTAAGGAATTGGCAATTTCTCATGCAACGCTGTCAAGGATCATGACATTCTGATGTGCCTGATGTAATCAGTTTTTCTTTCAACCAAGAGAATTGATCAACTTACTTGACTGAATGCGAGAGCTCCAGAATTCCAATTTTTTACCAACTCAAATGGCAAAGTAGGGATAAACGGTGAATTGTTGTTGCTCTGCAATGGCGCGTAGCTTGGTGCGAAGAAGCTGGAGTCGCTTATTGGGACAGTGTCTGCAAAGATAAATAAACAAGAATTATTGATCGGAATTCATAAATTTCAAGATTCTTGCCGCATCGCCGGTCGGATTAGCCGAGAATGCATCGAGAGAGTCGAGGGCTGTCATTGCCAGGCAGAAAGATTCATAGTTTCATGACAATTCCTTTAATACAAACATTTCATTTCACCCTAGACTGAGCATTCTATAGACTCAAACATTATTCACGAAATCTCCAAGTAAAGATCTCTCTCGAGTTTTAAACTTTTTTTTCATCTCGTTTCTTTCGTTCGCCTTAAAGAAAAATTTATTGCTGCTCTTATTGTTTTCTTTAACAATGATTTAAACGACATTGCGTGTGTGTGTGCTTGCTTTGAAGAAGGAAGGCTTACAAACTCCCGCTCAATCACATACACTCTTCCTCGTAAGGCGATATTATATCATTTTCCACTCGAATAGATTTCTTAACTTTGCTTGTCGTTCATGAATCTCGCTCCTTCGCTCTCATCCGTTGTTGTTTTAATTCGTAGAATTTCTTAAGTCTTTTACGTCGTTTGTTATTTATTCTCCTTCTTTGCTTTGAGAAGTTAAGTTTGTGTTAGTCAAACTTTTTTTTCTGTTCGGTTCAATAAGAATAGCTCGTCATAGGAGACTTTAAAATCTCGAGGACTTGCTAAAAGAAATTCCAGTTCGTTGCGAAAGTGAGGAGGAGAAATTAATATTATACAACAATATACATGTCGCTTGCCACATTAGTCAATTCTCCTCTGTCGACAACATCTCCACTGACACGTAGCAGAGAACAGACTCGAAATTAATTTTGCAGGAAGAAAGAAAGTCATTGAAACATTCCATTCGGGAGTAAACGCAGTTAATTATGCAATTCCTATTCGTTCCGAGTTTGCGGGGATATCCAGTGACCTGCTGAGTGAAGGATGAACTCAATGAACAGAGTTTCAGGTCAACGTCGCTTCTTTAGGTCATTGACAACACCCTCGAACAAGCTGTACCCGATGTTCGATGCATTAGAGTTATAATTCATCAATTATTAATGAGCGCTTAGATTATCGAAAAGCGAAGAACCCCATTCACGTTTCCATGTTAGAAGCCCACTCAAACAAACTGCAGACTGAAGACTTAAATACTTTTAATTAGTGCTTTGCCATTGCTAAAACTTTTTTCCATATTCGCGATAAACATCGACAGAGAGTTTCTAATTTCTCTCGCTCACTTCGTGAAGTGAATTTGTTCGAGGAAAAATTATTATTATTATGCAAATGATGCGAGAAACTTTGCGTTTCATTTCTGCACACACACAATAATTCATTGAATTTTATGCTCTTTTGCTTGGCTATTATTGCTCATTATAGTATAACGAAGAAATTTTGTATGCCACGCTGCTCGTGTAATTTCGTTGCGTTTTTATCGGCAAACGAATTCTTGAAATTGCACTCGCTCGCAAAAAAGGAATAAATTATCTTAAACTATTCGAACAATTGCTGAAGGGTCAACGGAGGTGAGCTCAATGTGGTTTGACGAAAAGGCTCTTCGTGCGGTTTCAACTGACAGACTTTTAGGAGAAGGGCACACGCATTCAGTTTTCACACCATTGTGCTTGCAATCGGAGTCGATCGATCGATAAAAATGCGTCGTTGATGCATATCGCATGCGACCTGACCGAAAAGACACGCAACACTGCGCACGGCAGCTCAATGCACTGCCGACTCTGATTGATGAACTAGCTTTTCGCAAAGAAGTTCTCAACTGAGATTGTAATCAAAGTTAACTCTCATCAAAATATTTTATTCAGTGACCGAGTGGGAAAGAAAGTTTCGCTTAGTTTAATTTCATTTAATCTTTTTAAATAAAATCTCTCGACGAGAAAAAGTTGCTTTCGTGGTGAAATATAAATTTCAATATTAAACTTTGAGTAGATTTGCAATTGCTTGATGTGCATTGTTGCAAGAGAGAATGCGATGAAGATTGAGTGATAAAGATTCCTTTTTTCACTTGTTGCTCATCATGAGCGCAAGGTGTTCGCTCAGCGACGGCAATTTCACTTAGTTTCCTCGTTCAGATTGCTAAAGAGATTATGCTTGCCAGATTCGCAAAGCTCTTGTTGACTGTGCGCGCATTAAAAAGTTGGAATAAATTTGATATTAATGCTATTAATTTATACTGATTTCCCCCTCTCCCCTTAGCACAGTGAAACGAGATATTTACGGTGATGTGCTTGACGTAGAAAGGAATTAATTCATTAATTGAGTTTCACGAAAAAAAAAGAAGAGAATTTATTCCCATCGGCACTTTCTTGCTGATGTTTGCAATCACTAAATGCAAATTTTGTGTCGACTGCGTAGTTTATATCGAAAACACAAACTGATACACGAAAGAACATCGTTTCTCCCCTTAGCGCGTAATGATCGTGGAAAGATTAATTAAAATTCACCGCTATCCTATTTATCTCCATTACCGTCTATTACAAATGTGGAGCTTTAAATTCTCAGCGAAGTTTTTATTCGTTGAAAAAAGTTTTCCACTTTTTCATTTTCACCCTCGACTCCTCCATAAACAATTTTAAAATTAAAATTATCCAAATTTCCATTCATGCACACCGAGCTTCAGATTAAAGCCGAAACCAACAACAAATTGCTGACGATGATATAATCGCTGAAATTGGGTCAAAATTGGCAATGGCCTGGTTTGTGCAGTTTTTTTCCTCTCTCGTCTCTAAAAATAGCGAGCGAAGCCTTTGTTCTTCAGAAAAATTTAATTTCATTTTTTTCGTGCCTTCGCTTCATTGTCAATTCCATAATTTATCGGGAGATCTGAAGCTACAGATAGTCACCGGAACTCTATAATGGTTGCACAGCGAATGAAAAAACAATAACAACGGAATAAATATAATTTCCTCCAAGAGCTCGCTTTCTAGCTGAAACATAAACAAAAAGGTTCCCGGGTCGCGAAAAACTTTAAATGCAAACATCGTCATCATATTTAAAACGTAGCAGCATCGATTGCAAAAATGGCTTTGAATCATTCAATACATTTCGATGCTGACGAGCGTAAATACATTTTACTGTTTAGCTTTGCACGTTCGACGGTGCCGCTCTTGTTGTTGCTTTACAAATTCACTTCTGTCTTTAAAATATTTAGCGTTATTATCAGATAAAAGGAAAACCTTTCAAATCATGACAGTTCTCTTGGTGATATTGCGCTTCAGCTCACATGCTCACATCGAAATACAAATTTCGTGCTTGAAATACTGAAAAGAAGTTTCGATGAGACAATTAGATTCTAAAAGGCTTTTCTGGAATTTTCCGAATAAAATTTAAATTCTCAAAACTTTCAGAAGCAACTCTGATTCAATTCAAATCGAAAATGCATTCACGATGAAAATAAACTTCAGGTAGAGTGAGTTTTTCTGTTTTTATTATTTCTTTGTGCTGCTCGCTCGACGAAGAGTTCAAGAGTCTCGATTGATAGAGAACGAAAGAGACAATGAAAGGAAACGCTTCAATGCTATACGGGGAGGTCTAATGAATAGATGCATGAGCTGCCTCAACCGATTTGATAGCGATCAAGTTCAAAGACAAACTCCAGAGACACAGCAGAGGCTGAAAGTTCCATTGATCTGCTTCAGATAATTAATTGCGCACATATTGATTTTGTGATTTTGTTTAATGGTTAATGAAAATTTGTATGTGTGGGGAGCCTTTGATTCGAGCACTATAAACAGATGCTAAGCAGTCGAGCTCTTCATTGCTTGGAAATTGATTAAAGCATGAAATGGCGCTTGAGTAAACAAATGTAGATGAAGAAAGTTTCGGATTGCATTGAAAGTAAATGCAAACAACACATTTTGGGGAAAGGAAGGAGCTTCAAACTTCAAGCCGTTTGTTTGTATATTGAGCTTAGATGTTAGTACCAGGGAGAAACTTTAATGATATGCAAAGTGAGAAGACAAAAGACAAAATAATTTCGCAATGTTTTAATTAAAAGGAAATCGTCGGAGTTCTTCGTTTTCACGTCGCGCTTTTGTTTACATTTTAACGTTATCGCAGGAAACTTGGAAACGTTCTTTATTAAAAAAGAAATTGTTTGTTGTATAAACTTCATGCTTTACGTTGTGGGCGATGAGTGTAAAATGCAAAAGTTCATCGATTTCGCAACGAAACGAACAAACAAAAAATTATTTTTCCATCCAACAACGAAATTGAGTTTTCCATTAAGAAAACATGGCACTCGGCTGTTGATAAATAAATATTTTTCCACTCTTTACGGCTTGCTTCCCTGGCAATGCCCTCTAGCCTCTCGCAATTATGTTAAGTAGGAAACATCGTCTTGGGTACTCACACTCTCCGCCGTTGGTTTGAAATGTCGTCGCTGTCGGCCAAATTCCACGACCGAATTGAGATTGATGTTGTTGTTGATTGTTGTTAGTTGACCCAGCGGCGTTACCAGCAGCAGATGGTCCGAGGAACCTTGCTCCATTACCTAACATGCTCTAAAGCCCCCTTCTAGAGTGGCAAGCTGCAATGAAAGCAAAAAGGAATGGAACTGTTAACAATTACGTTTCTCCATAGCAAATTAAATATTCTTCATCACAATAAGCATATAAATATTTCCTAATCAAATAATAATCATAAAAAGGTCGCCTTATGAGTCGGAGAGGCAAATAATAGTTGATGCTGCCCATTATGCTCAATAAAATTTATGTAAAGTGAAAGGGACGCACAACAAATAAATGCTGGAGGAAGAAACTTTTCCCGGCATATCCGAGATGTGTATACAAAGTATTTTCATTGTTGAAACCTGAAAAATGTTCGAGGCAACGCTCCGGCTAGGAAGTGGAACAGTTTTCCCAAAAAAAACATGAGAAAAAGTCTTTTGTTTGGCTTCGTGTCTTGCACCCTCGAAGCTGGTCAGGAGAATTCAAAATACAAAGAACCAACATTAGTCGGCAACTAAACCTCCACACAGACGAAGGAATCAACAGAAATTATTTCGAGACCGAAAAGAAAAGTCGTTGCGTGGGGCTTCTCACTTTGCTCTCCCGTGTGCTTCTCGAAACAAATTGCTTGAAAGAAGCGAGCGAGCTGTTTGCTCAGTGGATCAAGTCGGAAATTTGTTATATTTGAGGATTCAGAGAGTTTGGGTGAATAATTTTGGAGGATTTTCGACACGAGATTCATTTTCGACGCGAGAGCGAAAGGTTTCTCTTCGACGAGGGTGCTCGAGAGATATTTCATTATTTTTTTCTCATTCGGCTGCGAAAATCCCTTGCAAATATAGCGCGTCATGTGCTACATTTCACATGTTGTTATTTTTCCGGAGTCGCTTTTGTGCAGTTTTCGAGTGTGCGCGCATCGGGGAAGAACATCGGAGAACATCTTTCACTCTCACTGAGCGCTTCGCTTATTTTTTTCATCGCCTGAAGGGCAAAGCGAAGCAATTTTCTTTTTCTGTGCATTTCCTTTTCGCCATGGCAAACGGAGATTATTGAACTTTATAGTTTTCTAGCTGGCAATATCCTTGGAAATCACTCTTCCCTCGGAGCAATTTTCTTTGATTTCTTCTTCACTTCTTCTTCGTTTCAAAACAACAAACATTTCGTGTACTGAGTTGGTATTGTGTGAATATTTATTTTGATGTTTCGCTAGTCGTGGAGAAGATGTTTTGACGGATGAATCTTAGCAACCAAGATGAAAGTGTGACGACATTAAGAAATGTTTATGAAAGAAACTTCGTCTTCTGTGCAATTAACTAAACCACAATTGAAAACCACATTTATGGAGCTGGCAGAGACGTCGAGACTTCTGGCGGCGCAACAATGAAACGTTTAGACAGCAAACTAGATTTCCAAGAATAATTGTCATTTCATAATTCAATTTCAGGATCATACAAAGCAGAAATTCATTTTAAAAAGTTTTCATCACGGTTGAGAAATTTATTTTCTGCTCATTCATCGCTTTGAAGAGCTCTTTTGAACGGAATACATTACAGCATCAGCAGCAGCCGTAATGGTAGAGTGCTGTGTGCTAAAAAACGATTTTATGCTAATTAGGGGACCACTTTTGGACAGCGCGGATGGAATTGAAGAATCACATTCACAACCGTTCATACAATAAATCATTAGGAAAGGGCAAACGTCGAGAGAAGCGAGCAAAGCGCGAGTGGAGAAGAAGTGCAATTATTTATTGCAAATGTTTGTCTTCAACGTAGGGCTGATGAGTCTCGGTCGCATCTCTCCAACACCTGAACAATAAACATTCTTCCTTGAATCACGAAAAATAAAAGGCGATCACGTACTTGAGTCTCATACTTGCACACGAGGGAAAGAAAGAAACGAAAGAAGAAGTAACAACCAAACGTGTGTTAATTAATTTAATTTGTTTGTTATTTATTTAGCCTTTCTGCCTCCTTCCAAGTCGTTGAAGGCATTTAACTCTTTGGCATGTTTATTTTCGCAAGTTTTTTTTAGGGATTTTTATTCGGAGAAGAAAGCTGAGACTGTTTACTGAAAACTTCTTAGAAAAGCCTTTCAGTATGATCGTTCTCGAGTTACTCTAACTCTTGTAAAAACACTCTTTTCCACTTCAGTAACTTGAGCGTCTTTGGAAAATAATTTTCGCCTATGACTTATCGATAATCATTTCCGTGTTGAGGATTTAAATGCCGAAGAAATTCTCCATCAAAGTGAGAGACGATAAATGTTTGTGGCCACACAAGAATCTTCTGATACTTGACTCCACGTCTAGAGTATTTAATTTCGTTTTCATCTTGTTGAGTCAAGTCATTGCGAATCATTGAAAACATCTCTTAAATTGAAATTTCATTAACCGAAAAAAAATAACTTTTCCGGGATGAAAAATTATTTGAAATGTAAGCAACATTTGTTTGGCGGGAGTCGACAGACGAGTTGTTCCTAACGCTCTCTGACTTTATTAATGTTTCATGTAGCAAACATTCTACAGAATTAGGGGGCACGGCTTTTTATGGAGAGAATTTTTAATGTTTAAATCCATTATGTGTCCATTGAGTGAACTTTTTTGTATTCAGCTCGTTGCGAAATTAAAGCCGTTTGGAAAGTTTCGCCCGGCAACAGCTGGAAGCACCAGCAAAGTTTGCTCTTGAGCAGAGAACAATAAAGATGTAAATTAAACATGCATTTGCATAATCCACCTAGCGTTGAACATTAGAGTGAAAAATTGCAAACAGTTTTCAGCGCCTACACGAAGCCACTTCATCGATCGCCCCGTTGTACGAACGCTTCGAGTCATAAACAATCAACGCCATAAAATATGAAATGAGACGACTGCCATCGACTGAGAAGGAGAAAATATTTCATTTCAATTTTACAGGCTTGACATGAGACGATTCAAGTAATTCAATAATTGGCTCGACTGCTCGACTCACGATAAAAATATCTTGTCTCTCTCATCGACCAGAACTAATTGAGTTTATTTTATTTCGTTGTCTTCTGTTCTCCTCATGAGAAATCAGCCGGTCCCGTGTCGAGGATCATCACAAATGAGGTCGGGTTGGACGAGTTAGTTTTACAACTCTTAATTGTCGACGGTCGTAACAGAAATGAGACCAAATAACCTGAAACAGCTTTCTCTATCGAAATATTCGTTTCTTCTCTCTTCCTCGTGTCCATTGTTCCATTGAGGGACTGGAACATTGTGCGACTAATCTCAAGATTAAGTAGATTTAAAATGAGATCAATTATTTCTTTATTTTATTTCCCTTTTGGCTCACTTTAAACGAGGGGACCGAAGGGACGTGTGCGTCCTTCCTTTTGTTCTCAGTCAATTCCCTGTTTAAATGTCCGTCACTTTACTAAGAATGAAGTAATTGAAATTCATAGAAACCAGTCTCTTTTCATAATTACATCAAACAATTAATGAATGAACGACCGATCTACTCGGAAAAAAGGCAAAGACTGTGTGTAAGAAACAGAAGAAGGAAGGAACATAAAAAGCCAAAAGTCAGTTTGAGCCAATTCTTTTCACCGCCGGGTAATTTTTCTATGTTGGGGGACGCTGGTGGTTTTTGGTTGTTGTCATTTGTCTGTCCGGGAGGGAAAGACAGAAAGAAATTTTCTGATGTGATTAAAAGTGCGGTGTGTGCGTGTCTGATGTGAAGGAGGGAACGGAGTAAATTAAAGACCATTTACAAGACTTGAATGACAAGGGAAATGTCATTCGAGCCAATTATGAGATTTCGTCCGTCTGCTTCTCGCCCCACAATCATTTCCAGATTAATTTTCTTCCCTTCTGTAAACAAAAAAGTTTCGTCATGACGTCACTCGATTGTCATAACTCCCGTTCAACTGCCCAGTTGTTACAGCCAAATGTTGTAAAACAATAAAAAGCAAAATAATTCTCACTGCTTTCGCTTTTTATTTCTTTCTCGCAATTGCCAAACCGCTTTTCCCCGAACGACGGCATTCATGACTAGGTGCTAACCGTTAATCTTCTCTCTCTCTATAAGTCTCAGTTGTAATGGTCGAACTTTTCTCTCGCCCATGTTCCATAAATGGCATCGAGCGAGGAGAAAAATATCCATTCTGAATTATCAGCGAGTGGAAGAACGTTTTTTCTTCATTCATTCGCAAATCGCTTGCAAAATAGAATTTAATAAAGCTTCGGTTGGGGGCCGAAAATTTCATGTAAAAATTTTATTCCTACACAGGTTTTTCTTTTATCTCATAATGAACTTATCTGTCGTGAAGCGGAGAGCAATGAAAAAGAGAAATCCTATCTATTAATGCTTTCCACCTCCCACCCATTCGCGAGTCTTGCTGAGCTGCCGGTAACGTCTCCTTCCCCCCAATCTAACGTTCTTTATTATTCATTCACTTTCGGGGGTTCATATCGGTGAATGTAAGTTGGAACACGTTTTTATATTAAAATAATTTTTTATGTATTTACATCTACAGTGAGCTCTCTCCTACGTGTGTGTACCAAACATGATGTAACAGATGCGCACGACATGAGACTCTCTCTCCCTTTTCGGATTCCCTTCGCCGGCATCATCAAATGATCCATAATTTTAACATTATGGGAACGAATTGAAGAGCGAAATCATCATAAGTGAGATTAAACTGTAAATAATGTTCTTCTTGTTCCGAGTTTCGCTTTTTTTTCGCGAGATTCGTGTGGATGTAGTCATCGATATTCTTTCTCTTCTTCGCTCTTCCAATTTAATATATTTTTGAGCTTTCATTCTGTTCTGCTTTTTTCAAGCGAATTCATAAATGAAATTTGCATATTTGACAGAACAAAACGAAACTGAAAAAAAGTTCCAAAGGATGAGCGAACGGGAATAGCGATATTGCATGTTTTTTGCTTATAAATAATAGGAAAGCGAAGTCAGAGAGCGCAATGGGATGTTGAGCATTACCCTATATGCAAAAACCTTAATTTAAATCTTCGGTTGTATAAACAACTTCTAAAACTGAATAATTTTAAGTTCATTTTGATATTCCTGGGAAATTCGTTGCTCAAGATTTAATAATTGCACAAACTTTTATTGAAAATTTAATTCAACCTGCTGGAAACATTTTGTTTTGTTCCAACTTTAAAAGCTACTTTTGGGATATTTTAGATCCGCAAAGCTGGCTCAAGCATCCCTTTGGAATGTACAATAAGAATATATTATTCAGAATTTAACATCGCTCGATGTATGAATGTTTTATCGAGCCATAAGAGATACGAGAGAGAAGACGATGGGCACACAATAAAAACGAAAAACGGGACCTGCTTGAAATTCTAAAAGTTTCACGAACTTTTTTATCCGATATTTGAGGAGAATCGAGAATCGAAGGTATAATTTTACATAAGCAATTACTCGACGAAAAGTTTTATATATTTTTCCGTGAACGAAGGGGATTTTAATGGCTCTGGAAAGTTAATGTAATCAATAAATAAAACTCGCCTAGGAACGAGAGATAAGAACCACATTCGAACAACGTTCAGCGGGGGGCAATCAATTAATGAAGTGCCAAACAGCATTAGATAATTAATCGACGATGCAGGAAAATAAAGAATTTGTGGAAGCCATAGCGACGACCCGAATGAAGAGTCTAATTGGATATTGTTTCGAAAGAATATTCCATTGCCAAATGACGTCATAAATTTCGATTAGTGGCGTCCGCAGTAGCAAACGCCGTCGGTAATATCAATTATTTTAAATATAAACTTCATCATTTGTTTGGTTAAAAGGCTCCGACCATAATTTCTAATTTAAGTTTTTATCAAACGAAATGACATTTAAAAACTCAAGAATTCGTAATCAAAGAAAACTAACTTTCTCTCGCCTTCAGTTGTGAGTTATAGATTGCAAATGAGCAAAATATGGAAAGCGAAAAATTATTCATTGCAAAGCGAAGAGAAAAACTTTATGGCAGAATAAAATCATCGGCTTTATATTAATTAAAAACATTCCTCAAATAAAATTTTACTACATTGCTTTCTCCCCTCGCCCCTTCACAGATGAAATTCCTGTCTCCAACTCCATTCCGAAAATTCCATCAATAAATTTATTCAATATGATAGAATAATTTTGCTTTCGAGCGAATGTTTCACATTGTTAAGCAAAGAACAAACTTCAAGAAGGAGATGGCAAACAGGCGAAGCCTCCTTCTGAACCGAATGTCCCCAACATCTCATAAAACAGAAAATTAATTATGTAAATACATCCATAGCATGCAATGTATGAGAAATGAAAGAACTCTCGAGCAATGAATTTTCATTTTGTGTCGACCATGGGCCAGTCACTTCTCTCTCGACGCCTGCTGCTGCAAACATTTATTTAAAGTGAAGAAGAGTTTCCATTTCGTTGTTGAAATATCTCCAATTTAAAAACTTCTATGTAAAAACTTCTCTCACTCTCAGGCGAATATGCAGAAGGTAAAAACAATTCGAAATAACATTTAATGTAGAAGAGGACGCATCATTCTCCTCTGTACTCTCGATGGGGTTGAAATGTAATTCGAGCAATTGAGACGTCTATTCATATTTCTACGAAAGTGTGCAGAGAGTTCTCCATTGACTCAATAATTTGCAAGTGAAAAAGAAAGGCTTTAAATTAACGAGATGAGATGAGTGAGGAGAAGAGGTGAGTGTAATGTAGGGTAAAGGTAACTGACAATGGCAAGGCAATAACAGAACGAGAAACGTCGGAAGCACATGAAACTTTAAAACCAATATTCGAAATCCATTCGTGTCATAGCTCTGGTTGGGAGGTGATGGAAACCGATACGTCGAACTCTGTTCGTGTACAGCTTTTTGGGGGAGAAATCTAATAACGAATTTTATGTGTGTCTCAACAACACAAGTTTGATCAGAAATTGGAAACATATGCTCGACAGTTTTTATGCGAATGTTGGCGCTTTAAACTTATTTTTTTTTATTATTCTGACGTGGGGATTGATGCGAATGATGCGAGTTTTGCACAAGGCAAATTCTGATCCCACACACACAGAATAGCAAACACACATATGGGTCTGATAACTCTATTTATAGCTTCTGGAATTATTACGAAACTCATAATAATATCGTTCGCTATAAATCGTTTGAATTCGTGGAGTGAGTGAGGCGGTTGTAGATGAATTTGTTCTCCTGTCGTAGATAATTCAAATGAGACATTTATATCGAGATTTATGGAGAGTGAGTAAGCGCATGTCTTTGATTAGATGCCCTCACACCTCTCGCCTCCTGGCCCGAGGTGACGTCATTAAACAAAATTTACAACACCACGGTCCACATTACTTGCTGAAATTACAAAATTTTAATGAGCTTTGTTCAGCAGAAATTCCATTTCGAAACTCAAGCCGTTCACTCCGCCCCATTTAAACGAAAACTGGCTTTGAAGACATAACAAAATGCGCAGCAGTTTTTATTGCACAATTCAACAGAAAAAAGTGCAATAAGCAAACGCACAAACACTCGCTTCGACTTCGTTCACACCACAAAAGTCCTCGTCTTAAATTTGCTCATTCATCAAGTTGTTGAGGCCGAGGGCGGCCAGAATCGAGAATGTTCGCTAAACGGTTTTTCATAGATTTTCCATTAAAAGAAAAACTTTTTATTTAAGTAGAAAACTTCTTTGTTTATTGTTAAACCGCGAGTTGAGTTAAAAATTATTTTAAAAGTCAATTCACGAGCTCAAGTTCTCTCTTGACTTTTAAAACAAACAAAAACTATTCACGAGTTGTCGCTGGCGGTGAAAAACATATTTTTGTCGGCTTCGTATCATTGTCTCGTGTGCTCTAGATTGAAACCTATTTTTGCAATGTAATATTGAAATATCGAGGCGAGTGGGGAGAGAATGTTTGCATCGTAAACGAGAAGCGGAAAGCCCGCCCAATATATCATTAATAGAACTTTCATTCTCGCTTCACAAACGATAGTTGAAACCGCTATCAATGTAGAAAAAGTTTTGTCCGGAAAATGTCGGAGCTTGCAATGTCAGAAAGATTAGCACGCTATGCACAAACGATGAGTCTCTGGAAGGAAACTTTCTCGTCGTCTATTCGCTTGCACCCTTTTCACGATCCTTGAACCATACTTTTGTGACAGAGTCGATTGAGAAGCCTGCTAGCTCCAAAAACTACAGAGCATTGTTAGCATTTCAAGTGAATCTGACAGCTCTTCTTCTTCTATAAGAAGTACACAGAGAGTTTCAATCAAAACCATCTGGAGCTCAGATAGTTTCTTGAATCCCATTAAAAATTAGAATCTTTTCTCTTTTCGTTTTAGCATTCATGAGCCGAAAGGAGTTTTGTTTAAAAGAAAACTTTGTAAAGTCAATTTGCACCTCATTTACTTCGAGAGAGCGAACTCGACAGGAGAATGGGAGTTTCAACTCCATCGAGTTTTCCCGTGTGCCGCTTTCATTGCCTCAAGTAAAACGACATTAAGAAACCTTCTTCACTTTTAACCCAAACTCTCGAAGGAGGACCGGGAAGAAGCAGCAATAAACACCCACTTTACTAATAAAAGGTTTAAATTCTCAGCAATCTCTGTCTTTGCCTAAAATAATTTGCATCTTTAATAGAAAAAATGCTTCGGCACTTTCAGTCTTAACTGATGGCTCGAAGGCCCGTTCCCCGTGTTTATCTCACTCCCCATTTAGTCTGTGATGCGAAGAACTTTTGCGACAAGTGGTTTGCTGCCTTTGCAGAAATGCCGCTCTAACTCCTTCTCCTCGCCGAAGCCTTCTTGTGTCGTGTCGCTTACGTTTCTACTCTCGGGGTCGTATTTTCATTAAATTATTTACATATTTCTCGTATAATCATATTCCATAACAAGTTATTTCTCTCCTTTCGTCTCATGATGAAACAACAATGAATTTACATACAGCAACACATAGATCGCTCGAGAGCTGAGAACAAGAAAGCGCGAAATCAGAAATTAGCAGAAGGAATTTTTTGTTCTTGCTTGAAAATGCGGAAACAGCGAAAATATTTACGCTTTCATTGCTGAAGCACAAAAGGCATCTTAAGAAGATATTTTCCTCCCTTTTAGTCAAACGTTATTCTTCAATTTCCAGTCGCACTCGTTCCTCCACCTCTCTCTCGGGTCGTGCCGTGTCATGGCTTTAACTCTTTTTCTTTTTAATTTTTCCCGTTTTCTTTCAGAAGAGGCAAATTGTCGGTATAATTAACAGCGATTGTAGATTTCGGCTTTGAATGGATTTGAGATGGAGACTCTTCCGTTTCTTGCGCCTTGTTTGTTGTTGGGCGAAGTGTTATATTTATTTTCTGGTGGAAGATTCAATGAAATTGAAAGTGTTTCAAATTATATTTTATTATGATTATTCCCTCTCACTCAGTCTTTCGTTTCTACGTTCAATGTTAAAGAGATTTTCATTCGGTCTTCTCTTTTTGTACCTTCATTCGTTGATGAGGGAATTAAATAAGAAGCGAGATGCTCGAAGAGTTGTTTTCGAGGTAATGTCACGATTCATTGGAAGATGAAATCGTTTCAAAAAGGGCTGAGGCTCTTACATCAACTTCTAATGGTCCCTGCGCTTATAATTCTTTATTGTGCTTGTCTTATTCATCTTCTTATGTTTTTCTTATAACTTCTTTTCAGCGCTTTCTTCATTCTCCTTTTTAAAAAAATCTCAAGAGTCTTTCGCTCGCTCGTCGCGTCTTAATGTACCCAACTCCTTCTGTATCTCCTTCGCTTAGGTTCTCGTCTTCTCTTCCAAGCGGAATCACGAAGCGATATAGATTTCTTTAGACAAACTCTTCTTAACATAAAAATGTATTAAATTTCTTAGTTAATAAGAAAAGTTAAGGTTCCTTCTTATTACTTTTCTGCTCGCTCAAACAGTAAAACTTTTTTCGCAAGGCGCAGAAAAATGTTTTGAACAAAATTTACATTAAATTTGTGTTTTATTATGCAAAAATATCTATCATGCAAAGCGGCAAAGTGCCTCAACAGCGAAGAAGAAACTATAAATGGGTTGGGCACTCTGATGTAATTTGATGGTTTCGCAAAGGCAAAAGTGGCGAACATAGCAAAATCGTAATCTTTATTTCTCCAGCTCTTCATCCCTCCCCATTCTCTCGAATCTGTTTCGAGAGTTTAAAAGAAATATTAAACTTCTTCGTCCCTATGCCTTCTTGAAGATTTGAAGATACAACTAGTTGGTCTAAAAAACAGGTAAAATGGGAATAAAAGCGACCGAGCGCGAGATGAAAAGGCAAAATAAAAAAACCTGACGGGAATTGACTTGTAAGGTTGATTTCTTTTTTGATGATGAAGAAAAGCGTTGGAATTGAAAAGTCTGATTTTAATTTTTTTTAGCTCGCTCAACGATAATTAAAGAAGGTTTCAGCGACGTTGTTGTTCCAAGAAGATTCGAAGGGAGAGGAAGCGAACGAGAAAAAGGAAGGAAATTAAGAGCGCACAAAAGAAAAGTCAACTTTTCGATGGAAAAATCTCGCGAGGCCATCAATCGATAGGTTAAAGGCATTTTTTTATTTCAGATCGAAATTGCTGATGAGAATTCTCTACCTCACCCCTGCTGTTCACTAGCGCAATGATTCGCCAAATTTCACAAGCAAAGAGTTGAATTACAAACATCATGAATAATGAATGTGCATATGGAGAAAAAATAAAACCGAAATGTCATTCATTCAATAAATTTCATGTTTTTTTTCTTCGACTAGGGTCAACTTCGGAGTATCAGGTCAGGGTAGGTTGTTGAGATTGCATAAAGCAATCAAAAGACGTTGAGTGATTGAGTTTGAAGAAAATATCAATTGAAACCCACATCCTGTGCCCATTAACTTGTCAATAAATTCAAGCGGACGTCATTCGATCACCAAACAATTTACATTTGACCCGATGACGGTGGTTCTTGAATAATTTCAATACTTTTTAGGGCTTTTCATTCTGCGAGGAGATAAAACCCTTCTGTCTATAGAGATCCCTTCAAACATTTAATTCTCAAACAGCTCTGACTTTTTTTTTTCGTTTGCTATTGGAATTTGCGATTCGATTAATAATAAATAAAATAATTTGCCAATGACCAGAAAGGTTCATCGGCTTCAACCTGTTTACAGCAACATTAAACATCACGAATTATGCGACAGAAAAATTTGCCAACTCGGGAAGTTTTTTTTCCGCCGGCTTGCCAGGGCCAAAGCAAATAAAAGGAAAAATAAATATTTTTTTATGTCTCGCTCTCCGAACGTTTCACTATTTGCTTTGATGAAAACAAACGCGGGGCAAAAGGTGCATGGTAAACGCTTTTTGCGGAATGACATTAATAATAAAGCTTACACGAAAATGTCGATGAAAGTTTTTCCATCAACAGAAGAAAATCCTCCTCGACTATTGCGCTTCGTGTTCGGCAGTAAATTTCAATATCAAAGCGCGCTGCTTACAGTGGCAGGAGGAGATTATTAGCATCACGGCACGGAATGCCAATAGAATCTAATGTCAACTTATGTACGTCGTTTCAATATCCAAAGACTCTACAGAGATTATTTCCTTTCACCCACCTCGTCTTCCTAAGACTTTGAGCAAATTCAACAACGAAAGAGATTACTCGAAGTGGAAAACGAAAAACTATCTATTGCAGACTTTGTAAGTTGAGTGAGGCGTGATTAAGATTCTCTCGTTGAATTTCATTAGAAAATGAAACCGGTTCAAGAAAAATCAGTGTCGATTCTCGTCTTCAATGACATTCCCTCGCTTTCTCGTCTTTCGCAACCGCACCAACATTCAACGACAAAGTCAATTGAGATTTGGAGAATTTTATTGCGAGCACTTGTCGTGAAAGACTTCCGAGACATTCTACATCTAATTAAACGACGATAATCGATATAATTACTCTACTAACTTGTTTCGTTCGTTTTCATGTTCATTTTTGTTTCAGATCAATTCGAGTTTTCGTATCTTCATTAAGTAATCAAAAAAGGGAGCGAAACTCATCAGACATTCATCGGTTTTTCAATTTCGCTTCGCATCGTTTCGTTTATTCTTTCTTTCCAAAGCCAAGTCTGAAGCTGGGGAAAATCTCATGTCATTATTATTTATTATTTTCATCGTTTTTCTTCAGTCTCCCACCGCCAGCTAACGCTGCGAACGTCGGCACTGTTTCTCGATGAAAATTTATACATCTTTTAATTATCGTAGTTAATCACAGCTCATGTAACGATTTTTATGAGTTTTTATTTAACTACAGGGTCGCTTTTGTCGCTGTAGGCCATCTTCCAGTCTGTTGAGCATAATCATTAGTCCAACCATCGTTGTTTTTTGAGCGTAGCAGCAGCTAGATGACTTGGCCGAAGAGATGGAAGAATATTTAAACAACTCATCTAAGTTGAGTTGTTGTGAAGGAAAGGGGGGAAGAACAGTAAGTCTCGTCGCACGCGAAAGGGAGCAAACAGCGAAAGTTTTCAAGCAGAAATTATATTTCAAGAAGAAAATTATTATAATTCATTTAAAATGTAATTAAGCAGAAAGATTACATGCCGTGGCTCGAATTTTCTGTTGCTCTTTTTCCCGACGACGTCGTTTGCAAGAAAAATGATTCAAGACGGAAATAAATAGAAATTAATGTGCCTGTTAGCATCATGAAGCATTTCTGGATGTGAAATAGGAGTTTCCGCGGTTTCCTCTATCCTTGACAGATTAAATATGATTTCTGTTCGTTCAACAGAAACAATGACAAAACGAGTTTAGCAGTCGTGCGGTGTTTCAAACCGACCCCGTCAAAAGTGCGAAGGAAAATAACTTTTTCTTTTAAATACTTTTTAACGCCGATTTTAGAACAGTAATCCTCGTTACAATGTAAATTTCCCTCTTGAATTTCATCGCCTGCTTGTGCAAACGACAAGAAAGAATCGGCTAATTTAACATCGAGCAAAAAATTCGAATAAGAAGTAAACGAGTGAACTCTTGAAGATGCAATCAACGGTTGGGGGCTTGTCCAAAGGATATTATTCCACTTTATTTTCCTCTGCTACGCATCGTAGCCTGCAATTAAATTCATATCCATTTTCCGTTTTTCCCTCGGAACGAAAGAAAAAGAAGGACTTGGCATTCGAAGGGCCGAGCGATCTCATTAAACATTGAAAAAGCATTCTCGACGATTTTCCATAATTTAATGGAATAGTAAATAATTCATTGTGCAATTACCAATCAACAACAGCGGAGGTGGAAGCAAAAGAATAATAATTTTTTGTTATTATTTATGGAGTTAGCAAATAATTTGGCACCCCATTCAGCGAAATGATTCAGAAATTGGGAAAAATGAGAGCTCTCTCTTTCTCTTTTACCACCCACACACCTTCCGGATGTCAAAATGTTTCGTCAGGGAAGAAACATCATTTAGAGAAGAAAGAATAAATTTTGAGTGATATTTTGATGTCAGGGGTGCGCTTTACAAAATACTTGAAATATCGCGCGCGAAAACAGAAGAGTAAATGTGAGTTCGAGCTCCCATCCCCCACTTACTCAAATATAACTTTATACAAAGTTTAACAATCAATATTTTAAATAGAACTAAGAGGCAGCTATACAACCGAACGAGGAAGCGGCACTTCATCGAGCAGAACAATCGCTTCCCTCTCTCGAACATGTAATTTCTACTCAAATATCATTAACGATACACTCAAGTCAATTTTCGGCGAGCATCTGAATATGTACGCACGGGGAAGTGAAGTGATGCACGAGTGTATACAGAAGGGAGAAAGAAAAGGATGAAAACTTCCTTCACCCGTGCAGCATCATTTCGACAGCTTCAACTGCTAACATGTAGATCGGTTGGGGGAGTGCGATCCGTAATATGAAAAAATAAATCTCCTCTCAATGTTTTCTACCGAAATATGTTTTGGTTATATTGAAATTGGATTGCTGTTTGTCGATATATCTGTCCAGAAGCTTCTGTATCAGCTCAATCGTGAAATCGGCTTCGTAAAAAATATATTTCCTTCTTCTTCGTCTCTTTTTTATCGAATCAATTTCCGTTTAACGTTACAGTGAATACATATTTATGATGATTATTTCAATAACTGAGAATTTACTCGTGAATTTGCATTCAGAGCTCATTTCACAAGGGGCAGGCGAATGGCACGGACGACGTGGAATGCAATGCCTCCTCCTTCATTATTCCGCTCATCAGATTATTTGATCAAATCGGTGTTTGCCGAAAGATTTTTCCGCCACTCTTCAAGTGCCTTTTGCTTTATGAGCGATAGGGAGAAACGTTGCCATTAGAAACGCTGAAGGCTGGGCAGGTTTTACGCTACAACGTTCTGGTCAGTTCAGAGAAATATCATTAATTTTAATGGTATTAAAAAAAGTTTGTCTGCATCTCGAATGTTGTACGCCTCGCTGGAACAATAAGAGCGAATGCTGAGAAGAAAAAAATTCTTTCGTTCTTCAAACACACTTTCAATTAAGAAGAAATTGGTAAAGGAAATATTTTCTGGGGTGACCGGAGCGAGAGAGTGGGTTGTGCAATTAAAGAAGAATTGGAGTGAGCAGACGTGGAGACTTTAATTTTCACTCTGGAAATTGCTTTTGCTTTTGCCCATTCAACGCGCGAAGAAGATAGAAATGCCATAATTTATTCGCGCGTGTGGCTTTTTCAACCGCCTTCCGAGCCATGAGACGAAACTTCTTTGTCGGATCCTTCGTCCCCCTTTTCCATAAGAGTCTTGAGATTGATTGCCTCCGAAAACTTTTCTAGTGGGTTTTATGTTCCTCCTTTTCTTTCTTTCTACGATGCTAACTTTGAGAGCAAAATTTTTATTGCGAGCCCGAGAGGGAGTGAGTTAAGGAAGACAAGAAAAAAATATATTTCTTGTACCATATGAGTATATGTGTAAGAAGACGGAAAATTTCCCCTAAATACATTTTTTTTATTATTTGTTTTTGTTGTAAAATGAAATATGAATTGGATATTTTGGTGAACTTCTTCACAGCTTCCTTCGACCTCCCGAGAACTGAGAGAAACCCACACAAAGCGATGAAGAACTCCTCGCTGTAACTTTGCGTAGCTTGACTCTTCTTGTTAATCTCCCTTCACGTTATCCCTCTCGCTCTTTTAATATTCTATCTCGCCTCTCTAAGCGTTTGTTGGGGGAGATACGAAGAGTTTTTCTACGAACAAAAGTGAAAGACAAACTTTTCCATGCCTAGAGTGAAGATTTCGTACTGGGATGAGAATAAGAATTGTCCTGATCTGAAACTCTTCCATTCAATTAGCTAACGCTCACTCGCAGAACATTCAGGAGATGCTGTGAAAGGTTTGAGCCGGCAGAATCGCGCGGGTGGATCTAGCGTGTGTATGTATGTTGTGTGCTATGTAGAATGTATTAAAATATATGTCTTCGGCTTCGTGAGAGGGAAACTTGGTGCGGAGGGTGAATTGAGAAATAATAAATTTCATGTCGTCGTCGCTGCCTGCCCCGAGATATGAAGGAAAACTTTTCCCGAACAATTGCCGAATTACTCTCTAAATAAATTCGAGAAAGAATTTTCTCTCTGGGATGAGGGAGAAATTTTCATCTTCGTCACTGAATGAACGTTCATCACACGTTTTTTGATTTTGTTAGATTTATATTAATTGTTCAACTTAAAACGATGCTTACACAGAAAACATTAAATTCTAGCTTTGTTCTACATGCTTTCGTTTTATCGTCCTCTCCTCCCCTTGATCCGAAAACATTCTTTCAACGCCAACGAAAGATTCAACAAATTTCAGAGCTTGCTCGCTCTAATATGGGAAGGTAAATATTTGTATCAAGCTTTTGCCGTGTGTCTATAAAAACAAATGGAATTATCATTTAATTTGATTTACTCGGGGAGATCGTTTATATAGACAGACGATTTAGTGACGGGGGGACGTCAAGTGTCTTTAAAGAGGCGCAATGTGAGATTGATTATCAGCACGACGACGTGTCTTGTTTGTGTAAATGTCTTGTTTCGTTTCATAGGAAGGAGATTACCGAAGTAAAAAAAATTGTTTCATTCCCTCCAAAGACCCATTAAAGGGACATTTTACACTAATTACTTTCCTGCCATTCATGGCGAATCGTTTACAAGCGAATCTCGCTTTTTTTTTATTGATGTTATTCCGTCATTATACGATTCGAGTCCTTAAACGGGAGACACAACAAATTCTCTGGCGGATTTTTCCTTTCCTTCACAGAGCTTACAACAAATGAGCGACATCCAGGGATTCAGCAATAACGATAAGCGTAGTTTTAGTTGTTATCATGGGAGCACAATTGTCCACTTTAATGTAAAGTTATCGATAAATCCTTTTTGAATCCCTGACAACAGCAGCAGCAGCAGCAAACGTGAAATGGGTAAATAGCTGAAGGTTTATTTTAAAGCAGATTCAGAACGTGAAGTGCAGAAAAAAAATTGTATCTCTACTCTGTATTACACCATAAGTATCGGATCCCATATCATTTCGAGCCATTATTGTTGTTGTAGTCAACGTAACAAAGCAAAAAATATTCTCATACAAAAAATGTTCTACCCAGCAATACAGAAGCAGCAGAAATATCGTCGAGGCCTCACGTTTATTTTGAAGAATTTTACTCGACGAAGTTTTGAAAGGAAAAGTTATTTCATGCAAACAAATTTAAGTGAAAAGAGTCTAATGCTATCAAACACCATTCGAAGAGTATCCGATGAGAAGCGCAACCATTTCTACAAGTGAAAGTGAAAATGGAAACTCTTTGCAAGTTTATGAAATAAATTTAAAGCTGTCTCCTCGCTCCAGAAACGCATTTCGAAAAAAAAGAAGAGAAACATAAAAAATTTATATAAATCCCATAAAAGTTTCATTATTTTATTATTTTCTGTTTTTTTCCTCATGTTTATGTTATTGAGATTGTACGTAAATTCTTTATGATGCAATGCTAGAAAAGCCAGTGCCGACGAGAAGCTACGAACTTAAACATTTGTGGTTCTACATCCCAAGATTTTCTAAATAACAACAAATTCAATGCGAAAACAGTTTCCCCACTCAAGACAACCCCAAACCTTTCGTTAGATAACAACAACGACGCGACTTTCGAAGTGCGACATTAAATTTGTCTCGCGTTAAATTTGCATGAGTTGTTCGCTAAGATTCGCCTTTCCTCGTCTCCCACCTCGGAGACAACTTTTCAAATATATTTCAAAACTTTTAAGACATTAAAAAAGCAACTCGAGAAATAGATACAAAGAAGTCTAATAAATCTCAGCGCTCCTCGCTGGTCTGGGCGTATTTAATTTCATTTTAAAAAAATAAGTGCTTTATTGCCTAGCCAAAGCAACACAACGGCAAGTGAGACCGACAGAACAAATTAATATTCTGTGTATTTAATAATATTTTGTTTTTCCCTCATGATTAAAGCAAATTTTCATGCATTATTATTTTCGTCGAGGAGATGTACGAGCAAGGGCGGCTAGATCTAGCTTGGCATCTGATTAATTCCATCGTAAAAACGAGAAGAAAAAAAAGAGCGAAAAACTTTTTCAAACATTCCAAATTCAGCTCACCAACTTCCACATTAATCACAAGGCACGATACCGGGAAGAGATTCGAGACCGTCAGAGCTTGGAGAGTGTTCAATGTGTGAAGAGAACACAAAAACAATTCGGCGATGGTTTCATTTGCTGCAATAAAAAAGAACTTTCGTGCAAGAAGAAGAGAAACTTCCCAGTAGAGAAAAATATTGCAGACATCAGCAAACTGCAGAAAGCCTGGAGTCGCTCTCTTTCTCTCTCTCATTTGAAACACATTTTACATGCTGATCACATAGTGACTTTCCATAAACATTCGCCCACTTACGAGGTCGTCGAAGGGGAACTTTTTAGCGAAGCATTAAAACTTTCGTCGTAAAGTCTTTCTGTTTATTTCGTCATTTCTATTCTCTCCCCCATTCCGAGAAATTATTTACTTGATTATTTCGTCGTCCACAGCATGGCAAACAAAGCACAAAGAGATGATATCGCACTGCTCATAATCTGTTGAGGTCAGCAACTATTTTTTCATCTTCTTCGACGAGGACACAAAAATGCCATCGACAAATGACTTTCAATGAGAGAAAAATATTTTTTCCTCGTTTGTGGCAGTTTTGTTGCGAAATGAAAAATTCCCATCACAAATTTGTTTTTCATCCTTGTCAATGCGAGAAGACTCAAAATATGTTTTTAATGATAAGCGATAACTTTCCTTACTCAGCCACTTAACAACGCTATAAACAATCACTCTGGATGATGAAAATGGATTTTTCATTCACGCGAGACGGAAATTTGATATCTCAAGAGTTTTTGTTTTCGACTAATGCCATAATATCCGGGAAATAAGCTTTGAGTCCTTGCCGAGAGATTCCATCAGACAATGTTATCGTGAAACTTCCAAATGTAAATCTCGCGTGTTTTCTTCTTTTCCTTCGCGAGAAGAATTCCGATTGTCGTTCGCCATCAGATTTCGCATGAATTCATCACATTTCTGCCATATTAGTAAAAAAAATATGTTTCGTGCAGAAATTAATTTTTAGCCGCTCGTTCAATGTCGATTTACCGTTCGGTCAGAATATTTTTATGGTTTAAATAAAATTATTTATTTATTTTTCGTTTTGTGTGAGCGAAACAGATTTTTTTTAAAGTTTTTGTGTGTCTGCGATCACTGCACGTACACTTGTTTGCTGCTCAGTGCTCACACAACGAAAAGTATCGTTCGCTTTGTGGTTTCGGCCTGGCCAGTATCGTTGAATAGCCGTCGGCGACACAAAACATTAAAAGAGCTTTTTTTTTCGAAAAATACAAAAACTGTTTCCAGATCTCTCTGGCATTTCAAAACTTCACAGTCGACAATTGTACGATAAATTATATTCAGCCAGAGTTCTGCTTTTTCACGGGTGCCTCCTCCTTCAACCGGGTGTATGAAATTTCAATTAATATTAATTGCAGAGATCCTGTCAACATTTTCCGGAGGGATCTTTTTGTAGCTTAAGGGCGCCCACGAGGAACCAACACACAAATCCACGTCTGACTCTTTTTTTCAGAAGGAAAATGTTGTTTGAAACTTTCCTTCGGGAGAGATTGCAAAGATCTAAATGTATCGTGAGCCCATCTTCTGATACAAAACCACTTTGTTGGCAAAACTAGTTTTTATGTTTGAACTGTGAGGCACATTTTCTGAGGTTTTCATTCGAGTTTTTACATCAGCTTCAACCATCTTTAATGATTCGCATTTAATTTTATAGATTTGAACTCGTAAATAAAAGTGAATTGAAAAAGTTTTCTTCAACTCCCTTTTGTATGAGTAGACGAGATAGGATAAGAGTGTGAGAGAGTGAATAAGCGAGCAGGCGGAAAAGGCGCTTAAGAGTTTTGTGCTTAAAATATTCATGACTGTGGACATTAAGTAGAGGAAATCCTTTTTCTCAGCCTACACCCGCTCAACTCGGAGCATTTACGTAATTGAACTATAAATTGCAATGAGGTAAAACGATGAACCCACTATGAATGGTCCCGTTAAGACGAAAGGCGAGCAATGAGCGAGAATATTCGTTTTCTTAAAAATAAGAATTGTTTCAATCTGAGTGACGCTAAGAGACAGTTTGTGGCCAAAGAAGAAAATCATTTCGATTCCACAATCTCTGTCATCTCATCTTCAAACCCCGAGGCTAGCAAAAAAATGGTGAAAGTCACAAATTTTGCGAAAGGTTTGGTGGGTGGAAGGAAAAAATCTGTTGTCATTTTTTTCTTTGAAATTTTAAAAGGATGAAAATGATATCATCTTTATAAGCAGGACGGGCATTAAAGGAAAAGTTTTTTCCTTTTTCTAATGTGCAATAAAGCTTGTCTTGTCTCTCCCGGTCTTCTGTTGTCTTAAAGGGCTGGCGAACCCTTAATGCTGAATTTTAATGTACCTTGGCTATACTCAATTTCTGAGATAAAAAATCATCTTTATGACTTCGGCATTACCGTCGCTTTCAAGGAAGATTGAAGAAAGAAATCATTATGCAGTCTTTCTCTCTGTGAAAAGGAGGAGGAGGAGGACAAAAGAAAAAGTATTCTCTTTGTTTGTGCGAGAGGGACAGCAAATGCACCAGAGTGAAGCGAAATATCAAAAGGTTATCACGTCATCCCCCTTTTCATTCTGACGCATACACACGATACACTAAAATTTAATTCCCTTCTTTTTTTTCCAGCGTCGTCTCTTTAATAATATTTCGATGTTCGTCTGAATATGACGATGTACTACAGGATTTTTCTCTCTTTTATGTGTGAGCCTCACATTGTCGTCTCTCGAAAGTGATAAAGGGATAGAAATTGGATAGCGAATGACTCATGTTGTTCCTTTGTTGCAAAACGCTTCGAGATGCGTGTTGCTATTGGCAACCTCAGAGAGCAATTAAAAACTGTGAATGACGTTTTCACCTACAACAAGTACGAACAAATCACTTTTCCTTCGAAATTGTTTTCAATTGAATGCTGTTTGACCTTTTTTTCTAGTTTTAGAATGAAATCAGCTGTTCTCAATCACTCATTCGCACCAGCAAACTCATCGGAGACTCGACCGCTTGCTTTCTGATGTTTCATGTAGCTGGAGGTTGTTTCTGCAATTCCTTAAGGGCTTGACACTCGAGCCGAAGAAAAGCTAACGCAATAACGACGTGGGTATGATTGATCGGAGGTTCATTCTTAGGGTGAACAAGGAAGGAGGCGCTCAGATATACATTTCATATTTCGACATCTCAAACACAAAACAACACATGCCCCCGTTATGTAACATGAAAAATCTTTTCCCTGCGATATGAAATTCGCAATCAACAGCAGTAAATCATCACAGGGCAGTTTATATTTGACTTCACCATCCGATTCCCAAAACACTGAGACGTGGACGTCACATAGAATCGAGTTAATGTGTAGAATGATGATAAAGAAGAAGATTTTTTCCGACAAATTGAATTCCTAATGTGTGCTCTTTAGCAGCTATGATGTCGATAATGGGCTGTTAAGGGAGAGCCGAAATTCATAAAAATTTTCGAGGGAAGTGTTTGCTCCTGCTACTGTTGTTGTGTAATATTCGCTTAAGAGCGAATGAGTGAAGAACAATAATGTAATTATGAAGTGAAACATACCTTTTATTATTGTTGCTGGGTGTAAAACTCCATTCAATGAACATTTAATAATCCTTTAGAGCAGCCGATGGTATCCAGCGAACACAAATTTCACTCTTTTTTATAAAAAAGTTTTCTTGATTTTCGTTTCACTTTTTGCAAAAAAAAAATCCGAGGTTCAATTAAACGGGAAAATTGCTTTTTTTATTTTATTGTTTTCGTTTGAGAGAAGAAACTCGTTTCTTTTCTTTCACGAGCGGCATAGAATAAAATGAGATTTTATATCCTTCCCGCCGCTGTTTCGGTTTTAATTTATATCAATTTAAGCCATCAATTAATCCTCGCTTTTGTTGTTTTTGCTCGGTTGCTGTTAGGCGAGGGAAGATAGCGAAAAACTTCTTCACGAATCTTCAGTGAAAATATTATTCTTGCGTAGTATCACAAATCGGTATTAGGCGAGATGAGCGTTTAATTGGAAAGAAATAAAATATATGTCACAATAAGATATTTCTTTTCTCTCTCTCTCTCACTTCACGTCATTACAAAAATGATTATTATGATAATTATTATGTTTGTTTTCCTCCCTCTTCGTTATCTCTCATGAGGGTTTTTCTTTCTCTTGTGGCACTGCGTTGTTCACTATTTGACTACTCGCTTTTCGAGTGAATATATTCACAGAAAACTATAAAAGCGATTGTTGCACAATAACACAACAATTAACATACAATTTAATTAAATGTATAATTATTTTCTCTTCTGTTGCCCGTTGTGTGAGTTGTAAAACTCTTCTGTTATGTTTTCAACTCTTTGTGCTTATTCACAAAACAGAGGAAAAAAGAAACGATGATGTATGAGCAGAATACATCTAAGCACACAGATAAACAGTCTTGCACTGACTCGATTCGACTCAGGGCCGAGCGATGTGATATTTCTGCTTTTCGACTTCTTCTTTTTTTTCTCTAAATTATTCCGCGCTTCTCTCTCTTCTCTCAGCGCTTCCAATAAACCTGGTTTTGCGGTCTTTGCTGTGTATTTAAGTTTTTTTCTTTCACGACGAGCGTTGTCAATGATAGGAGCGCAGATATTTTCTCCGGAGGAAATTAACCTGAAAAACATTGCAAGAGAGAAAACATCAGTCGCAGAAATATAATAAATGGAATACTGAAAAAACACATTAGCATCAAAGGCATTCGTATACACACTCACACTTGAGATTTAACCGAGAGACATCAAAGGCAAAAAAAAGTTGGAATTCGTTACGATGGGGAGGGAGAGAGAGGGAGAGAAGACATGAAATCCAATCAGAAAATTCGCTTCTTTCGCCTTTCCATGACTTCATAACGCTTTTAATGCTTTTTACGATCAAACGCTCGCGTCAAGAAGTTGAGAGAGATTTTACTTTGTCGCCCTCCCCCTTAGCCTTGGATGTGTAATTTAATTTTAATTTGGATAGCAGTTTAACAGCTTTCCTTTAGCCTAGTTTGAGTTGTTATCAGAAGCAACAGGGATGAGAGCTTGATGATTTAATAATTTCATCTCGAGCACCATTAAGACGCCGCTCGCTAAAAGGAAAGTGAAGATGACGTCATTTGAGTGCGGCAGGAAAAACAATGAGGATGGAAAACACATTCGATGCCTTGGAGCGAGGTGGTTGGAAGGAAGGAAAAATATTATGCAAAGCAACATTCCGACAAATTGAATCATGTGTTTTCCCCACTGCGGCGGCACACGAGACGCGCAATAGATTTAAACGGCGAGCTTTTCATTTAATTTAAACTCAGAGAGAGAGGATTTTCTCCTTTGCCGCCAGGCATTAGAAAAACCTCGAAAGCAAATCTTGATGCAAGTTTGCAAGTTGCAAAAAAATAAAATTCATAGCACAGCGGAATGTTGCACGATGGTCACCTTGTGATGAAACAATTTTGCGCAATTTGAAATATCACATAAGGACATGAGAAACGAGCAATTTATCTCTTTCTCTCTCTCACTCTTGGCTGACATAAACACGAAAAGCGATTTGTTGATTCCAACCGAACATCATTTTCAAAGTCTCTCTGGTCTAAAATTACAACTCGAAATCCGCGCCACAGCGATTCGTCACGCAACGGGCCCAAACTAGTTTGTTCGAATGAGAAACGGGTCGTAAATACGAAAAAATATGTTTTTAATTCCCCATTAATTCATTCCGAGAAATGATATATTAATTCGATGCTGTCGACTATGAAGTGTTCGCTAGCAAAGCGGCTCAGTTGGCTTCTAAGTTTATGTTTTAATAACGCTCAAAGATGTATCATTAAGTTATTGAAAAGATCTCAATACTCAATTGTCTTCATAAACTCATCGCCAGCATTGAAAATCAATCTTTCTATTAACTCGCTCTTGAATGAATGCTTAAAGATTTTTATTTGAAACAAAAATAAATAAAAGCTTATGCAGAAAAAATTTGTTTGTTCTTTGTTGTTGTCGGTCTAATAGAAAAAGTCGAATATCTATAAATCTTTATGTTTTTGCCATTTTGATGGAAAAATTTTATGGCCATCCGTTCGAAGTGTTTATTATTTCTCTCGATTCCCCATAACAATGTCCTCGATATTTCTCAAGACGAGGGACGCAGAGCATCGTTTTGTAATAGACACAAAACGAAAGATGTTATCTCTTCCATCGTATTAGCTTTTACTGCAATATTTACTGAATTACGTCTTGATGTTCTGGTTAATATTGTTTATGAAATATGACAAGAATTTTCCCGTCCATTCGAATTATTGACGATTCTACGAAATTTTCGAAGACTCATAAAAGTAAAGTTTACATTTTTCAATTCATGTATGCTCAATATTTTGAAATGAGACTGTTGAGAGCAAACAGAACTTGCTGTGTTTGTTAACAAAACTGTTTGCACTCTCTCTCTTATGATGCGGGTCTGACGAACCTTCGTGTGTCATGACGAAAGTCCTAAAACAACATCGAAAACTTTCTGCCGCCTTTTCAGTTTCCAGCCAGTCGAATAATAAATTTTCACGTGAAGCACCATCATCTTCATTTCTCAACACGCGGTAAGCATCAATATTCATTAAATTATTATTCATTTTTCAAATGTGCATGTGAAAAGTGTTTTCTGACGAAAACCATTTTCATTTTGAATGATTATTGATTTTCTCCTGCCAGTTACTTCGCTCCTTCGCTCTTCGTCGTCGGCAGTCATAAATTCAATTCATAAAAACAATATTAGAGATTTCCAATTCCTTTTCTCGTCCCGAAAAGAAAAATATTACATTAGCAGGCCCACAATAAAATATTTTATTGCACCGCACGGTTGCAAGGCTTTGGTAGGAGAGCCGATAATCGATGGCGTAATAAAAGCTATAAATCTGCACAATCAGTACCTTCGTCGAAGTGGAAGACTCCTCTCTACAGACGTGAGATGCTGTTAAAGATGATTTCTGTCTTCGCACTACGCAATGATCACCCCCGCAGGTATCCCATGAGTCAAATAGAGAACGAAAGTCGAGATAAATAATAATGCTGCGAAAGTTCCTTCTCCATCGGCACACGAAGCGCCGATTAGTTAACCGTGATTTGCGCTCAAAAATCCATAAATCTCGGCACAGCCACCTTCCCGATTGCGACTCGGATTTTTTATTTTATTTCTTTTTATTTGTCGAGCGAGAGAGCACGGGGAACGGGTGGCGAAGGTAGAATATTTTATTAATACTCATGAACTTCTCCCCGAGTACTTAAAGTGCAATTTCTTCCCGTTGCCTTTTCTCCCTTTTGCTTCATATTTCTCCTTCATTGAAGACAAATAAAGACAGATTCGTACCCGTCGCGGAGAGAAATGTGGAGGAAGAAAAAAAATTATAGGATGAAACATCAAGTTAAGAGCGACTACATTCATCAAACGGGATGAGATTTTGCGTTCTCTGATTTAACAACCTTCCTCCGCTCTTCACTTCACAAAGTGATCTCGTGAACCTGAGAGTTTTTATTTCTAAAAAATCTTTATCAGCAGAAAAGAATTTTTCTCTTCCCGCTTTCACGAACATAATTCATGTTTCTCCGTCGTAGACATTCACACAACCGCTTTCTACATTAGTAAGCTTAGAGTGTTGTGTTGATTTCTTTCTGTTTTTTTTTTGTTTCGGGCACACCGCATAACAACATATTTTCTCTCCCGAATGTTGTGCACACATGTATGATGCTTTATGATTTTTATTGTGGCCATGACCATTTATATAAATGACTGTTGTTGTTATAATTCCATTTATAAGATAGATTGAGTTTGGAAATTAACTATCGTTTTGGAAAAATTCTGAGAGTTCATTAGGACCTGAGGAGTCTACCGTCGACGATTTTGTAATCCTCGTTCTTACGTCATCTTTAAAAATTTAGGGCAACTCTCTCAAAGCCTTCAGAGAATTAAATTCAAATAGAAATATCTGAAGCGAGAGGTAAAATTAATTAGAAAAGGTAAGACATTGCTGTGGCTGTTGTAAATTCGCAACATCCGACTGGACAGCTTAAAAGGAAATCATTTCAATTTCAATGTAAATGCCAGAATAAAATTTACGAGTGAATCTAATGGAAGGATGACAATTAATCACTCCAGCATCCTCTGACACTGTGAGGATTATGAATGATCAAAGCGTTGCTGTTGTGTAACTCTTAAATAATCCTTCTTGCTTCTTTTAGTAGATAAATGTCTCGTTCAATTGAATTCGATGAAACCAAGAGAATTTTCACAGTTCAATTGAATCGCAAAAGCCGACGGCAAAACATTTTCTTCTCTTCTCTTCGTTCTCCGCTTTTCGTTTCTCTGTGTTAGTGTCCGCTATGTTCAATCCATTTGCAAAGACATTTCAAGTGATCTGAGAGTTGTAAGTCGATTTAGGTAAAAACTATCGAGTGAAAATTGATTAAATTTGCTCCGTCAATCAAGTCCGAGATTTTCTTCCCCAATAAAACAAATTCGACTACTCAGAGAAAACTTTGTACGTCAATTAATTGAAGCGATTTGAATCAAACTCTGATGGAAATAAAAGTTGAACGAGATCTCTTAAAGCGCGCTGTACAGATCCGATTAGATGAGGGGGCGAATAAATGTAAATACGCTTTGAAACAATCGAAAACGATCAGGAAAACTATTGTTCTGGAAAAAAATGAGTTCGCTATTGACAGGAAAATTGCTTAAATTGCATTTTGAATGGCATACTACATACATATTCCAGATGGAGCGAATGTTATGGGACTGTTCGTCTACTTCCACCTTCATCAGAAGCGTTAGGCTTTTCCAGTGAACAATGAAACTGTTCAGGACTTTCCATTGAAACAAAAATTTGTTTTTCTTGTTTTAATTTTGAAAAAGAAGAAGAAAATCATTTTGTGTGGGTGGGGTATGTGTTCATGGAGATATCAAATTAAATTCTCGTTGTAACCGGAAAACTTGCGGACTTTTCTTTCAATTTAATGATCACGTCGCAGTTCACAAATGGATTTCAATATTAAAGAAGGGCGAAATGAAAATAAATAGAAAAGTGACGAAGAAAATTTTATTTTTCTCCTCAAGGGATGAAAAGATTTCTAATAAAATTTTTCTAATCATTCCGCTACGATTTATTAAGCATTCGAATGAATGCGAAAGCAAATGAAAACTTTTAGGGATTGTTTAATCAAGTGGATGGACTGGTAATTTGAATAGAACTTTTCGGTCTCTCCCCTGTCCGCTTGTTAGGAGATGCCTAGAGAGAGAATTTCTGGTCCAGCGCACAAGGAAAACTGAAATGAAATTTTCCACATTCCGAATCGATGGACAGAGAATCTACTTCTCCAACTTTTACCTTTCCATCATCATTATTCATTTTCTAAAATCCCAAATCGAGATTCGGGAAAGTCTTTCGAGCAGGCGTCAATTCTCTTATTATCTTTCTCGTTCAGTTCTTTTCCAATAAATTCTCGCATACTTCAAATGAAAGAAGTTCCACGGGAATGTTTATCGATATCTTATCAATAAAAAAGAACGAAAAAAAACTCTTTGCAACAAACACAAATAATAATTTACGACGAGCAAGCCATTCCACAATCAATCACACAAATTTTTTTCTTCTTCGCTTTACTATTTGCTGCGGTTGAAACAACTTTCCGAGCTTGCCTTGAACGAGTTTCATTAGGATCGGGGATCTTATTGTGAGTTTGCTCGACCGCATATTACGAAGAACATAAATTGGTGTCTTTCGCTTCGGTCGTTGATTCAATTTTCCTGATGTCTTAATTAGTTAGATACCCTAAATTGCACAAGGCAGACAACTTGTGTGTTTCTTACACAATCCAGACTTGTAAGTAACAAGAATCTTTTATTGGGAATCTTATTCTTGTGGGGAGGATTTAAAGGAAGAAGAATAAGAAATCGTATATAAATAAATTTACTTTTCTACCTTCCTCTGACAGAATCAAACTTTTTGCAGTAAATATCAAGCAGGCAACTATCAATTTCCTTCGGAGAAAGCGTCTCACGAGGGCACTTCAGAGAAAGGGAAAATGTTCAGTGCGGGAGAGAAAAATAATTGAAATTTATATCGGAAACTCCTGAGTTAGAATCGACCCTGGTCGCTTTGGTGGCCGACTTCATAGACTAGTGAAGCATATCAATTTGAAAAAGAGGAAAACTCGTGCCGAACGAAATTCTATTTCCCTCAGAATATCGCATGACCTCATTCCACACGTCTATTGATATATTTACCATTTGCGGTGAAAGGATTGTTCTTTCATCTAACTCTAATGCTCCTTTAAAAACGTCTTTCGAGCGTGCGACTTCTTCACGGTGCAGCGGAGTTCGATAAAACGAAAAACGACTTCATAATTGACTCATTAAAAGCCGCAGCGGAATTTAACAAGCGTTGATGATGAAATTCATAACATTAATATGTAAAAATGATGTAAATTATCTCTTTGTTCACGCGAGCAATAGCGAGAGAAGTATCTAACCCTGAACCCCTGGAAAAGTTATCAGCGAAAACACATTTTTCAAATGTTTACCCGAAAAATCCGCATAGCGATGCCTCCACCCCAGAAAAATCTATTTTCACAACGATAATTGATATAATTTTTCTTCGTCAAACTCACTCGTGTGTGTACGTGTGTTTTATGATTTATTAATTAAGATATAAACTGTGATGTATATAGCACTCATTCGTCTCTTTTGAGCGATAACTACGGGCGCAGGCTTTTACCGAGGCGAGAAAAATTCATTAGTTCTGTTTTAGTTTGAAGCATTGAAGAGAGAAAAAGTGTTTTTTTTTGGAAAGCAAAAACAAATAAAAGTCTGAGCGAGCAAGAGCTTGTTGCCTTGGTAAAGCGCACTTGAGCGCTGATAGAACGAAGCTATCGGAGCATGTTTCGAGTATCATTCATCATCAAACAACAAAGGTCTAGAGTGTAAATCTCCCCTAGACCACTCCGACGTCTTGCAAAATGAAGTTGATGAATGCAGGGTCACTTCCATGCTGCGAAAAAAATAATTTGCTTTTCAGCCGTAAAATTCGTCTGAAATCACCTTAGCGATGGTGTTTGAATTTTAATCTCGAAGCGAAGCACGTGGGAGTTTACTCTTCTTGTTTTTCCAATTCTGCAGTTAAACGTGAGTCTGGGATGGATGGAAATTTACTCTTCATACCTCCGGAAAGAACACAAACAAAACACTTTGTTGTTGTTATTTATATTTTTCCACATTACTATAAATATGGAATATTTCTCAAAATATAATTTAAACATTATTGTGTTAGGTTATGAATGGGAAAAAAAGAAACTCAACGACGACGTCGACGAGTGAAATTAAAATGAAACACAAGAGGCACTCACTTCGAACGCAAAAACGTCTTGTGTTTATGTGGATATGGCTTTCCATTCAATTTTTTTCTTTGTATTGCTCGAGAGCTGGCTGATTTTTGGTAAAATTAGAGAATCTCAATTAAAAGCATTAGACTGGAATCAGCACTTCGTCGAGTGGCCTTCCGCCTCACAGCCCCTCTCTCTCTCTTTCAATGAAAAAAACATTGAAATAATTGGCCAAGGCAAATGAAATATTTGGAGTGTGACGAATGACTCTTCGGGTTGCATGCTTGGCAAAGATTCGAATCTTCATTGAGAGTTCGAAGAACTCAGCAGTGGCAATGCAAATTCAGGCCATTGAACTGAAAATTGTTATTGGCTGAACTTGAAATAATGCAATGATTGGGAAGGTCGTTTTCTCTAGGACACTGACTCATGTTGATTTAAATCCTATTTTCCGTAAATATTATTTTCGAAATTTGTATTTGAATAGTTTTGCCCTGAGTTGGGGAAATAAATTTATTTCTATGTAAACAAAATACGACCGTCTTCATCTTATTCGTCTCTCCCCCGCACTTCACATATCACCAATCTCTAATAATTGTCAATTAATTAAAAGTCCATAAATAATAAATATTATCGTTTTGCTGCTACTACTTGGATTGGTGACACGACCGGAGCAGGCAATCTTAAATCCAAGTTAATTGAATCCGAATGGAAAAAGATTATTAATTAACTTCATTTCGATTTGATGATTCCCAGGCCTTCGGAGAGAGATGTTTTTCCATCAAACAATCTCAAGACGATGCCGGGAGGGGATTATGTTGGGGGAGAGATCAGGAGATGATTGCCGACGAAAGGGAAAAATAATAAATTAATTTTCATTCTACCGGGAGCGCGCACTCCTGCGTGATGGGAAAACTTTGTTCACAGGAAAGTAAATGTTCCTAATGAAAAATAACTACGCAATTATTAAAGGAGCGAAAGGGTGTAGGAGTATTTTCCGTAAATTCTTATCAAAGGTAAATCGCGAAAGAGAAGCGCGAGTCCGTTCAAAGTAATCAGGTAAAAATGAAAACCTGATGTCGCTGTCTCCCCCATTCGCAACTCGAGAAGGGCAGATTCTCTAATGAGTGGAATGATATGCTGATGGATTATTAATAATAATTTCAGCATGAGATGAAGCTCAAAAAAGATTTTGATGGGAGAATCTTTATGAGATTTTTGTCGAATGAACCGCGACGGCTGCTCAGGGTGTGAGGGAGTAAAGCGAGGGCAGAATTTGTCGATGAGGTTAACAGTTCCAAAATTGAATTCTTTACGAGCCTTGAGACAGTTTCAATTTCCACCAGTTTTCGTAATGGACTTTTTATGTAAATTCCCATTTAATAATTTTATTACCATAATTTTTGTACAAATCCTCATTTAATCTTTAATATTTTCTTTTCCTTGAGTCTTGTTTCTCGCGGGGACAAAAAGAAGATGGAAATTCCTAGCGTGTGAACATTTTTCATCCTTGATTCTTAAAAATTTTCTTTCAACTTCTTTTTTGAGGGGCAAATTTGTTTTTCCTTACGCTTTCCTTCTTCGCGCTACTGAAATGTTTATTTTTGTTGTCATTTAAATTGTTCCAAATGATATTTCACCCCCGCGCTCCAACGTTTTCTGTGTCAAACTCTCGCTATCTCTCTCGTTCGTTTGTTTGTCCCTTGAGCGCGCACCAGATTCGACACAATGTGTGACACAATAGCAAACTTTCTGAATATTACTCCAAACAGATCTTAATTTTCCAATAACAGAGATGTTCAAGATTGACATAAAAATCTCTTTTTTTTAGGGGAAACATCGGAAGATTGGTGAAACTGCTAGTAAGTATCTCTCATAATAAAATCAAGCGTGTCGTTTATATCCTGATAAATTGTTTTGCGAACAGGAAAATCCGTCGCTTCCCCAAAGACAAGTTTTCGTTTTAAGTGTGAATGGGAAAGAGCAAAGAAAGTCTCTCTCATTCTTTAATCAAACACGACACGACATTGTTCTTCGAAATGTGTGCCGTGCAGTTAATGTTCTTCGGAAAGCGATTAAATATGCAACAGCTGATTTTCCACTTGAGTTTTTCTTTGTATTAGGATTTTCATTGATTGTTTTGGCTTTGGATTTCTCTGACGTTCGCTGCCGGCTTCTTGGTCTCAATTGTAGACACCTCACCTTCTCCATCCCACTCACATCTAGATGCGAGTCCCCCTCCTGCATCGTAAAATTCTCCATCTCGTAAAAGGCACAAACCCCCGGTAATCTCGAGTCGAAAGGCAAGAGATAATCTAAAATTTATACATTCTGATTCAACTTTTCTTTCTTGTTATAAAACTTTTATTTCGAAGGAAAAGTTTTCGTCTTTCTCGTTCCAATGCATCCTGGGGTATAACACCCTCCATTCTCTGATCTCTTCCACCCATAACCGGATGTCCACCCCCACAAACAACCAACGAAAGATGAAATGAAAAAAAAGAAGAAGAAGCAGAGCAAAGCTCGACATATGGGGAAGACAGGCAGGAGAACAAACACTTGAGCGTTTTTTTCATTCTTTTCTTCCTTTGAATGCCTCGAAGGAACGGAATGTTTCAGATGTCAAAGAACCCCCCGAGATAGCGAAAGAAAGGAAATAATTTTCATAGGGATTTTCTTACTTGTCAACTAACAATCCAAGCAATATGCGATAACCGTTCATCTGGTGGAGCGGCAAGCCAATTCTCCTCGTAAGTGCCGATTTTCCAAGATGCAGAAGAAGGTAGAAGAAGAAGAGAAATACTTTGCAGATAATTCCGTGGAATTTTCTCTCCTTAATGCATTTTAACCATTAAATTGTACGCTGCAGTCTCAATTTTATGTATTTGCACATTTTTATGCATGAAAGCCCGAAAAAAAGGTCGAGTGAAAAACTCGTTTTAATGCAACTCATTGTTATCTCTCTCTCGCTTCGCGTTTCTTGCTTGTAAGTAACGAACTTCAATAATAATATATTCGAGCCCGATTCACCATCATTTTCGATTTTACGACGGAATGAATACGCGCTAGCCGTCGCTTGCGATGGTGTATTAGTGGAACGTGACTTGCTTGTGTATGCGCCAACGCCAAAGTGTACGGCAAAAGGTCTCGGGCCACGATTGTGTGAGCAGGAGCGAAGAAGAAAGCTATAAAAAGTTATCCGAAATAAACTTTAAGACATTCGTTTCAAGCGCAAAAACAAGCTGAAGCCTGTAGAGACTCAAAGTCGAAGGCATACAAACCAAACAGGTTTTCACGTTCCGATGTTTGATTGTGGCTTACAGTGGTAGCTGAGGATCAGACGAGTTAGCTTGGAGAACGAGAAAATTCCATTGAAACTAGAGAGGCAGTGCATAAAATGATTTTCTTAATTCTCTTCTCCGTTCCTGGCATTTATTAATTTCGTTTCTTTTTTTTTCATTTCAGAACAAAATCCGCAATAAGATAAGTTACTTTTTGATCAACTTTTGGGTTTCCTCGGGGGAAGCGAGGAGCTTTGGGAGAAGGGATTTTCGTAAGGAGGCGTGTTGGCTCGAAGAATCACTCTCCGCAAGGCAAAGAACCCTTGAAATAGATTTTCCTTCGTCGTTGGTAGAACATGATGTCTTTCGCTCGTGAAAGCATAAAGACGAGAAAAAAAAAATAATTTCTGTTGCTTCTGGGCTGAACATGAACCAAAAGTTTTCTCCTTAGCCCATAAAATCCCGAGAATGTCACTCAAAATTTGTCTGAGAAGTTTATGCTTCTTTCACGTGAAAACATTGATTCGAGACGAAGTTGCTATCTCAGCGAAAGGAAAAAAGAAAACTTTTAACGTCAACGTAAAATTGAAATGAAATTTCATCGAATAACGAAATTATGTCGGTTTACCCTCGAAGAAAACTGTATGAATATTTCATTTGAAGTTTCTTTCCTTCCTTCCCACCATTTACGACATTATCGATCTCGATTAAAGAATCCGTCTGTCAATTAAATTCGGAAAATCAATCTTCGATCGCTTTAAAATTTGAAATTCAATTATTCAATTTTATCCCGATGCATATTATGCTGGCTTCGAGTTCGCAAACGAATAGCTTTGAATTGAAGAGAATCCCCAAGACAGTCGAGTCAATGAGATAGAGGGAGAGAGAGAGAGGGAATCAATTTCTTAAAGAGTTTCAAATTTATGTGTCGAGGAAAGTTGAGAAACAAAAATGCAAGTTTCTGTGAAGAGGCTGGGGCAAAATTCCTTTCACTCCCTTAATTGTCGGCCGCTCTTCTGTGAAATGCCAATAACTCTTTATTTCATTACGCTCTTGGCTCTTGGCAATCGAAAAATTTTCCCAGACTTTTCTCATCCTCTTCTCCTGAATTTTCACATCATTCTCATTCCATTTTCTCCAATTTCATTCAGTTCATAACATAAATGTGTCCAATTAAATAATTAAAAAATTGTATTGTTCGTTAAATTGAACATACAGTGAGAGACGAACGATTCACTTCACTCAGCGGCGAGCGCTTTATCAAAATCGATTTTAGCGACGGCAAAATGAAAAGGAAAAAAGTTTTTCCATTAAAAGACTTTTCAAGCCGGCAGAGCTCTGACTGTACGCAACAATAAAACTCAGACTTTTTGTCAGGGAAATTGTTACCTATTTTTTAAATCCCGTTTTGATTTGTTGTGTTTTTACATGCTCCAATCCCTTTTCTGATGTGTGTTTACAGCAACAAATTCTCCACCGAATAAATCCAAAGTGTTTCTTTCGTTTTTTTTCTTGCTCTGCTGTTTGGGTCCGCAAATAAAACAACAAACAGCAAATTTCTGGATATTGTGTAAAGAGGATGCTTAATCCTCGTTATCTCTACGAACTAACTAAACACGATAAACACAAACACTTAAAATGCCTCTTGTGAAAAGTCTTTAGAGAATTCCATTAAATTTATTCTTCTTTTTGTTCTCCTCTCGAGTGATTAATGATTTCCTTCATAAAATGAGAAATTCTAATCACACTTTGCCACTGGGAAAAATCTTTCTCTTTAGCTTGGCCCAACAGGACAAATCTTTCATTTGATTTCAAATCCAATTTCACTCGAATATTGGAATAATTTTGAATAAATTTTTCTTCTTATTTTTTCACTTCAATTTTATGATTTTTTTTTGTACAAAAACAATTCTTAACACATATTGCGTCTTATATCTGTTTCTCTAAACAGTTTTTATATTCTTAGCACTTTGCAATTAATTTGTTTTCTCGATTGCGATGATAAAACTTTTATCACCAACTAAGTTCACAATTGGTTGAAATTTTTCTTGAAATTTCTCTTTAAAAAATTGGAAAAGCGGTAAACGCGAACTTGTTTCCACGACTGTCTGAATGTTTCTGTGCAATATTTTTTTTGAGAATGTATTTATTGAACCGGCTCTGGGAATATTTGAGAAAAATTATAAAATGACGAAAAGCGCTTTTTAGATTTCATTCAACAGTTTCGAGAACTCTACAAATGATTTTCATTAGCGGGAAATTATTTTTCATTCCACACGAAAAGAAAATTAATCTCATTGAGAATAAAAGACGCGAATGCAAATTGACATTTTCTTTATTTATTCAAAATTTCCACTGAATCGGAAGACTTCTTCTAAATTGTTCGTTCACAAAAATGGTCTTACTCTCTTAAGACAAAAAGAAAATTCTTGAAATATCTTTGGTAAAAAAAACTGTTTAAACTCTCCTTCAATTGTTTTTTTCCAGCCCAATGAGTTTGTCGAAGAGACTGAAGTTCTTATCGTAGTTGTTGGTAGGGTTGTTGAGAATATCTTTGGCGTAAAAAAGAGTATGTCTCAGTAATTCCCCGACAGTCCATTTGCGATCTACATAAAAGAAAATAATAAAACAAAATCAATTCCGTTGGGAGGTTAAAGAACTTACCATGCAAAACCCGAACCACAGTGTCCAATTTACTCAAACTCTCCTTAGCACAAGTGTAATAAATCAAAGACGGCACGTTGGCAACGCTTCCAGCAAGCCATTGAATCACAACTTTGAACTGTGGATCACCAGCTTGCATACTTCCGCAACCCCACGACCCAGTCGCAATAGAACGAAGATTCGAGTTTGGATGAAAATTCTTCTGGTTTAACTGAAAAAATAACTTTTCTTATTGAAATGAAGGTTCAGAGAAATTTCACATCGAGAAATGAAAAGTCACACAAAACAGATTGAAGATTGTAGTCAAAGGATATAAAGCTAAACAGCAACAGGTGAAAGCAACGCAGCAGCAGAAATTACCTTCAACGTAACGTCGCAATTAATATTCTCTTGGACCAATGTCGTGATTGACCATCTTCTGTTAATGTTTCTCAACTTCTGTTCACGTTCCTTCACCTTTTGCGTAATAAACTTCCGGAATTCCCTTGGGCTATCACTCTCGTGTTGACTCTAGATCGTTCCAGATTTCAAATGATACGAATGCGCAAATAAAGAGTTAAATAAACTACAATAAAATGAAGCTCGACTCGAGGGAAAACTAAACTATCAGCATTCCATGGCAATCCTGAGACAAACCCTAACATTCCTTATCTATTTTCAAGAATTTAGCGAAATTAAATAAATTCTCTTACCAATTGAGATGCCAGAAGGTTTTTGTGCTTTGCGACTTCCAAAGAAAGCGAACGAAAGTTGGAAATCATTTTGCGCTTCTGTTGAATGGACAGTGCCATATCATCGTCTATCGTCATATTTTCTTCCAGCGAAGCATCGACGATTGATTCGCCAAGAAAGCTTTCAGATAAAGCTCGTTTTAGTAATGAGTCGGCAAACTTGAGAACAGCTTTGTCACGAGCGTCGGGGATTCTGCCTTTGTCGAGCGGGTCATTCAACCATTTGGCGAGTTGATTGTATACTTCTTCGAGCTCAGACTCTTCTGTGTCAAAGCTGTAGCTCGAGGAGTCTCCAGTTTTATTTCTTTTCAATTTTGATCTCTTCAAGTCAGTCAACGAAAGTCTTTCGTATTCTTCAAACGAATCTCCATCTTCGAGAATGAAGCCGGTGCTTGTACCTCGTTTGATTTTAATCTTCTTATCATTCATTCGAGCTCCTTCTACAGTAATATCAACAGCGTAACTATCTCCGAAATCATCTTCATCAGCAGAACAATCTTCGGTACTTTCCGTGTAACCGTTTTCAAGTTTCAGTGCGTCTTTCAGTTGCTGAGCAAATCTAAATCTATTTTCGGGAGTTTCAAGTTCAATCGAATACCTTTGGTGATCGAAGAAATCATTGCGACTATCATCCGAGTCTGACTCTTCGTTTATTGAGTTTCTTGCGCTATAAAAGACGTCGTCGTCATCATCGGATTCACCATCGCCGTTGGCAAAGAAACTTGCAGCTCTGCTACTTGTCTTCGATGAGAATTCTCGGTTAACTGGCAGACATTCACCTGAAGATCCCAAGACAATGAAACGTCCACGTCTCTTCTCCTCGTTTGTTGCTTTATCATTATCTGAACTATGTCGCGATTTGTTTTCAGGAAGATTGAGCCAGGATCTTCTCTTGTTCGTTCCTTCAGTGTCGATATGAGAACCAAAAGTAGTTGGCGTTGAAGTTGTTGGAGAAACAGATTCAACGAAAATCTTTGTTCCACAATCTAAACTGCTTTTACCTGAAGTCGTGAAGCTTTCTCCAATTGGCGATAAACGTCCTCGAACTTCTTTGCTGCTGTGACTATTGTTGCTTAAAATTCTCAAGAGCTTTGACGACATCGGAGCACAAGTGTTCTGTCGGAAGGCCAACAGACACTTGTTGAGTTCTCTTAAACAATTGTCTTCTTCATATTGACTTGGGGGAAAGGTTTGGTAATTTTCAGCATCCATGTGAATCATTGAAGACTTGATCTTTGGTCTTAGGAGCTTTTCAATAATTGCTTTGTTCTTCGGATCAATTATTCTCGCTACTTGAACGATATTCTCTGCTAACAAAGCTTCGTTGTCTTCAAGATTCTCCACGAACAGAAGAAGAATCAAAAGTTCAGGATGAGTGATAATTTGAGTTGCTTCTTGATTTGCTCCATTCGTTAAAACCGTCGATCCAATCGCTGATTGTGAAAACACAACTTGAGCAGTTGATTCAGGAGCATTTTCTAATCTTGAGTCATGCTTCACATCTATCGGACATAAAGGAAGTTTGCCTGAAGGTAAGAATCGTAAATTAAAGGAAATCGTTTGATTTAATTTGTTTAACTTTACATTCGATCCAGTCTTCAATCGTGAGCCATTGCTTTCCGGATAAAACCTAAAACGCAAGTAAACAAAAATCAAATCATCGACATAACTCATCTCCCTCTCTCTGACCTTTCTCGATAATTTAATTTTTCTGTCTAACTCGTCTGGCTGTTGCAAATCCAACCATTCAAAATACCACAAGAAGCTCTGAAATTTGGCCTTTTGGGAATTTCTGGAAAAAGGAAAATTAAATTTGCGTAAGACAATTTTTGAGATTTACGAGATTGAGAAAAGGTTTTGTATTCTCTAAGTGACTTACAGATTCAGTTCCTTAAAGAAATGTGTAAAGTTAAAGTCTTTCAATGTCGGATGAGTTTTGTTGGTGCGCTTCGGATATGTCGAGAAGAACGAGTTCGCTAATAAACTGAAATTTATTTTCAATAAAACTTCATTAAAGTTGTCAAGAAGAAATTTCTTACCTAGCAACAAATTTAACTTCGAACTCAACTGAATCGGAATTCTGCTGAAGACTAAAGTTTAATCCACGTGGCGGTCTTTGTTGCTTCAGATTCTTAGCGAAGCGGCAAATAATTTTTATTGTGTGATTAAGAAACTTGTCACGTTCCAGTTCTTCAAGTTCCTCGACGAATTCTCGTAGACCATCAAAAACTGTGTTGTCCATGTGATCCTCATCAGGATCGAGACTAATGCTGAATGTCACGAAGATTCAATGAATATTTTCACGTCGTTAAGGGAAATAGGAAAACTTACTTGCAGAGATCGTGAATTTTTTGCATAATTTCAAGAATTTTATCGAGTTCATTCGTATTCTCAACTGAAGTTATTTTCCGAACGACGACTGACCACCAGGGCAACTCACAAGGCAACATTACCAAAGCCATCTTTCTTTCCCCTTTTGCTGTTTCTACACGAAAGCGAAGGGAAATAAAAATGTAATTTATGGACCTTCATCTGTGCCCACCATGTCACAACACCCATAAATTCCGCACGGGAATCGCTCCATCTGGTTCTATCCCGCATAAATAGCCACAAGGAAAAACCTTCGCAAGGCGGAGTGAGGACGAACGGATTCAATGAACTTTCTGAGTCTTCCGTTTTCAGTTTTGTGGGACAACAACAATCGACAACAACACGGAAAATTCTATTTTTGGAATCGGCATTGTGACGAATAATTCGTCTAGCTTTCTCTCTTTCTCTTTCATTCTCCAACTCTCATGAGATTTTCATCTTACACACAAGCTTTCCCCCTTTTTCACTTCTATTGACGTCACCGATTTTGTCTCATTGTTTCGAAGTAGAGAGAGACGCGATTGCATATTCTTCTTTAAGCGAATTTCGATTACACACTCTGACGTCACGAACGAGCGTGTAGAAAATCTTGTTTGGAAGTAAACGAGACATGATTATTCAATTTGCGGAAAACACCTTATGAATAAGTATTTTCCCCTTTTTGCGACTCGAGGGTGCGATTGCTTTCCTTCATAAGTGAAACCGAATCAATTTGCGAAATGAAGTTTAATTGCACGTTTTAAGAAAAATAAAATTTAGGGTTGAAGGTGGAAGCGGATATAATCAAAGTTAATGAGTGGATTGCATGATGAAAGGATTTTAATTGATCAACGTTTACGCGTCTTCTTTGTCTGACTTTTCGAGCACTTTTCCGATTGTTTTAACTGCATTTAAATGAAAATTCCCATCAACTTTTCATTGCACCAGATTTTCCCGGCATTCTCCAACAAATACGAAATGTACTTTTGCACTTAAAGCAGACAGTAAATGACCGTTGTTGTCGTTTGTTCCACATTGGCGAGTTTTCGCTTTTCATTTTTTCATCCAACATGACACAAATAATTTTCCCAATACGAGCGACGTGTGATTCCTCGAAAGCTCTGACACTTCTCGCAGACATCTTTCCGAAAGAATGAATCAACAAACTTTTTCTTTCGACACAAAAAGAATTCAATTCGCAGCAGCCGCGAGGTTTTCTTGTTATCGGCAGAAACAGAAGACAAACAAATTTCAAGGAACCGGGTTTTCACGTGAAAAACAAATCGCTAAATGGAACTCTCAGATGGTGCTGCGACTGAAGGCACGATGGATTTCGCAATAATTTACTCACACTCTCTGTCTTTGGCTATTTTTATCAACAAAATGTAGGAAAATTTTCACTAATTTTCCTCCTTTTTCTAAAAATATTTTTACGATTTTTCACTGAGCGGTATTTCGTTTTCTCACGCTTTCTTCAACTTTTGACTTAAAGTTCTTTGCTTTTCGAATTGATTTTTGATTTTAATTGCTTGATTTCACACTTCTCTTATCACCCACACGATCATCACGACGTGAACTTGTCACGCTTGCACGAGGCAAGACTTTTATTTTAATTTGAGCTATTTTCGATGCACTAGCGAAAAAGAAAGTTAGATTCAAAGTTACGATTGAGAAAGAAAGATTGAAAAATTGATTCCAATCTAAATTTCATCATGAATATAATTTTCTATTTTCTTTTTGAGCTCAAAATATTATTTTAATGATCTCGTACACGATTTTTTGAGCTTGCGACACAACGAAAACACCGACACGAACTGAGAAAATGAAAATTCGTTCAACTTTTCGTTTGGTTAGCTCGCTCAAATTTTCTCAAAAAGAAAATAAAACTCGGAGAACATTTTCTGCTTAGCTCGAGAGAAACAGGGAAAGTCACATGGTGCGAAGCCAAACAATCGATGAGCATCCTCAGAAGCAATAAAGGAACATCTTTTGAGTAAAAGAGAGAGAAAGAGACTCTGACGTCATGGATAACGTAATTGCGTCTGTAATATGAACACGAACTTCATACAATAATATTATAAACAAACTTATGCTCTCGTCGGCTTCTTCTAAAGAGCTCAAAGTTCCATTCTCAATTCAATCGAATGAATAAATCAGCTTTTATTTCATTTCAGAAAATTGTTTTGAAGAAAATTATAATTGAATCACAAACATTTTCCCATCGACCGCTCCCGCACTTCTGTCAGATCTTAATTTGTAGTCTATTTCATCTTCTCAGCTGACCAGAAAGTTGACAAATTACGATTAAGAAAAAACATAAAATGCATTTTCCTTTGAATGTATCTGTCGCTCGTTCCATTTATCATCAAACCTCCTCGACTGGCTCAAAGGTTCATCTCGCCGCTGTTTGAAAAAAAATCAATTAAAACATTGACGAGATTATAAAAACACTTTAACTTACTCCACTGACCTCGATAGTGTCAAAAATTATTTCATTTTCGGAGTGACTGATGATTTTGGTGGCGCTCAAACACTTCGCGGAAGAAAATGAAACCAAAGTCTATTTCCCACCTGTTTGCGCCTAAGCCAACATTGGAGTCAAGTTTTATTTATCTCATCAGTTACTCAGTTTACCAAAGCGAATATTTTAGCATTTTAGAAACTTTCTGTAAATATATTTTCAGCAAGACTCGAATGGTCTTGAATTCTCATGGGAGCTTAAAATATAAACTGAAGTGTTTTGGAGGAAAACAGACAGAAAATTTAATGACTGCGAATGAGAAGAAAATGAAAAATCTTTTTAAATTAGAGGTCAAGGAGAATCAATTCAGCTGCTCCATAATTTCACGGCGAAACAAACGTCAGTCGATTGAAGAGAACTTGCGATCGAAACAAAAATTAATTAATTATTTGATGTTACAGAAATACAATTTTATTGAGCGTCTAAGTTATTATTTTATATTCAATCTATCAGAGTTCTAATTATAAAGTATTGCGAGAGAAATTCATTGTCACACAATTAACAAATGAAATTCGGTTAGATTATAAAACTATTTCATTAGCGTTTGAACTTTTCTAAATTAATATTTACTAACACAAATCAACGAATTCTAATTCCATTCAAAAATAAACGAAAACAATTTTATGCAATCAAGATTCTCGCGGTTAATATCAAAGCAATCGAAATAACAGAAACATGATGCAGAGATCCGGCTGACCCATCAGAGTCGATTTCATTCTCGGCGGAGCAATTTGATTGCAGACTTGAAGATGACAGAACTTTCAGATTACGGACTTTCATTATGCTTTGACTCATGGATTGTGAATTAAGAAGCTTTTCGTCTTCTTCGATGTTTTTCACGAGAAGAATTGTGTAAACTTTTGGTGTTAAGTTTTCGCAGAGCGTAATCAAAAGTTCGTTTTCTGTTGCTCTTAGAACTTGCACAATGGCTGCTTGCCCATTCCAGATTCCGACATTTGTGTTGTTAACTACCGCGAAATCTTTTTCCGAGTGTGTTGAATATTTAAACTCAATTTGAAGTTGTCGCGGGTCCGAATTGTCTGCCGACTTTCAAGAAAAGAAAATCAATTTGGGACAAAATTTAATTACAAACTATAAACTCACTTCATTGATCTCGGTAATCTTAATAAAAAGACAATCGTCATCATAAATTTGACTTTCGGCATGAGAATAAAGTTCAATGCCTTTCCAACGACCTAAAAACTTTTAGAAATAAGAGCGATGACAGTTTAAGTTTTCCGCTTCAAACATTTCATATTTTCATGTTTCCCCACCTGATCGACCTCCCAGTGATGTTTCCCGCTTTTACCGACAAGCTGTGGGCATCGCGTCGCAGGCTTATCATTTCTTGAAACAAGCTCAGCGTGAGTCGCGTGAACAATTAGCGCGAGCATTAATAAAAGTCGCACGTTTGGCACTAAAAAAGTTTTTCTCTCGACCTTCATTATGAGAATCTCGAGTTTTTCTTTAGACCGAGTGACTGTCTATAATTAACTTTAAAGTGATGAAACCTATTTCACAATTATATTTTTAATTTTTAATAAAGGTTTAGGGAAGTTCTGATTTCACTTTATCGTTGTGAAAGCTACTCACAAATTTATTTTCTTCGATCTACACGTCTCGAGAATATTTTAATCTTTAGGAAATGATTTTTGAGGGTTTCACTATTGGAGCACTAAGTAGGAACTGAAGTGGTTTATTAAATGACACACGAATTTTCTTTTCTTTAATGAGATGAGAGAAGAAGAAGAGAGTTATGACGAAAGAACGGCGACGTCAGAAATCGCGCGCGACGAGATTTCTCATTCTCGCTTTCGAGATTTACGATTGACGATTTGATTGCTGTAATATAAATGAAAAGTTAATTAAAAATCTTAAGAGAGTTTACGTTAATAAAATATTTTATTTATTTTTCTTTAGTATTTAGAAAATATCGAACGCATCATTAGCGAGAACGTCGATAGAATCAATACTAGATTTACTTTTCTTTACATCCACTTTTCCTTAGTTCGTGCGTGTAAATTTTCTTTTAGGAAATTGCTCGAAAATAGACGGCGAATTGGAGCTTTGAGTGTTTGGAATGATGTCTTCATTGGGACCTTCAACATCGGCCCTGATTACTTCATCAGAGTCCATTCGTCTCTTCTTCGAGTCGATCAACGGAAACTCTATAAGTTTATTTGATAATATGTCCTGAGCGGATTGCGGAGGCTCTTTGTTCTCGGATTAATCGGAGCTGCTTGAATTCAATCCCATCCGATATTTAGGATTCGGCGAAAAGAGATCATTGTCGCTATCATCCTTCTTTACTCTTTGTTTCTTTGGAGTCACCTTCATAATTTAATCGAATTAAAGATTCATTAATCTTGAGGGTTCTTGATAAGTTTTTTTATTGGAATAAGGAAACTTACCTTAATGTTTGCGAAAATATCTGGATTCATTGGTGAATCTAGCGATATGTTCTTTGATCTTTTATTTTTTGGTTCATCTCCATCTTCAGTATTAATAAACTGAAATAAGTTGTGGCTTGATAGCGATTGTGTGAGTCGAACGTTGCTAGCTTGATTTGTTCGAGGACTCTCAAATTTACAGTCAATCTTCTTGCGCAAAGGAGAAATATGTTTTGATGTCAATGGTTCCTCTTGCAGTTCGTCATTTGAGTGACGTTTGCGAGACACTTTACTCGATCGTCACACCAGCATCTTTTGATCATTGCTTTATTGAGCATTTCTTAAGCTTAACGTGTTTCACTATTCATCGAAACACAAACTGGCGAATGATTTTTCACTTTTCAGCTTTCCGCGATTTTTGTTTTGATTTTATTTTGAAATCTCGCGGATTTCGTAACTTTCTTTTGGTTTCTTGATAAACAGCGATCCTTCTGAGAACTTTTGTGCACTTTTCCACTGGCTAATTCACTTGTTTCCGCCACTAAATGGTTTTTTTTTACAAACTCACAAATGTTTTGTTTTTCAGGTTTTGAATTTCTTGTTTACTTTCGGCGCTTACGTTAACTTGCGGGATTTGAATTTATAGACTCGTTACACTTTGCGTCACATCGAAAAAGGTATTTATTGTTTCCTAATGATCTTCAGCATGTCTTCAGTTCCAGCAAATGCTGGAATTAAGACAAAACATGAATTTCAAAACAAAAAGTTTTCCAATCAAAGCAACCTTTTTTTTCACGAAAATTTTCGGAAAATCGGTATCTCAGCAGACTTTGAAAATTCAGTAATTTACAATTTATTGTGAGAGCAAATCGAGCGAATTTAATTGGTAAGCAAAAAAAATTAAAATTTCGCGGTAAAACAAGCGTGATAAAATTTTTTTTTGTGTTTTTCGTTTTCATAACTCAAGTACCGATTCGAGTACAGTTACGAAAGCAAGAAATAACCAAAATTAACAAAATATTAATTTCTTTTCTTTTTTTTATTTTCTTTCAGGAAAATTTAAGAAAATGGCTGAAGGAAAATGGTTCAATTTTGTTTGGGGAGAGGAAGAGGACAGCGAAGAGGAATATGGGCAGGAATGGGATGAAGAACGGGAAGAAAAGGAAGCAAGATGGTTTGAGTACGTGAAGAATGGGTTCTCTTCTGCAAAGGGATGCGAAGAGAACCCACAGGTAAGTATCAAACAGAATCTGAAACAGGCGTTGGGACGAATCTCTCGGGCATATGAATGCCAAAAGGACCCACTGGCAAGAACCCGCCGGTGGGTCGAGGCATTGCCTGAGAGATACGTCCCAACGCTTCTGCTTCCTTCTCGGGCAGAGCAATACCAAGAAGATCCACTGGCGAGAACTCGCCGGTGGGTCGAGGCATTGCCCAAGAAGGAACCAAAATGGTGGCAACTCTGTTTCGGATTCTGTTTTAAATAAATTTTTTAATTTTGTTTTCCAATTTTTTTTATTGCAAAAGATTTATTCGACAGCGTTCCCAAATTTCTCCAACTGAAGATATATCTTTTGCAATTAAAAAAAATTGGAACTCAAAGTTAAAAAACTTATTTTTCAAAGTTTTGATTTTGTTTTTTACATTTTAGGTGCAAGGAGGACGGAACAAGATGGACAGGACAAACTGAAGGAGACGAGACAGAAGAAAGGAAACAAATTTTTTCTAATTATATTTCTATGTAAAATTTAATGTAAAAATTATAAGTAATGAATAAAGATATTTTTTATTTCAGGTTCAAAAACTAATATTAAGCAAAATTTAAAGTTTAAACAATTTTTTAAAATAAAAATATTTGGAAAACAAATTTTGTCCATTTTTAAATAAAAATATTTTATTATTTCAGATTTATTGAGCTTTTAGCTTCTTAAATAAGCTTTTTTCGATAGCGGTGTTTTGTCGTGTTCGCATCTTCGTATTCACTATTTTATTGCCCCCCTGGACAACAAAACCTTGGACGTACTCGCAACGTGCTAGAACATAAACAAACTCGCGAAATTTTAAATTCAAATATTTCAAGATGAGCTCAAAGAAGAAAGAAGAAATCTACAAGGATGAACGATTCGCTCACCTTATCAACAATCCTCGCTTTAAAAAGATGCCGACGAGAGAAGGAAAAGTCAAAATCGACAACAGATTCAAGTCGATGTTTAAAGATGAAAAGTTTAAAGTGAAATATAGTGTAGATAAGTATGGACGGCAAGTTAACAAGTCATCAGCTGAGGATCTTAAGAAATATTATGAGCAGAGCTCAGAAGAATCGTCAGAAGAAGAGGAAGAGCCAAAGGAAGAAGATGAAGATTCCTCCAGTGGCAATGCAATAATCGAAGGTGGTCAGGAGATTCCGGAAACTCTAAAGGAAAAGTTGAAGAATCTAGAAGTTGATTATCTACGCGGTGAAGGCATTTTGCAATCAGATAGCTCCGATGACGAAAGTACTTCGGATGAAGCTGAGGAAATTCTAATCGAGCATGTTTGGGGTGAGCTGGATCACGATGCAGAGACAACTGAAGAGTCATCACGAAGAATTGCTTGCATGCACATGGATTGGGACAGAATTCGAGCAGTCGACATTATGATGATGTGTAACTCGTTCATTCCTTCAGGCATTGGAACAATTATATCTGTTAAAGTGAGTTTTATTCTATTTAAGACGAAATGTTCATACGAATAACTTTTATCTCATTTTAGATTTTTCCATCAGAGTTTGGAAAAGAACGAATGGCTAAAGAAGAACTTCAAGGACCTCAAGAGTTAACAGATAAAATTATAAATCAAAGCGACGAGGAGGATGAAGTGGACGAGGAAGATGTAGCTTACAAGGAGAAGTTACGCGAATATCAATTAAACCGATTGAAATATTACTACGCGGTGATTGAGTTTGATTCCGTGAAATGTGCCGATATCGTCTACAAAGAGTGTGATGGTCTTGAATATGAAAGTACTGCGAATCGAATGGATTTAAGATTTATTCCCGATGACTTAGAATTCGATGATGAGCCCAAAGACGTTTGTACAGAGCTTCCAGAGAAAAAGAAGTACGTGCCAAGAATTTTCTTCACAACTGCTCTCCAGCAAGCAAAAGTTGAATTGACTTGGGATGAAACTGATGTCAACCGAAAAGAAATGTCCGAAAAGCTCTTCAGCGATAAACGCAGCGAAATTACGGATTACGATTTAAAAAAGTTTGTTGCTTGCAGTAGCAGCAGTGAAGGCGAAGAGGAAGCTTCTGAGAATGAAGACGGTGAATCTTCAGACGACGAAGAGAAACCTAAAGATAAAATCAATCTCTACAAATCTTTACTCCAACAAATTAATCAAAAAGAAGAGGATAAGAAGAAGAAACAAGTTGAAATGGAATTCTCCTGGGGAGTAGGCTCTGATCGAAAAGAGGTAGAAGATGATAAGCCCTCGAAGAGCGAAGAATTGACTCCGTTTGAGCAAATACTTGAAAAGAAAAAGCAAAAGAAGAAGGCAAAGAAAGAAGCTCGTAAGAAGAAGTTTAAAGGCGGAGACGAGGAAGACGATGCTGAGAAAGGTTACAGTTCAAGTGACTTTGACGACATCGATATGAACGATCCATATTTCGCTGAAGAATTCGCCAATGACGAATTCGCGGTTCCCAAAAAGTTATCGAAGAAGAAACAACAGAAATCTAAGAAAACATATTCCGATGACGACGAGGAAAAGAAAAGCGCACAAAAAGAGCTGGAGCTTCTTCTCGACGATGGATCGGACGACAAGGCTCATTTCAGTTTAAAGAAAATTCAAGAAAATGAAACCATGAGTTCAGCAAAGCGTAAACGTAAGAACAAGAAGGCAAACAAAGAAATGAAGAACAATTCAGAGCCAGTTGACAATTTCGCACTCAATATCAAAGATGATCGTTTCAATGCTGTCTACACGCGTCCAGACTTCAATATCGATCCAGCCGATCCTAATTTCAAGAAGACAAAGGGAATGGAAGTTTTGATACAAGAAAAGCTAAAGCGAAGATTCGATAACGATGATAATGGAGCTATTCCTACCGAAAGCTCAAATAAGAAGCAGAAAGTCAAAGATGTTTCTCTAAACCTTCTTGTGAAAAGCATTAAAAGAAAAGCTGCGAAGTAACATTTCATTGAAATAAAAAGATGTCTTGAATTTGTTATCAAATTTCAAATTTCTTTTAATAATTTAAGGATTTACAGACAAGAAATGTCGTCGCTTTAAAGTTTTTCTCACGCGATAAACTTTCCTGGTTTGGGATGAGTACAATGTTCCAATCCTTTCAGTTCATCAAAATTAAGATGATGAGAAGTTTGATGATTGACTAACGAGTTGGTAATTTATCTAAACCAGAGCTAAAAGAAAATGTTTAATTAGTAAGAGACTCTTCAAATGATTAAGATCCAACTTTACCTTCAATCTTAAAGCATCTACACCGTTGAGATAATAGTGAAACAGTCGTTTGTCACGAACGAATCCTAAATTTTCATAGAGTTTGAGCGCAGGCTGGTTGGTAATTTCTGTTTCAAGAACAACTTCATCTGCTTGATGGGCTATCATGACTCGAATTGCTTTCTGAACAAGTGTTGTGCCAATTTTGAGCTTTCTATAGTCTTTATCAACAGCCAACATTGCAATATATCCTCGTTTAATCATTTGCCGATGAATATCGAGCTTGCAAACTATACAACCAACGCACTTGTCCTCGTAAAGAGCTAAGTAACAGAGCTGAGGCCAATTATGAATGAAGTACCGATACGTGTAGATTGAGTAAGGCTCTGAGAGGTCCTTCTGTATGAGCTTCATTATACTTGGTAGCTCCAGCTCTGATTCATAGACCTTGTATGTTAATTTGAAGGTTTCATCGCCACGATCTATCACAACAGATTCGATATCCAGCTTCGCTACAGCTGGCGAACTCTTTGGCAGCGGAAGAGCTTTCCTAAGTAAGGGAGACGTCTCGCTCAGATCTGTGATAGTTGAGCAGTCAAATGATGTTTGGTGTGATGCGTTGTTTGGTGGTGATAAAGACGATCCATTCTGAAGTTGCTGATCAGTTCCGTTCTCCTTTTGACTGTCGTGCTCTGTCTCACAAATTTTATTTGATTTTGTATTGGCATGACTCTTGTCTACTAAATGATTAGAGTTGACTTCACTAGTTATAACTACATTTTGTAGTTTCTGGTGAATCTCTTCCATGATTCAATGAATGTTCAATTTAAATAAAATCTCTCTACAAAAGAAATTGAAAATCTCAAAAAAAAAATCCCAAAAATGACGTCAAGGGGCTTGTGATCAGTTTTGAGGAAACAATAACAAGGGCCGTGCACTTTATTTGAAAATAAAATAAACTGAAATAAGTTTTACGAAATTTTTATTTAAGAACTTTTATGTTGGCTCGTTTAATTTCAATATATTTTAATAAAATAAAGTAAAGATGTGAAGCAGATGCATTTTAATTGCAAACGAGTTTCTTATCTGCTGAATTGAAGGAATTTAATTTGAGAAATATTTATGCTTGGATCATCCGGAAACTGAAAATTCTTAAAAAACTTCATCAATGTTGAATAAATTTAGTTTTATTGAAGATTTAATTTGGTTTCAATCCAAAATCTTTCATTTATTTAGCGTCTTTTTCTAAGAGTCGTCATCGACGTGTAAATTGAAAAGTATTATTTATGATTTTGTTCGGAATGTTGAATGATGAAAGCGAGACTGTGATGTCATCTGAAATTTAGTTAAGTATCAACTTGCTGCAAATTGTGATACACAGAATTCTTCTTATCTAGAGAAATAAACAAAACGTTAAAGACGTAAATTTTAATGTTCGTTGGAAATATCGAATTGCATAAACATCAAATATCGTTTCACACTTGCTCCCTTTCTGCACCCTTCTCATCTCGCGATTGCGACACTTTTATTAGAAAAATTCAGTTTCGTTTCACTACTCAACTAGAACAGTCACAAAACAGTAACATTTAATTATTATTTTCTCTCTGGTTCTTAGAAAATTATTAATTACTTTTGGGCTTCTCGCGTGACTTGACGATACATAAACTGATCGACGAACTCATAGTTGAAGCATCTTTACGACGCATAATACACACAAAACGTCGGAGCATTTGAATTTCAATTGAAAACTCGCTATCAAGGAAGGTTCAAGAAGTTTAAATAGTTTTCACTCATCCACGTTCACTAAAATTTTTCTTAATTTTAGTTACTAATATGGAGATCTTTTGCCGATTTTGCTTTTGTGGTAAAAATCTCTATACATGTTCAATCGAAAAAGCAGATATAATTGAGAAGGAGCATGTGATTAAAGAATTTAAAGGAATTCATCAAACCGGAAAAGCCAATAAAGATGTCAAATCTGTTTGTTTTCTTCAATCAGCAAACGTCAATCATTTTCCAAGAGATCTCAACAAGCATTTTCCCAATCTCAATGAGTTAATAATAAATGGTAGTGGCATTAAGGAAATTTCAAAAAATGATTTGAAAGGACTCGAGGGACTTGATGGTTTTTGGATTGTTTATGGCGAATTGACATCACTGCCAGACGATTTGTTTACTGCAATGCCAAACTTACGATCAGTCTCATTCGCCGGCAATAAAATCGAGTTCGCTTCTTCTGGAATTTTAAAAACTTTGCTTGGAAGAGAAAATGTCAAGGTGGATTTTCGAGGAAACAAAAGAATTAATGCTTTCTTCAAACCCGGACAAGACGGTTCCCTGGGATCTCTCGATGAGATGATGAAGTTGCTGGATGAGAAGTGCAGCGAACAACTTCTGCCAATTGTAATTTCTGGTCCCGTGGACTTCAGCCCAAAATTTAAAGAATTGTGGCAATCAGGAAAATTCTCAGATCTGACAATCATCGCCGAAGATAAGAAGTTTAAAGTCCACAAGGTAATTTTGGGAATGCAGAGCGAAGTATTATATCAAGCCATCGAAGATAAAATCGATGCCAAAGTAATGAGAATTCCAGGATTTAGTTGGCAGACTGTTGGAGCTTTTCTTAGATTCTTGTACACAAATGAGATCTCAGATGATGGAAATCCAACAGAAAAATTCGAAATTGCCGACTTTTTTAAAGTTGAAGCCATGAAGTTGATTTGCGAGAAAATAATTTACAACCAAATTGATGAAACGAATGCTTGGGAAACTTTCTTATTCGCTCATCGATTCTCTTCCCAAATACTAAAGAAGAAAGCATTTCAATGGATTTCCAGGAATATTCCAGATGATCTGCCGGACACGCTTATGGAGGATCCCAAGAAATTAAAGAAGCTGATTAAAGCTCGACGAAATTATGTAGAAATATTGGAAAATTCAAGAAATGAACTCGACTCATTGAAAAAACAATTTGGTCACAACTAAAAGTTACCTTCAATCAAAAAATGTATTCCTCAACTAAAATGTTAAACTTTTTATAATAAAAATAATTTTATTTCTAAAATTTTTTAGTAGAATTACTTCGGCCGTAAAATTTCTATGAAATTTCCCAAACCTCGATCAAGTTTCTGCAGCTCATGCGCAATCAATAAAATTTATTTTTAAATTGATTAAATCCAATTTGTGGAGCTTGGATTTTCTGGGATTTATTGTTTGGTCTTGTCAAGCTGAGTAAACACGTCAAAGCAGAAATGTCAAAAGGAAAGAAGTTTCACTTGGCGCTCGTTGAAGGTGAACTCATAACTGGTCAGCTCTGGAATCCAAGCATTCGTTTGAGCACGATGAACATTTCTCGTGAAGAAGTGTCAACGTAACTGTTAAAAAATCCGAATAAATCGAAAAAGTTTGAGAAATTTGTATGGAACTCACCAGTCTCTAACTCCGTGGGCCCGAACTACTTGAGCTATCACGTCCATCTAATGAGGTTTTCGTCTCATAGAACCAAGTGGCATAAACCGGAAGCAGCTAGCTGCTGCCGTTCTCGAGAAAATCAAACCACAAACAAAAATCGACTTTATGTATGGAGATTCCAGGAATGGTCCATGAGCCTGATTCTGATAAGCTAGCCAAAAACTAGTTATTAATTTAAGACAAAATAAAATTTCTTAAGAATTTAATTTGAGAAATATTTATGCTTGGAAACTGAAAATTCTTAAAAAACTTCATCAATGTTGAATAAATTTAGTTTTATTGAAGATTTAATTTTGTTTCAATCCAAAATCTTTCATTTATTTAGCGTCTTTTTCTAAGAGTCGGCATCGACGTGTACATTAAAAAGTTTTATTTATGATTTTGTTTGGAATGTTGAATGATGAAAGCGAGACTGTGATGTCATCTGAAATTTAGTTAAGTATCAACTTGCTACAAATTGTGATACACAGAATTCTTCTTAGAGAAATAAACAAAACGTTAAAGACGTAAATTTCAGTGTTCGTTGGAGATATCGAATTTCATAAACATCAAATGTCGCTTTACACTTGCTCCCTTTCTGCACACTTCTCATCTCGCGATTGCGACACACTTATTAGAAAAATTCAGTTTCCTTTCAATCCTCAACAAGAGCAGTCACAAAACAGTAACATTTAATTATTATTTTCTCTCTGGTTCTTAAAAAATAATTAATTACTTTTGGGCTTCTCGCATAACTTGACGATACGTAAATCAAATTAAAATAAACTGACCGCCGAACTCTTAGTTGCAGCATCTTTACGACGATCAATACACACACAACATCGGAGCATTTGAATTAAATAAACATCTCAACAGAATTAAATACATAACGAAGAATATCGCTGTCAAGGAAGGTTCAAGAAGTTTAAAAAGTTTTCATTCATCCACGATCACTCAAATTTTTCTTAATTTTAGTTACTATTATGGAGATCTTTTGCGGATTTTATCTTAATGGCAATAATCTCTACACATGTTCAATCGACAAAGCAGATATAATTGAGAAGGAGCATGTGATTGAAGAATTTAAAGGAATTCATCAAACCGGAAAAACCAATAAAGATGTCGAATGTGTTTGGTTCCAAAAATCAGCTAATGTTGATCATTTTCCAAGAGGTCTCATCAAGCATTTTCCAAATCTCAAAAACTTAAGAATTCTTGGAGGGCGCATCAAGGAAATATCAAAACTTGATTTGGAAGGACTCGAGGGACTAATTGTTCTTCTCATTCGAGGTTGTCAATTGACGTCATTGCCAGACGATTTGTTCACTGAAATGCCAAATTTACAACACGTTTTATTCAACGGCAATAAAATCGAGTTCGCTTCTTCTGAACTTTTAAAACCTTTGCGCGGAAGAGAAAACGTCAAAGTGGATTTTCGAGGAAACAAAAGAATTAATGCTTTCTTCATACCCGGAGAAGACGGTTCCCTAAGATCTCTCGATGAGCTGTTGAAGGTGATGGACGAGAAGTGCACCAAACCGGCTCTGCCAATTGTAATTCCTGATCCCGTACACTTGTACCCAAAACTTAAAGAAATGTGGCAATCAGGAAAGTTCTCGGATCTGACAATTATCGCCGACGATAAGAAGTTTAAAGTTCACAAGAATATTTTGGGAATGCAGAGCGAAGTATTCTATCAAACCATCGAAGATAAAATCGATGTCAAAGTGATGAGAATTCCAGCATTTAGTTCACAGACTGTTGAGGCTTTGCTTAAATTCTTGTACACGAATGAGATCTCGGATGATGGAAATCCAATAGAAAAATTCGGAATTGCCGACTATTTTAAAGTTGAAGCCATGAAGTTGATTTGCGAGAAAATAATTTACAACAATGTTGATGAAACGAATGCTTGGGAAGTTTTCTTGTTCGCTCATCGATTCTCTTCCCAAATACTGAAGAAGAAAGCTTTTCAATGGATTATCAGATATATTCCAGTTGATATGCCGGACTCGTTTATGGAGGATCCCGAGAAATTAAAGAAGCTGATTGAAGTTCGACGAGTTTATAAAGAAATGTTGAAAAATTCAAGAAATGAACTCGACTCATTGAAAAAACAATTTGGTTTTAACTAAAAGTTAACTTCAATCATAAAACGCAAGATAAAATGTATTCCGATAAATGAAACCAAGAAAGTGACTTTCAAATCATTAATATGTATTCCTCAACTGTAATGTTAAGCTTTTGAAAATAAAATTAATTTCATTTCTAAAATTTTTTTTAATAGAATTACTTGGGGCAGGCCGTGCCACACACCGTCTGACCACACACCAACCTATAGATTTTCCTGCATGCACATGTGAGGAAGGAAAGTTTTCCAAGAAAATTCTGATCGAACTTTGAAAATATTTTTGTGTGAAAATAATTTTATTTTCATTTTCTTAGGTGACATGAACTGCAGGTCCATGACTGCAGGCCAAGGAAGAGTCAATCAACTTGGCGGTGTGTTCATCAATGGTCGTCCACTTCCATCAGCGATTCGTTTAAAAATTTTTGAACTTGTTGCGTCGGGTGTTCGTCCATGTCAAATATCTCGAAATTTTCGAGTATCTCACGAATGTGTCTCGAAAATTTTGAACCGTTATCAGGTGAGAAAAGAGAGCTCAATAATTAATTAATATCTAAACTAAATTCAATTTATTTTTCAACAGGAAACGGAAAGCATTCGTCCCGGTGTAATTGGCGGTTCAAAGCCAAGAATCGCAACTCCTGATCGAGAACCGAATCGAAGATTACAAGAAGGAAAATCCAGGTATTTTTTCATGGGAAATCCGCGATCGTTTGATTAAAGAAGGCATTTGTGATCGTTCAACGGCTCCGTCTGTCAGCGCGATCTCCCGTCTTTTGCGTGGACGTGACGACGATAGGAGAACACAGAACGGTAATTTTTAGTCGTCAGCTTATTTAACGGGGGGAGGAAGTGAGAGCTTTAAATGGAGGACGCTTTACAACGAAGTTACAGAAGGTAACATTAACCTGCGACAAACAACAAAAATATCAACAAGAAATTTTCGCGTTAAGAGAAAAGGACAAATATCGAAGCAACCATGAATGAATTATTGAAAATTTTGAAAATGAAGCAAGAAAAGCAACTCGCGATGAACAAGACGGTTGTGTTACAAGCTAAACACGTTTTTGGACATCGAACGGATGTTAAAGGGAACATTCACTTCAAAACCGGTCAAGATGTCGTTTATCCAGCTGCTGGAGTTCTGGTTGTTCAAGATTGTGTGACCAACGAGCAAAAACTTTTGAGGTAAAAAAAATGAAGTCAAACGTTTCTTTAATTAATTAGAAATCATTCGACATAGATTTGATGAGAACACGCAACCAGAGCTCATCGTTATCAGTCCAAATCGAAAGCTTCTGGCTGTTTCGGAGAGAAATATCGATACCGATAAGTAAGTTTGCAATTTGATTTCGTTTTTCCTTCGTTACTAAAGTTTTCTTTTCACAACAGAACGATGATCAACATTTATGATTTGGAAAGTTTGAAGAAACTTAAATCGCTTAACCTTCCAATTGAATGTCCCGTTCAAGCTGTTGGTAATATGTGTTTCACGATGGACTCGAAAGGAATCGCCGTTTTGTCTCAAGAACCGGACGCATTCATAACAATTTACACGTTTGACAAGAGTGACAAAATGGTTACAGGAAGAGCGTCGAATAAAAATTATCCTGGACGAGCTACTTTGATTCAATGCAATCCTGGAGACGTCTCGATCGTGGCAGTTGGTGGTGAGAAAATGCTTAAAATCATGAACAAAACGGAGAAAGGCTTCAAACAGTTGGGAAAGACCAAAATAGAAAACATTGATGTCACTTCACTCACTTGGTTGACTGCTGAGATTATAATTGCTGGCTCAGCTGAAATGGAACTTTGCTTCTTTGAGAGAGGAGAATTGAAAGCAAAGTATAACATGATGAACCACGAAGTGATTGATCTCCGTCAAACTCCCGATGCTGACGATTCGAAGTCTGAACTTTGCACAGTTGCGACTCTTTTGGCAAAGAAAACTTATCCGATCATGTGTTTGATAACTTTCCCGATGGGTTTTGCCTTTGCCACGAACAACACGGTTCACGTTTTTGAGAAGGAAACTCCATTCCGCTTTAAGAAGAAGACTCTGCTTACGATCCCGGTTACGCTTTTTGATGAATCTCTCTATGTAATTAAGAATATTGCAATCAACGAGCAACAAGACACTGTGGTTGCTACAACTCTTCACAGCCAAATCTACATCGGACAACTCTTCGTTCCTGAAACGTTGAATGTGATGCAAACTGAGTTCAGATATTTTAGCGAACCACTTCACAATGATGCGATCATTGATGTAGCAGTTTGCTCTTGGAAAACAATCGCAATCACGGCATCGAAAGATCACACAGTTCGTATTTGGAATTACGAAACGATGAAGGTTGAGCTTTTAAAGAAATTTCTCATTGACATTCGCGTAGTCGCACTTCATCCTTCAGGAATGTTTGCAGCTATTGGATTCACCGACGTTCTTCGATTAGTTCAAATTCAGTTGAAGGACTTAAAAATTACTAAATCATTTAGTTATCCGATGTGTTCGGTTTTGAAATTTTCTCATCGTGGACATTTACTTGCTGCAGGATGTGAGAAAGATATCGCAATTATTTCTGTATTTACTTTCGAAACGGTCATGAGCTTGAAAGGTCATAATGGAATCTTGAGCCTCGCTTGGTCGACTGATGATCGTTTCTTGGTTTCTTCTGGTCGAGAAGGTTCTGTCTACGAATGGAATATCAGCTCAGGTGGCGAGAGGATTAATGAATTGGTTCAGAAGGGAACGTTATATAAATCGATTGTCGTTTCATCGGATCAAAGCTACATTGTTGGTGTAACTCATTCAGCTTATTTGAGAGAAATTATCAAGTCGCAGATGGTTCGAGAGTTCCGTGCACCTGATACCGAGTCAGCTCTCACCACACTCGCCTTTTCTCGAACCGATCAATTCTTGTTCACGGCAAATGAAAGAGGTTGCTTGTACAGCGTCAAAATGCCTTTTCTTGAATCGGGAGGTGGATCATTTACCAATAATCGGCTTTATCATCGTGCCATCAACCGTTTGTGTATGACTTACGATGATAAAATGTTGATAAGCGTTGGCGAAGACGGAACATTGGTCTTTTGGAAAATAACAAACGTAGAGACTCGAGCTGCTGCTGTTGTTGATTCAGAACTTGGAGCATGCGAAGACGTTTTGATCTCTAGACGTGAACTAACGTCAAAAGTAAATAAGATCTCTCTTTTGGAAATGAGACTCCACGAACAAGTTGCCGAGTTCCTGTCTCAGAAGCAGCAAGGTGAATCTTTCTACACCGGCCAGATAAATAAGAAATTTGAGAAAGATCTCAAAGATCTTAAACGCCGCAATTCTCAACTTCAAGCTCAACACGTCGATCAAATTAATGACTTGACGACAGAGATTACAAGATCAAAAGAACGAAATCAACGAGAAATTGAACAAATTGAAGCCAATGGAAAAAAAAATTTCGAGTACGAAAATCAAAGAACAATGCTCCTTCAAAGAAAATTGGAAGAAATGACAGAGCATTATGAAGAAAGACTCAAGAAGTCGAGCAGCTGTCTACAAGGCACAATCGGTAAATGAAAATTTAAATTCTCTTAAATATTTTCTAAGTTAACAAACAAAATATTTCAGAATCTTTGGAGAAATCTTTCAAGCTTCAATACGATGAACGACAAGATTATGTGAATCGATTGCTTCTTGAAATCAAAGAAAAGGAAAAGGAGTTTGAGGAATATTGCCATCAAGTTGAGATTGATCGTGAGTAAATGCTGAAGAAATTAAAACAAATATTATCATAAATTTATTTTAGATGATCGTAACATGGTTGAATCTCAATTGAGCTACGAAAAGCGTTTGAAAGACAGCGGGGAAATTGTTACCCGTTGGCGTGGCGATGCAGGAGTTCTTAAGAAGAAAAATACAAACATGGAAAATGAGTGCGAGGATTTGCGTACAGAAATCGAATTATTGAGACCACATTACGCTCGCTTCCAAGAAACAATTCGTCAGAATCAAAAGGAAATCGATGATTTAAAGCATGAGATAAGCCAACGCGATACGGTGATTAGAGACAAGGAAAAACAAGTTGCTGAGTTGAATAAACTTACACAGGATCTGGAAAACTACAAACAAACTGTGACTCATAAAATACCCGAGTTGAAGAGTGAGATCAGTGAGATTGAACCTCAAGAAATCGAAATTCGTGAAAAAGAAAAAAAAATTGCGTTGGAACGGGAGCTAAAATTTTTGCAGCAGCAGCAACTCAATGGTAGATTGAAATTATCCGAGTTACGTGACAAGTTCTTGGGAAGCGAAAAAGAACTTAAAAATGAGCGTGTTCGTTCAGAAACTGCACGCGAGCAATTAGTGAGAATCAGCTCCGACATTTACAAAGTTTCGACTTTTATTCAGCAACCGCCAGCGAAGCTTAAGCAGCAAGTCCTGGCTCTTTATCATCGTTACGCAAACAAGGCAGAGCTCGAAAAGACGCTCCAACTTGATGCTAAAAATCAAAATGAATTCTGTCGACAGCGAGAATATTATGAAAAGAAGATGAAATCTTCAAGTAACAAGCAAGCAGCAAAGAAGTCCGACATTTTGGGAATGGATGCAAACAAAGTCAAAATGTTGAAAGAGAATATGACGCTCATAACTGAATTGAACCGACTTCGTATGGATCTTAGTGAGAAGGAAAAGGAAGTCGAGAGAATGAAGTCGCTTCTCGGGTTATCAAGCCGTAATATGTTGCCAAGTATTGCAAAAAAGAAACTCGACAAGGCTACGACCGAAAATGAGGAAATTCATGAAACGTATCGCGAAGCTATCGGCAAGTTGGAAGAAAAAGTCGAAATTCTAGTTGCAGAAAACAAAAAATTGAGATCTCAGGCAGCTCAATAAAAAATATTATTTTAAATATTATTCTACTGATGCGATTAAATATTGTTCAGTTTTCAACTGGGCTAAGATGATGTCAAAGATTTTGTTTCTCAAAAAGCTGAGAATTTTTAATTATCTTCAAACTGAATGTAAAATCAGAAGCAAGTCGGTAATTATTTCAGAAGAGGGTTCCACAATGACGTGTTGCCTTGTACTGCAGGAGTAAATGACAAATTCATCGACAAATGCAATAGTGGAATAATCAATACACTTGTAGCTTCTAGTTCAACTTTTTAATTGAGTCGAACAACACAACGACAAAAACTTTATGAAGGAAAATGATTTTTCCGATGACAATCAGTTTGGTTCGCGATTTACAACGAGAAAGATGAAAATTGTAAAATATTTTAATCGTGTTGTGGATTATTTCAAGAACGAAAAGGTCTTCTTTGACCTAGTGTCAAGGTTTCTCTTGCTCAGTCTGGAGATTTTGTCTCCGACAAAAATGCGCGACGGAAAGAAAAGGATTTCAAGACTGTAAAGCTCTTTTTCTCCGATGATTGTTACATTCAATTAAAAATATTTCTCATCAGTTTCGTTGCTGTGCTTGCAAGCTCCACGGGACTTGGTGTTTTCATGCTTTGGTATACGGTTAACGAATTTCAGTCATTGAGCTTCACGAGCTTATCGGAGAATGTTGCAGTCCTCAGTAAAAGTTCTTAAAATTTCAATTTTATTTGTTTTTAAAAAAAAAATTTCAGCTTGTTTGCTCAGATATGCATTTTATTTATTTTACATCATTTTGGTTTTCGACGACATCTCATACTTGGTTCAGCGAATAATAATGGAAAAGTGAGCAGAAAATATCATTGAATTTCTATTACTAAAAAATATTTTTCCACAGAAAAGCAAAAAAAGACGAAATCACATTCAAGCATGGAAAGGAAGAATTCATTGGAATTTTACTTCTGGTCATCCCAACGGCTATTCTAGTCTTTAGCATGTTGGTCTGCGTTTTCTTCTTCAAAGTGAATGACGTTAATCTGCCGTTGAACTTTCGACTACCATTGTTGACAATTGAATCTGCTAAAATCGATTGGACGATTAACTACATTCTTCAAGTGACTTTAACGCTGTTTTCTGCGTTGGGTTACTTAACGCTCTTTCCTCTGATCTTTCTTCTAATGAATCATTCGAGCTGGGAAATCGATCAGACGATCTTGCTTTTGACCGATTGGAATGCCAATGAAAGGAAGAACGACGCATCTGAGTTAATCAAATCTGTTGTGAAACGAAGTTATGGAGTTCTTAGCTACTTGAATGAGACTCAAAGACTTCTGAAGTTTTTCTTCTTCGCTGAGATTTCTAGTCAGTCGATAAGTCTGTGCACAAGCTTCTATGCCATTCTGTTTGATCCTCCCGGCAATGTTACAACTTTCACAATGATTTTTGTTCTATTCGCGCAAGCTTTCATTGTTTGCTGGCTAGGAAATCGAGTAATCATCAGAATCGACGCTCTCTCTGCTGCCATTTATGACTTGAAGTGGTACAAGTTTGCACCCACCGACAGGAAAAGTGTGCAGATATTGTTGATGATGTCGCAGAACATTCGAGGATACAACGGAATATTTCACGAAGTCAACATGGAAACTTTCCAAAAGGTAAAAACTTTGAAGAAATAAAAGATTTACTGAAAAATATTTCACAGATTGTGGAATTTTCTTACTCGTACATGATGTTCATGAGTTCAATTAACTTACCAGCATAAACGAAAATTGTACGTGTTGGAATGCAGTCACACAACTCACAAAAAGAAATGTTGCAAATATTATTATAAAAGTAGAGATCGCACCTATTATGAGCAGAGAAAGAGCATTAAATGTTAAATAGTCTTTAAAAAAGTTAAAAACCTAAATTTTTATTCTTGTTAATTATTGATTTAAGACACAATAAAATTTCTTAAGATATTTGGCTCAAGCACTCAACAAGATCATCTTTTGTTGAATCAATTTGGGATCCTTCTTTGTTCTTGCAGCTGAAAAAAAAAATCCTAGCTGAAGGTTAACACGCGAATATTTGACTGTGATCAAAGATTGTGATTTTTCACTAAAATTTGGTAAAAGCAAGAAACACTCTTTGATCCGAACAAAAAAGGTTTTTCTAATTTATATTTCATTATTTGCTACACAAAATCAATAGCGAGTCTCCAATAAATTCAAAGGAAAGCTTTGTTATGACGTGGCCAATTAATTCATTGTCGTTCGTGAAGGAAATAATTGTCATCGACAAATGCAATCTGGGAACTAAAACAGTTGTTACTAGACGCATGTTAATAAACGATGAGTTGATACCGAACAACGCGACGACGAAAGTTTTTCTGAAGAGAAAATCTCTCTTTGGTTTTGCAGTTGAAACAAATGATTTCCAAGATGAAAGTTCACACGCGATCGGGATGTGAAAAAATATTGTTCAGATTTCAACTGGGCTAAGATGGTGTCAAAGATTTTGTTTATCACAAAGCTAAGAATTTTTAATTATCTTCAAACTGAATGTAAAATCAATAGCAAGTCGTTAATTATTTCAGGAGCAGGTTCACAATGACGTGTTGCCATTCACTGCAGGAGTAAATGACAAATTCATCGACAAATGCAATCGTGGAATATTAAATACACTTGTAGCTTCTAGTTCAACTTTTTAATTGAGCCGAACAACACAACGACAAAAACTTTATGAAGAAAAATGATTTTTCCGACAGTCAGTTTAGTTCGCGACTTACAACGGGAAAGATGAAAATTGTAAAATATTTTAATCGTGTTGTGGATTATTTCAAGAACGAAGGGGTTTTCTTCGACCTAGTGTCACGGTTTCTGTCGCTCAGTCTGAAGATTTTGTCTCCGACAAAAATGCGCGACGGAAAGAAAAGGATTTCAAAACTGTAAAGCTCTTTCTCTCCGATGATTTTTACATTCAATTAAAAATATTTCTTAACAGATTCGTTGCTATTTTTGCAAGCTCGACGGGAATTGGTGTTTTCATACTTTTGTAAACGGTAAACGAATTTCGGTCATTGAGCTTCACGAGCTGAAAAGTCCAATGAAACGAATTCCGAAACTAATAAACTCTACAGTCCTCCAGCACTTAGCCAAAATTTCGTTACAAAACACGATTCACGTAAAGAGAAACATTTATTTTAAAAGTGTTGGTCTATAATTTTATTCGCACACGTAGAATTTACCAAAAAACGTTCGTCTTGCAATCTTCTGACATTTCGTCAGTGTTTCAATATATTTCTCTGTTATCAAATGTTTCATTTTCCATACTTAGTATCAATTAAAAAATTAATTATTTAATTTAATTGAAGGGAAAGATAATGAGGTCAAAACAGTAATCAATTATCAGCTGCGTTTGCTCCGCGAAATCAAAAATCTTGACCACGAAGCGTGAAATAATTTATTTTCGCTTCAATTCAAACAACAAAGTAAGAAGCCCAAACTATTTTTAAGTTTCTTTTTATTAAAATTTACTGAAAATTTCTTACAAAACTTGTGTCAGATAAGGTAAATTTTCTTAAAACTTTAGCGAGGATTTGAATAGTCCGCCTTTCCGGTGAATTTAAATGTCCCATCCGGCTTCTGTTCGTATCCAGCCTTAAGTTTCAATTTATCGCCTCTCGTAAACGAATAGACAGTATAAGCAGCCACAGCTGACTTAATACCAGTAGTTAACAAAGTCGCCGATGGGCGAAGGCTGTTCTTAGCCGTTTCAAATGGCTCGTCTCCATTTTCGTCTTCTTCGTCATTTTCGTTATGCACTGACATGTATGACTCGCGTTGCTTCAATAAATCTATTTTAACGTCGTCCTCAGTGATTTTGGCAACAAAGTTTTGGAAGATCAAGTTGGTTTCCGGAGAAAAGCTTTTGCTTCTTTTAATCTTAGAAAGAACATCCTCAAGTGCGATCTGTTCCGCCTCACTCAGATCCATCATCATTGATTTATTTTGTTTATTTTAATTGAGCCGTTTAACTTGAACGTCTATTCGTCTATACTCAAATTTTAAGACTGAAAGAATAGTCTTGAGAAAAAGAGAAAGGAGAAGAAGTTTAAATTTTAATCTATATTTAGCCTGATAACGACAATCCGAAAAAAATTCATTTCAAATTTTTACTAAGAGCTAGTGCCTGGTGAGTTAATAAAGCTTCAAAATTATCTGATTGTCATTGAAACTCCAGACAAACTCTAAAGGGTTTGATTGGTGAGATTGTGCCACAATCGAGATTGGGCGTATCGCCACGATTCCTGAAATCCAGTAAATCACAAAGTCGCAAGCAAATTTTAAGTCTTCGAAACGAATTTTAAGCACTTTGAAACGAGAACATCCGATGACGAAAACAAATGAAAGATTTACAAAATGAATAAAAAAAACTCTCCGCTCCCCCAAAATGAAGAGAAAAAAAATGGATTTTGATTCGTTCGCGAATAATTACGATATTAAGACTAAAGTCGCGCATGTTTGAATGCTTTTTTCGCCATCAATGATTCATTATCATATTCGCCCGCTTTGACCTATTTTATGGTTTAACAAGAAATTTTCGTATCTCTAGTAAATCTCTTTCTTCCCAAGCGGGGAGCTTAGCGACAAACTATTTGAAGACCACATCGGTTTCTGAAAATGTTTTTGTTTTCATAGTTTTAAAATAAACATGCGAAACTGCATTCTGATATTCTGATCCTCTGAATCATCGATACTGAACACCGCCGAAAAAATTTCTTCTATTTTTGAATTATTTCATCAGTGTTTCATTATCAACTCTCGATGATTCATTTCCTTAATCCAGTAATTAATTAAAAATCATTTATTGAAATTAAAGAAAAAGTGTCATTTCTTTTGATATGAGAAAGAAACAAATTTTGACGACGAAGCGTGGTAATGTGTGATAAGTTATCATTCGCTGTATTGCTGATAATTCTAGTTAAGTCATTTTTGTTTTAAAAATAAAGCAAGAAAGTGACTCAAAATATTTTTAGGTTTTCTTTTTATTTAAATTTACACAACATTTTTGACAATTCAACGTCTCCTATGAACTTAATTGTTCCATCCGGCTGCAATTCGAACACACATTTTAACTTCAGCTTGTCGCCTGTTGTGAACTCGTAGACAGTATAACCAGCCACAGCCGACTTGATAAACGTTGTGAACAATGAAGCTATCGGACGAAGGCTGTTCTTTGCTGTTTCAAACTTTTCATCATCATTTTCGTCATTCTCTTCGTTTTTGTTACGCACTGACATGTAAGCTTCAAGTTGCTCAAGCAAATCTTTTTTCAACAGTTCATCAGTGAGCCTTGCGACAAACTTGGTGAAGATCAAGTCAGTTTCCGGAGAAAAGTTCTTCCTTCTCGCAATCTTGGAAAGAACATCTTCAAGTGCTTTCTGTTCGTCCTCACTCAGATCCATCATCATATTCATTTTTTATGAAAGATTTTGCTCTCGGGCTAATGATAATAACAAATCGCTTACTACGAAAGCTAAACTGCGAATGATTCTTTTATTGAGACGGAAACGGAAAAGAAACAAAATTTTTATATTCATGGGCTAGTGTGCGCAATGAATGAACTTCGTAAAGGATGATTCATAAAAATCCATCGCTCTATGTGTAACTTGAAAAAATTAATGACGACACATCAACAAAATTATCAGCTACAAAATTTCTTTTATCTCTTTTCAAATGAAAAGTGATTTGATTAATAACGCGAAAGTCAATGAACGGTCGACAGTGATCAGTTATTACTCGACGAACAATTGTAGTTAAGTCACTTCATTTCAAATAACAAAGTAAGAAGCCCAAACTATTAATAGATTTCTTTTTAATAAAACTTACTGAAATTTTTTTACAAATCTTTTGTCACAAAACGTAAATTTTCTTAAATTCTAGGATTTGAAAGTTCCACCTCTCCTGTGAACTTAACTGTACCATCTGGCTGCACTTCGTATCCAAACTTAAGATTAAGCCGGTCGCCTCTTGTAAATTCGTAAACTGTGTAAGTAACTACAGCCAACTTGAGAGCCGTGATGACCAATGTAGCGATCGGGTGGAGGCTGTTCTTTGCTGTTTCGAGCGACTCATCGTCACTTTCGTTTTCATCGTCGAAATTGTTATGATTTATCATGTAAGCTTCATATTGCTCCAACAAATCTCTTTTTTCTTCGCCATCAGGGAGCTTTGCGGCAAAACTTCTGAAGGCCACATCAGTTTCACGAGAAATATTCTTGTTTTTCACGATTTTAAACGAAACATCAGCAACTGCATTAAGTTCCTCGGTGCTGAGATCCATCATCAACATTTTTATTCTGTTTTATTTATATTTCACTGAGTTGAACCGATTAACAAGAACGACTGCCTTTCTATTCTGCGTTCTTAAGACTGAGACAATTTCACAAACCGGCGTTTGATAACTACCGGCGTAATATATTTGGCTAGTGTGCGAGCATAAGAAGAAACTTCGTGAAGATAATTTTTAGGGCTTTTTTCAAAAAGTCAAGAATGAACTTTAGAGAAAAAAAAATCTTTCAAAAACGAATGAAGGAAGAAGAGATGACAGAAAACGATTTGACGGAAAATATTAGGAACTTTTCAATCCGAAGTTCATGAGAAAAGACCCTTCAGAATATCGCTCACTTTCATATAAAGCATTTATTATATACACTTAATTCAAAAGTATTGGTCTATCGTTCGGCTGACTCCTATAAAAATTGCCGAAAATATTTCGTTTGTTTGTGGAAACATTTCAATGTACAGCTTTCAGAGGTGGCCAATATCTTATTCATTAAGCGTTTCAAATTTTTTAGTAATTTCACCACTTCACTTTAAAATTTGAAGTTCAAATAAAAATAAGAAGTTTAAACTATTTTTAATTTTTTTTTATTAAACTCCACTGAAAATTTCTTACAAAACTTTTCTCAAAGAAGACTGTTTTAGCAGTTTCAAGTAACTCATCGTCACTTTCGCTTTCATCGCCGAAATCCCGAAATCGTTATGATTCGTCATGTAAGCTTCGTATTGCTTCAACAAATCTCTTAGAGCGAATTTCTACTGCAACCATAACAAACGAAGAAAAAGTCAGTCGCAAACTTAACATAAATTTTAAATACTAAGCCGAAATAAAGATAAAATTACTTACTCATTCGTTCTGAGAAGTGACACAATCGAAAAAAATTTGTGGAAAAAATGGGGTTTCCCCTTTTTGCAGTTCTTTCATCAAATGTTTTCTTTTTAGTCCCTGGTCACTACTAAGAAAAATGAGATTCGATTGATTGTTAAGCGTGTGCAAATTATAAGCGGAAATCAGATTATTTTTTCACGTAGGGAAACGCAATGAACTGCAGGTCTTATCTGGATTTGGTGTTATCTCACTTCTTATCTTTTTTATTGCTTCCTGAGCGTATTGGGCAAATATTAATTTTCGTCAGTATTTCAACTTAATTCAAGATTGACAGACGCTTAAATTTCTTTCTTCTGTAATTTATTTAAAATAATTAAACTGAAAAGTGATTAAATATTTTCCTTTGAGAGACGCCAGAGCATCGGGTTTTTGATAATGACGACTGAGGAATTTGATAAAGTTCATGCTTTCTTCACTAAAATTCACGATGGAAATATCGAGGGCGTTGGTGTCTTTATCGATTACGAAGAAATCGCGCCGTTCAACAATGAGAAAGGTGAATCAGCTGCGGCGGTTGCTTTGAAATCGAAACAACTCGCAGTGTACGAAGCTTTGATCTCGAGAGGTTGGTGTTTGAACTCAACTGAGGACTTCAATGTGATTGTGAATGGTTTGGAAAAGATTTTGAAGACAGAAGTTCGTGAGATTATTGAAAAGTTCACTCAAAATCCTGATGAACTGTCTTCACTTGTCGACAATTTTCTTGATCGTAATCGTTACATGTTGCCACACGAAGGAAAGTCAGAGTTGGCGACGATTTACAAGTCTTTGATATCAGAAGGAAAGAAAAACGTTAACAAGATCGCTAAAAGATTTGATTTCGCTTTAAAAAGCGAACTTCGTTTGATTCACAAAAGACATTTCATCAAGAACCCAAACGAAGAACATTTGACATCGTTAATCACTCGAACAAACATTTATTTTGGAGGAAGTCCAGCAACAAGAAGCCGACCCAAATATCTTAATTTGATTGCGGGAGCTTACGAAGAATTGAACGAATTGCAAGAGGTTCGAGCGATATTTAAAGTCGTTGCAAATATTAGGAACTTAAAAATCATTTTCGACTTTGATCGCGACACGATTGACCATGCAGATGCAACAGGAAATTGCTATGTAAACGGAAAAAGCTATGCTGACACAGGAGATGTTTATCTCGGCGCTAGAGCTTTAATCAAGACAAACCGTGATCAAGAAGCAAATCAATTTGAACATCAACAAGCTGCCTCGATTTCCAATGAGATGAATACAACTCGATCGGAAGCTTTAGGAGTCTTAGCACACGAGCTCTGCCATATTGCAATCTTTCGCATCTACAACAATGATTACAAACCTTATCACAAAGAAGATTTGGAAAGTGAAAAAGAATTTGAAAGTGTTCTCTGTGATTGTGAGAGAAAACTTGGAAAAGAGGCTTACATTGACGTCGTGATTAATGGACCTGAACTCATAATGCATGAAGAGCTTTGTGTACGAGTTCCTCATCTGCTCGCTTTGTATCAAGGAAACAATGAGAAGGTCAAGTTTCTAAAAGAAACTTTTAAATCGCTATTTGACTTTTACGAAAAGAAAACTTTAAGAGATCTTGAAATGGAAGTTGAGTTGATGTCAGCAGTTTGGAAATTAAAGTCAAAGGAACCTCAACATTTGACAGATTCGAAGATTATGATTAGACCGAGAACGATTGGTCTTGATTTGGATTCGAAGAGAGTTATGGAGATTTCATCGAATTGTCCTCAAATGACATTGAACTTGATTTTCCATGAGACGACGTGCAAATCCAATTTAAACTTTCTATTTCTTGTTCTTAATGACTTGAAAGTTAAGGAAACTTGGGATCTCATGCTGGATGCTCATTCGTCTTGCATGAAGCCAACAATTATTATCAGTTGTGACAATGAAATTGAAAAAGAAATTGCGAAAATCGCTGAGGAGATGAAAGAAGATAAAATCGATGAAAGAATAATTTTAATTCACAACCACAAAAAACCTTTAATCAAAGATGCGACATTCCTGGAGATTTCCCATTCATGGTCGGATTTGGTGGAAGAGTCGAAGGAAAATCTCATCAAAAAGATGATCAGCTTTCAAGGAGAAAAACTTCTTTTGGATGATGTTGTAGATCGTCGTTGCGATGCTCTCGATTTTGTTTCACTAAAAAATCTTTTGGAAAATTATCTCAAGATCGGCAACGAATTAGAATTCCCAGAGATTGACATTCACGTCACAAGAAAATTTAGAAACAACAAATCAGAAGAAATCAATTCAAGTCAACTCATAAATATCGCGGTGAAGACTAAATTTATTTTATTGAGCGATGATCCAGGAATGGGAAAGACAACTGAGCTTAAGATGTTGGCAATGGAATTCAAGAAGAAATTTAAAAGTTTCTGGGTCGCTTTTGTCGATTTGAAGGAACATTCAGAATTCTACGAGAAAGATGAAAGCTTCAAAACTGATTTTAATTCCGCAGATGAAATCGGAAATTTCTTCGCCACAAAAATCTTCAAACTTAACGAATTCGAAGAAAAAGTCTTTAAATACTTATTTTGCTGCGAAAGCGTTGTCTTTCTCTTGGATGGCTTCGACGAGATCAGTCCAAGCTTCAAGAAGTTCGTTAAAATGTTAATCAACTCAATCAGCAAACATTCAGGAAACATTTTGGTCACATCAACTCGTCCCCATTTGAAAGACGAACTTTGCAGAGAGCTCAACATTGAAGCTTTTAATTTGTTGCCTCTAACAGAAGAATATTGTGTTGAGATTCTTGAGTTAAGTTTCGAGAAAAAAGGAATTACAGGACACGACTTAGTGAAGAAAATTGATGAAACAATAGAATTCTTAAAAAAGTTAAATAAGAATTCTGATCCTGTGAGAAATCCTTTGATCTTAAGAATGGTTGCTAAAGTTTTCACCGATGATAAAGTTGCTCAAGTGACGCAAGCAAATATCTCTTCAATCTACGAGAACTTCATAAAAATGATGATTATGGATTCGATGGTCAAAGGGGAAGACGCGAAGCAGGAAGCAGCCAATCGTTTAACTTCTGAAGTCAACATTATTCCGTTTTATCGAAGAGAAGCCATTAAAGCTCTTTTTGGATTTGATGATAAGCTCCGCAATATGAACGAATTTTTAAATTTGTGCTTTAAAGATGTTCACTCTTTGTCTGACGAGCAAGTTACGAGAATTGCTTTGATGAAATCTGATGGCTCCGGAAAATTTCAATTCATCCATCGAACGTTTGCTGAGTTCTTCGCCGCTGATTTCTTATACAAGAACGTTTTCGTTCTGAAATCTTTGAAAGAAAGGGAACAAGAAGTTCCCATCACCAAAAAACGACTAAAAGCAATTTATGAGATATTTCGGGAAGTCTTTGAGAACTCCTTTCGTTATGAGCTAGTGCGATCATTTATTGACGGAGCTTTGGAGAATTCGATGGCGAACATTGAAATGATCGAAAAAAGAGTTCTGATTTCAACTTTTCATGATATTTTCACGAGATATAGTTTGCCGCTTTATTTTTTCAACTGCGTTTTCAACAAATTATTAAGCATGATCACTGTCATCACTCGCTCTGCGGGTCAACAAGAACTGAAACGAATGTGGACGCATAAGAATTGTAATGGAGACAATATTTTCATGTTTGCTGCATTGAAAGGATCTCTCTACTTCAATCAAAAGCTGACAGCGTTGGGTCGTAAAATTCTCGACGAGAATGATTTTCTGAATATTTTTACTGAGAGAAATGAAGAAGGAGGATCCGTTATATCATGCGCTTTTAAGAATAACAACCCTGAAGTCTTTGATTTCTACCTTAAAAGAGAATTCATTCCAATGCTCTTCGATCAGGTTTCCGATGACTTTGAGTTAAAAGTAAAATTAATAAAACTTCTTCGTCGGAATGACATCTCAGGGTTTCAAAATGAACTTGAAAAAATTAAAGAGGATCGCGGTTTAGAGCATTTACAACAGTTTTTGAACTCATGGACAATTGAAGGAAGAACATTTTATCACTTAGCTTGCTATCGATTGTCAAGTATTGAAGAATTTCAAAACTTGTGGGAGTTGCTAAGAAACATTCTTGACGAAAGCGATTTCAAAACCCTTCTGAAGAAGCCAACTAGAGATGGAAAGACAACGCTAATGACGAAAGCACAGAAATGCAAAAAAGAGCTTTTCATTACTTTTTGGAGACTTCTTACTGAAGATTCGACAGACGAAGAAAAAGAAAAGTTTTTGATTGATGAAAATGGACTTGGAGACAATTTATTCGAGTGTGCCACTTGGAATGAAAATCATGAAACATTCCTTGCTATCAAAGAATTGTATTTGGAAATATTTGGAAGAGACAAAATGAGGATCATGCTGACGAGAGAAAGAAAGATCATTTCTAGTATTTTGTATGTTTCTGTCAGAGTTGATTGGGACAATACTCAAACGGTGAAAGCTCTCTGGACTTTTATTCAAGAAATCTTCGATGTTTCGACTCAGAAAACAATTTTAATGAAATCAGATTGGACTAGAAAGTCTGTCTATGGAAGACTTTTAAGCAGACCAGACTTCAATGAGTTAATGAAGATATTTGAGCCATTTATTGAACAACATTTGACAGCACTTGAGATAGATCAATTCAAGTATGGAGATAAAGGATGGTTGCGGAATTATTTTACCTCGAAAAATGAAAATGGAGAAAGCATTGTTTCATTAGCTTTCAAGCAAAACAAATCGGAGCCTACGCCAAATGATCAATTGTCCGATACTGAGCGTTATACATTGATCGAATCTTATATATTGCGATTTCTTGAGAAAGAGGACATCGCAGCATTGCGAAGTGAACTGGAAAAAATTAAAGCAATCTCTGTCGCTTTAAAATGTTTTCAACATTTCTTGATCTCATGGAGATCTGACGGAGAAACATTCTATTTGAAAACTTGCTATCGTTTTTCAAGTCTTGACGATTTTGTGAAATTGTGGAACTTACTTCAAATAATTCTCAGCAAAAACGATCTCAAAATTCTACTCAATAAATCAACTAGAGGGACAACACCTTTAATGCGAAAAGCACAATTATGCGAGAAAGAAGTTTTTATTTCCTTTTGGAGACTCCTTACTGAAGGTCTCACGGACAAAGAAAAAGAAAAGTTGTTGATGGAAAAAGACGGAGCGGGAGATAACACATTTGATTGCGCCACGCTTAATGCAGATCATGAAACATTCCTCACGATCAAAGATTTGTACTTGTCGACACTTGGAGAAGACAAAATGAGGATCATGATGGCGAGGGAAAGATGGAATGGTGGAAGTATTTTGTTTCTTTCGATCGAATTTTATTTCAACAATCTTGCAACGATCAAAGCTCTTTGGACGTTTATCCAAGAAATCTGCGATGTAACGACACAGAAAGAAATTTTAATGAAAGAAAGTAAGAATGGAAATACTTTCTACGGAAGACTTATGAACATCCGAGACTTCACAGAGATAATTAAAATATTTGAGCAATTTATTGAACAACATTTGACGTCAGTTGAGAAGGAGAAATTTATAAGTGGGACAAAGGGTTGGTTGCGGATTTTTTTAACTGAGAAAAATGAAAATGGAGAAAGCGTTGTTTCATTGCTGAACAACAGAAATGACCTATCACCTTATGATCAATTTTCCGATGAGGAACTTTATTCAAAAATCGAATCCCAAATATTTCAATTTCTTAAGAATGAAGACATCTCAGCATTACGAAGTGAACTAGAATCAATCAAAGAAATCACAATCGGAGTTGAATGTTTAAAAAGTTTCCTAAATTCACCAACAATTGACGGAGCAACAATTTATTTAGAAATTTGCAGACACATGTCAAGTATTGAAGATTATGAGAAATTGTGGAACTTGCTTCGAAGAATTCTTGGCGAAAATGATTTCAAAACTCTTTTTAAGAAACCAGACAGCCATGGAACAACTCCGTTGATGTGGAAATCACAAATAAGAAATAAAGAAGTTTTTATTTCTTTTTGGAGACTTCTAACTGAAGATCTAACAGACGATGAGAAAGAAATTTTTTTAATTGAAGAAGACGGAGATGGCGACAATACTTTTGATTGCGCCACGTTAAATCTAGATCATGAAACATTCCTCACGGTCAAAGATTTGTACTTGAAGACATTAGGAGAAGACAAAATGAGGATCATGATGGCGAGGGAAAGAAGTTCATGTGAGAGTATTTTGTATGTTTCTGTTAGAATTGATTTAGACAATACTCCAACGGTGAAAGCACTTTGGTTGTTTATCCAAGAAATCTTTGATGTATCGATTCAGAAAACCATTTTAATGAAAACTGATGAGAATGGCGAAGCACTCTACATGAGATTTGCAGGCAGACACGATTTTGACGAGATAATGAAGATACTTGAGCCATTTATTGAAGAAAATTTGATGGCTCTTGAGAAGGAGCAATTTAAATATATAAGTGAACACAACAAAGTCATTAGATCATACATGATTAGCCAAGAGGTTGCAGAAGATGAAAGAATCGATGCCTATGACGATGAAGACAACACCAACCAAGATATCGAAGACACGAATCTAGTTGACAACAAAAGGAGAGGATGGTTGCTGAAATTTTTTGATTCCTTTTTCATATGTGTACGGCAATGTTGTCATAAGGAAAACAATTGAGATTCTAAAATATTTTCTACTTAAAAAAATTATAAATATGAATTTTCTACAATAAACACTCAATTCAAGATTGACAGACGCTTATATTTCTTTCTCCAAAAATTTATTTAAAGAAATCAAGCTTAACCGAGATTTTAAAGATTTTCCTTAGAGCGACGACATAACTTTAAGTGTTTGATAATGACGATAGAAAGATTTACTGAAAAAGATTCGCGAGAATTTACGATGGAGATATCGAGGGCATTGGTGACTTCATTGATAACAAAGAAATTCAGAATTCAAAAATCAGCTGCAGCGGGTGCTCTAAAGCAAATTGCTGTGATCTCAACATTGGAGAGTTGTATTCAAGGTCGCTATGGATTGAGAAAATTGGCTATTCATTTTGAAATTCAGCCTTTTGTCAGCGGATTTTTCTTCTAATAAGAATTAAAAAGAAATAAGTTGAAGAAAAAAATATTTTTTCATCGTTTGTCTCATTTCGCCCCAAACATTCGAAAAGGTAACATTCGCTCGCATTATATTTTCTTCTGGAATTTTTACGTTTGAATTCTATATTTCTTTTTAGATAAAGATAAAAAATCTCATCACCGATATCGACTAAGGAAATGTCATTGAACCGAAAAAAATTCTATTCAGAGGTTCCAATTGTAGAAAGCAGGCCAGATGAGAAAACAAAAGCAGAAGCGTCAGAAATTCTAAATGGAGAGCCGAACAAGCAAATCATAAAATTACCTAAGTTAATTAACATGGATCCATTAGACTATTTCTCACGTTTTCTTGACATTCCTGAAATAATCTTACAACATTTAAACGTGTTATTGATATCAGAAGTCAATCCAAGTTGGTATAACTTCATCGCATCGTCAAAAGTTCTCATGAAGAAAATTACAATTGATTTTCATGATCAACATGCGACATGTTCGGAAGATTACAATTTGCTTAAGAATAGTTCGAGACTGTATCAAAACATTATAATCAGGAAATCTGAAAATGAGTCAAGATTCGGTGACTACGTGACCAATTCAGAACTTGATTTCGTTTATAGCAAAGCTCACGAATGGAAAAATGTTTCACTCGAAAATGTTTATTTTAGAAAAAAACGCGATCTGTGGAAATTTCTCTCATCAGTCGAATCATCAGTAGAAAAGATATTATTCGAAGAGTGTGACTTTCGTTCATTGGAAGATCCAGCTTCAGGGATTGAATCTTTCAATCCATTAAAATTTCCAAAGATGAAAAAACTTGAATTTTCAAGAAACAACTTTGGCAAAACTTGGGCCACATTTTTATTAAACGCTGTTGCAATCGAAGAACTTGACTTCTTTGATGAAGAATTTTCTGTTGAAGACTGCAAAGATATTTTAAAAAAAATGCTTGAAAACTTCGACAAACTAACAAGTCTCACAATTTGTTCATCAGTCATAAATAAAATATTGGAAAATGAATCTTGGCAAAAGTTTCAATTCAAGCTCAAGCAATTGAGTATAACAAATTTTGGGCTGCTTGGCACCAACTTTCCGGACTTCCTAAATTCACAAAGCAATAGTCTTGAAAAATTGACCATCAAAGAAATGAAAATAGACAGAGTCATCTTAGACGCAATCATGAAAATGTCAAAGTTAAAGAGTCTCTGCCTCTGGTTTGCTGAAGCTTTTTCCATGAACGATGTTTCAATTAAAATGTCAAGCACAATCACTGAACTGGAATTGTACACAGCGAGCACAGTCACATTAAAATTTTTATTAGTTTCAATGCCAAAAGTAAGAAAACTTCTTCTTATTTCACTCGATGAAGAAATATTGAAAATGTTGAAATCATTTAATAGAAAGTTTGAAGAATTGAGAGTTCATGAATTACGTGAAGTCAACATCAAAGAAGTGCAAAAAATTATGACCGTAAATTGCCATGTCGAACTAGTTCACCACCATCCCGACATATGTGAATGCCTTGACATTTTCTAAATACAACTCTTTTGTATATAAAAGTCTACAAAAGTCTATAATTTTTTTTGTTAGATAATTTAATTTATCAAACTCATGTTTCAATGTCGCCCATTACGAAAGCAAGGTCGATAAAATCAAACAGATAAGATATTAGCTTATAATTACTAAGGTCGGTACTTGATTATTTTTTTGAAGATCTTCTTCTGTGGAGCCTCAGAGCGAAGTAAGCTAAGAGTTCATAGTTCGAAGTTAGCAAAACGAAACAATTTTAATCAGATTATCTTTAAAATTAGAATCATTTACTAATCATCATCATCATTTCTCAAATTTGTTTACTTCCTCAGTCGGCAATAAATTGACTATAAAAGCAACGAAATAAAAATATTTTTGTAAGTAAAGTTTAAAAATGGTTAAAATATTGTTCGCATTTTGTTTCATCCTCGCTATTCTTCAAATCCTTTCAATTAGAGAAGGACCTGAAAGAAAAGTTCCATTTTGTCATTTTAAAAGTGTTCGTTGCAATATGTCTGATAAATACGTTCACCCAAATGTTTCTTGCTATGCCAAGTCTTACAGTCGAACAGTGTCAACTTCCAATATAAATTTTGTCTTCAAGGAGCCTATTCGTGATTTGTGGGTAAAGGGAAATTATTGTTTTACTTTTAATTTTGAGTTAAAGAGCTTGCATTGGACAACGGTATCTTTTGTTGAAATTAAAATCAGATTTACTTTAGATTGCAGTCACATTGTACTACAAATATGGAAATATCTTTCGAGATGTAATTCGAGTTCCCAAGTTTGATTACTGCAAAACCTTGAGTCGAGAAGCCGATAACTTGTTATTGAAAGCTTTTCGAAGTTTCATGCTGGGATACAATCCATGCGTCGAGTGCTACACAAATTGCATCTACAGAGTAAGACATTATTAAATTTTATTTTAAAGTTTTCGAATAGAACTTTACAAATTTAGAACTTCCAATATTTCAATATATCATTGCCGAAGGAACTTACAAGCTTTTTAGCTTCTGGAGACTACAAGGCCACCGTTTCATATTACGAAACATCCCAAAACCTTATTGGCACTCTTGAGGCGATTGTAACTCTTAATACGAATTATAAAGAAACATTTGGATAACGAACAGTTTACAAAAATAATATTGAGCTCTAGCTTTTCAAAAGATGTTTATTAATTATTTGAATTAAACAAAACAAAAACAAACAATAAGTCAAGGTTATCCCCAGGATCTGAATGAAAGCAATGTTAATTTGAAGAATAAACAAAAGTGTTATTTGAACAAAGCAAAACAATGTTTCGTTTCACAGGCCAACAACAATTGAAAGCAAAAAAATGTTTTCTCGTTTTAGATACTATATTCTTCGTAATCGTCAATTTTTTTGACTAATCGAGTTTTAATGTCCAAAACAATGCACTCGATTAAATTCATGAAAAATGTATGTGAACACAAAATAATCTTTCAAAGTGATCAACCATTCTAATGCGAATGCAAAAAGAATGAAAGTCAAGCTTGTCGACCAGATTACGAATCCAGGCTCAAGCATTTTCATGTTTAACACTTTTGTTTCTTGAATTATCGAATGTTTTAATCTCTGTGCTCTTATCTCTTCCTTCAACGCGTCTTCTAGCTCATACTGGATGATTCCAGCTGTGAAAAGCTGCTGAGACTTCAAATCGTAGATGCCAAAAATGAAATGATGAGCAGCAAACATCAGTCCGCACGTTTTAACGAAGAGAACTTCTTTTCTCAATCTTTCTCCAAAGCGTCCTTTCGTTTTTTTCGCTATCCTTGCTTCATAGACAAGATCTGATTGCACAACTCCTTTGAAACCAACTTTAACAACGTTTGCTTGGATTCCAGTATAGTATGAATATTTACGATCAATGATTCCTCTGAAAGTTTTTTATGTTTCTTAAAATATTATTTCGTTATTAGAGTCAAAAAGTATTCTTCACCTTTTCGTTATTTCTGAGTCCGGATATCTTTTGACAAAACTAGGTTCCATGTAGAAAGTCAATCTTTGCTTTATTATCTCTTCGATCGTTTGTATTTCTGGTTTAGCGACATCTTTCTGCATGAACTCATACATTTTGCCTTGCCATGCAGTTCTGATGATTAAGCAGAACAAGATGAATAACATCGTCAGATATCTCGCGAAGTTCCTTCTCGGCAAAATTGTTATAGAGATCCCAAAAAAGATTTGAACGACGTTCAGCGATGGTGACGTAACATTTGAGCCAATGACGTAATCTCTGACCGATCGTTTAACGAAATACAAAATCAGAATCGTCAGGAATGAAGCCACAAACGTTGCTGCGATCAAAGCCCATGTGAAGAAGTCGAAAGGCATCATAAGCTTTTCGTATTCTGAATATATTCCGCCTGGAGGAACTGCTAGTCGTTGAGGCAGGTATTGGACAGGAAAAGTGATAAAGCTTTGTCCCTCGTGCTTAGATGATGTTCTTTCAAAGTCTGACCTTTAAAGAATATATATTAGTCAACAAGGAGAAACATATTCAACGTTTGTTACAATTTGAATCCTTGGTCAAAAGCGTCGTAACAGCCTTTGAAAACATAAACGTCTATGGTTACGTCTTCTAGAAGTGGTTTGATCCGATAGTTGAGATGTTTGCTTAATATTTGTGGAATGTTTGAAAAGAACTGGGCCACGCGAATCTCACAATTGTGAAAGTTTTTGAGCTTTTCGAATACAAATTTATCGTTTTCCCATTTCTTTGTGAGTTTGTTAAATCTGTTGACTTCCTCCAAGTAAAGTTCTCCGCATTCTTCAGGAGAATACCAAAGAAACGTCTTGAGTATGACAAATTTCACGTCATCAACAAGAAAGTATTCGTATTGGATGATGTCTTCCAAGTCCCTTCGTATGTAACAATATTTTGAATCTATTTCAGGGCCGCATGACATTCCAACCATAGAGTGTCTTTTCCAAACGTCGTTTTTCAAAGCGTTAATGTCATCGATGGTAGCTCCTTGACAGTGAACGAAAAGCTGCATCGGTTTGTAGTAATTGTTTGTCAAAATCAGTTTTTTGTTGAATTCGCGTAGCTTTCCAATTGAGTCGAAAGTCAAGAAGGTCGATGAGTCAAGAAAAATGTTCCTGTCGTTTTCAATCTCAAGACTCTGTAGCTTGAATGGCATTCCGTTCTTGTTTAAGCTTTCAAGCAACAGCCACGTCATCGTTTGTCAGTTGACGCCATAATTGTTGATGAACATTCGTGTCTCCAATTGAAACAAATGTTTTGTGACGTTTTCAAAAGCCAAAGCCAATGCTTTCCCATTGTCGCTAATTTCTTCGATTGGAATGTGGCAAACTACACTTGCAATAAATAAAATTAAAGCCAAAGTTTTCATTTCCACTTTTTTAATCGACACTTCACACAAAACTAAAGATTTTTTCAATTATTTCGAATTTCCTTGAGTCAAGTTTAACAATTTTCGAGAAAACATCAGGAACAAGGACTTCTCGTTGTTCGACAGACATGAAGAAAGTTGTCCAACTAATCATTTTGTTACAATCAATTTTATTGAGGAATCCAATAAAAAAAAGAGGTTTAATATGTTTCCACCCAACTGCGACCTGACTTGTTCACGTTTCTCATTCTTTTGCTTTCTTTTAAATACAAAATATTGTCACGAACCTCGAATAGAAATTTAGAAACTAAAATATTAAATTTGGATTCAGAAAGGATTGAACTTTTGATCTTCGCTTTAAAGGGCACTTTATAATCTGCGAGTTGCAGATTGCGACGCTCTGAGCAGCTGAGCGATGGGCCCAGATGAATGTCAGTCGACAGATTCGCGTGTATTAAAATGAGACTTATTATCAGAGATTCAAATTGTTTTTTTTTGTGCATATCTACTCATTTTAAATACATTAATTTGGTCAACGAAACATCCCAAAACCTTATTGGCACTCTTGAGGCGATTGTAACTCTTAATACGAATTATAAAGCAACATTTGGATAACGAACAGTTAATAAAAATAATATTGAGCTTTAGTTTTTAAAAAGATGTTTATTTTATTATATATTTGAATTAAACAAAACAAAAACAAACAATAAAGGCAAAACAATGTTTCCTTTCACAATGTTTCGTTAACTTGTAGCAAAAGTTATCATTAAAATCGTCATTTTTTTTTGACTAATCGAGTTTTAATGTCCAAAACAATGCACTCGATTAAATCCATGAAAAATGTATGTGAACACAAAATAATCTTTCAAAGTGATCAACCATTCTAATGCGAATGCAAAAAGAATGAAAGTCAAGCTTGTCGACCAGATTACGAATCCAGGCTCAAGCATTTTCATGTTTAACACTTTTGTTTCTTGAATTATCGAATGTTTTAATCTCTGTGCTCTTATCTCTTCCTTCAACGCGTCTTCTAGCTCATACTGGATGATTCCAGCTGTGAAAAGCTGCTGAGACTTCAAATCGTAGATGCCAAAAATGAAATGATGACCTGCAAAAACCATTCCGCACGTTTTAACGAAGAGAACTTCCTTTTTCAATCTTTCTGAAAAGCTACCGTTCGTTCTTTTCGCTATATTTGCTTCATAGACAAGATCTGATTGCACAACTCCATTAAAACCAACTTTAACAACGTTTCCTTGGATCCCATTATAATATGAATATTTTTGATCAATGATTCCTCTGAAAATTTTTTTGTTACTTTAAATATTTTTTCGTCATTAGCGTAGATAACAACATAACTATGTTATGTTGTTATCTATGTTATTAGAGTCAAAAATGTCATCTTCACCTTTTCGTTATTTCTGAGTCCGGATATCTTTCGATGAAACTTGGTTCCATGTAGAAGGTCAATCCTTGCTCGATCATTTCCTCGACAGTTTGAACTTCTGGTTTAGCGACATCTTTCTGCATAAACTCATACATTTTGCCTTGCCATGCAGTTCTGATTATCAGACAGAACAAGATGAACAACATTGTCAGATATCTCGCGAAGTTTCTTCTTGGTAAAATTGTTATAGAGATTCCGAAAAAGATCTGAACGACGTTTAGCGAAGGTGACGTAACATTTGAGCCAATGATGAAATCTCTGATCGATCTTTTAACGAAATACAAAATCAGAATCGTCAGGAATGAAGCCACAAACGTTGCTGCGATCAAAGCCCAGGTAAAGAAGTCGAAAGGCATCATAAGCTTTTCGTATTCTGAATACAATCCGCCTGGAGGAACTGCTAGTCGTTGAGGCAGGTATTGGACAGGAAAAGTGATAAAGCTTTTTCCATCACGCTCAGATGATGTTCTATCTAAGTCTGACCTTTAAAGAATATTTATTAGTGAAAAAGAAGAGAAAAATTTAACGTTTGTTACAATTTGAATTCAAAGTCGTAACTGTCGTAACACCCTCTGAAAACATAAAGGTCTATGGTTACGTCGTAGAGAAGTGGTTTGATCCGATAGTTGAGAGGTCTTCTCAATATTTGTGGAATTTTTGGAAAGAATTGTCCCACGAGAATCTCACAATTGTGAAAGTTGTTGAGCTTTTCGAATACGAATTTATCGTTTTCCCATTTCTTTGTAAGTTTGTTAAATCTGTTGACTTCCTCCAAGTAAAGTTCTCCGCATTTTCCAGGAGAGTACCATAGAAACGTCTTGAGTATGACATATTTGACGTCATCAACCAGAAAGTATTCGTATTGGATGATGTCTTCCAAGTCCCTTCGTATGTAACATTGTTTTGAATTTATTTCAGGCCCGCATGGATATCCAACCATAGAGTGTCTTTTCCAAACGTCGTTTTTCAAAGCGTTGATGTCATCAATGGTTGCTCCTTGACAGTGAACGAAAAGTTGCATCGGTTTGTAGTATTCGTTTGTCAGAATCAGTTTCTTGTTGAATTCGCGAAGTTTTTCAAATGAGTCGAAAGTCAAGAAGGTCGATGAGTCAAGAAAAATGCTCCTGTTCTTTTCAATCTCAAGATTCTGGAGTTTGAATGGCATTCCGTTCTCGTTTAATCTTTCAAGCAACAGCCACGTCATCGTTTGTCAGTTGACGCCATAATTGTTGATGAACATTCGTGTCTCCAATTGAAACAAATGTTTTGTGATGTTTTCAAAAACCAAAGCCAATGCTTTCCCATTCTCGCTAATTTCTTCGATTGGAATGTGGCAAACTACACTTGCAATAAAAATCATTAAAGTAAAAGTCTTCATTTCCAACTTCTTTAATCGACACTTCACAAAAAACTAAAAAATTTCTCAATTATTTCGAATATTCTTGAGTCACGTTTACCGATTTTCGAGAAAACATTAGAAACGGGGACTGCTCATTGTTCGACAGACATCACGAAAGTTGTCCAACTAATCATTTTGTTACAATCAATTTTATTGAAGAATCCTATTAAAAGAAAAGCTCGATATGTTTTCACCCAAATTCGACTTGTTTAATCACATTTCTCATTCTTTTGCCTTCTTTTAATTACAAAATATTGACACGAGCCTTAAATAGAAAATTAAAATATTAAATTTAAAAAAATTGAAGAAATTTTTTTGGATCCAAAAAGGATTGAACTTTCGACCTTCGCTTTAAAGGGCTAAACTTTTTATTCTTCGTTGCAGATTGCGACGCTTTGAGCAGCTGAGCTCTTATCAGAGATTCAAATGGTTTTTTTTTGCTTACTCATTTTAATTACATTTATTTGGGCAAACATCTGCTAAGTGTTAAATATTCTAATGCCAAGCAAAACACTGCACTCGGAAAAAAGTTCGAAAAATGTATTTGCACACGATGTAATGTTTTAAAGTGATCAACCATTCCAATGTGAAAGCGAAAAGTGTGAAAGTTAAGCTTGTCGACCAGATAACGAATCCAGGCTCGAGCATCTGCAAGGTCAACACTCGCGGTCCTTTAATTATCGAATGTTTTAACCTTTGCTTTCGTATTTCTTCTTTCCATTTTTCATATGTCACATGTTGGATGATTCCAGCTGTGACGAGCTGCTGAGATTTTAAATCAAAGATTCCAAAAAAATAATCGTGAGCTGCAAACTGCAGTCCGCACATTTTAAAGTAGATTTCTTCTTTTCTCAATCGCTCTGCAAATCTTCCTTGCGTTTTATTTGCCATTTCTGCTTCGTAGCTGAGATTCGATTGCAAAACTCCTTTGAAACCAGGCTCAAAAATTTTGCTCTCGATGAAGTTGTTTGAGAATTCAGTCACGATTTTTCCTCTAAAATTAAATAAAATTTTGTATTTGTTCAACAATAGAGAATATTTTTCAACCTTTTTGCTATTTCAGTTTCCTGATTGTTGAAGTCGAATTTTGGTTCCATGTAGAAAGTCAATCCTTGCTCGATCATCTCCTCGACAGTTTGAATTTCTGGTTTAGCGACATCTTTCTGCATAAACTCATACATTTTGCCTTGCCATGCAGTTCTGATGATTAAGCAGAACAAGATAAATAACATTGTCAGATATCTCGCGAAGTTCCTCCTCGGTAAAATTGCTTGTGCGATCCCGAAAAAGATTTGAACGATGTTTAGTGAAGGTGACGTAACATTTGAGCCAATGATGAAATCTCTGATCGATCGTTTAACGAAATACAAAATCAGAATCGTCAGGAATGAGGCCACAAACGTTGCTGCGATCAAAGCCCAAGTAAAGAAATCGAAAGGCATGATAAGCTTTTCGTATTCTGAATACAATCCGCCTGGAGGAGCTGCTAGTCTCTGAGGCAAATACAGAATAGGATAAGTTGTAAAATAGTGAACATTGCTGCCTATAGCTTGCTGTACTCTAAAATGTATAATTGTGAGTTTCATAGATAATGAATAAAGGTTCGTTTTATACTTATTCAACGTATCTCTTATCTCAATTTCCTCTCTGTCGTAACAAGCTCTTGCTATAATGACATTTAATATGGACTTAACTGTTGAGCTCTCGCGATAGTTATGATGATAACTCAATATTGTTGGAATTTTGTCCCATTCATCTGGTTTGAAGCCAATTTCGCAATTGTGCAAATTTTCAAGCTTTTGCAAAACAAATTTATCATTTTCCCATTTCTTTGTGAGTTTGTTGAATTTGTTGACTTCTGTTAATTGCAATTCACCGCACTTTCCAGGTGAAAACCAAAGGAATGTCATGAGCTTCACGGATGTCGCTTCATCAACCAGAAAGTATTCGTATTGGATGATGTCCCTCAAGTCCTGTCGTTTGTAACAAATTTCATCGGATTTAAGATCCGGTCCGCACTCTGGAACAAATTCCTTCGAATTCCTTTTTGAAACATCTTTTGCCAATGAGTTAATTTCTTCAACTGTAGCTTTTTGACAGTATATAAAAAGTTGGATCGGTTTGTAGTATTCGTTTGTCAGAGACAGTTTCGTGTTGAACTTACGGAGCTTTTCAAAGGAGTCAAAGGTCACAAAAGCTGAAGAGTCGAAAAGAATTTTCTCATAACCGAAAGAGTCGTGCAAAGGATTCATAACAACTTGTAGATTCTGGAGCTTGAATGGCATTCCCTTCTTGTTCAAGTTCTCAAGCATCAGCCACGTCAACGTATTTGAGCCGACGCCATAATTATTGATGAACATTCGTGTTTCCAATTGAAACAAATGTTTCGTGATGTTCTCAAAAGCCACAGCCAATACTTTCCCATTCTCGCTAATTTCTTCAATTGGAATGTGGCAAACTACACTTGCAATAAATAAAATTAAAGCCAAAGGTTTCATTTTCAACTTCATTAATAGACACTTCACACAAAACTAAAGATTTTATCAATTATTTCGAATTTCCTCGAGTATCGTTTAACGATTATCAAGAAAACATCAGGAACAAGGACTTTTCATTGTTCGACAGATATCACGAAAATTGTCCAACTAATCATTTTGTTACAATCAATTTTATTGAAGAATCCTATTAAAAGAGAAGCTCGATATGTTTTCACCCAAATTCGACTTGTTTAATCACATTTCTCACTCTTTTGCCTTCTTTTAATTCCAAAATTTTGTCACGAATCTTGAAAAGAAATTCAAAAACAGCAATTTTAAACAATTTTGGATTGAATTTTTGATATTCGCTAAACTTTCAGTTCTGCGACGATCTGACCAGCTGAGCTGGATCCAAATGAAATTCAGTTGACAGAATCGCGTAAATTAAAATTAATCTTCTTTACAGAGATTGAATTTTTTTTTCTACTCGATAAAAATAAGTGCGAAAGTATTATATAAGTGTTTAAGTATGAAATCATTTCTAAATGTGATCAACCACCAATTGTAAAATTTTCTTCTCGCATTCCCATTTATCGTTTGTTCGATTTCTTGGGCAATTTTTGTGACCACTCAGAAGAATTCTGCATTTGAAGAAAAGCTCTAAGAATAAATGTGAACACAATGTAATCTTTCAAAGTGATCAACCATTCAAACAAGAATCCGATGGCTATCAAAGTCAAACTTGTTGACCAGATCACAAATCCAGGTTCGAGTATGTGTAGGGTCAACACTCGCGGTTTTTTAATTGTCGCATGTTTCAACTTTTGCTTTCGTATTTCTTCCTTCCATTTTTCATATGTCACATGCTGGATGATTCCAGCTGCGGAGAGCTGTTGTGACTTTAAATCAAAGATTCCCACAAAATGATTGTGAGCTGAAAATTGTATTCCGCACATTGTAACGAAGAGAACTTCTTTTCTCAATCGCTCTGCAAATCTTCCTTGCGTCTTATTTGCCATTTCTGCTTCGTAGCTGAGATCCGATTGTAAAACTCCTTTGAAACCAGGTTCAAAAATTTTGCTCTCGATGATTTTGTTTGAGAAGTCATAAACTATTTTTCCTCTAAAATTAAACATAATCTTAAGCTTTTTCCAAGTTTTCTATGTGATGGAATATATTCTTCACCTTTTTGCTATTACACTTTCCTCATTATTCACTTCGAAGTATGGATCCATGTAGAATGTGTAGCCTTGCTTTATCATCTCTTCGACTGTTTCAATTTCTGGTTTAGCGACATCTTTCTGCATGAACTCATACATTTTGCCTTGCCAAGCAGTTCTGATGATTAAGCAGAACAAGATGAACAGCATTGCCAGATATCTCGCGAAGTTTCTTCTTGGCAAAATTGCTTGTGAGATTCCGAAAAAGATCTGAACGACGTTTAGCGATGGTGACGTAACATTGGAGCCAATGATGAAATCTCTGATCGATTGTTTTACGAAATACAAAATCAGAATCGTCAGGAATGAAGCCACAAACGTTGCTGCGATCAAACCCCAAGTGAAGTAGTCAAAAGGCATGAACAGTTTTTCGTATTCTGAGTAAAAACCGCCTGGCGGAGCTGCCAATCGCTGTGGCAAGTATTCGACCGGCCAAGTGATGAATTTAAAAAATTCTGTCCCCCAAAACATATTTGATCTGAAATGAATAAATGTTCGTTAAGCATATTAAGAAGAAATTTTTGTTTTTGTTACTGCTTTAAAAGAAATCTTGTATGAATTTCCATGTAATCATAACAAGCTCTTTCCGTTGCGATATTTGCTGTAGACTTCAGTCCTGAGCTCTCTCGATAATTGAGATTGGAACTGAGCATTGTTGGAATCTTGGATAAAAAGCTTGTTCTCACTTCGTGCATCGGGATGAATCTTATTTCGCAATTGTGCAAGTTTTCAAGTTTTTGCAGAACAAATTTATCATTTTCCCATTTCTTTGTGAGTTTGTTGAATTTGTTGACTTCAGTTAAATGCAGTTCACCGCATTTTCCAGGTGAAAACCAAAGGAATGTCATGAGCTTTACGGAATTAGTCTCATCAACTAGAAAGTATTCGTATTGGATGTTGTCCTTTAAGTCCTCTCGAATTAAACAAGGTTCAGCAATTTTCGGATCAGATCCACAATTCTCAACATATTTCTCCGAATGCCTTTTTGAAACATCTTTTGCCAAAGAGTTAATTTCTTCAACTGTTGCTTTTTGACAGTATATAAAAAGTTGGATCGGTTTGTAGTATTCGTTTAGCAGAGCAAGTTTCGTGTTGAACTTTCGGAGCTTTTCGAAGGAGTCAAAGGTCACAAAAGATGAAGAGTCGAAAAGAATTTTCTCAAAACCTAAAGAGTCCTGTAAAGGATTCGTAACAACTTGTAGATTTTGCAGCTTAAATGGCATTCCCTTCTTGTTCAAGTTCTCAAGCATCAGCCACGTCAACGCATTTGAGTCGACGCCATAATTGTTTATGAACATTCGTGTCTCCAATTGAAATAAATGTTTTGTGACGTTCTCAAAAGCCAAAGCCAATGCTTTTCCATTTTCGCTGATCTCTTCAATTGGAATGTGGCAAACTGCACTGGCAATCCAAAATATCAAAACAAAAATTTTCATTTCAACTTTTTTAATCGACACTTCACACAAAACTAAAGATTTTCTCAATTATTTCGAATTTCCTTGAGTCACGTTTACCGATTTTCAAGAAAACATTAGGAACAAGGACTTCTCATTGTTCGACAGATATCACGAAAATTGTCCAACTATCATTTTGTTACAATCAATTTTATTGAGGAATCCAATAATAAAAGAGGTTTGATATGTTTTCACCCTACTGCGACCTGACTTGTTCGCATTTCTCATCCTATGACTCTCTCAGAAAATCAAAGATAACTCGAACGGCGAAATAATAAACAATTTCCACAAACGAGATTAGAGAAAATTCGGTGAAAAATCCAAGCGTTTCTCCATTGTAAGAAACCAGATCAATGAGCGTAAAGCGCCGTTTATAAATTAAAGGATAAAACACAGGAAATTTGAAGAAAACTAGAATTTCACTTTTAATTAAAAATAATTTATTCTGATTAGAATTAGAATTCAGTTTACTCGTCTTGTGTGACATTTGTGATTTTATTCTTGGTCATCGAGTTCTAAAATATTTTTCTCTACCTGATAACGATCACGAAACGATCCCGACACTCACAATCACAAGAGCGAACTGCATTTTAAAGAAACAAAAAATATTTCCATAATCTTTTTACCTGTTGACGATTTCAGCAAGAGCGAATCACTTTGACAAAACAACTTTTCTTCAGTTCGTCTGATTTTTTCAAGGAAATAAAGTTCTCGTGATAAGAAAAAAATTAAATTCATTTCGATATGGAGATCAATTGTCAGTTCCACTATTCGTTGAATCGCTACGAGTGCTTCGTTACTGAAGCAAATATAACGGAGAAGGATCATGTGATTAAAGAATTTAGAGGAATTCATCTTTTAGGACATTGTCACCATCACGTCCAAGTCGTTCTCTTCAATGGAACAAATGTGCATTATTTTCTTCGAGGTCTCGAAAAGCATTTCCCTAATCTCACTCACTTACAAATAAATGGTAGTGGCATTAAGGAAATTTCAAAAAATGATTTGAAAGGACTCGAGGGACTTGATGGTCTTTGGATTAAATATTGTGAATTGACATCACTGCCAGACGATTTGTTCACTGCAATGCCAAACTTACGATCAGTCTCATTCGTCGGCAATAAAATCGAGTTCGCATCTCCTGAACTTTTAAAACCGTTGCTTGGAAGAGAAAATGTTAAAGTGTGTCTTGGAGGAAACACAAGGATTGATGCTAGCTACTGGCCAGAATACCAAGATTCTTTAGAATCTCTTGAAGAACTGATGGAGTTGATTGACTTTTCGTGCATCAAACCAACTGTTGTTCATAACCCTGCAGAGATGTCGCTTTCAGGAAAACTTTCTGAACTCCAAATCATCGACGTCAAGAGGAACTAATCGATCATCATCGGGCACACAAAGAAATTTAGCCAAAATTGAAGAAATTAGGGTCATTTACGTTGAAAAAGACAGCTAAATTTGGTATGTTAGGATAGACACTCTCATTGAATTCACTATAGCGCGCTTCCCCGACCATCTAATTTTTTAATTTATTTTTTCTCGGATGCTTTAATTATTTCTTTCTCCAAACCGTGTGTTAAAATTTCTGTCCGTGGTTTAATTAACATTTTATAGCATTAGCTTCAAAGCAACTTTCAAAACGTAAAAAAAAAACTGAGAATCGGGTGATGCGAAAATATTTTTGAAATAAAACGTTGATTTTTTTTACACAAAAGTTTTTTTACATTGAAATCGTTTTTAATTTGATTGACGATCACGAAAATATGTCACCGCCAAAGAAATTCAGGACAAACATTAAGAAAGAAAACAAAGATTGAGTTCTTTCTTAGACTAAAAGTCAATGCATAGTTTAAATTAACGGATTTTTCAAGTTTCGCTTCTCATTTTTTAAGCGAGGCGAAAGTGTCTATCGAAGGGTACAAGTTAGACCTAACTTACGTGCTTAATTAAACTATGATAGAAACATCGCGGAGAAATTCTAAGTTTACAGAAAAATCATAAATATAGTCGTTCACCTTTTTGAATCTTTTCTTGAGCAAAATCTTGTGATTTGAAGCCTCCAGATGTAAAAATAGTGAAAAAAAACCTTATTTGTCTATCCTAACATAAATGACCCTAATTTTTTAAGGAAATAAAATACGATAACTACGTTTCTAAAAGCCAGAAATCTTTTTTCGTCGAGTGAATGTCCAGGAGATACGGTAATCCGATCGTATGACTCTGGATTGATGACTCGCGACAATAAATTTTAAAATGTTGCAACATTTCCAGAGAAACTGAACTAAAGCTAATCAATCAAAGCTTTTGCTTGCGTGCTTCGTTTGATTAGATTTACATTTTTTAAAAATTTCCATTGACAATGCAGATGGTCGTCAGAAAAACGAGGTTTTCATTTCAATCCTTCGTGTTCTAAAATATTTTTCTCTACCTGCTTACGATCACGAAGTTATCCCGACACTCACAATTACACGAGCGCATTTTAAGGAATCACCAAATTTTTCATTCAGTTCTTGACAGATTTTCAAAGTTAAAGGTTTTCGCGATAAGATAAAAAATAAATTCAGTTCGAAATGGAGATTATTTGTAGGTTTGAAAGTCATCAGGTCATTGATTCACGAGATCGCTACTTTTGCATTGTTGAAAAAGCATTCATAATGGAGGAGAATCATGTGATTAAAGAATTTAAAGGAAATCATTTTGGAGGAAAAAGTCACATTGACGTCGAAATTGTTACGTTTTGTGATGTGAATTATATTCCTCGAGGACTCGAAAAGCATTTCCCTAATCTCACTCATTTGCAAATAAATGGTAGTGGCATCAAGAAAATTTCAAAAAATGATTTGAAAGGACTCGAAGGTCTTGTTCTTCTTGCTATTGGAAGAACTGAATTGACGACTTTACCCGACGATTTGTTCACCGAAATGCCAAAATTACACGAGATTTCAGTTTGCAACAACTATAAACTCGAGTTCGCATCGTCGGAGCTTTTGAAACCTTTGCTTGGAAGAGAAAATGTTATGGTGATTCTTCGTGGAAACAAAAACATTAATGCTGCTTTCTGGCCAGGAAATTTCGGTTCGTTGGAATCGCTTGAAGAACTGATGAAGTTGATCGACGAGAAGAGCATCAAACCAACTCCTAAACAATATGATCCCGCCAATTTAATTCTCAAAGAACTGTGGATCTCAGGAAAATTTTCTGATCTCACGATCATCGCGGGCGAAAAGAAATTTAAAGTCCACAAGAATATTTTGGGAGTGAAAAGCGAACTGTTCGATAAAAAATTTGAGGATCAAATCGAGGCAAATGAGATGAAAATTCTGGACTTCAGCTCGAAATCTGTTGAAGCTTTACTTAAATTCATTTACATGAATGAAGTCTTGGCAGATGAAAGTGCAAAGGAAAACTTCGAAATTGCTGATAAATTTAAAGTCGCCGCCATGAAAAGTATTTACGAGAAAATGGTTTTGGAACAAGTTGACTACTCGAACGCGTGGGAAACTTTCCTGTTCGCTCATCGATTTTCATCTCAACTTCTGAAAGAGAGAGCATTTCACCAAATTATTAAGGAAATTCCGGAGGAAGTGCCAGACGAACTAATGGAAGATCCCGAGAATTTGATGAAATTGATCGATCATCGACGAGCATACGAAGAAATTTTGTTAAAATCAAAGAAATTGAACATTGATAAGAAATAAATTCGAAAACGATCCCGTCAACCAAAAAGTATTTTTAATATTTTTCCAAATCTAGTTAGATTTGATGTTTCTTTATTAAGATTCGAGAACAATAATATTGAATTTTGATATTTCGCCTTTAATACCTACGGACTCCCAGACTTGGATATTTTGATCATTTGTGATGAATGCCAGGTGATGATTGGTCGTATAAATAATTTCTAATATTTCACAATGAACGCCGGTATCGATTTCTCTGATCATCTCAAGAGTCCATGTCGAGTACATTCTGATGATCCCATCGTCAAATCCAACTGCAATGACGTTAACTCCTGTTCCTTCTTTAATAAAGCTGAAGCAAACAGAAGTCGCAAAGCCGTTAGTCAATGTGTGGTTGATATATTTTGCGTTGATTGTGTGAAGTCGAAGTTGAGATTTGCCGACGATTGACATTGAAATGTTGATGAAATCATCTCCGCTTTCTGAAACTTCAAAGCTTTCTTCTTCAGTCGCAACATCTTGACCAGTTCGAGGCGAGAAGACGGTTAATATGTCACCAAGTGTCGGACTGATTTGCACAAGTGTCAGCTGAGATTTTAATGTGTTGCAAGATGGTTCGATTGTTCTGATGTATTCAATTTTTTGAGCATCCCAAATAACTGCTCGACTGTCCATTCCAATGCTCACGACGATCTTAAACTCATCACAGACTTTTATGTCTACAACCTCGCCTTTATGCTTGATAAGAACGATTGGGAAGTTCCATTTCGATTTAATCAAAGGTTCAACGTTGTCAGAAGATGATGAAGCACCGAATTCCTTAATATCAATTATTTTCTCTAGATCATTGCTGAAAGCTCTTGACTTCTTCTCTTTTCTCTGAACTGGTAACTCTTCATCTGTTCGAACGTAAACGCTAATATTGCCTGACTTGTGACCGAACCACAGTTTGGTGTAGTTGATGTGAGAACCGCAAGTTGTGACTGGATCGTAAGACGGAATGTGAAAAAGCTTTCGAGTTCCATTTTGAGCTTTTAGAGATTTTACTCGAACGACCCCGTCTCGTTCGCTCCATTGAACCAAATCATAGTTTTCTGACGTAGAAGCTCGCATGAGATGGCACTTGTCAGGCAAACCATAAAACATGTTTGCGCTATTGATTAGAACGAGTCTCGAAACATTCGTTTTGCAGGGAAGCGAATCGACTTTAACTGGAGGTGATAGCTGAGGTGATCCAGTGTAAACTCCCCAACGAAGTCCTTTTACAGTTCTCAGAACAGGTTGAGAGGATTCTGTTGCGTAACCAATGTTTGCGTTTGATTTCTTATGAGGTGATGTAAAGATTTGTTTCGGCATTTGTCCATAAGTGCGAATCATCGTTTCATAAGCAGATCGTTCAACTTGATCTGTGATATTTGTAATTTGAAACTCAGGATATGTCTGTGAAGAGAAAACCAAAAGTTTTAATCATTCAGTTTATTTAAAAAGTTGAATTCAAGCTTACCGCTGGATGGAAGACATTTATTGCATTGATGGCAGCGCTTCCTTTCTGTTTGAAACCAAAAATCAAATCGATCCATTGGTTCAGTTGCTTTCTCACAAAATCACATTCTAATGCCTGTCGATGCACCAAAATAAATAATCTTGGAGAGCCATTGCACCAATTAGGAAGTTTCACGTCGTTGACGAGTTCGCCTGATTGTCTTTTGCCGAAATTGAAGCCTTCAGTGTTCTCGAAGAAGTCAGGAAGATAAAAGAATTCAGGAATCAACTCTTTTACATCTGTTGCTGATTCTTTGCTGGTAAGTCTGAATGTTGTTGCCAGCGAATGGAAAGTTCGATCGGGAATATCGAAATTATGATCTTGATATAATAAGAACATGTTTGTGAAAGGCGGGAGACGCACGAGGAAATGCAGAATTGTTCCGGAATTAGAATAGTGTGAGCTATAGTGATAGGGCTTCATAATTGTTGCTTGTTCAGCCATCGATTGAGCAAGATATTTGTAGTTTGTCACATAATGTTCTTCCATTTCTTCGCATTGAGTTGAAATAGTCTTTGAAAGCTTTCTAAATACTTCCGGTGATTTTAGGTTTAACTCGTCGCTTTCGTAGTCGGAAATAATCCAAGGAAACACTGGATATTGCATTAGATCATTGAAGGAACGTCCAGAGATTGTGTTTAGCTCAATGAGATATTCATAATTCGTTGATCGTCCATCAATCCAACGCTGAACGAAGTCATCATGTTTCTTTTTGTCAATCTTCTCGCTGATAAATTTCTTTACGATATCACGCTCATAGTTCGTTTCAAATATTATGAAAAAAGTTTTCTGCGACAGAAGAAAAACTTCGAGAGCAATTTCTTTGTGTTGATAGCGACGATCCCATATTTCGCTGATGTCCTTCACATCACAAATGATTGAATTGATGTAAGTGTTGATATTTGCGAGGAAGATTAATTGGTTGTCAGTGATAATTATTTCGCCGACGATCTCCATCTCCATTGTCAGATGCTTTCCATTAAAAGTGAACACAACTTGATCATGGATTGAATATTTCTCTGTTTCTTCTGGGCGCATCAGGAAGTTCAAGAGTGGCCTTCGATGTTGATAGCTCGCTTTCTCTTTAAACTCTTGAACGAAGAACCTTTCTTCGATTTGCAAAACACTTCTCTTGAAGCGAATTCTTGTTCGACCCGGTCCTTCAGTCTCATCTAATTCCCAAGTTGAAGGACACAGATCAGCGTTGTACCAAGGAGCTTCTTCATGAACCATTCGCTGAATCAACTCGTACCACTCACGATAGAAATCCATTTCTTGTGACTTCTTCAGTTGATTCATGAGGTGTCGTCTTTCTCTATTTTGAATATCAATCACACTTCTTGTCATTTTCATGGCGCTGTCGATGCAAAGCTGAACGGTTGGCTCCATTTTGTAAACAATTTTGTCGATGGTTGAGTTTTGATCTTTTAGCGAAGATTGTCGGTTCGATTCAATCTTTTCTACAGCCGACATGCTCCAGTTCCACGTCTGATGTTGCTGCACAGGAGTACCACAGAATTTTGTTAGTAGTTGGCAACTGTCTTCACTCAAAGAGCTGGCGATTACTTCTAGCTGTTGATGCAGTAAAGTTTTCACGAGCTTCGTGTCATTTCCGGGAAGACTAAATTTGATATCGTGGGACAAAGCGTTGCTTATTTTTTGAACGACAAACAGTTTCAGCTCAACACTTCCTTTCGGACTTAAACACCAAAGCATCAGACTTGATCCTTGATGAATCCCAGAGAATCCCAAGTTGACTAAGAATTTTATAAATTCTATCTCGCATAGCAATAATTCTTCTTCAGGGTCCCAACTGTTCACGAATAGAATTGCTCGATCGTAGATTAAATTAAAGCGTGTTTTGATTTCCGAAGACGGTAAAGTTCCAAGTGTTTGCACTATTATCATTACAGGATAATTTATATCTCCTCCACGACTTCCTCTTCGATTTTGTTCTGTCAAACACAAGGAAATAAGTTGCTTTAGAAGAGTAACGTGAATTTCACGAATCACTTCATGTTTCTTAGATCGCTCAGCAAAAGCAAGTCCGTAAATGATCTCCCAAAGAATTTGAATAGAGCCAGTCAAAGCTTTTGTTGTCAGTTGTTCGAGTAGCAATAAAATTGCCTTCTTTGCTTTCTCCTGTTGTGGTGTCATTTTCATCAAAGCTTTGATTAACGAAGCAATCAAACCGCTGAGGGTCGTTGATGCGATGCAATCTGAATTAGTTTCTAGAATGAGTTTGATAAACTTTGTTGTAGACGTTAATGCAGGAATATCGTGAATCATCGACGGAAGAAGTGAAATTAGAACTCCACAAGCTGGTTTAAAGCTCACTTGAATATTCTGAGTTCGAGATATGTCGTGAAGAGAAATGTTTTCTCCACAAACCCACTTCACACAGGATTGAGCCATTTTCAAGTTCACTCGAGAAATTGCCAATTGGTTGGAGAGATGAATCCAAAAGTTTGCTTTCTCATATCCTTGAACAACTTCCTTTGATTGTCTTTTGATGACTTCGTGAATGAGATCGATAATAGCAGCGCGAACATTGCCATCGTGGTGATTAGCAAATAGTATCATCATTTCAATCTTAAGACATTCTTGAAGATGAAGTTCGGCTTTTGAATCGTCGAGGAGCATCACAAAGTCGCGAAGCATCATGAACAAATTTTCTTGCAACACACTGATTCCTGACTCGTAGCGATTGACATCAACGTCTGAAATGATTGAGCTGACACTTCCTGCTGACATTAGATTCTTAAAGTTTTCAACCATTTCTTGATCATCTGGTGTCATCTGACCATCATGGCTTGTTCTCGATTTTGGAATTTTAAGCTTCTTGAAAGGACTTTTCTTTGGAGTGTGGCTTAGCCGACGGAGATGAAGTTTTGTTGGAGTCTGAAGGTCCTTTCTCGTTTTCGAATTGTTGAGCGCTTTAGCTACAGTGGCTGCTTGATTTTCACTCAGCTCATCAAACATTCTTCCTCTGATTCTTCTTAAAGGTGGCGAGCCGATTGAGGCTCGTAAACTTCTTGAAGATGTTGATAGTTCTTGATTGATTGACGCATTATCTTGAGGAGTTCGTGGAGTTTTAGGTGGACTGCTCGAAAAAGCTTGAGTATTCGGAGCAGTTGTCGATGATCTGATCTTTATACTAAAGTTGAAATAGTTCGAGGTCTTTGCTGGGCCCAAATTTAGTTTACTCGATTTTTGTGGTTTGTTTCCCGGTAAAATAAAGTTAAATTTCGACCGGTCGTGAGTTATGAAACTCTCACTCGGATGATGCATTAACAATAAAAGATTTTGAAGCTCATTCATTGTCCACATCACAGGCGAGTCCTTAGAAAGCATTTTCAACAGCTCCACGATGACAAGAGCAGTTGCTGGAGAAATTGGAATAACATTTGCTGAGCTAGCAAGATGAGTCTTACAAAACTCGATGAGTCTTCTGTAGAAATCAAAGTCCAAGAGACATTGACGATTCAGGACTTTGTTGGGATGGTTTTCACGAACAACGACCATTAAACTTTTAAAGAACAAATCAAGCACTTCCGATGATGGAAATATTGAAAAGTTCTCAAGCAGCGTCAGTAAAAGTTGCGGATGTCTTATGTTAAGTTCAGAGTGCTCGTTGATCTGATAAGAATCGGCAACTGATCGTCGGTTGAACATCGTTCCATCATAAATCACGTCGAGTATTGCTTTTAGCATTCCAGGACCTTTGTAGCAATTACAATGCTTGAAGACATGAGCAATTAAGTTGAATAAATTCTTTTGCATGAACTCTGAGTAAAGATGATTGTTGCTGTGGCTAACTCGCAGTAATATGTGAAGAGCGCTTGATTGTGCGACGGGATCTTCTGTTAGCTCGATAGTTCTTGCAAATAGGAACATCAACGTCGAAAGTCCGCCGCATAATTGAACAGAACGTGAGAGTGAAGCGACAGTTGATGGTGCAGGTATTTTTCCAACTATGAAAGTATCCAAAGGTTTACCATGCTCGAAGTTATTGAATCCAATGACCGCTTGCGTTTCTCTTGCTGAACATATCGCAATCACGTTTACTTTCAGTTTCATTGTGAAAGTTTCTGATTCAATTTTAGTTGTCGGCTTCTTCACTTTACTAAAGTCAACAAAACCAAGCAAAGTTCTCCTTTCAATCGACTCGCAATCGACAAGACTGTCACAATCAGGTCCAAGTGCGAATAAGTGAGATGTCTCGTTCGGTGTTTCGAGAGGTAAACGGAAGAGTATAACCGTCGAGAGAGAATACTTGAAAGATGAAGATTTGTCTGCTAGCTCTTTTTGAGATCCAACACAAAGTACTTGAAGCTTTCCGTTTACATCAGATTCCCACATCCCTTCAATCGGAAACTCAAAAAGTTCTTGCTCAGTTCCGTTGAGTGTTATCAGCAATTTAATTTCATTTTCATTGCTTCGAGTAGAAAAGCAAACGTGCATCCATTGATCACATTTCAGTTTCAATCGTTTCGAGTTCATCGAAATTTTGGATGTTTGAAGAGGTCGAGACGGTTCTACCTCCAATCTTTTCTTAAAAAATCCTCGGGTCCGAATATTTGGATACTCTTGACTTGTCATTGTTGCAGACTCAAGGCCGTATACGTTTGTTGGTTTCACATTTTCTTTGTTCGATGTATTTGTCGTTGAATAACTTTTCGGTGTTCTGCTGAGGTTTTGATTCGGTTTAATAACGTTTAGGTTAAAAGATCCATCGGAGTTAATATAAATCGACAACATAAGCTTCTCTGAGCCTAAAGAAGTTAGATGCGTTGACAGTTTATCATTTGAAATCGACGGAATGTTGATCCAGACCGAAGCAGAGAATCCTTGATTGCTCCAAGGTTTAAAATCCACATAATTTAATGGAATCAGTTGAGAAGACTCTGTGAAGGGCGTTGAAAGTTTGTTGCTCGCATGAATGTCTCGAATCCCAAGAATTAATCGATGAAGATGAGAATCACATGTTGAACTTACGAGAGCGTCTGAACTGAAGGTTGGATAGTCGACTTTCATGAAGGGCTTTGGAGATTGTTCATTGTGGCACAATGTTTCCAATCTACTCACTATCAGTTCAACCGCGGCTTCGTTAACCGTCAGTATTGACAGGAACGATTTGAAAGCCTCTGGTGTATTCAGGTCTTCGATTAATTCGAGAATCGTTTTTTGCAAGTCTAAAAAATATATTTTTCTTAATTAAGATTCTACCATTTCTATTTGAAACTAACTTACCAGCCAAATTAACATCCCTCGATTTTAAAATTGTTGAAAATCCTTTTAAAAGAAACTCGGATCCTCCCAAATATGTTCTCATACAGGACAATCGTTGAGCGAGTGAAATAAAAATCTTAGGCTGCCAACGTTCGGGATTTTCCACGCAACGCTTTGACAAGTCCATTAAAACCTCCACGACTAGCTTGCAAATGTGCTCATTGGTATTGCGGTTTGCATGAATTATTGGAAGTGAAATCGTTTTGAACGATTGAGAGCATTCGGTGTCTGCTTGCATTGAGAAATATTCTTCATCTGCCTGTGATTTAAATTAAAACGAAATGAGAAATAAAAACACAAATAAATGTGACTTAAAGTTCAACTCACATCGTAACTTTCGTCGGCGTTATAGAAATTTTCGCTAGCTTTCTTATCATTCGAGGTTTCTTCGTCGCTGTCTTCTTCCAATGTGACACATTCGAGTGACGAAAAGTATTCGCTAAACATCGATTCCGTCGAGGCACTCAAGTGACTGGTTTCAAGGTCCATCAAACTCATTCGGCTCACGCAATGTGCTTTCATTTCAGCAACTCCTAAAAGTAACTGAAGAGTGTCCACCATCGCTTCCTTGTTCTCATCCCAGTTGTCTTGAAGCAGCAATAACTTTAACTCTTCAAGTGCCGTAGACATCTTGGCAGCTGGAATTGAAATATAAAATATTAGTCTTTCCTCATTCACAACACAAGCGATTGTGCGCGATCGCGCGCTGCCTTAATGAAAAATTTCAATGTTTAATGTTATTTGTAATTTGATAGTGAGTCGAACTCACAGGGTGACCTCGGTGAAAGTAAATAAACAAGCAGCGGGAGTTTTATGGCTTCAGAAGTTGAGCGAAATTCACAATGTAAGGTGAGTTAGTTAATTACTATTCGTACTCACTGAAACTAATGTTGTCCGATAGTCGCCAGCAGATATCAAAGCAGTTCCTCGCAATTGACGATAAATATTTCATGCCGCAACGGCTAGTGATCTCTTTGATGATATTTGTCCGATAAATCGCTTTTAGCTCTTCCTCTTGCCGCACGAATCTGTTTATGATCTTGATGAAGCGATCACGAATCGTTTTACCCTCGAAAATTCCAATCCAAATGTGGTTCAGCCAGTTGTGATAAGAGTAGAAATGATCGCCGGCAATTAGCTGCGTGCTCGTTAGATTATCGCTCACGTATTCACTCAAAAAGAAATCTCTGTGTACTACGGAGATGAAACTTGTCTTATCATTTCGTCTCACGCGGTATATCAAAGAACATTCCGCGCTCTCCTGAAGTTTGATGTAGAATGTCTTGTTCGGTTCGTGTAGCTGATAAAATCTCTCGATGATGTTCTTATAGTTCACATCGTAATCCAAGATAAGAACCGACGTTAAATTATCGCATCTCTCGAAGATCGTTGGAGCGTCGGCGTACAGCATCTTAGGCTCCGGAGAGATAACACGCAACTGAAATGTTTTTAGCTCTTTTTTTAGAAGAATTGAATTGAGCGCGTTGTATGCGATGGTAAAGAGAATGTTTCCACTGAAGTTATTGAAGATGTTTGCAACGAATTCTTGTTGGAAATTTTCATCTTTAGAAATGAGATCGCATAGAATATTCCAATGAATTGTGTTGAGCAGCAGAACGTCCATGTCAGACAACGCTTCCTTCACTACAACAGTTTTCTCATCAAGGATCTCAAAGTCTGTTGACTCATCTGAGCTAACATCTAAAGCTCTGTCGGATACTGCATGGACTTTTTCAATTGGGACATCCTTTGATAAACCAATCTGCCCATAAATTGACATTAATTCACGAGTCAGGAAGAGCACGTTTGTGAATAGAAGAGTATTGATAAGTTTTTGAATGCCTTCTCGTTCTTCTTCATTTTCGCCAAGAACTTTTATATTGTCTAAAGCGTTTTTGAGAAGCTGGCAAGCACTGTGGGCCATTGATGGAATCAAAGAACAGTCTTTGATGTTCTCTATCATGTTGTAATGAAAGAGCTCAGATATTATCCACTCGTCCTTTGTGCTTTCGTTCATAAGGTTTAGGCATGACGTTACGATAAGTTTCGATTCTTCATGTTCATCAGGATTTAAAAGAAATTTTGACTTTTCTTCTTCGAAAATTGGCACGATCACTTTAAAAATGAAATTACGTAAGAATTTGTTACTTGTAAACAACTTTTGTATTGCTGCCAGATGATGCAGTAATGTGTGAAGCTCCCATCCGTGTCTCCTTTCGACTTCACTTCTCAACAATCCAAAGTATTCGTTTTGGAAGACATCAGTTTTCAATTTGTCATTGCAGAAAATACAAATTTTTTCCTTGTCGAACATTGGCCGGAAAATCTTCTCTTGAATAAAGTTGAGATATCTTGAAGGAACTGTCGTGCTCTCCATAAAGATTTCTATTGTTCGGATAGTTCCATTACAGCAGCAAATCCCTTTGGTTCGAAAATACTTGATCATTCTCTTTAATTTCGAGTAACTTTTAGTTAAAGGAAAGCTCTCGATCAACAGCCGTTCAAAAGTACAGGAATCGGAGAGTGAGTCATGATGTATCACAAAATCGTGGCGCAGTTTATTCTTAAGCCTCTTCTTATCACAAAACTGCAAACGATGAGCAGCTCGAATATTCTTGATAATTTTCATAAGCAGAAGTTGAATTGCGTGCATCAATTCTTTGTCTCGTTGAAGAATTTGCATTCGTTTGAGTATCAGATTATTGTACAACACAAACAATTTAAAATTTTCTTTTTTCTGCACCGATTGTTTAACACACAAATTATTTAAAATAGCGAGAATATTCATTAGAAGTCCACACGTAAGCTCGTCATTGTCACTGAGCTCTAAAAGTTGAAATAATTTCCTAAACACTGGTTCAATTGACTTTCCTTCACGATTCACGATATTATTAAAGCACATAAAAGTTAGTTCCATCAGATTCAACTTTATCACAGTTTGGTCGTTGTCATTGAAGATAGATTGTTCGTGTAGATGATTCAGTAAATTAAGGCTGAAGTGTAGTGACGACATTGTAACTGAATTTTGATCTGTTTCTCCTAAAATACTTGTGTCCTCGATTATAACGAGCTTCTTAAGGATAATGATAATTTTTTGAGCAAGTTGGCTTGATGAGAGTTGCATTGTTTCGTTTCTTTTAAGGAACTCCTCTGTGAAGAATTGATCGCAATTTTCGGCATCGATTTCATCAACTTCCAGAAAACTTGTCGCCGAAATTTTCTTCCTAACTAAGGACACACGTACACAGTCATTTGACGGATTTAGAAGCCTAAGGCTCTTGTATACCTTATTGACATTGTCTCTCGTGGATTTGTCGAGGAACGACCTTTCTAAATTCGTATCCCAAGCTTCCGTAGGAAAAATTCGAGTAAGCACATTTACAAGTTCACGTTCGTTCGTCACGTTCTGTAAATAAATGAAAACTTTTTAATTAGCGATCATAACAAGCAGCTGTTGTTGACCTACCGACAAATCTAGGTCTTCCGACATCATGGCGATAATTCTGCTGCCAAGGCCATTTGTTAAAAAGTAACGAAGGCTCTGAATTGCATCTCCGGCGTTTGATGTCATCAGATCGCATATTGCTGAGAACAGCAACTTCAGAAGATGATAAGACATGTGAATTGATAAAGCTACAAACCTGAAACGAAAGGGTTCATTAGATCAAGCCGCTAAATACAGAAACAAAGTTTTTCGCTTTTTTGTCAGGAAGGTTAAAGTTTATCATTCTTGCGCAATTACTTACTTGTCATTTCCTTGTATGCAGCAACAACTCGGAACAAACAACTCATTCGAATGTTTCTTGTGATTCTTGTATTCGAAAATAAATAGTTCAAGCCAAGTGATCTGATAAAGAAAACGAACGAATTTAGTCGATGATTTCAACAACGCAATTTTTTGTTTACATTTCTCGTTAGAAGATATTTCTCCAGAAACAAACTAAGGTCAGGCGAACTCATCTTTTAAAGACGCAGCGTCTTTGACTGAAGTTTTTTCATCAACTTTTCTGTTTTAAATATACTTGCTATTATCGTATTATCACTGTTTTTTAAGAAGAAAACTTTTTCCCTTTGTTTATAAAGTCTTCCTACGCTTTTAAGGCGAGAAAAAAAAACAAGTTGAGACTGACATTAGAAAACGCTTTTAACGGAAATTTTTTAAATACGATCAACGTTCAAATCGAAAAGAATTTAATTCAATAATTTAAAACCCAATTGAACACGTTTATTCATTGATTTGTATTCCAACAAAGTGATAACTGTCTGTTGCAAGTACTAAGGCCGAAGAACAAGAAAATGAGCGATAGTGACGAGATTTCAGTTGAAGTTCCTGATTCGGGATCCGGAATATCCGAAGCAGATTCCGACATCGCAACGCAATGTAAGTAAATCAAAGGCAACTCTGATCCTGATTTTAAAGTTATTTGCTTTATTTTAGCCGATATCACACCGGGAACGTCAAGAGAGCTGAGCAGCAAAGGAAGTTTAACTGATATTGAGACTGATGCGAGTAGTGGCGCTGAGGTTCCTGAGACTGATGACGATGATGACGAGCAAATTAATCGACCGCAGCATCGTGCTAATAGAATCTCATCCAGCGAAGAGTCGAGTGATGAAGAAGATGCTTTACGGCAGTCGATTTATAAAGCTGAATCAGAAGAAGAGGAGCCGATCGAAGAGCAAGCATACTCAAAGGCAACACGTCGGTCGATTCATGGTGTTTTGCCTCGCAAAAGCCAAATGCCACAAGAAATTGACAGCAGCGATGATGACTCGAACGACATTATCACAGAGCTCTCTGACGACGATGACAACAAAGAAAGTGTGAAACCAATGCTGTCTTCAACGTTGAATGCGCGTTCTCCAATGAAAGACATTTCAAACGAAAGCTTCGATAATTCCATAAAGATCAAAATGTCGTCAACCGTCTCACCACCATACAAAGAAGACTCTCATCTTCTGGACGAAGCTTCAGGAGGCGAAAAGATCGGAGTGTCGCCAGCACAATACGCAGAAGCCGTTTCAACTTTGGGAGTTCTAGAGCAACAGAAAAAAAACATTATTCGTCTCATCGAAACTTCCATGTTACCAGACGGAGGAGCAAAGTTGAAGATCAAATTGAATTCCTTACTCAGTGAGATCAGTGAGAAGCAGCAACTCATTAAAATGATGGAAGTTGATGAGAACAAAAGCATCAAAAATGAAATCGCAAGAAGCTTCCAAGACAGTCAAACCATTAGCATCGACGATAGCGTAGAGTTGCTAAAGGCATTGGATTTGAAGGACGTCATTCCAGTTGGAAATATCGGCGTTAAGAAGTTCACTGCGCAAAAGGCGTTGACAATTGAGAAGTTAGAGGAGATTTGTGGCAGCATTGCAGACAGACCGCCTGAAGATTCATACGCTAAAGCTCCGAAGCACTTAAAAATCACTTTAATGAAGTATCAACTGCATGGTGTTAAATTTATGATGTGGCGAGAGACGAGCAACCCTCGCGGTGGTATTCTTGCAGATGACATGGGCCTCGGTAAAACTCTCACCACACTCAGCTTGGTCTTAAAAGGAATCCAACGTGCAGAAGAGGAAGGCGAAGAAAGTGAAAGCGACAGCGAAGATGATGAGAAAGATGATGGTTGGAAAACTCGAGGACGAAAGGACTTCCGACGCGGTGGAACTCTCATTATTTGTCCTGCAAGTTTGCTCAAGCAATGGGAATACGAAATCAAAACAAAGGTGAAGAAGGGAGCTATCGAATTTAATGTTTTTCACGGTCCCAATCGCGAGTACAAAGCTTCTCGTCTCGCCAAGTTCGACGTCGTCCTCTCGACCTATCAAATTGTAGTGTCGGAAGAGAAATCAAACGGATGTCTCTTTCAAATTAAATGGAATAGAATCGTTCTCGACGAGGGCCACGTAATCCGCAACCACAAGTCGAAGCAATCGGAAGCAATTTGTAAGCTGCCAGCGAAGAATCGTTGGGTTTTGTCTGGAACACCGATTCACAACAAGGAATTCGATATTTACGCTGCCATCAAGTTTCTGCGATGTCGTCCATTCAGTGACTTGCTTTACTGGAAGAGATACATTGAAATTAACAGTGGAAAGGAGTCATCGCCTAGAGTTCAAGCTCTTCTGAAAGCAATACTTCTACGACGCACGAAGGAAGAGCTCATCAAAAATGGCGAAATGGATACGCTTCCATCCAAGACTGTTCATCAATTTGATGTCACAATGAATCGAGACGAGCGCAAAGTTTACAATCGATTCATGGCTTACTCTCAAACGATTTTTGCGAGCTTCTTACAGCAACAGGATAGCAAAAATGATAACTTCACGTACGATCAGAATAGACTTCAGAAGATGTACCGTAAGTTCCAGAAAAATCACCGTGTCGACCGTGAAATCAAAGCTCATGAAATTCTCACATTGCTGCTTCGTCTACGACAAATTTGTTGCCATCCGGGTCTTACAAAAGGAAGCATCGAGCAATTTGAAGGAGAAGTCGAAGGCGAACAACAAGCAGATCACGATCCAGATGAATCAGTTGGCTTAATGCAAGAATTTGAAAAGTTGAATCTCAATGCAAGTGATGATGAAGACGAAGATAATCGCAAGAGCTCATCTGATGACGTATTCGATCTCGAAATTGCCAGCTCCAAAGTTCAGCGAATGATGGACGTCTTCCGCGACCACGTAAAGGGAACAGAAGACAAAGTTATTATTGTCAGCCAGTGGACTGGATATCTCCGAGTCATTCGCCAGATGCTTGAATCTGAAGATGTCAAATTCTGCGAGCTCAACGGCACAGTTCCTGTCAAATATCGAAACGACATCGTGGTCAAATTCAACGACGAAAAATCCGGTGTGCAAGTAATGCTCCTGTCATTGACCGCTGGTGGAGTCGGATTAAATCTCGTTGGTGCAAATTATCTCTTTTTCATGGATCTGCACTGGAATCCACAACTTGAACAGCAAGCACAGGATCGGATCTATCGCTATGGTCAAAAGAAAGACGTAAAAATCTTCAAGTAAGTCTCATAAATTTATTTTAAAAGCGATTTTTCTGAATATTTCTTGAATTCACAGATTCGTTTGTCAAGACTCAATCGAGCATCACATTCTGCAAGTTCAGGAAAAGAAGTTGAAATCAGCTGAGAATGCCCTCACTGGAAAGACAGTTACGGGATCTAAACTTACGATGGAGGATTTGAAGACTCTGTTTGGTTTCCAGCCATAATTTTCTCATTGCGTCAACTTTTTTCTTGTTTAAAGTCAATGTACAAACATAAATTTCTAAAACTATCTTCCAGAAAATAAAGTTTCCACTATCATTCTTAAGTTTTTTTTTTCTTTCAATACCAAGACGAAGAACGAAGCATTTTCTCACAAACTGTTCGAAGGCAAGAGACTTGATGAAGTCAAAGTCGAACAAAGACCGTTGACAGTTCCCTTGGCGCATAGTTTTAATCATTGCAGACTTGTTATCATTGCCATCAGAAGATGTGATTGACATTTTTTCTTCGTCGCTTACCAGAGTGACATTTCTCGCATTAATTTTAATTGTTCGCAAGCTGCTGTTGGACAATGTCCATAATTGATTCTTAAGAGAAACGCATAGTCGACGCAATCTTAAATTGTTTCTCATTAAAAGAAAAATAAGTTTTGTTGAGTAAAAATATTTATAAAGTCAACTTGCTCAAGAATTAAAAGGAAAAACTTGATTTTTTTTGCTCTTACCTATTATGAGATGCATTTGGAATGTTTCTCGCACTTTCAAGGAAAAAAAAGTTTATGAAGAAAAAGAAGAAGAGAGCAAAATCTTATTCCAATCCTGAAGCTTGATCAATCATTTAGCAATTGTAATTCTCATTTTGTCGATCGCTGAAACATGTTTCGCGTTTTTCCCTCCACTGTGAGTGCAATTATGAAATTCATTTTTTGTGCGCGCGCCCTGGCATCTTTTACAAAATAGGCGAGCAAGCGAGTAAGACAAGGAAAGAACAAAAGGCCGCAAAATGCAACGAACGGTCGTCTTCTTATTGCCCGAGCCTTTTAAAATGCATTTTTCATCGACTCCGCGCTTTTCCACAACACACATTCTCAAGAACATGTTTTTCGTTCTGATGCTGCAGAAAGCAAACGATCGACAAGAAAGAATGAACAAGACTCACAGCATCTCGAGAACGAATCTTTTAAAGGATTTTGTCTGTTAGTTAGACTTGAATTTGTGGGATTTTTTAAATTGTAAGTAACGAACAGAGACTTCATACGAAAAGCCCTAAGAAATCACATAAGAAATTCATTCTTTTAATAACATACCAATACTTTACGTGGAGATACTTTATAAATATTGATATTTGGCTCGATGCATTTTTTTTCTTCTCCTTCTTCTTCGTCGCTCTTTTCCGTCCGTTTTCTTTATCAATAAATCTTGTTTGAAAATGAATAAATCTTAAAATGTTGGTTTGGCTGTTCTCGCGAACCAAGTTTTTCAGCTCAACCTCAGTTTGCTTGGATAGTGTGTGAGAGGGAGAGAGAGAAAGAGACTCGAGGAAGGGCGAGGGACTTTTATGGGTTCGCGATCTGAGACATCGTCAAGCGATCGATTGTTCCTTTACGAATGCTGAGCAATCACATTTTTAATGAAAGTTTTAATGAGTTGCATAACTTAAAGTTGAATAACTTTAAGTCGAAATGACATTCCAGTCCAAAGAAACAACTTCTTAGCGAGAAAGCATTAATTCAGTCATTCATTAAGCAACGACCAACGAAGTAGAGAGATTGGATGGTGTTTTCGTAGAAAGGAGACAAGAATTCCATGTTTGAATAGGTAAATTAGTTGAGCAAATATCAACAAACAGAAAAATTCTTATCGAGCATCGAACGATGACGAACAGAAAAACGAGAGAAGAAAAAAGTTTTAAAAAAACGTTGAATAAGGACTTCGACTTCAGGGCCGGAGTTTGCTCAGTTCGCCTGCCAATTATATTTGATGATCCATCATAAGACGCCCGTGAGCTGCAAATCACAATTAAATGCAAAGCGAGGAGAAAAAGCGAAAGTTTCCAAGCAGTTCGCTGCTTCGATGAGAACGCAAACACCCTTCACGAAGACAATTGGCTGGAGAAAAACTTCTTTAAGAACTTCTATAGCGAAACTCTCGCACACAATAATGAAATGCCGTGCGGCTGCATTTTGCCAAAGAAGAAGCAAGAACTTGTAGAAAGCCAAGAGAATGAGAGAATGGATGTAGCGACGCAACAAGAAGAAGACCGTCCGATTCTCGAAGCTCGCGATCATATGAAACTGAAATATCATTTTGTAGGATCATTCAATCATAAGCCCTCGTAAGGGTAAGACGTGAAATATCATTCTCGCTACCTTAATTAAGAAGTTTTTCTAGTGTTGATGTTTTGTGTAATTGAATTTGTGAAGGGTGAGATGAAGTGTATCAAGTGCTTTTGAGGTTTAGAAGCGAGTGAAAGGTGTACCGGATGTTTTCAGGATAATTCGATTACAAAAACGTCCTTTCAACTCGCAGAAGCGTTAGCTTCACTTCATTATATATTTTATTAATTGAGTCGAGTGATTTGAGGAGATAAATCAAGGGCAAAGCGTGAAAAACGCAAAGAGAAGGAAAAAAAACGCGTTTTGCGAATCCGCTTCAGATCTTTCCAATTTAACGATGAGAATGCATAAAATCACATCGCGAAGTCATAATTGTGTGTGCAAGGGTTTATCGAGTTGCGCGTTTCGCCTCTGCATTCGCCCATAAATGCATTTTGCGCGAGAGGAGAAGAAGAATCCGTTCCGACAACGACGAGAATGTGCATAATAAAATATGTCTGATAACTTTTTTTTTGTTTTCCTTCTCTCGTCTCATTTGGCCACAACGGCACACAAACATGCATTTTAAAACATTAAAAAATCTTTTTTGCGAGCTGCGCTAAGCGCAAGAACTCTTTAGAGGCAACATAAAAAGGGTTTAGATGGTGGAAAATGCAACGGGCGAACGAGGCGTAAAGAAGAATGGGAAACGATGGCAGCAGCAGCAGCGAAAAGCAAAAGAGAAGAAAGAAGGAAAAAAAAATCCAGACACGTTTTTCTTCTCGTTCATTAAAAAAATTGCAATTTTTCTCTTGTTGCACATCGCGCTAGCTCTAAAAAGGGAATCAAGAATGAATTTAAGTGCCTCACGGGTGATCAAGAAGAAGAAGCGAAAACTTCTTATTCGTTCCTCTCTTGTTCAAGCTCAACACACTTGTTGAATTGTCTTGTGCACGAAGACGTCGGTTTGGGGTTTTTCGATGGCCGTTGCATCGTTTAAAACAATCGGTTTGGGTTGACAAAGCATCTTCTTGTTCCCTTTTTGCCTTCATCAGACGGGGGAGTCAGGGCTTGCACAACCTCCGCTCTCAACACTTTCACGCCAGACAGAAACCCGCAAATCTCGATCTTTTTCTTTCTTTTTTTGCTTTTTGGAGTCAAGGTCATGTTTCGTCTCGCTGTCTCGAAGAAAGAAAGAAACGTTTCTGATATTTTTATGCCTGCGCGAAAGTCGCAGAATCTTGATCCAAGTTGGTTTTGAGAGATGAAAATCTCCGAAGAAACTGCAGCAAAGTCGATTTTTGTGTTTGGCGAATGTCGATGGGACGTGCGGGAAGAAGGTGAGCGTAGGAGATCAATTGATGCATTAACTTGATGCTTTGGGGGAAGGAGTGATGATCATGATCTTTGAGATATCAATTTAAAACGTTAAAACTTTCAAGCGTCCCCATCATCATCATGAGCGACTTTTTATCGCGCAGCAAATTAAGAATTCTTGGCATTCAAATCTTACCTGTTTCGCTGCTAATTGTTTTTTTTTTGCGCTCGTTGGGAATTGTTGTCCATTTAACAGAACAGAAATATTTTCCCACTGGACGCTCTCTCGTCAAGGGATTGTTGGCTTTCTTCTTTTTGCAATGCTTCAATGGCCAACGTAACTTTGATGTCTCACAAAGACTGGACCTCGCCACACATCCGAGAATTGAATTGAGAGGATTTCTATTCTATATTATTGTAAAGTTTTTCCATTGTTTGATCGGGAATTGAACACGACGAAAACTCGTTGCGTTCCTTTCATTGCTTCATCTTCTTATTTTAATAATCTTAACTTGGACATAATTTTTTATTGAGTAATTTGCGAAATGATTTAGAAGATTTCAAGATACAATCTTGAGAAAACCGAATGAAAATATCTCTTCTGTTATGTACTTCAATCGAGCGTCTAAGCATCTCACAGCAGAAGAAGAAAAAAAAGCGAAAGAAAAAGAATGTTAAAAATCAGTTACAAGAATCAACGAGACTTGCAAGAGAATGGAAACAAAACCAGCTCAATAAAATCATCATGCGCAGTCAGAACAAAGAAAGATCTCCAACCCAGACAAAAAATCACACATGAAATGTAAATAGTCGAAGGAAGAGGTTCAAGGATCCTCAATATTTATTTTCCTTCGTCCAAACACCAAGAAGATCGTCCACAATGGTACCACGAAACTGAAGGAGAATTTTTTGTGTGTTTTCTTTGTTAAACGGAATTTTTTTTTGGGGAATCTAAAAAAGCGTCGTTTTCGGGAGAATCAAGTTTTCCCTTTTAACGCGGTGCGATGAAGAAAAAGCGCGATCGCCTCAACAATGAGTTTAAAAGGATAAAGCTGAAATGATATATCATCGGTAAGGACGAAGAGAGAGGGAGAGAGAGAGTTGTCGAAGGGATTTCATCTCACGCGAGATATTTCGGGTTAATTGCATTGTTTACTTGCAAAAAAAAAAGAAACAGCGGCAGCTACAGAATTAAATTTATAAAGATGTTTGGTGGAATTTTTGTTTATTTATGTTGATTTGCTAAGATGATTTTTTTTTGTCGATGTGCAATCGAGTTTGATTTAAAGGGACTTATTTGCAGTAGCTGACCGATTGTCTTCCTTTGTTAGCTTGCCAAACGAGAAGCCGTTTAAAGTCTCATTGTTAATAACACTCCGCGAAGACAACGACGTCGTTGAGTAAGCTCGATATCATTATTCGTATCGATGTCATTCGCCTGTTTCCGTTTATTGCTCGTTTACTGCTCGTCTGAGACTTGCAGAGCGATTTCACTTAAAAAGTTATTAAAAAGCATATTTTAAGTCCTTGGCTTGAGTTCTTTTCGCGAATTCTTAATTCACTTTTCCAGTCTTCTCAACTTCGCCTCGTTTTCTCCCGCTTACATTCATCCGCGACTGATATCCAACCATTAGTTGCAATTTACAACTTCTTAAGGTTATCGAACGACTGTCGCGATCGGGTTTTACTTCTTTTCTTCTCTCGCTTAGTCGAGTTGTTCTTTTCTCGGATCGTTCGCTGTCTCGCAATTGTGATCGCTTTTCAAGTTCGTCTGCATTTCGTTACAAGACGTGGAAATGCTGCTTGCATTTTGAAGTCTCTTCACGCAGAAACCGCTCACTTTTACGATATTAATGACCGACAACTCATAAAAGTATCATTTATGCTTCGCATTTACAAGTTTTTCTCGTTTAACAGATAAAGTGATTCACCGACAGGAAATGGACGACTACTAGAGAAAGAACGTTTAGGCTGTTGGTAACTCCATCACCGTTGGCATTGAAGATATTTTTAATCGGCCAATGGAATGAGAGTTACTTTGTGCCAAATGGTTCAATCATCAAGCTTAGTTCACAACAAAGAAACATTTCTTAGATCAAACATTTATTATAACAAATAAAAAGTTTACAAAATAAAATAAAAACTGACTTCAAAAGTTTTCCATGTCTTTTGCAATATCTGCTACGAGTTCCATGAAGAGTTGAGAGTCAGGCGATGCAGCCGAAGGCAGTAAACTCTTAACACGACTGATCAGAAACGCGATGTCATTCAAACATTGCGTGGACCATTCGTATTTGTAGATCCTCACGCTCTGCTCGGAAATTTCTGCGATCGTGATGAAGTTTTCTTTAACAAGTTGAGCTAAGAAGTCGGCATACGTTTCCAAGTTGATTCGAGGTTTTCCTTGCAATATTAATATAAGGCGCGAGCTAATGACATTAGAGAAAATATAATCATCGACTTTGCGGCCTTTCTTCGAAGTTTGGACGCTGAGGTTTGATTTAATTGTGTACGACGAGAGTTTTTCATGTCGCCATAGCTCGAAAAGTTTTTTGAGTGTGTCTTGAGTAACCAATTCGCAACGATTCGCCGTGCATAACATGATTGCTTGTAACATGAAGAACGCTATGTTTCGGAAAGCATTTTCAGCAAAGTTTTGCTTCTCAACAATTTCTATTGCTTTTTCAATTGTCTGTAAGAGTTCACCGGATTCAATCGCTGCGGGGTACAGCGATGCTTTGTGTAATAAATGCTGAAGATCACTGAAGAACTCAGATGGCAAAGTATTTGCCTTCAGGTCGATTACAATGTTTTTCGTTGTAGCTTTTCCATTTTCCTTCAATTTTTCTTTCAGCTTTAATGCATCGGATTGAATGTCCTTTGAAAATATTTCAATCGCAAGAAGGTTTGCTGAGCTCCATTCTTGAAGTTTATCATTCGTTTTCTCAAGCGTGATATTGATCAGAGTCTTCTTTACGTCAGGAAGAGTTTCAACAGGTAAAAGCGAAAGAAATGCGCTTTCAACTCGAACAATTGTGTTTGTCTTGACTTCTTCCGTCCACGTTTCTTGAAGGCGATTCAACTGAGTTAGATAAAAGTCGGAAATTTTCTTCACTAACAAGTCGGAGTTTGCTGTAACCCTTGCCAACTCCTCGACATCTAACTTCGCTTGCTTCTTGATCGTCAACAAATGTTTCACTTGAAAATCCTTCACAACAGCCGACGAAACTCTGTCAATTGTAAAATCTACAATTTTCCTAACAGAAATAGTTTGCGATGCTAGAAAAGCTTCGATAAGTCTCGATTTGTTGTCTTGCGCTTTTAATTTGACTGCCGATGGTTTGTCTTGGAATTTCGTTGTAATGTGCCGGTAGCGACCAGTTCTTGAAAGAACTTTTGTTGTTTGTTGTGGCATCATCGAGACTCTAAAGTCAGCTAAGAAAGGACAAGCTGAGTTCAAAATTGATTCGAGATATGGATTTGGCTGCACAATTGTTATTCCCTCAGAATCGTAAGATAGAAATTCGTTCAACACCTCTTTGATGTTGTTGCTGTTTGTGTACTCTTCGGGAATGACTGGATGCTCAAAAAGCCAACCCAGACAGGATCTTATTATAAACTTTGATGTTGGAAGTACACAGAGTGAGCCACGCATGATCACAACATTCACTCGAAGATAAATCTTTTGAAGGAGTTGGAAAAGATCTCGATAATAGTTCAGCCTTATTGTGACGAAGTCGAGCATCGATAAGTACTCGACTAGCCAAGGTATTGTAACGAGAAGCTTGTTTTCATCGATCGAACGAAGTACGACGTGTTTCACATCGAAATCCGGATGAAGCTGTTGAAGGAATGAAAATTATTAAATAAATTCTTCGATTGAATTAAATTTTCTTACAAAATTTCTAATCTCCGACTGCTTTTGATCAACTAACGTGTTTCGATATCCTTCGTATGAGTAAGGACGCGAGATGACAAACCCGACGAATTTAGCAATCACCCGCATTGTTGTCATTGCTTCAGATCTTACAATAAATTCTTCCCCGACCGAAGTTTTCTCATCGTCGTTTGACCTTGTTATAGAGAAAACTTCCATTGTTGAATCGTTGATTTGCATAAGTTCGTTGATAAGCGAGATCTTTAGTTGTTCCATGAAAATCATGTGATGGTCACAGCAAGTGATGAAGTCTCGAAAGAAAGCTTGACTGCCTGGAAACAGATATTGTGTGCTGAACTGACTTGGTGCCACCAAACGTTGTCGAAGCTTAGAGAGTTTGCTAGGATCGATATTAGGTAAAACCATTTGTAATTCATTCGCGGCGTTGTCGAAGGTACAAGAGATTATAAGTTGAGCAGTAAAGAGACGAGCGAGGTGTGCCATGTTTACAGGATGTTCCATGTGAGTTACGAGTGTTCGAATCTTAGTTTCCAGATGTAATCGGAAATCATAATTCGCTTCCAAATGTTTAATCTCCCAAGCTCTTAAAATCGTATAAAAGAGATCACGCTGTTTCTTGAAAGCTCCGAATTCCCGGTCAGATGGAAAGTTGTCTCTATTGTCTGTCTCTTGTTGAAAGAAAACTTGTTTAAGGTTGTTCCCTGCGTTAGTGTGAGATTGTAGACTCGTGTCAATTCTTGTTTTCATTTGAACGGCTTGCTTGAGATAGTCGTGAAGTTCTCCTGTCAGTTCCTGTGTTTTCTCGTTATCGAGGATGACTCTTATTGTCATAATATCAAGAAGCGATAAGTTCTGCTTCTGAGTGTTTAAAATTTGAATGGCGAAGAAGACCGAGTTGTGAAGGTTCTTTAATAAACTTGATGCTATTTCGACTGTTGACTTGAGTTGACTTTGGTTTAAGACTTGTTCGATTGGCTCGTTCTCAATGTTAAGTATACTAAATAAATAAGTAAATTCACTGAGAATGTTTGGCACAAGATTAATGTCTATGAGGAATGAATACGTTTTCGCCATCAAAAGGAGCAAATCCTTTCTCTCGACTTTAGTGTCGTCAAATTTAAATGCCGGAGTCTTTCGTGGTTGATCAGCTGAAGGGAAACTCTCTCGAACAAATGCATGAAGATTTCTTGCACGAGGTTCCGCATCGGTCGTGAAATCTTTTGAGATTGCTTCGCGTTCATCTCGCAACATACGACGTTCACTTAAGATGTCGAAGCCACCCTCCGCTTCATTTCCAGTCAAGTTCAATAGATTATTGTCACTTTGAAACGAGGATGAGATGAAATTCGATGAATTTGGAGTGCTTTTGGTGCTGATTGTGATTGGAACAACTCGTTTCTTCGGTTTGTTTTCTGCTCTTCTCGGCTGAATTGTATTTGGAGAGTTCTTGCTAATCGATGGGAAGTCCGATGAGTTGAACGTTGGTGTTTGATCCACATTTTGGCTTAAATTCTTCTTTTTTCCTTTTCCTGAATTGGATGCATTTCCAATGAAATCTCCGAGGCAGAAAGGTGAGCTCGTGTTTCTACGATTTGAATTGTTTTTACTGCTTATATCGAAACTGTTCCTTGAGTTATTTCGGAATGTCATAGGACTTTGATCATTAATCGAAAAAGAGTTTTTCGAGTTCTTGAAACTATTCGGCGTGCTCGTTGATGACATTTCAAGTGATCGCTGGCTTTTAGAGAAGCTTGTCATAGGCGTTGAGGTTTCTACAATTCCACTTCGATTGTAGATTGGACTGTTCATGACTTGAAAGTCATTAGGCATTGGAGAAGATGCGTTCATTTCATGTTTAATGAACAATTGCCTTGAAGGATTGCCTCGATTTTCAGTAAATTTCTTGTTCGTCGAGGGATCAGCTTCCAATGCATTTTGTTTATTGAATGATGACTTTACGCTGGAGATTCCAGCAGCATTTTCAGCTATGTTCCCGACAGTTAGTTTCCGTGGTGTGTTGCAGGTTGAAGTGTTGTTCTTCAAGAATTCATCGAGATTTTTTTTGACGAGACTCAGGAAGAAGGAAGCAAACTCTTCCAATGAGCAGCAATCTGGGTTTCGAAACTTTTCAATGAACCACTGAGGGAAGCTGGATGCTTCAGGGCTATTTTGCATCGACGATAATAGAAGTTCAAAGAATTTCTCTGCCATCGTAAACTAAATTCGTGAGCTAAAAATATTTGTAAACAATGAAACAATTTTCATTTTTTGTGAGATTGATTTGCTTACTTGAGTCTTGTCGATTGATCAGTTAGGTCTCCTCTATCCTATATTTATTTACAAATCATCTATCGTAAAAGCATCTACGCTTGAATTAAAAGAACTTTTTTTATTTTCAAATTTGTGCTATTGGCGTAGATTGCGACCCTTTGTCAAAAACCTTACAACTTTGCATGATGCCATACAACAGCTTCAAACAATTTCAGGTGTAAAAATTTAATTAAACATTTTTTTAATTTCCTTATTTCTTTTTTGCTCTTCATTTATTTGCTTTGTCCTAAATCTCTTCGATTCATGATTTCTGCGAGTTTGGTGACTGCAACTTGCTTTAGCATCGTTTCGTTCCTGAGCATCACCTGGAGATTCTCGATTTCTTGTTGTTCAGAAAGTGATTTCGCGAGATCTTCCCTAAGTTTTTTATTTATATTCATCAGCTCATCGATTTTGCTAACTTTATTAGCAATCGTTCTGTTGAGCTCATCTTCAGTATCTCGAAAAATCTTAAGATGGTTTTCCATCAAAATGATGTCGCTGCGATGTTTTGCAATCAAATCTTTATGTTCAAGCTCTTTCAGCGCTTTTTCTTTTTCGAGAATGGTCACAGTTTCTTCCGCTATGAATCGAAATAAAGCTTCTGAATCTGCAAGAGCTTTGGCCAATTTTAGCTGATGTACTAATGATGACTTTTCAACTTCGATATCGTCATGATTCCATGACTTGAAAGTAACTTTCGCTGCTGTTTCATCATTTTCACCGTATGATTGCTCAATTACTTTATCAAAAAAGTAACTTACGATCTCGACAATTCCAGTGTGAATGATCGCGAACAAAAAAATCATCAGACCACTAACCGTTTTTGTTGTCATTATCAACACTTCGAAAATAAATTTTAGTTTCATTTTTAAAAATTATTGAGCCAAGAAATTGCACGTCTAGATATCGTGGAATGTTTTGTAATTCTGTAGAAACATAAATTGCAGCGAAATATTTTCAAAGCGATAAAAAAATTCCACGAGATAAGAAGTAAATAATAAATATTCTTTAAGCCGTTTTCGTCATATCATTTTTATCGATAAAAATCTTTTCCAAAAAAGATGTCATTGAAATGTGGTTTGTCATAGTGGTTGATCTATGATAAAGTTAAATTGTTCAACTAGCTTTCATGATTTTATTTTATTTGTCCGTTTGAATTTTTGAAAGAATGCATTTTTAAATTCAATAAAGAAGGCTGTCGTAGGGTTTAATTTCAATTAACATTCTGCAATTCTTCTCAACTTGAACAGCTCTTGATAGTGTTAGTGACTTCAGAGAAAAAAAAACTTTCAGTGTGATTCAGTGGACTAAAATATTGGAGTTTGGTGGACTATTTGAACGATAAAAGACACTTTAACAGTGAAAATACAAACAATATAATCAACTTAAGAGAATTAAGTGATTGCAGTGGAAGAAACTCATTCATAAACTCTAAAAAAAGCAAAGTGAAATTTTTGTTGGATAAACTAAATGTTTTCTGAGGTTCGAGAGGAATATTTTTCAACTTCCGTCCTGCTTTCAATATACAAATTACAAAATTCTAATCACTCACTTTCAATTTTAGCGAATGAATAATAAAGGAAATCAACATCAAGGTAAGAAACTGATTAGCTCAAAAATTCTTCTCAAAATGCCATTTTTTTTCGAGAACTCGCGAAAAAGAAAGAAATAAGAATGCAAAGAAGAAGAGAAAGAATTGAGAACGTTTCGTAAGTGATATGAAAAGTTTCTAGCATTTGCCATTCATTTTGTTGGCTTTGGAATTGCGTTGGTGTTTCTAACGTTGCACAAAGAGTTCCGTGAAGTTGACGTCATTCTTGATCGAGTCCCGGCGATAACACAAAGTAAAGGAGGATGAAAGAAAACACAACAAAATGTTTCCATAAACACATTCTACGCTTAGTCATTTTACTGTTACTTGACGAAAAGAGAAAAATATCTCCTAACTTTCTTCCTCCTCCTCGTTCACTTCTAATTGTTTGTTTAACAATGCGAATGCGATGTGCCTCAATTAAACCGCTCAGATTTACATTGAAAAAGAATATTTGTTTGTTGTTGGGGAGCGATGATGAGAAAAAAAAGTAAAAAGTAGCTGTAAATGGCTACGTCGCGGATAAAAAGAAGACAATCAATCTGCGATTTTATTAATAATTGTTGATTCTCGTTACGCTTTATTGATGTAAATTTTATTAGAAGATTTATGTAGGCGGAGGATATAATATTTCTAAAAAAACTGCTTATCGCTGACCGATTATATTTTTCTTCATTTTCGTTCTGCGTTTGGGTGGAAATGTTTTTTTTTTTGCGATTCGAATAAAGAATCTTGACCTCATTTGCAATTATGAAAACGATTTTGGCTTCCAAGAACTATTTATTCGATTTCTTGTTATCCGTTTCTCAATTCGTCTGTAAATTTACAAATCATTTGCTTCACACAATACAAAATCCAGACATTTCATCATTTTCCTTTCTTTGTTTCGATTTCAAACTCTGACATATTGAGTGTTGTTGTCATCGATGTCTATTAAATGCAACAAGTACCTTCAATGTCGACTGGAATATCGTTAACCCTTCAAACGCTTCACATCTGGCGAACATTGACCTCACACTTTCAGTCAGTAATCTTCATCTCGTTTCACATATTTTCGAAGTTCAAATTTCTTCTTCACTTGAATTTGTCCTCAATATTTCTTCAGCATTCTTCTTTGCCAAATTGAATTGCGATTTATCCTCTTTTCAAACTCTTTCATTTTAGGCAACAATGATAATTCGTGGGGAGGACAAAATGTGAGAAAGTCTTATGATAATTATTACAACAACAATCGTGGCGATTATCAGCAACATGATGGAGGTAACAAGATTGAACAACGGATGCAAAAAATGCGATTGGACGGTGGATCAAACTCGAGCGGAAGTAAGACAACTGTCGAACACAAGGACCAGGGACCGAAGAAGATGACTTGGGCAACGATTGCAAGTCAACCGGCTAAACCTCAGATCAGCACTACGAGTACGACAGTTAAAAAGAAGGGTTTTGGACCACCGCCGCCTATGATTCCTGGCAAACATAGTATGGAATTAACTGATGGTTGGGACACTCCGAAAAATGGTCCTTTGTTTCCACCCTCACCGCCTGTAATTCAGGCACCTCAACCGGAGCTAATCGAAAAGCAAAATAATTCAAACTTTGAGGGACAACCGGCGTGGCCGACACCAGGTCAAGCTCAAATTCAGACTCAAAATCAGAATCAAGTTCAGACGCAGCAGCCTCGTGAGGCCTACTCGCAGCAGCAGCAGCCGCCACATCAGCAAAGCAACAACAATAACAACAACAACCAGCGATCGGAACGTGCTGGTAATGGCGGAGGCTATCACTCGATGAATAATAATCAGAGCAGCTATCAAGGTCATCAAGGACGCTCTTACAATCAAAATAACTCATCGTCGGGTGGCCCACCTCATCAGAACTACAACTCGTCTCATCACTACAATGATTTTCAGAAACCTTATCATCAACATCCACATCAAATGCCAACGGCACCAACACAAAACCATCAGGCAAGCGCTCCAATAACTCGTTCCATTCAACCACCAGCGCCAGTAGCTGCCTCCAATTTCACAGCGACTGAACAGAGTGAAGAATCTATCCTTGAGCAATTGCGAGGAAAGAATCAATATAATCCACAGGAGCTTGATTTGTCATTGGTTGATAACGCAAGGTAAAAGAGCGACACGTGAACGTTCGTTTCATCTTCTCACAAAATTAATTTTAATTTTCTCCAAATTTAGATTCTTCGTCATTAAATCGTATTCTGAAGATGATATTCATCGCAGTATCAAATATGAGATTTGGTGTTCCACGGAACACGGCAACAAACGATTGGATCAAGCATTCCGCGAACGTGAAAAGGAAAATGGTGTTATTTACCTTTTCTTTTCAGTTAACAGCTCGGGACACTTTTGTGGAGTTGCTCAGATGATAACGCAGGTCGATTACAATTCCAACTCGAGCGTTTGGTCTCAAGACAAATGGAAAGGCTCGTTCCGTGTCAAGTGGCTCTACGTTAAAGACGTCCCAAACACGCAGTTGCGTCATATTCGTTTGGAAAATAATGAAAACAAGCCTGTCACCAACTCTCGTGACACGCAAGAAGTTCCAAACGAACATGGAATTCAAATGATGAAAATCATCCACAGTTTCAAGCACACAACTTCTATCTTCGATGATTTTACTCATTACGAGAAGCGTCAAGAAGAAGAGGATTCGCGCAAGCACGAATCTCATGATGCCTATCAGAAACCGATGACTTTACCCCCAAGCCATCATTCGACGCACAACCGCGAGATCATGAATCGTCAGCAACAGTATGACAATGGTAATGGTCGCTCATTCGATCGTGACAGGGATTACAATGGCTCATCGGGTGGATTTGAACGTGGCAACAACTTCAACAATGGAAGTGGTGGCTATAACAAATATGGTGGCGGAAATTCAGGTGAGATTAAAGTTAGAATCACGACGAGAATCTTAATCAACATTTTCTGATTTATTTTAGGCTACAACAATGATTACAAACCGTCTTTCAATGGTCGTGGAGGATACAACAAGCGAAACGATTTTCGCAATGACCGCAATGGCGACCAGCAACAGTCCGGTGGCTTTTACAGAGCAAAGCCTGACTATCAACATGATGAAGATGATTTTGGAGGAAACCGTGGCGGCTATCGTAGCAACGTATAAAAAATATTTCTATTCTTTAATTCTTTTCTAAACCTTTAATTTGTTTTAGGACCGTGGCACTCGCGGACGTGGAAGTTTCCGTCCTCCAATGAACAGCAATTAAGTGAAAGAAAAAGTTCTGTTCAAAACTTGTGCGAGTAAAAAAAAATAACATTACAAACACTTATATAATCGTAAACATTTTATTAATGCTAGTTTGAAGTGGCCCAAACAATTTTTCGATCGCGACAGTTGACAAGAAAACATTGCGTATCAAATAATTTTATGATGAAAGAAGAAAAAAAAACTGGGAAAAAGTGAAGAAAAGAGGATAAAAAAAAACTTTTGCACTCCTAAGAACCTACAGACTTTCATTGAGAACAAAAGTAAATTTCAAATAACAATTTCACATAACAATTAATTTCCTTAATGAAAAAAGAAAAATTAAAAAACTGTTGCAAAATGATTAAAACTTTAAATGTTTAGTCCAAAAAAAAAATGCAAAATGTGAAGTGTTTTTGAAGAAAAAAAAAGTGAAAAAAATAACAAAAATATGAAACTTTGAATCAAACAAAAATATCTACGTAAAAGATCATCAAGTTAGTGTCAAGTTGCTTCAACCTCCCAAGCACCAGCAAGACTTCATCTTTGTGAAGTTTTCTGATTCGACGATGGACTTTATGATGCAGCATCGCTTTTCTCGCTACCGGAGAAAAAAAAACAAAAGCAAACAAATTCCATTTCCGTCTCTGTTTTTCTCGTTTCAGCAACAATAATAGCTTCAACTTATTTTAGCGAATTTCACGATCGCCTCAACGTAGATTTTACAAGTTTTGCGACTTTCGTTCTCCGCCCTCCCTCTCATGTAACAACAAAGCAAATCTATGTTGCATCACCCTCTTAACATAAGCAATTAATGTAACTTCAGAATAGCATGCGAGCTAAGATGAAATAAAGAAGAATGATGAGATGAAAAGAATGCAATTTACTGTAAAACTCTGAAGAAATTTGTAACTAGTATATTAAAGAAGATTGAGAATTGCCCAATGTAAGACTCATCACATAAAAATGAAAATGATGTGAAACAATAGATGATTTCCAACAAAATTTTGATTTTCTAAAAGAATAAAAATCTATTAACTTAATGAGAAGTTTTTAATTTATGGAAAGCGAAAAAGGTTTCCAGGAAGTCACTTAATTAACGAGAAAATCATAATTAGAGATTTACTAATTTAACGGTGAAGTTCGAAGTTTCGGAAAAATGTATTCAGTGAACTGCCCAAGTTTTTCTTCAGTGTGTTCAGTAAATTCTCTTTAAAAAAAAGGTTTTCATATAAAAATGCGCCTCTCGCTCCTTAGATACGCTAAAATCGGCCAGCAGGTCAAAGAGTTGAGACTCCATCTCTGCCAAACTGGTGCAGAATCACAAGGAGCAAGGTTGGTTGTCGACTAATTCTATTATGCAACAATTCATTGATTTGTTTACGTTTTGCTTTGAAGAGAATTTGTCCAGAAATATTATGTGACGATTAAGCGCGATAACCCTAAGCTTCCTATCCTGATCAGAGAATGCAATGGAGTTCAGCCACGATTATGGACACGAGTTGGTAAGTTCCTGGACTAATCATTTGATGTTACTGTATGATAACTGAAATTTCCATTAGAACTCGGCAAAGAGACTTCAGTCCCTCTCACCAATGTTACAGCTGATGGCATCATGAAGCTCGTAGAAAACTTGAAATAAATTAATTGTGTAGTGGTCATAAGTCTTGATTCAAAGCGATTCAAATAAAAAGCATTGAAAATTATTTCATTTGTTGATAAGTCTTCTTCACTTCCCGTCGAGCTCGTTTCGAAAATAACATTTTAGTTCGAATCTCGATTGTGTTTTTATGATCCTCTATTTTTAGTCAAAGCGGTTTAATTCAGTAGTGATTAATGTTTTACTCAACATCTTCGTAATCTTCGTCTGATCGTTGAACAGAAAACATCGAAGACAACTATTTGCAAAAACGCTGACTTAACAATTTTGTTAATTTCGCAATCTCCAAAATAAGGGAAATTCAAATAAAAATTATGAGTCTCGACGAATTTAGGTCAACTTACGAAAAGTTTCTTCAACTTTATGCTGAATGTTCCCGTCTCATCACCGACGGAATCGAATTAGAAACAAAAACCGAGAGCGATGTAAGTCAATCGAAATAATTCAATCAAATTCTTAATTTGATTTCCCTCAGGCTCTGGAATCCTACAAGAAGGCCATCGAGTTAATTGATAAGGCCATGCTGCTGTCAATCTCGATGCCGTTTAGTGAAGACGAGGAGGAATCTTTGGAAGTTGATGAGAAGATGAAAGATCTGAAGAAAATGATTTACAATTTTAAGATGCAACGTTCAGGTACTTAATCTTTGATCTTTAAATATTTGTCTATCTCTAATGCTTATTTTTTTCAGAGATATTGCTTCGAATAGGAACAATCTATCGTAAAAGCGAGCAAGAATCTAATGACAAGATAAAAAGAAAAGTTTCAGTTGAGTCAGCTTCATCAGTCCAAGGATCATCCAAACGACGGGCTCGTACTTACGTAGAACTTGAAAAAGTGTTGAAGGAGCTTGGAAAAATTCAACCAACCACTCAAAATCCTTTGATTGAAATCCTTTTCTGCTGCGAAGGAGTCAAGCTTTATTATATTGAGAGCAACGGAGTAGTTGTCAGCTCGTTAGAGGATTTCGCATTGCGGATTGTAAAACTTGGGGACGATTTCGAAAAGAATCTCGACGAAACAATTTTTCTTCAACTGATTAAATCGTCAGACTCAACCATTGATATTGGAACGGAAATCACTGAAGCTGAAGCTGTAGCTCCTTACGAACATGTTCAGGAAGAAGCTGCTAGTGGTGCTGAACCAGTCCAGGGAGACCCAAGCTTTATTTATCCGCTTATTCCGGGAGTTTCTCCTTGCGTACGAACAAAATTCAAAGCATTCATCTTCCCGGATTTGCAAAGCAATGATGGCAGTGCAATCGGAATGATGATTCCACCAGAAGTTGATGACATTGTCCTGGACATTCTCATCACGATTTTAAAAGGCGTCGTCAAAGATGATGGAAACGTCGAATTTGGTGATTTAACTCAAGTGGGAGAATCAGTTTCGCGGGTCTATCGCAGCACTGGTGACAAAGTTTCTGAAAACATTGTGACTGGAGCTCATTGGATAAGCCTTGGCTTGACGAAGACGGCACAAAAGACAGGAGAGTTCATTGATTATTCAACTCCATACATTTTAACGAAAATACAAAGAGCAGGAGATAATGCGCCCCCACCAAGTGAAAGGGTTTGTTTGCTAGAATATTTTTAAATAGCTAAGAAATATATTTAAGAAATGATTTAGGTACAAAATGGAGTCGTTCTAGCTAAGAATGTCACTGGTTACGCTGCACAAGGAACCGCATTTGTTGCTGAGAAAGTTGGAACTGCAATGACCAGCTTCGGAAAGGTTTTAAATCTTTTTCAATTATAAACTGAATTGATATCTCTTATTTTATTTAAGTTCCTCGCACCACATGTGCAGAAACAAGGAAGCAAATTGCTGACTTACGCTGTTGGCATGGATAATGAAAAAGCTGCAGAAACAATGACAGAAACGTTGAAAATCGCTAGTGGAACTGCTGACGCAATTTCAACAATTTACGGAGGTTTAGAATCATCAGCTTCCATCCTCGGCAGAAACTTAGCAGACAACACAGTGAAGATTGTCGGGCACAAATATGGCGAGCCAATGGGCCAAGTGTCATCGAATGCTTTCGATACCGTCGGAAATTTGTACAACGTCAACAGAAATTTCAACATCATGACCCCGAAAGGTCTTGTTAAGTCAACAGCGAAGAGCACTGGCAAAGGAATTTTGCAATCTGAAGAATTTAAACCAAAGGTTTTCTTGAACAAAAATTATTTTACTGGATCTGTGAATCTCTATCCAAATCTGGAAAATTTCGCAAAAGAAATCAATAAGCCTTAGATCTGATAAATTGAATTTGAACAAATCAAGAAGAAGCTGTAATCTCATGTTGTATATTTTTGGGGAATAAAATTATTTGAGGCCAATCCTGTTTAAATTTTCTTCATCAGAAGTGAATTCTGCTATTCTGCTGCTCTGAATCAGAGGCTCTGATTGATCCATAAAAATCTTTCTTTCAAATTTAAAACGTATTTTCATGATTTCACTCAACATCTGGCAAACAGCTATAAAACAATTGCATTTTTAAAGTCAATATTTTTTATCCTTTTTATTCGAAGAAACAAGAAACAGACTTTTGACACAATAACTTTTCTCAAAAGCGTGTTATCTCAGATAAATATCTGTATATTCATGAACATTTCAGTTCTACATCGTGCTCGCTTGATCTTCAATAAAACGGAAATGCAAATCGTTTATAGAAATTGGTGGAAACCTTGGGAAAGAGAGGCAGATGAAATCTTATCCAATAAAAATGAAAAGAATAAGACTTGTCAATTTTAACGACTTGAAATATCGAACGCAAAATATTAATTCGACTATTTGTTCAACAAAACCAACTTTGAAATATAAACTCGTACGCAAAATGTCTGTTTCTAATGAGTTTGATGAAGCAGTCAAAAAGTTTCTTGTTTGTTTCTTCTGGTGTTTTTAATTGAAATTTAAGTTTGTTCATTTGGTTTTAATTTTGAATCGCAATTAGATCGCTTTGTTTCCATGTGATCACGGAGGAAAAGTTCATTGACTTACTAAAGTTAGATTTTTTGTGAGCTTCTAATCTCGAGGCAAATCGTTTTCAACGATTCCTCGCTCACAATGTCTAAGTGAAAATTACCGGCAAGTTTTGATTATTTCTTGATGCTGATTGATAAGATTTACAATGTTTTATACATTTCGTTATACATCACGTTTTTATACATTTCAGTGTTCTACTAGTTCTTTGCGGATAAAAATTAAACTCCTTTAGTTCATGTCCTCGATGACAGGTCCAATTACCTTTCTCTCATTTAGGAAAGAAGTTTTTTTCTTGCTTGAACTTTTTATTCGCCGATCAACGAGCTTAATTCCTCATCTTAGACGAGTCATCTATTAGCTAACATTTGAACAAATAAGAATAATTTTTATTCAAAAATATCAGACAAAGCAAAGAAAAACTATTTTTCTTGCCAAAATCGAACTTATTTGAAACAGATATTGAACATGTGACTTTATATTACTAAGTTGTTTTAGTTCATTTAATAGTCAAATTTTTTGTTTGCTCTCGATATTTCGAGTAGATGACATCGTCAAACTTTATTTTTTAGCTTTTTATGGATTTTGCATATTGGCTATGATTCGAGGGTAAAGAACTTCGTTTGCCTTCTTTCCCCAAGAGAAGTCCAAGTGATTGAAATTTCCGGAAATTTTGATTACATTGCCGCAACTGTTAGAAATTGCATTGCAGAGAACATTAGCGTCGTCTTCCTGAATAATCAAATCGTTTTCGCCGTAGAAAATGGAAACGGGAACTATCATGTTACTTAAATCGAATGCCGTTACTTGCTGACCCAAAATTTTTCGTCTGTGTTGAAATTTGTTATCCACTAAATTCTGCGCCAAATGAACCAATTGAAGTGAAGAACCTCCTGTGAAATTTAATAAAATTGAAATAAAGTTATTCTGATATCAGAGACAATCTTTACCTGCTGGCCATTCCTCAAAAATTTTACCTAACCATGCCGAATCAACTTGATCAGGATCCGAGCCAGCAAAGAAGAACAAAACTTGCAGACAAATTTCTCCAGTTAAACCAGAAGCTTGGCAAAATGCACGAATCAAAGTCATTTTAAGAGAGTCGTGTCCCTTGAATTCGTAAGGATGATAAAGATGTGCGAATACTGGCGCAAAATATTTGATTGGAGATTTCATGTGGCTCATAAATACAAGCGGTGCTAGAAAATAATTGTTTTTGTATATATTACGAAAGATTAAAATACACTCACATAATGCCTGAACGCTTTTAACTTTTGCGCTATAATCTGGATGCTCTGAAGCCATCGCAAGGAACGATGTCACTGCTTGACCATGTCCGATGTAATCAAGCGATTCTTGATTTGTGTTTGAAAGAATAAAATCAATCTGCGTCGGCAAATCAATTAAACCTAAATATTTGAAAATACATGAATTTTTCTTAAACTTTCACTTTTAATATTTATTTTACCCATTTCTTCCCAACTGAAATTCCAATATGTCGTATTTAAATCGTCATTGTATACTTTTGAGAACGTGTTGCCTCTAGGATTTCCAATCCAAACGTCGTAATCTAACAATTAACGATTAATTATTGTCATTATCGAATTAAATTAAACTAACTAACCTTCACCAGCTAACATATAGGGCAAGCTTTCTTCCTTGAGAATGACCCAATCAACCGAAGAGCTATAAATTCCCGGCATCAAGAATACAACTTTCTTTCCTTCAGCCGAACCTTTATAAATTCTACACAAACTCAAGATGTAGCCGTCAGTCGTTGTCACGTGATGTACCTCGAGTTCATATCCAGTTGCGACTGCCATAGCGGCCTTTAAATATTTTTACTCAATTATTTTGTTTCCAAAATACTTCCTTTAGATTTTACCGTGATTTTTGCTGTCTCTTTAGCCAGAGTATCTGATTCTAGATGAATTTGTGCTGCTGAGTAGCTAACAGCCAACAAGGCGAAAAATATAATTCTCATTATTTCCTAGTTTCCTTAGATCACTATGAAAGTAAACTTGAAAGTGTTCACAATTATTAAAGAGTCTCCACTTTTATAGAACTTTGTGAGTGTTTTAATTTTCTTTGTACTAGAATATGAAATAATTGTATCGATTGGCGTAATCGCCGCACAAAGTCTGATTATTTAATAAAACAGCTTCTCGAACAGTCGGCAAGCGTCGTTATCCAAAAAATTTATTTCTTCGGTTATAAATAATGTTATAGTTATAGAAAAATTGTACACTCTTTCTACGAGAATCACGAAGCTCCACGAGGTCGCGAACATTCCAACAATCTGTGAATATGTTGACAAGTTGACCGACGCATTCTATGCACGAGCCAAAACCCATCATAACTAACTAACTAATTACCATAGGCAATTATACCACGGACAGTCTTGACTTCAGATTAAAGTATTAATAAGGGAAGGGGAGCATCAACAACACATTTTTTCACATAACTGCAAGGCTTAAATTTTTCCTTGCTTAACTTCAAATTTCCTTAAAAAGCTTTAAAGCAGTCACTCTGTTTTAAGAAATCATGTATCCCAAAACATTAATATCAAGCAAAATTACATCAAAAATGTTAATTTATAAAACTAATCGAATAAATTTTTTGGTAAATCTCATTCAGTTTACAATTTCTTTTGCAGTTTGAAACACTGAGCATCATGTGAAAAATTTAAACATTTTTCTGCAATTCTTCTTCGATATTTACAACAATCATGACTTGTTCTGTAGATCTGCTAATTGCCTTCAACTGTTTGAACTTTGAATTCTGATGTCTCGAAGTATAAAATGCTTCCAGAATGTATTTCATGACGAGGTAGTCCTTCAATGTTATCAACCACTCGAAGATGAACGCAACAACTGCCAACAGCAAACTTGAAATCCAAATGACAAATCCTGGTTCAAGCATTTTCATAGTTAATATTTTGGGATCACTGATTGTTCTAAAACGTTTTAGATCTGGTGATGGCCATCGCGTTTCTAATAATTCACGAATTTCATCGTTCCATGATGGACTTTCAAAAATCTGCTGCAGTTTTTGTTCGTAAATCTGGCAAAAAGAATGATGACGTGGAAACTTTAGCCCACAGATAGAGGCGTCCAAATCTTGTTGCTTTAGATTTTCCTTGAGAAATTTTTTTTGATCCTCTATTTCGTGCATGGTATTAAGCTCGATTGGACTAAATTGAAAGGCCACCTTTTTAAGATATGAAACAGATGAATCCTCGCTAGAAAAAACTTTTCCTCTGTAAATAAATGGAATGATCTTACATCTGAATTCTGAAGACACAATGAAAGCTAAGCAAGGAGTTCTTACCTTCTCGAAATTTCTGATTCCGGATAAATTTTTGTGTAATTTTCCTGCATAATAAAATTGTATCCTAGCTCGATCATCTCGTCAATGGTTTCGACTCCTGGTTTTCTAATATCTTTCTGCATGAACTCAAATGTTTTTCCTTGCCACGCTGTCCGAATGATCAAGCAATAAAGAATAAATGTCATCATGAGGAATCTGGCAAAGTTTCTTCTTGGCACAATGTTTTGTGTGATTCCGAAGAAAATTCGAACTACGTTCAGCGATGGCGTTGTGACGTTCGATCCGATGACAAAGTCTCTTGTTGATCTGTTTACGCAACAATACAAAATGAGAATCGTCGCGAATGCAGAAACGAAAAAAATTGCGATCAGAAACCAAGTGAAGTCGTCGAAAGGCATCAGCAGTTTCTCGTATTCAGAATAATAAAGTATGGGATCGTACGTATACAAACGCGTAGTCGTATAATCGATAGGGAAAGTTATGAAATTGATATCGGATCTGATTAAAACAAAACTAATTTTTATGAATGAACAAAACTTTTTTTTAAGTGTAACTCACGAATTGTTTTCTCTAATGAAACGATATCTGTCAATATCATTGAAACATCCTTTCGTGTGTAGAACATCTAAATTGGCTCCTTCAGGTCTTCTAACAAAAGTAGCGTTTATGCCAATGTCAATATTGGCCATAACCAAGACATCAACAATTGTGTGTAACGCTGGATCGGGTATTGCTCCCGCATAGAAGACAGCGCATCCATGAAGGTTTGCCATCTTTTTCATCGAGAATTTATCACATTCCCACATTTCCGTGATTTTATCAAATTTGTTGACTTCAATCAACGTCAGCTCTCCACATTTTCCAGGAGAGAACCATAAGAAAGTCATAATTTTGATGTAACTTTCTTCTTCAACGAGAAAGTATTCGTATTGAATAATGTCCAAGAGATAAGAATTAAGGTCAGCCTTTTCAGTCCAATCCTGATCTAATTCGATTATTTTGTTGTTCTTTGCTCTTTCTGTGACATCGGCTTTGAGAGATGCAATTTCTTTGATGGTGACGTTTTGGCAAAACACGAAGAGTTGTAGCGGTTTCAAATATTCGTTGTTCAGAACTAATTTCTGATTGAAATCCTTGACGAATGAGAAATTGCTGAATGTTATGAGCGCTGAGGAGTCGAGAAAGACTTTGTCTTGGTCCAGTTGTAAGTTCTTCAATTGAAATGGCATCGCGTTCTCGTTTAAACTCTTCAGAATCGATGACGTAATCGTTTCCGAGTCTACGCCATAATTGTTGATGAACATTCTCGTTTCCAATTGAAACAAGTGACGAGTGATGTTCCCAAATGCCTTCGACCAGGTTTGCTCCAAAGAATTCTCACTTAACAAAATTCCTTCGCAAAAAACTCTCAAGAACAACAAAAATAAAGTAAAAATTTTCATTTTCACAAAGTTTTTTATTTTTAACTTAATAACTCGAAGAAATCCACTCAACTGAAGGAAGTAAATGATTGTTGTCATATTCATTCGACAAAAATGTTCTCGACATGTTTCGATATGTTCATTTTCGATGATTTACATTATCTTCATAAGAAAATTTAATGTTACACTGTTCGTGATAGATCTCCGATAAAAGAAAAACAAAGGTATAATTGTCTTCTTCCTATCAAAAGACTGACACTCGGATAAAAAGTACGAAAAACCTTTTTTTAATAAAACAACATAAATTTAGTACGGGATAAAACGGGAGCCAATGAGCCAAGTGTCATCGAATGCTTTCGACACCGTCGGAAATTTGTACAACGTCAACAGAAATTTCAACATCATGACCCCGAAAGGTCTTGTTAAGTCAACAGCGAAGAGCACTGGCAAATGAATTTTGCAATCCGAAGAATATAAACCAAAGGTTTTCCTGAACAAAAATTATTTTACTGGATCTGTGAATCTCTATTTAAATCTGGAAAATTTCGCAAAAGAAATCAATTAGCCTTAGATCTGATAAATTGAATCTGAACAAAACAAGAAAAAGCTGTAATCTCATGTTGTATATTTTTGGGGAATAAAATTATTTGAGGACAATCCTGTTTAAATTTTCTTCTTCAGAAGTGAATTCTGCCATTCTGCTGCTCTGATTGATCCATTCCAAAAAGCTTTCTTTCAAATTTAAAACGTATTTCCATGACCCCACTCAACATCTGGCAAACAGCTATAAAACAATTGCATTTTTTAAAGTCAATATTTTTATCCCTTTTAATCGAAGAAACAAGAAACAGACTTTTGACACAATAACTTTGTTCAAAAGTGTGTTATCTCAGATAACTTATCATCGTGCTAGTAAGATCTTCAATAAAACGGAAATTCAAATCGTTTATAGAAATTGGTGGAAACCTTGGAAAAGAGGGGCAGATGAAAAAGTACAATGAAATCTTATCCAATATCCAATAAAAATGAAAAGAATATCTAAGTTTTGTCAATTTCAACGACTTGAAATATCGAACGCAAAATATAAATTTGACCACGGAGAAAAATTTCATAGCAAGTTTCCGAAAGCGAAATAATTAAAGCGCTCAGAAAAAACGAAAATTAAAAAATTACTTGGTCAGGGAAGTTCACAATAGTAAGTGTCTGTCGGAGGATATTTTACCCAATCGTTTTCAACGATACCTCACGCACAATGTTTAAGTGAAAATTACCGGCAAGTTTTGATTGTTTCCTGATGCTGATTGATAGGATTTCAAATGTAAATCTTTTTTAAACATTTCAATGTTCTACCAGTTCTTTGCGGATAGAAAATTTAATTCCTTTAGTTCATGTCCTCGATGACAGGTCCAATTATCTTTCTCTCATTTAAGGAAGAAGTTTTTTCTTGCTTAAACTTTTCATTCGCCGCTCAAACGAGCTTAATTCCTCATTTCCAATTAGACACGAGTCGTCTATTAGCTTAGATTTGAACAAATAAGAGTAATTTATATTCAAAAACATGAGACGAAGCAAACAAAAACTATTTTACCTGCCATTATCGAACTTATTTGAAACAGATATTAAACATGTGACTTCATATTACTAAGTTGTTTTAGTTCATTAAATAGTCAAATTTTTTGTTTGTTCTCGATATTTCGAGTAGATGACATCGTCAAACTTTATTTTTTTTAGATTTTTATGGATTTTGCAAATTAGCTATGACTAGAAGGTAAAGAATTTCATGTGCCTCTATTCCCCAAGAGAAGTCCAAGTGATTGAAATTTTCGGCAAGTTTGGTTGTATTACCAGCGCATTGATCACCAAGTGCAGAACAGAGAACAATAATGTCTTTTTCCTGAACAAACAAATCGTTTTCGCCGTAGAAAAGAAAAACAGGAACTTTCACTTTACTCAAATCGAATTGCGTTACTTGCTGGTCCAAAATTTTTCGTCTGTGTTGAAATTTTTTATCCACTAAATTCTGCGCCAAATGAACCAATTGAAGTGAAGAACCTCCTGTGATATTTAATAAAATTTAATTAAAATTATTCTGATATCAGAAACAATAGTTACCTGCTGGCCAGTTGGTAAAAATTTCACCTAACCATGCCGAATCAACTTGATCAGGATCCGAGCCAGCAAAGAAGAACAAAACTTGCAGACAAATTTCTCCAGTTAAACCAGAAGCTTGGCAAAATGCACGAATCAAAGTCATTTCAAGAGAGTCGTGTCCCGCGAATTCGTAAGGATGATAAAGATGGGCGAATACTGGCGCAAGATATTTGATTGGAGATTTCATGTTGCTCATAAATACAAGCGGTGCTAGAAAATAAATGTTTTTGAATATACTACGAGGATTAGAAATAAACTCACATAATGCCTGAACGCTTTTAACTTTTGCGCTATGATCTGGTTGCTCTGAAGCCATCGCAAGAAACGATGTCACTGCTTGACCATGTCCGATGTAATCAAGCGATTCTTGATTTGTGTTTGAAAGAATAAAATCAATCTGTACCGGCAAATCAATTAAACCTAAATATTTGAATTATGAAATTTTTTTATCTCTCATTTTGAATATTTATTTTACCCATTTCTTCCCAACTGAAATTCCAATATGTCGCTGGGTTTAAATCGTCATTGTACACTTGTGAGAACGTGTTGCCTCTAGGATTTCCAATCCAAACGTCGTAATCTAATAATTAAAGATTAACTATTGTCACTATTGAAATAATTTGAACTAACAAACCATCACCAGCTAACATATATGGCAAGCTTTCTTCTTTGAGAATGACCCAATCAACTGAAGAGCTATAAATTCCCGGCATCAAGAATACAACTTTCTTTTCTTCAGCCGAACCTTTATAAATTCTACACAAACTCAAGATGTAGCCGTCAGCCGTTGTCACATGATGTACCTCGAGTTCATATCCAGTTGCGACTGCCATAGCGGCCTTTAAATATTTTTACCCAATTATTTTGTTTCTAAAATACTTCTTTAGATTTTACCTTAATTTTTGCTGTCTCTTTAGCCAGAGTATCTGATTCTAGATGAATTTGTGCTGCTGAGTAGCTAACAGCCAACAAAACGAAAAATATAAATCTCATTATTTGCTAGTTTCCTCAGATCACTGTGAAAGTAAACTTGAAAGTGTTCACAATTATTAAAGAGTCTCCACTTTTATAGAACTTCGTGAGTGTTTTAATTTTCTTTGTACTAGAATATGAAATAATTGTACCGATTGGCGTCATCGCCGCACAAGTCAGATTGTTTATTAAAACAGCTTCTCGAACAGTCGGCAAGTGTCGTTAACCAATAAATTTGTTTCTTCGGTTATGGATAATGTTTTATTTACCAAAAAATTGTACACTCTTACAACAAGAACCACGAAGCTCCATGAGGACGCGATCATTTCAACAATCCGTGAATATGTTGACAAGTTTATAACCAACTAAACAATGCAATTATACCACGAACAGTCGTGACTTCAGATAAAAGAATTAAGAAGGGGAAGGAAGTATCAACAACATATTTTTTTCACATAACTGCAAGGTTTAAATTATTCCTTGCTTAACTCCAAATTTCCAAAAAAGCTTAAAAGCAGTCATTTTTTTTAGAGGCGCACAGGTTAACAGCTGAATTAATATCAAGCAAAATTACATTAAAAAATGTTATTTTCAAAAATTCATTGAATAAAATTTTTGCTAAATCTCATTCAGTTTACAATTTCTTTTGCAGTTTGAAACACTGAGCATCAAGTGAAACATTCAAACATTTTTCTGCAATTCTTCTTCGATATTTACAACAATCATGACTTGTTCTGCAGATCTGCTAATTGCCTTCAACTGTTTGAACTTTGAATTCTGATGTCTCGAAGTATAGAAAGCTTCAAGAATGTATTTTGTGACGAGATAGTCCTTTAATGTTACCAACCATTCGACGATGAACGCAATGACGGCCAGCAGCAAACTTGAAGTCCAAATAACAAATCCTGGTTCAAGCATTTTCATAGTTAATTTTTTCGTTTCATTGATAGTTCTAAAACGTTTTAGATTTGGTGATGGCCATTGCGTTTTAAAGAATCCACGAATTTCACTGTCCCATGATGGACTTTCAAAAATCTGCTGCAGTTTTTGTTCGTAAATCTGGCAAAAAGAATGATGACGTGGAAACTTTAGCCCACAGATAGAGACGTCCAAATCTTGTTGCTTTAGACTTTCATCGAGAAATTTTTTTTGATCCTCAATTTTTTCGTTATTAAACTCGATTGGACTAATTTGAAAGGCCACCTTTCCAAGATATGAAACAGTTGAATCCTCGCCAGAAAAAACTTTTCCTCTGTGAATAAATGAAATACATCTGAATTCTGAAGACACAATGAAAAGTTTTCATTGAAAACTAAGCAAGGAGCTCTCACCTTCTCGAAATTTCTGATTCCGGATAAATTTTTGTGTAATTTTCCTGCAAAATAAAATTATATCCTAGCTTGATCATCTCGTCAATGGTTTCGACTCCTGGTTTTCTTATATCTTTCTGCATGAACTCGAATGTTTTTCCTTGCCACGCTGTCCGAATGATCAAGCAATACAGAATAAATGTCATCATGAGGAATCTGGCAAAGTTTCTTCTTGGCACAACGTTTTGTGTGATTCCGAAGAAAATGCGAACTACGTTCAGCGATGGCGTTGTGACGTCCGATCCGATGACGAAGTCTCTTGTTGATCTGTTTACGCAACAATACAAAATGAGAATCGTCGCGAATGCAGCAACGAAAAAAATTGCGATCAGAAACCAAGTGAAGTCGTCGAAAGGCATCAGCAATTTCTCGTATTCAGAATAATAAAGTATGGGATCGTGCGTATACAAACGCGTAGTCGTATAATCGATAGGGAAAGTTATGAAATTGATATCGGATCTGATTAAAACAAAACTAATTTTTATGAATGAACAAAACTTTTTTTAAGTGTAACTCACGAATTGTTTTCTCTAATGAAACGATATCTGTCAATATCATTGAAACATCCTTTCGTGAGTAGAACATCTAAACTGGCTCCTTCAGGTCTTTTAACCAAAGTAGCGTTTATGCCAATGTCAATTTTGATCTGAACCAACAAATCAACCATTGTTTGTAACGACGGATCAGCCATTCCTCCCGAATAGAAGACCGTGCATCCATGAAGGTTTGCCATCTTTTTCATCGAGAATTTATCACATTCCCACATTTCCGTGATTTTATCGAATTTGTTGACTTCAATCAACGTCAGCTCTCCACATTTTCCAGGAGAGAACCATAGGAAAGTCATAATCTTGATGTAACTTTCTTCTTCAACGAGAAAGTATTCGTACTGAATAATGTCCAAGAGATACGAAATAAAATCAGCTTTTTCACGCCAATCATAATCTTCCTCGATTATTTTTCTTTGCTCTTTCTGCGACATCGGCTTTAAGAGATTCAATTTCTTTGATGGTAACGTTTTGGCAAAACACGAAAAGTTGTAGCGGTTTCAAATATTCGTTGTTCAGAACTAATTTCTGATTGAAATCCTTGACGAATGAAAAATTGGTGAATGTTATGAGAGCTGAGGAGTCGAGAAAGACTTTGTCTTGGTCCAATTGCAAGTTCTTCAGCTGAAATGGCATAGCGTTCTCGTTTAAATTCTTCAGAATCGATGACGTAATCGTGTCCGAGTCTACGCCATAATTGTTGATGAACATTCTCGTTTCCAGATGGAACAAGTGACGAGTCACGTTCCCAAATGCCTTCGACCAGGTTTGCTCCAAAGAATTATCACTTAACGAAATTCCTTCGCACAAAACTCTCAAGAACAACAAAAATAAAGTAAAAATTTTCATTTTCACAAAGTTTTTTATTTTTAACTTAATAACTCAAAGAAAACCACTCAACTGAAGGAAGTAAATGATTTTTGTCATATTCATTCGATAAAAATGTTCTGGACATGTTTCGATATGTTCATTTTTTGGTTAAAGTCAAGAACGCAGGCCACATTTGAATTCAGCCGTTAAATTTTCCCTTTACCGAACAAATTCGCTACGTTACGTAAGTTACGTATTTTTTTTTGTATGGGAATTAAATGTGGCCTGCGTTCTTGACTAGAGCCCATTTTTTATGATTTACATTATCTTCATAAGAAAATTTAATGTTACACTGTTCGTGATAGATCTCCGATAAAAGGAAAACAAAAGTTTAATTGTCTTCCTTCTATCAAAAGACTGACACTCCGATAAAAAGGACGAAAAACCTTTTTATTAATAAAACAACATAAATTTAGTGTAACACTAATAGGGAATGAGTAAGAATGATCAAACAATAACTAACAAGTAGCCAAATTATTTCTTTGCGCTCGATATTTTGAGTAGATGTCATTTTCAAACTATATTTTTTTAGGGTTTTTCATCCGAAGGATGGAACACCTTATTGTGATCGCTTTGTCCGTGGTCCGTCTTCCGTGGTCCGTGATTGAGATATCTCGCGAACGCGATGAGCTAGCGAAATAATTTCTTCACCAGTTTCTTCACCAGTTGATAGAGAATTTGAATACGAAAAACCACTTTTGAGGATTTTTGGCTAGCTTATCAGGATCGGGCCCACGGGCTCAAAACCTGGAATCTCGAAATAAGTTTTATCGAAAACGGAAGCACATTTCAGCTGTGACTTGTTCACAAGAAGAGATCAGCATGTTAAATCGAGTGCATGGATCTTATAGCTGACCAGATCTGGGTCCACCTCTGGGTCAAGATAAAGCAATAAATCCCAGAAAATCCTAGCTCCACACATTGGATCTATCTCTGGCCAGCGCCAAGTGAACCTTCTTTTCCTTTGGAGTTAGAGCTTTGAATTCTTCACATAACATGATCAGCTCGACTTGATAAAGCAACAAATCTTAGAAATTCAAAGCTCCACACTTTGGATCCACCTCTGGTGAGCTCAAAGTGAAACTTTGTTCCCTTTAAGTAAAATGTCCCCTGTAACCAGTCCAACGGATGAAAAACCCTACAGTAAGTTCGGTACGAACTGCTACTGCCACTTGTTACATTTCTTTACTACATTGTTCGCTGAGCAAACTTTGGTTCGACATCAAGCAGCAATCCGTAACGAATTTCGAATTCAAAAGATTTAAGATCAACCCTTTAAGATCAAATAATGAGTGTCAAAACATTTGATTGACCCCAATCAGCTTTCTGTCGCACAACGATCGTCAATCGTTTTAGTTTTAATTCTACGTTCGAACACGTAACAAGTCTTCATTTTAAATCGTTCCGTCAAAGTAAAGTTCTGGTAATTTGACACTTTTCTATCTTTCCGATCAATTTCCTAATTAAGTTTTCACACGTAATATAGTTCTTGACGTTGTATTCGATCGACAAATCATTTTATATGTCTCCCGAAGCTAGGAAGTAAAAACCTACTTTGGTAAGATAAGTTCACATGTTTTACGATGATCAAAATGTTCACAAACAGTTTTCAATGTACATTTTAGGGTTTTCTTCTTTATCATCGAATATAAATAAACCAACTATCAACCCGATTCAATTGCTGTTATCTGAGTTTTTACAGTCCGCTCAAATTACACATCAAGGATAAACAGATTATCCATAAGTTGACGGTAAAGATATTTATTAGCTTTCTTTCCCCAAGGGAAGTCCATGTGATTGAATCTATGACGAATTACTACAACCTCTGGGCATTTCTTATTGCTGAGTTTGCTGAAGAGAGTTTTCGAATCTTCTACTGTACTTATCGGATCGTTTATTCCGGCATAAATGCAGAAGGCAGCTGTCACTTTAGACAAATCGAATTCTTTCACAGTCTGGCCGTAATGTTCTTGGTAGTATTGAAACTTTTGACTTATAATGAGCTGCGCGAAATGAGAATGTTGTCGCGAGGAGCCGCCTGTAAAATTCAATATAGTTTAAATAAAGTTATTTAATATTTGAAAAACAACTTTTACCTGCTGGATAAAATTTAAGAATGTTATATAACCAAGCAGGATCAATTTGTTCAGGATCCGCGCCCGCAAAGTAGAAGAATACTTGTAAACAATACTCTCCTCCTCCTCTTTGACAAAATGCTCGTACGAAAGCAACTTCAGTTGAGTTGTGTGCCAAAAATTCTAATGATTTCTTATAGGCAAATGGATATGCAAAATATTTGAGTGCAGACCTCATGTTTGTCATAAAAACAAGTGGGGCTAGAAAATATTTCTTTTAAATAATATTACAATGATTTGGACGGAAAACTTACACATTGCTTGCACGGATTTGATTTTATCGTTATATTCTGGACGTACCGAGAGCATTACCAAAATCACTGTCACTCCTTGGCCTTGTCCGATGCAATGAAGATTTGGTTGTTTAGTTTTTTCAAGGATATAGTCAACCTGGGCCGGCGTATCAGTTACACCTAAATAATCGAAGATTATTTAATTCTTTTTCACTTCTCTTTAAAAATTTAATTTACCCATTTCTTGCCAACTGAACTTCCAATAATCGTGAGAAGTGTCTGGTGAAAGAGTCTGGTGAAATCTTGAGAACAAATTTCCTCTAGGATTTACAATCCAAACGTCAAAATCTGATAATTCACAAATTACACTTTCTACTGTCGAACTAATTTGAATTAACTTACCTTCATCAGCTAGCATATAAGCTAAGCTTTTTTCTTTGAGAATGGCCCAATCAACCGAAGAACTTTTAATTCCCGGCATTACCAATGCAACTATTGGGTTTTCAGCTGGACTAACGCCTTTATAAATTCTACACATACTCAAGATGTAGCCGTCGTATGTTGTCACGTAATGTATCTCGAGAGTATATTCGGCTGAAATTGCCATCGCTTCCTTTATGGCAAATTTGTTTAATTTAGTTTTTTTTATAATCCTTTGTTTTGATTTATTTTACCCTTAGTTCTTGTTCGTCTGCCTCAGTTTGTAATTTTTGTGCCAAGGCGACTACAGCCAACACAGCAAAAATTAAAATTCTCATTTTCTTATTTCTTCGTGAAAGTAAATTTAAAAGTGCTGATAATTTTCAAAGTGCCTCCTCTTTTATAGACCTTAATGAGTGTCTAACTATCACTGTATTGAAAGAAATGTCTTGGTCTGGAACTTATTTTGTCCATTTCACTAGACTATAGCAGAGCCAACGTTGATAAAACTCCACGTGGAAATATTTCCTCTTCAGGTTTTCTGTTTTTAAAGAAAGCCTTTCTGATTTACAGTTAAAGTTCAACGGTTTTACGAAATTTTAGTTAACTAACATATTTGTTGTAGCTTAATAAAATGAACTAAATACGAGTTTCGTTGAACTTTCAGAATAAAAAGTGTTTACTGGTACTCCCAATTTAAAACGTACGGCGGTCATTAATCCTTGTAGACATATTGCAAATGACACATATTCAATATCTGTCTTGTTATTGTTTAATGAAACCAGACTCTTCAAATATCTGTTACGAGTTCATAAAAAACAACAATTTTCACAAAAGATGATTGAATGAATGCATTTCGATTGAAAGATGAAGAACTCGATTTTAAAATCTTTCGAATGCCGCATTGTCGTATACAGAATAATATTCTTCCTTCCTTCGTCATAAATATTGAAATGATATCGAATCTAATTTAAAAAGTAGAAATTTAAAAAGGTAGAAAGAATGTGGTTGTCAAAAAATCAATGAAGCAACAAATTGATAAAAAAAATTAAGTATCTAAAAAAAACAAATTGTTTCTTGATAAATTAGTAAACAGGATCTCTAAATTCTAATAAAAATAAATGAACAATATAATAATAATAAGAATTGGCTTGATGTGGAATTCTCTTCTCCTTTCCTTCTGTGGCGTAACGCTCGACTTTAGCACAACTGGCGGCGAAAAAATGAATTGGGCGTCGTTGTGCATTAACCCAAAACTTCGGAAAACTCGGGAAAACTTCGACGGGCAGCAACGCCGCACGGGGTGAACTAGTTACGTATAGTTAAAAATAATATTTTTGGCCGCATATGGAAAAGTAGAGCTTTTGAAAGTCTCGAATGAATTTGCAATGTGCTTTTAGATAAAATGAATATTTTCAGAGCTTAAGAGTAAACGTGAAGTGGTTATGAAAATTGCCTAAAACTTTGCGAAAAAATATTCTCTTCGAACAAAGTTCGAGCTTAAAAAAACAATTTTTTTTTTGAATTTAAATTTAACTCGAATTCGATTTTTTTTGGTATAAAATCTACTTTTTAAAGAAATAAAGAACGAACTACATTACACACAGTCCACAGACAAAATTTTAATATGTTCCAATCTCGGATAAAAAGTTTATTTTACCCATATTTTGCCAACTGAAATTCCAATATGTCGCTGGGTTTAAATCGTCATTGTACACTTGTGAGAACGTGTTGCCTCTAGGATTTCCAATCCAAACGTCGTAATCTAACAATTAAAGATTAACTATTGTCACTATCGAATTAAATTGAACTAACTAACCTTCATTAGCTAATATATACGGTAAGCTTTTTTCCTTGAGAATTTCCGAGTTTTCCGAAGTTTTGGGTTTATGCACAACGACGCCCAATCAACTGAAGAGCTATAAATTCCCGGCATCAAGAATACAACTTTCTTTCCTCCAGCCGAAACTTTATAAATTCTACACAAACTCAAGATGTAGCCGTCAGACGTTGTCACGTGATGTACCTCGAGTTCATATCCAGTTGCGATTGCCATAGCGGCCTTTAAATATTTTTACTCAATTATTTTGTTTCTAAAACACTTCCTTTAGATTTTACCGTGATTTTTGCTGTCTCACTAGCCAGAGTATCTGGTTCTAGATGAATTTGTGCTGCTGAGTAGCTAACAGCCAACAAGGCGAAAAATATAATTCTCATTATTTGCTAGTTTCCTTAGATCACTATGAAAGTAAACTTGAAAGTGTTCACAATTATTAAAGAGTCTCCACTTTTATAGAACTTCGTGAGTGTTTTAATCTTCTTTGTACTAGAATATGAAATAATTGTATCGCTTGGTGTAATCGCCGCACAAGTCTGATTATTTAATAAAACAGCTTCTCGAACAGTCGGCAAGCGTCGTTAACCAATAAATTTGTTTCTTCGGTTATGGATAATGTTTTAGTTATCGAAAAATTGTACACTCTTTCTACGAGAACCACGAAGCTTTACGAGGCCGCAAACATTCCAACAATCTGTGAATATGTTGACAAGTTGATAACCAACTAACCAATGCAATTATACCACGAACAGTCGTGACTTCAGATAAAAGAATTAAGAAGGGAGCATCAACAACACATTTTTTTCACATAATTGCAAGGTTTAAATTTTTCCTTGCTCAACTTCAAATTTCCAAAAGAGCTTAAAAGCAGTCACTCTGTTTTAAGAAATCATGTATCCCAAAACATGAATATCAAGCAAAATTACATCAAAAATGTTAATTTCTAAAACTAATTGAATAAGGTTTTTGTTAAATATCAGTTCAGTTTACAATTTGGGGTTGGGGGGTTGGGTTCTGCAGCAATAGTCCTACGCTGAGTAGGACCAAGGACCTCGTCTGAGGACCTGCCTAACCTATGCACGAGGCAAGAAGGTTTTCTGCTTGCCGTCCCTAGGCTCTCACTACAGGAGTGATCGCCCTTCGGGAATTGGAAGGGAAGGAAAAAGGAGATAGGATATGGACAGGGATGTCCCCCAATTCACCATTGTGGTTGGGGGACTGGCCATTTCACAATTGCTAATGAGCAGTTCACAGGCTGATGCATTTTGGTATTTAAGCTGTTTAGTGTGAATCAGCTATTTGGCGAGGCCTTGTGAACAGATGTTGTTGATTCCGTTGCTTGAAGACAGAATTTGATGAGACAGAATTGAGTAAAATAGATTGCAGAAACTTAAGTCTAGTTGAGTTAGAAAAATTGATTGCAGCTTTCTGCAACGGTTTTCCATAATTCGATGATAAGTGATGAGCAGATCCATCAGCTCGGATGCTGTTTAAACTAATGATCATTTGATGGTTAGGCAGTATCTGTAGCAAGCATTTGGAACTTGATGATGAGTGTGTACATTGAATCAATAATGCACTCACTCATGATGAGTTCCAGTTAGCGGCTAGGGTTGGCAGAATTCATCAATAAGGGATCCATCATCTCGGGTCCCTATAGTTTTCGTTCATTAGCATTTGCAGTAATGAGTTTGTTGAACGTATCAGATAAAAGTATCTGTGAGAGCAGGTAGTTGGAACTTGATAATGAGTGTGTACATTTCTCGAACAGTGCACTCACTCATGATGAGTTCCAGATATCGGCCAGAGTTGTTAAAATATTGTATAAGGATCTACAGTGAGCCATCAGCTCGGTTCCCTGTATTAGATCGTTGAGGATTTGCAGAAATAATTCAGAATGAGGGATCCATCATCTCGGGTCCCTGTAGTTAATGAGATCCATCAACTCGGATGCTGTTTATGTGATGAGACAGAATTGATGTTATAGCAGAAATTCATCAATAAGGGATCCATCATCTCGGGTCCTTATAGTTATTAGACAGCTACAAGTCATTCGCACATTTACTTAATTGATAGACAGTAGCAGGCATTAGGAACTTGATGATGAGTGTGTACATTGGATCATTAATGCACTCACTCATGATGAGTTCCAGTTAGCGGCTAGGATTTACAGAAATAACTCAGAATAGTGGATCCATCATCTCGGTTCTCGGGTCCTTGATGATAGCCAATATCTGTAGCAGGCATTTGTAACTTGATGATGAGTGTGTACATTGGAATAATAATGCACTCACTCATGATGAGTTCCAGTTAGCGGCTAGGGTTGACAGAATTCATCAATAAGGGATCTATCATCTCGGGTCCCTATAGTTATTTCGTTCATTAACATCATTTGCACTAATGTATTTGTTGAACGCAAGCAGGTAAAAGTATCTGTGAGAGCAGATAATGGAACTTGATAATGAGTGTGTGCATTGGATCAATAATGCACTCACTCATGATGAGTTCCATAAATTTGTTGTATAAGGATCTACAGTGAGCCATCAGCTCGGTTCCCTGTATTAGATCATTATGTTTATAGATTTTAAAAAGTTTCCGGTTCAGCTTCTCAGCATGAACCAGAATTAAAAACTCTTTTGGTGATAAAAGAGACATAATCCAATGTTCAATAAAAAGGATCCACCCTCTTGCCATGAATCAGTTGAATCATGTAAGTGGTAGATCCTGGAGAAACTGTTTTCGACTGTCACCTCGATGTTTGAATCTCTCAGGACGGAATTGCATAAAATACGATGAAAGTTAAAATGAAACAATCTAATCGAGTCTAGTGCGAATATAGGTTGAACATACAGTTTAAAATTTTGTTTAAAATTTGTACAGTTCAGCTTCCGCTTGAACTGTATCTTCTTAAAAATCTCTTCTGTTGCCAGAAGAGATGGAAAATAGCGATCAATAAAGGGGGTTCGCTGCTTGTTCTCAGTCAGCGACTGAGGCAAGCACTGACCCTTTGGACGCTGATTTGACCGGACATTGATTGCTTTGAAATGTTGGAGTGTTGGTGAATTCCATGCTGATTCCAGCTTCCATTGTTGGTTCCAGTGAATGTTGCAAGCATTTATTGCGTTCCACCCATTCCATGGGAATTCTCGTTTGAGTTATGCTTGTGAGTGCGCTTCGCTTGGTTTCCATAAACAGTTGCCCAATTCGAATGTTGGTTCCAGTGTTGTTTTCAATAGCTTCTTCGATAGGATTCATCACTGAGTATTGTTGATGTTAAGCAGGTTGTTAGATAGCGTAACTTTGTTAAGGAAGCTAGTTTTAAATTGAAGAAAGACACGATGATGTTTCACTTTTACTTCGCAATGGGTTGTGTCTCAGATATTGAGTTGTGAGCCCCTCTTTAAGTTAGATTTTAGATTTTGGAAAACCAGATGTCGCAATGATGTTTGGATGGAACGGTCCGTTAGCTTGCAGTTGAGAATTCGTAGTGTTGTAATGAATCGAGTTCAAATGTTGTAATGAATCGATGAAATGAACTTAGTTCCAGTCCAGTTCGGTCCAGATGTTCCCACTGAGCGTGAATGAATGAAGTCTCCTGATGTCACAAGTTGCAGCCAACTGTTGTGTGTTCCTCTAAGACCGATTTAGCAGTGTGATCTTCTCACAGCCAGGGATTAGTCTTAGATTCCCAGAGTAGTGACCGTTGTTTTGTCTGTCTCAGTACCAGAGTTGGCAAGTGACTTGATTGCCGTCTTACTTAAAAGAGGCAACGACCAGCAGATATATTAGGTGAACCTGCTCTATCTTCTTTAAGTTCGTATCAAGTTGAAGGTGACGTGCAGAATGAGAGTTGCTATTACTAACTTCTGCAGTACTTACAGTCAGACTACCTTCAAGTTGTGAACTGAAGATTATTCTTTTATCGAAGGAACCAACGTCAGTTAGACGACGCTTGTGCAGCGGATCGATACAGAGCTCAGTTTACCAATATCTCATTCAACCCTCCGAAGGTCTAATGAAAGGCTTTGCAGCTTTAACAGTAGGTGATCTTCGGATGTTGAGTTTCCCTTTGATTTGATTGATTAATCCGTGCGCAATCACCAGTTGTTTCACTCAAAAGAAAAATTAGAATGAATTTAATTTTTTGTGTCAAGGTTAGGATTCTTATCGAAATGATGTTTTGAAAATTTTGACTCTCAGGCCGTGTTATTGCGGAGAACTTTGGTTGCACTTGGTGCCGAGTTGGTTAATGATGGTATTGCAAGTTGTTTGGCTTGCTTGTCGCTTGATTTTCCAGTTAAAATTAATTATATACTTAAAATGTGTTGCAGCTACGCTGGACGTTTTCAGCGATCCCTCAGTTTACAATTTCTTTTGCAGTTTGAAATACTGAGCATCATGTGATACATTTAAACATTTTTCTGCAATTCTTCTTCGATATTTACAACTATCATGACTTGTTCTGCAGATCTGCTAATTGTCTTCAACTGTTTGAACTTTGAATTCTGATGTCTCGAAGTATAGAAAGCTTCAAGAATGTATTTTGTGACGAGATAGTCCTTTAATGTTACCAACCACTCGAAGATGAACGCAATGACGGCCAGCAGCAAACTTGAAGTCCAAATGACAAATCCTGGTTCAAGCATTTTCATAGTTAATTTTTTTGTCTCATTGATTGTTCTAAAACGTTTTAGATCTGGTGATGGCCATTGCATTCCTGATAATTCACGAACGTTTTTGTTCCATGATGGACTTTCAAAAATTTGCTGCTGTTTTTGATCGTAAATCTGGCAAAAAGAATGATGACGTGGAAACTTTAGTCCACAAACAGAGCCCTCCAAATCTTCTGTCTTTAAAGTTTTGAGAATTTCTTTTTGGTCGTCTATGTCATAGCTATTAATTGGACTTATTTGATAGGCATTCCTTTCAAGACGTGAAGGTGAATCCTCGCCAGAAAAAACTTTTCCTCTGTGAATAAATGAAATACATCTGAATTCTGAAGACACAATGAAAAGTTTTCATTGAAAACTAAGCAAGGAGCTCTCACCTTCTCGAAATTTCTGATTCCGGATAAATTTTTGTGTAATTTTCCTGCATAATAAAATTGTATCCTAGCTCAATCATCTCGTCAATGGTTTCGACTCCTGGTTTTCTTATATCTTTCTGCATGAACTCGAATGTTTTTCCTTGCCACGCTGTTCGAATGATCAAGCAATAAAGAATAAATGTCATCATGAGGAATCTGGCAAAGTTTCTTCTTGGCACAACATTTTGAGCGATTCCGAAGAAAGTTCGAACTACGTTCAGCGATGGCGTAGTGACGTTCGATCCGATGACGAAGTCTCTTGTTGATCTGTTTACGCAACAATACAAAATGAGAATCGTCGCGAATGCAGCAACGAAAAAAATTGCGATCAATAACCAAGTGAAGTGGTCGAAAGGCATCAGCAATTTCTCGTATTCAGAATAATAAAGTATGGGATCGTGCGTATACAAACGCGTATTTAAATAATCGATAGGGAAAGTTATGAAATTGATATCGAATCTGAGTAAAACAAAACTAATTTTTATGAATGAACAAAACTTTTTTTTAAGTGTAACTCACGAATTGTTTTCTCTAATGAAACGATATCTGTCAATATCATTGAGACATCCTCTCGTGAGTAGAACATCTAAACTGGCTCCTTCAGGTCTTTTAACCAAAGTAGCGTTTATGCCAATGTCAATTTTGATCTGAACCAACAAATCAACCATTGTTTGTAACGACGGATCAGCCATTCCTCTCGCATAGAAGACCGTGCATCCATGAAGGTTTGCCATCTTTGTCATCGAGAATTTATCATTTTCCCACATATCCGTGATTTTATCAAATTTGTTGACTTCAATCAACGTCAGCTCTCCACATTTTCCAGGAGAGAACCACAAGAAAGTCATAATTTTGATGTAACCTTCTTCTTCAACGAGGAAGTATTCGTATTGAATAATGTCCAAGAGATAAGAATTAAAATCAGCTTCCTCATTCCAATCCTGATCTAATTCGACTATTTTGTTGTTATTTGCTCTTTCTGTGACATCGGCTTTGAGAGATTCAATTTCTTTGATGGTGACGTTTTGGCAAAACACGAGGAGTTGTAGAGGTTTCAAATATTCGTTGTTCAGAACTAATTTCTGATTGAAATCCTTGACGAATGAGAAATTGCTGAATGTTATGAGTGCTGAGGAGTCGAGAAAGACTTTGTCTTGGTCCAGTTGTAAGTTCTTCAATTGAAATGGCATCGCGTTCTCGTTTAAACTCTTCAGAATCGATGACGTAATCGTTTCCGAGTCTACGCCATAATTGTTGATGAACATTCGCGTTTCCAATTGAAACAAGTGACGAGTGATGTTCCCAAATGCCTTCGACCAGGTTTGCTCCAAAGAATTCTCACTTAACAAAATTCCTTCGCACAAAACTCTCAAGAACAACAAAAATAAAGTAAAAATTTTCATTTTCACAAAGTTTTTTATTTTTAACTTAATAACTCGAAGAAATCCACTCAACTGAAGGAATTGAATGATTGTTGTCATATTCATTCGACAAAAATGTTCTGGACATGTTTCGATATGTTCATTTTCGATGATTTACATTATCTTCATAAGAAAATTTAATGTTACACTGTTCGTGATGGATCTCCGATAAAAGAAAAACAAAGGTATAATTGTCTTCTTCCTATCAAAAGACTGACACTCGGATAAAAAGGACGAAAAACCTTTTTTTTTAATAAAACAACATAAATTTAGTACGGGATAAAACGGGAGCCAATAAGCCAAGTGTCATCGAATGCTTTTGACACCGTCGGAAATTTGTACAACGTCAACAGAAATTTCAACATCATGACCCCGAAAGGTCTTGTTAAGTCAACGGCGAAGAGCACTGGCAAAGGAATTTTGCAATCCGAAGAATTTAAACCAAAGGTTTTCCTGAACAAAAATTATTTCACTGGATCCGTGAATCTCTATCCAAATCTGGAAAATTTCGCAAAAGAAATCAATAAGCCTTAGATCTGATAAATTGAATTTGAACAAAACAAGAAGAAGCTGTAATCTCATGTTGTATATTTTTGGGGAATAAAATTATTTGAGGCCAATCCTGTTTAAATTTTCTTCTTCAGAAGTGAATACTGCCATTCTGCTGCTCTGATTGTTCTATAAAAAGCTTTCTGTCAAATTTAAAACGTATTACCATGACCCCACTCAACATCTGGCAAACACCTACAAAACAATTGCATTTTTTAAAGTCAATATTTTTATCCTTTTTAATCGAAGATACAAGAAACAGACTTTTGACACAATAACTTTTCTCAAAAGCGTGTTATCTCAGATAAATATCTGTATATTCATGAACATTTCAGTTAAACATCGTGCTAGTAAGATCTTCAATAAAACGGAAATGCAAATCGTTTATAGAAACTGGTGGACTGGTGGAAACCTTGGGAAAGAGAGGCAGATGAAATCTTATCCAATAAAAATTAAAAGAATAAGTTTTGTCAATTTCAACGACTTGAAATATCGAACGCAAAATATAAATTTGACTAGATATTTGTTCAACAAAACCAACTTTGAAATATAAATTCGTACGCGAAATGTCTGTTTCTAATGAGTTTGATGAAAGCAGGCAAAAGGTTTCTTGTTTGTTTCTTCTGGTGTTCTTGATTGAAATTTAAGTTTGTTTTAATTTTGAATCGCAATTAGATCGCTCTGTTCCCATGTGATCACGCAGTTCATTGACTTACAAAAGTTAGATTTTTTGTGAGCCCCTAATCTCAAGACATCGTTTTCAATGATACCTCACGCACAATGTCCAAGTGAAAATTACCGCCCAGTTTTGATTGTTTTCTGATGCTGATTGATGAGATTTCGAATGTAAATCTTTTTTTAAACATTTCAATGTTCTACCAGTTCCTCGATGACAGGTCCAATTATCTTTCTCTCATTTAAGGAAGAAGTTTTTTCTTGCTTAAACTTTTCATTTGCCGCTCAACGAGCATAATTCCTCATCTTAGACGAGTCGTCTATTAGCTAACATTTGAACAAATAAGAGTAATTTTTATTCAAAAATATCAGACGAAGCAAACAAAAACTATTTTTCTTGCCATAATCGAACTTATTTGAAACAGATATTGAACATGTGACTTCATATTACTAAGTTGTTTTAGTTCATTTAATAGTCAAATTTTTTGTTTGCTCTCGATATTTCGAGTAGATGACATCGTCAAACTTTATTTTTTTAGATTTTTATGGATTTTGCAGATTGAATATGATTTGAGGGTAAAGAACTTCGTTTGTCTTCTTTCCCCAAGAGAAGTCCAAGTGATTGAAATTTCCTTCAATTTTGGTTGTATTACCAACGCAATTGTCACCAAGTGCAGAGCAGAGAACAATTATGTCATTTTCCTGAACAAACAAATCGTTTTCGCCGTAGAAAAGAAAAACAGGAACTTTCACTTTACTCAAATCGAATTGCGTCACTTGCTGGCCCAAATATCTTCTTCTGTGTTGAAATTTGTTATCCACTAAATTCTGCGCCAAATGAACCAATTGAAGTGAAGAACCTCCTGTGAAATTTGACGAAACTGAATAAAATTATTCTTATATCAATGACAACTTTTACCTGCTGGCCAGTTCTCAAAAATTTCACCTAACCATGCCGAATTAATTTGATCAGGATCCGAGCCAACAAAGAGGAACAAAACTTGCAGACAAATTTCTCCAGTTAAACCAGAAGCTTGGCAAAATGCACGAACCAAAGTTATTTCAAGAGAGTCGTGTCCCGCGAATTCGTAAGGATGATAAAGATGGGCGAATACTGGCGCAAGATATTTGATTGGAGATTTCATGTTGCTCATAAATACAAGCGGTGCTAGAAAATAAATGTTTTTGAATATATTACGAAAGATTAAAATACACTCACATAATGCCTGAACTCTTTTAACTTTTGTGCTATGATCTGGTTGCTCTGAAGCCATCGCAAGAAACGATGTCACTGCTTGACCATGTCCGATGTAATCAAGCGATTCTTGATTTGTGTTTGAAAGAATAAAATCAATCTGCGCCGGCAAATCAATTAAACCTAAATATTTGAAGAAACATGAATTTTTCTTAGACTTTTACTTTTAATATTTATTTTACCCATTTCTTCCCAACTGAAATTCCAATATGTCGTATTTAAATCGTCATTGTATACTTTTGAGAACGTGTTGCCTCTAGGATTTCCAATCCAAACGTCGTAATCTAACAATTAAAGATTAACTATTGTCACTATTGAAATAATTAAACTAACTAACCTCCACCAGCTAACATATAGGGCAAGCTTTCTTCCTTGAGAATGACCCAATCAACCGAAGAGCTATAAATTCCCGGCATCAAGAATACAACTTTCTTTCCTTCAGCCGAACCTTTATAAATTCTACACAAACTCAAGATGTAGCCGTCAGACGTTGTCACGTGATGTACCTCGAGTTCATATCCAGTTGCGACTGCCATAGCGGCCTTTAAATATTTTTACTCAATTATTTTGTTTCTAAAATACTTCCTTTAGATTTTACCGTGATTTTTGCTGTCTCACTAGCCAGAGTATCTGGTTCTAGATGAATTTGTGCTGCTGAGTAGCTAACAGCCAACAAGGCGAAAAATATAATTCTCATTATTTGCTAGTTTCCTTAGATCTAGACTATGAAAGTAAACTTGAAAGTGTTCGCAATTATTAAAGATCTCCACTTTTATAGAACTTCGTGAGTGTTTTAATTTTCTTTGTACTAGAATATGAAATAATTGTATCGCTTGGCGTAATCGCCGCACAAGTCTGATTATTTAATAAAACAGCTTCTCGAACAGTCGGCAAGCGTCGTTATCCAAAAAATTTGTTTCTTCGGTTATGAATAATGTTTTAGTTATCGAAAAATTGTACACTCTTTCTACGAGAACCACGAAGCTTTACGAGGCCGCAAACATTCCAACAATCTGTGAATATGTTGACAAGTTGATAACCAACTAACCAATGCAATTATACCACGAACAGTCGTGACTTCAGATAAAAGAATTAAGAAGGGAGCATCAACAACACATTTTTTTCACATAATTGCAAGGTTTAAATTTTTCCTTGCTCAACTTCAAATTTCCAAAAAGCTTAAAAGCAGTCACTCTGTTTTAAGAAATCTGATTTCTGTAATCATGTATCCCAAAACATTAATATCAAGCAAAATTACATCAAAAATGTTAATTTCTAAAACTAATTGAATAAGATTTTTGTTAAATATCAGTTCAGTTTACAATTTCTTTTGCAGTTTGAAATACTGAGCATCATGTGATACATTTAAACATTTTTCTGCAATTCTTCTTCGATATTTACAACTATCATGACTTATTCTGCAGATCTGCTAATTGTCTTCAACTGTTTGAACTTTGAATTCTGATGTCTCGAAGTATAGAAAGCTTCAAGAATGTATTTTGTGACGAGATAGTCCTTTAATGTTACCAACCACTCGAAGATGAACGCAATGACGGCCAGCAGCAAACTTGAAGTCCAAATGACAAATCCTGGTTCAAGCATTTTCATAGTTAATTTTTTTGTCTCATTGATTGTTCTAAAACGTTTTAGAACTGGTGATGGCCATTGCATTCCTGATAATTCACGAACGTTTTTGTTCCATGATGGACTTTCAAAAATTTGCTGCAGTTTTTGATCGTAAATCTGGCAAAAAGAATGATGACGTGGAAACTTTAGTCCACAAACAGAGCCCTCCAAATCTTCTGTCTTTAAAGTTTTGAGAATTTCTTTTTGTTCGTCTATGTCGTAGCTATTAAACTCAATTGGACTTATTTGATAGGCATTCCTTTCAAGACGTGAAGGTGAATCCTCGCCAGAAAAAACTTTTCCTCTGTGAATAAATGAAATACATCTGAATTCTGAAGACACAATGAAAAGTTTTCATTGAAAACTAAGCAAGGAGCTCTCACCTTCTCGAAATTTCTGATTCCGGATAAATTTTTGTGTAATTTTCCTGCAAAATAAAATTGTATCCTAGCTCGATCATCTCCTCAATCGTGTCTACTGTTGGTTTCTTAACTTCTTTCTGCATGAACTCGTACATCTTTCCTTGCCACGCTGTCCGAATAATCAAGCAATAAAGAATAAACGTCATCATGAGGAATCTGGCAAAGTTTCTCCCTGGCACAACATTTTGAGCGATTCCGAAGAAAATTCGACCTACGTTCAGCGATGGCGTTGTGACGTCCGATCCGATGACGAAGCCTCTTGTTGATCTGTTTACGCAACAATACAAAATGAGAATTGTCGTGAATGCAACAACGAAAAAAAGTGCGATCAATGACCAAGTGAAGTGGTCAAAAGGCATCAGCAACTTCTCGTATTCAGAATAATAAACTTTGGGATCGAACGTATACAAACGCGAAGTCGAATAATCGATTGAGCCAATTATGAAATTGATATCAAATCTGAGTAAAACAAAACTAATTTTTATGAATGAACAAAACTTTTTTTAAGTGTAACTCACGAATTGTTTTCTCTAATGAAACGATATCTGTCAATATCATTGAAACATCCTTTCGTGAGTAGAACATCTAAACTGGCTCCTTCAGGTCTTTTAACCAAAGTAGCGTTTATGCCAATGTCCATTTTGATCTGAACCAAGACATCAACCATTGTTTGTAACGTTGGATCGGCTATTGCTCCCGCATAGAAGACAGCGCATCCATGAAGGTTTGCCATCTTTTTCATCGAGAATTTATCACATTCCCACATTTCCGTGATTTTATCAAATTTGTTGACTTCAATCAACGTCAGCTCGCCACATTTTCCAGGAGAGAACCATAGGAAAGTCATAATTTTGATGTAACTTTCTTCTTCAACGAGAAAGTATTCGTATTGAATTATGTCCAAGAGATACGAATTAAGGTCAGCTTCTGCACTCCAATCATGATCTTCCTCGATTATTTTGTTGTTCTTTGCTCTTTCTGCGACATCGGCTTTAAGAGATTCAATTTCTTTGATGGTAACGTTTTGGCAAAACACGAAGAGTTGTAGCGGTTTCAAATATTCGTTGTTCAGAACTAATTTCTAAGTGAAATTCTTGACGAATTCGAAATTGTTGAAGGTTATGAGCGCTGAAGAGTCGAGAAAGACTTTGTCTTGGTCCAGTTGTAAGTTCTTCAATTGAAATGGCATCGCGTTCTCGTTTAAACTCTTCAGGATCGATGACGTAATCGTGTCCGAGTCTACGCCATAATTGTTGATGAACATTCGCGTTTCCAATTGAAACAAGTGACGAGTTATGCTCACAAATGCCTTCGACCAGGTTTGCTCCAAAGAATTCTCACTTAACAAAATTCCTTCGCACAAAACTCTCAAGAGCAACGAAAGCAAAAAGTAAATTTTCATTTTCTTTCCAAGTTTTTTTTTATTTTTAACTTAATAACTCGAAGAAATCCACTCAACTGAAGGAAGTAAATGATTGTTGTCATATTCATTCGATAAAAATGTTCTGGACATGTTTCGATATGTTCATTTTCGATGATTTACATTATCTTCATAAGAAAATTTAATGTTACACTGTTCGTGATAGATCTCCGATAAAAGGAAAACAAAAGTTTCATTGTCTTCTTCGAAAGAAGTTCTTCCTATCAAAAGACTGTGACTCCGATTAAAAGGACGAACAACTTGTTTCGGTTTATGTGAACGCGAATAAGATGTTTGAGTCTCTTTGATAGTTGTGTTTATTCTATTTCAGGTTTCTCTTTTATGATAACTTGACTTATGATAAGATTCTAAGTCTGCACTTGAGCGATCTTGAAAGGCTCAAGTTTAGTTCTTTTAGATGTTGCTTGGTTGAATGTAAGATTTTCTTTTAGTTCAGGGATTGGTTTTCGAATGGTTTTGAATGGTTTTGCGTTAAACGTTAATTCTTGATTAACACAACTTTTTATTAATAAAACAACATAAATTTAGTATAACACTAATAGAGAATTAGTAAGAATGATCAAACAGTATCTAATAAAAAGCCAAATAATTTGTTTGCGCTCGATACTTCGAGTAGATGTCATTTTCAAACTTTATTCTTTGACTTTTCTTTATAACATATTATCCATGAGTTGACGGTAAAGATATACATCTGCCTTCTTTCCCCAAGGGAAGGCCATGTGACTGAAGTTATTTCCAATTTCTACAACCTCTTGGCATTTCTTATTGCTAAGTTTGCTGAGGAGAGTTTTCGAGTCTTCTACTGTACTTATCGGATCGTTTTTTCCGGCATAAATGCAGATGAGAGCTGTCACTTTAGACAAATCGAATTCTCTCACTTTCTCACAGGGTTTTTGTTGGTAATATTGAAACTTATTTGAATGACTGTGGATAAGCTGCGCGAAATGAGTGTAGGTTTGCGATGAGGTTCCTAATTTAAAAAAATTAAAATAAATAAATATAAAGTTTTGAAAAACAACTTCTACCTGCTGGCCAATATTTAAGAATCTCATTCAACCAATCATGATCAATTTGATCAGGATCAGCGCCTGCGAAGAAGAAGAACACTTGCAAACAAGTTTCAGCATCTATGTCGTTTCTTTTGCAATATGCTCGTAGAGCAGTAGTTGCATTTGAGCCGTGTTCCGCAAACTCGTATGATTGATACGGATAAATAAAGAGATATGCCAAATATTTTAATGGAGACCTCATGTGAGCAAAAAACACAAGTGGGGCTGGAAAACAAATCATTTAAAGAATATTACAATGATTTGGACGGAAAACTTACACATTAATTGCGCGTTTATTATTTTGTCGTTATATTCTGGAAGCTCCGCAAGCATTACCATAAACGCTGTGACTCCTTGACCCTGACCGATGAAGTAAAGATTTACTTGTAAAGTTATTTTAAGGATATAGTCAATCACGTATGGCAAATCAATTACTCCTAAATATTTAAATATTTATAAAATTTTCTCAAACTTTCATTCTTAGTATTTACCCATTTCGTACCAACCAAAATCCCAATATTTGTAACTTTCTGAATTGTAATACTTGTTAAATTTTGAGAACAAATTGCCTCTCGGGTTTAGAATCCAAACGTCATAACCTGATAATTAACAATTAACACTTTTCTCTTTTGAATTAAATTGAGCTTACCCGCAAACGCTAGCATATAAACTAAACTTTTTTCCTTGAGAATAACCCAATCCACTGAAGAACCTTGAACACCGGGATGCAGTATTACAACTTTTTTGTCTTCAACTGGTGGTGGCGTAGTGCCTTTATAAATTCTACACACACTCAACTTACTGCCGTCGCCCGTTGTCACGTAATGTATTTCGAGTTTATATCCGGTTGCGACTGCCATCGCTTCCTTTAGGTAAAATTTACTATGTTTATTCGTTTTCTAAAACCTCTTGTTTTGATTCGCTTTACCCTTAGTTTGTGTTTGTCGTCGTAACTAGGTTCGTATGCCATGGCGACTACAGCCAACAAGGCGAAAATTAAAATTCTCATTATTGCGAAGGCACTTTATTCATTCAGATCACTGAGAAAGTAAATTTGAAAGTGCTGATAATTTTCAAAGTGCCTCCGCTTTTATAGAACTTAATGAGTGTCTAACTATCACTGTATTGAAAGAAATGTCATGGTCTGGAACTCATTTTGTCCTTTTCACAAGACTTTAGCAGAGCAATCGATGATAAAATGAACTCCACGTGGACATATTTTCCCTTCAGGTTTTCTGTTTTCCAAGAAAGCCTTTCTGATTTACAGTTAACATTCAACGGTTTTACGAAATTTTAGTTAACTAATATATTTGTTGTAGCTTAATAAAATGAACTTAATACGTGGAGTTTCGTTGAACTTTCAGAATAAAAAGTGCTTACTGGTATTTCCAATTTAAAACGTACGGCGGTCATTAATCCTTGTAGACATATCGCAAATGACGTGAATGCAAATGCGCATTTTAAAGTCAATATCTGTCTCGTTATTGTTTAAAGAAACCAGACTTTTCAAATATCTGTTACGAGTTCATAAAAAAACAACAATTTTCTCAGAAGACTTCATTTCGATTGAAAGATAAAGAAATCGATTTTAAAATCTTTCGAATGCCGGATTGCCGTATACAGAATAATACTCTTCCTTCCTTCGTCATAAATGTTGAAATGATATCGAATCTAATTTAAAAATAGAAATTTAAAATGGTGGAAAGAATGTGGTCGCCAAAAAATCAATGAAGCAACAAATTGATAAAAATTATTTAAGAAAAACAAATTGTTCCTTGATAAATTAGTCAGGATCTCTAAATTCTGTCAGGAAAAACAAATGAACATTATTACGTACAATTAAAAAATATTAATTTTGGCCGCATGTCACATGCGGCATGTGAAGAAGTAGAGCTTTTGAAAGTCTCGAATGAATTTACAATGCGCTCTGGATGAAATGAGTATTTTCAGAGCTTAAGAGTAAATGTGAAATTGTTATGAAAGTTGCCTAAAACTTTGCGACAAAATATTCTCATTGAGCTTTGAAGAAACAATATTCTTTTGAATTTTAATTGAACTCGAATGGTCCCTCTTGATTTAGAAAAGGCATTCGATTCAGTCTGGTTCGATGGTCTCCTCCACAAGCTCTTGAAAAACAATTATCCAATTGAAATAGTCAAGGTCAAGATAATTGCTTCCTATCTGACCGATAGAACAGCGTTTTTCGTCACTCTAATCATTCCAACTCCTCACCATTCCGAACTGGCTTTATATGCAGATGACACCGCTCTGCTCTGTGAAGTTCCTTGGAAAAACTCAGTCTCTCTAACTAAACATATGACTCGAGCACTCGCGACAGTTTCTGACTTTTTCGAAAGCTAAAAAATTCGTCTTGATGCCAGTAAAACTGAGTTCATGGTCTTCACTAAATCAACCAAAATGACTCGTAAACTAAACGCGGCCCCACCGTCGATCAATGGTCAAACCTTTGCGAGGAAGAAACATGTCACATATCTCGGTTATACTCTTGATGAGAAACTCCTCCACAAAGATCACGTTGAAAGTGCAATTAGAAAAGCCAGCAACATGGTTAGAATTCTTTACCCAATCTTGAAAAGAAATAACTCGACTCCAGTGAAAACAAAAGTCCAGGTCTCCAGAGCTGTCATTAGACCAATTCTCACTTACGCCTGTCACATCTACACGAACTGCGCCAAAACTCACTTCAACAAACTTCAAATTCAACAAAACAAAAGGTTTAAGTTTTTCCTCGCTTATTTCAAAAATTACTAAAAAACTTAAAAACCACACATTCTTCTTAAAAATCAAATATTACATAAAAAAAAGCTTTAGAGCCGCTCAGGCTAACAGCTGAACTCACGTCAAACTAATTACACCAAAAAATGTTAAATTTTAAGAATCAAATAACAAAATTATTGTTAAATTAAAATTAAATTGAACTCGAATTTGATTTTTTTTGTATAAAATCTACATCTTAAAGAAATAAAGAACAAACTATATTACATACAGTTCATAGACAAAAATTTTAATATGTTCCAATCTCGTATAAAAAGTCCCAAAAACTTGTCATGACATCTAGCTTTGTTTTATCTCAAAGTTAACAAAGAAATGTGGCAGAATTTCTTGAGACTGCTTCAAACGATCTCGTTTAAGCCAGATATTGCATGTGCGGCGTAAAGTTGTTCTGATATAATAAAAAGACAAGTTAATTGTTTGCGCTCGATATTTTGAGTAGATGTCATTTTCAAACTTTATTCTTTTACATTTCTTTATATCATATTAGCTATGACTTGAGGGTAAAGATATTCATTTGCGTTCTGTCCCCATATGAAGTCCGGGTGATTGAAGTTATTTCCAATTACTACAACCTCTGGGCATTTCTTATTGCTGAGTTTGCTGAGGAGAGTTTTCGAGTCTTCTACTGTACTTATCGGATCGTTTGTTGCGGCATAAACGCAGAAAGGAGTTGTCACTTGAGTCAAATCGAATTCTTTCACTTTCTGGCCGTAATATGTTTGGTAGTATTGAAACTTTTCATTTACAACGAGCTGCGATAAATGAGTGTAAACTTGCGATGAGGTTCCTAAAGAATTTAAAAAATTAAATAATAAGTAAATATAGAGTTTTGAAAAACAACTTTTACCTGATGGCCAAATATCAAGAATCTTATTGAACTGATCAGAATTAATTTGACGGCGATCCGAGCCCGCGAAGAAGAAGAATACTTGTAAACAAAATTCTGCATTTCCATCGTTGGCTTTGCAAAATGCTCGTAGAGCATTAATTTTAGGTGAGTCGTGGCCCGCAAATTCGTATGATTTATACGACGAATAAGCAAAGAGATAAGCCAAATATTTTAATGGAGACCTCATGTGAGCCGTAAACACAATTGGGGCTGGAAAATAAATCATTTAAAGAGTGTGGCAATAACTTGGACGGAAAACTTACACAATGCTTGCGCATTTATGATTTTGTCTTTATATTCTGGAAGCTCCGTAGCCATTACCAAAAACACTGTCACTCCTTGGCCTTGTCCGATGTAATAAATTTGTTCATGTTCAGTTTCTTCAAGAATATAGTCAATCAGGGATGGCAAATCAATTATTCCTAAATATTTAAATATTTATAAAGTTTCTTCAACTTGTACTCTAAAAATTTACCCATTTCGTAAAAACTGTAATCCCAATATTTGTAATCATATGGAGTGTAATACAGGTGAAATTTTGAGAACACATTGCCTCTCGGGTTTGGAATCCAAACGGCATAACCTAATTATTCACAATTAACAATTTCCACTTTTGAATTAAATTGAACTTACCCTCATCCGCTAGCATGTAAACTAAACTTTTTTCCTTGAGAAAAACGAAATCAACTGAAGAACTTTGAACACCGGGATGCACCATTACATCTTTTTTGATTTCAACTGGTATGAGATCGTCTTTATAAATTTTACACATACTCAAGATACTGCCGTCGCCCGTTAACACGTAATGTATCTCAAGAGCATATCCGGGTGCAATTGCCATCGCATCCTTTAGATAAAATTTACTTTTATTTTATTCTTTTTAAAACAACCTTCGTTTTGCTTCACTTTACCTCAAGTTCTTCTTCATCATCGTAATCAGGTGTGTATGCCAAGGCGACTACAGCCAACAAGGCGAAAATTAAAATTCTCATTTGTCTTATTTCTTCAGATCACTATGACAGTAAACTTAGAAGTGTTCTCGTTTACCGCAAATTCTCCGCTTTTATTGAACAGTTCAATTTGAACTTAAGAATTGTTTTTATTGTATTTCTTAAAAACAAGTCTGTTTTGGGCACACGTTTTTAATTAATTATGCTCTTATCACAATTTTCTGAAAGGGAAATAAAAGACTGAAGAGATGACTTAGGGTTACCTCCGACGAACACTTACTATTGTGAGTTTAATTTTAGTTTTTCTGAGCGCTTTAATTATTTTGCTTTTAGAAACTTGCTATGAAATTTACCTCCGTGGTCAGGGAAGCTCACAGTAGTAGCGTTCGTCGGAGCATCTTTAATCCTACAAAAACTAAACCTTCTTAAGAACGAATAATTTGCTCGTGTCGCAAAGATAACAAAAGTTCCACGCGCGTGTTGAAGAGCGTTTCTACGGATGTATAAACACGTGAATTAATCGACAAATAAGCGTGTTAAATTATTAATGAAAACAGACAAAAGCCAACGACTTTCAGAGTATTCATCATCAAAGCTAAAACAGATCTGTCGGTGTGTTGTTTTATCGAATACTATAAATTATAGTCTAAGACTATAATACAAGTAAAATTATGACTTAAAATTTAAAAAGAAGGTTTTAGGGAAAAAAATGAATTCTTGCAGAAAAAAAATTAAAGTTTATGTTTTAAAGTCTAAATGCATTAGAAGTCTACTTTAAAATTCAAAGTAGAAAGTAAAAAAAACCAACAACGATGCCGATCATCAATCAATAAAAAGATTTGAACATGTTCAAGGCATGTTTTATTAGGAGTAAAACGAGTGGAATGAGCATGAGAAAATTATTAAGACTTAATGAACATATTTAGTTACACTTTGTGCGTGATTTTAGTTTACGGTTCTCATATTTATTATGTCCACTATTTGAAAACTGTATAAAGTCATATCAATTTGATTAATGCAAATTTTCATTTTGATCTCAGTCTAATTTTCACGATTTTCGTCTCAGAATTCCAGCACATTTCAATTTTCTTCTCCTTGTTTCCTTTTACAAACGACACGAGCTTGACGTATGAAATGAATACGTAGCCATCTATGGGCATAAGTGATGCCAAGGTAAGATCTATTGTCGTCTTTTTAATGGAATAATTTCCAGGTTTGATGGGACATTCAAACGGAGGTTTAATTTGTTCAAAATTGGTTGAATAAAATGCATTCTTTTCTTTGAACTTCTTGCACATTTCTGGAAAGTTCAACGTTCTATAGCGATTGCATTTTGTCATGTTTAAATCGCATTGGTGAGATTCCAAAGATAAAGTAAGATTTCCAATGATTTCATATCTGACGAAAATTTCACCTGAAAATGTCATTTGATGGTTGAGATTGTGCTTTGCCGTCGTCAAATCTACTTTCATCGAAAAATTTCCATTGCAGTTCTCCGATTTGATTGGCATATAGTCTCGCATCATGCGCTTTTAAGAAAATGAGCTTATTCTTTGAAATTTGTTGATTTAATTTGATATTTACTTACTGAAGAATCAAGTTGATTTAGACAAATAACGATCATCACAACAAGAACCTTCATTGCTATTAAAATAAATATTTTGTTTTTACTTTATTTCTGAACAGAAAAATTATCAAAACGGAAATTACTTTTTAATTTCAATTTTAAATGAATGTTCATTTTCAAAATATTTATTTGATCACGATCGTTCAGCAAAAGTTGAGCTAATGAAAAATATATTTTGTAAAAAGTGCTTTTAAATTGTTTCCTTAAAATCTTTGATTTCAGCATGTCATCGTCAACTTTACAGACTCCACCTTCTGTCTCAAAGCTTTTTAATAAACGAGAAAATCGCCCTATGAGTTGCCTTACGTTTAACGAACATAATGCATTCAAACGTCAGCAAAGGGGGTATTTCAAATATCACTTCATTTGAGCATTCGTGTTCATAAATTTATCGATTTTCTGAAAACATCGTTGTTTTGCGGAAGGAAAAAAGAAAATTTCTAGTTAATCATGGCTTAATACAGTTTAATTTTTAAACTAAATTAATCTAAATTTAGTGAGGCATGTTGTGCAATCAAGTCAAATAAGGAAAATAAATAAATCCTAGAGAAAATGTGTGACATAGAAAATTGCGACTTGAATGGAAAAATCAATGGTAAGAATGACTTTAAAATGCCTTTAAAACTAGCTCACAAGATTCTTCTCTTTAAGACAATGTCAAAGAACTTGACGATAAACAAAACATGACCAGCAGCGTAAGTAGCATCTTAGTTAATGACGACACACCGACTCAAGATTCAGGAGTTCAGCTACTTGATTCCGAAACAGATTTGAACGATTCTATGATATCGAGTTCTGGCTTCGACTACGAAAATTCACCGAATGATGCTAGATCATCAAGCGCAAATTGTGAAACAACCATTCCTGATCTTCTCATACCAATCAAGACAAAGAACTCTTTGTCGAAGAGCGATATCGAAAACAATAATGAAGATGAGAAAGTGACAGTGTATGGCGCTAATCCTGATCTAACATCATCAACTTTTGAAGCTGACAACATGATGTCGAGCATCCACTCAACCTTTGATACCGAGAACACAGAGATTGTTTATCGGAGGAAGCTTAAGAAGCCAACAAAGTCTGCACCGAAGAAGAGAGTTTCATTCCACGAAGATATTTTGAAGAGCACTCGAACCGATAATATTCATATTGAGCATGGATTCATTACATACAAAGGACGAAGTCAGAAGCCGAGCGCTCGATACTCATGGTCTGATTACAACAATCAAGAGCTCGACGCATTTGACGATGGAGAGAAAAGAAATCATGTTCATCATGTTTACAGGAATGCTTGTTCAGAGTTTCTTGATTACGGCAAAACTGAAGTTCCTGACGATGAAGCCGTTAAAGACAAATCAGGAGTTTTCGAATATCCAACTTTAAATGCAGAACGATTTTATCGTTGCAGCTGCTCTAGTTCTTCAAGTATCGAATCGGAGAGCTCTGGCGAAAACAATTCAAGCAACAGTAGCAGTGAATCGAAATCCGACGATAAACAAAGCTACAAACAATCAAAGTCAAGTTCATGTGACTGCATCGGAAACAATCCTAATAATATCGAAATTGGAAAGGGGACTTGCTTCTTTTCAGAACCAAACATCGGCAGGAGTGTGTGGAGTAAAGAGAAAAAGCCAAAGAACAGCTGCTTGAAAAAAGGAAAACAGACGAACGTTGTTCAAGAGAGAAAACTCGACAGCAGCGTGAAAAAATTCAACATACATCAGATAAGCACAAACGTTATCAAGGATAATGGAAAAATGATTATAGGATCTTTGAAGGATATTTTTGGGATATCCTTGCCAGAGAGAGGAGTTCCAGAAGGTTCAGAAGACGCTCCAGAAGAATGCATTCCACAGGAGACTCATGAGAATGAGCGAGAAGATTTTTCATTTTTGAAAAAAGTCGGAATATTCAAGCCAAATCCAAGTAAAGTGCAAAAGCTTTCGAAGAGCTTAGATGGTGGTCTTGGAAAGCAACAGAAGAAATTTGTTCACAATGTGGACGAACAGCTACGAAGAGCAAACGAAGAGGATTTGTTTGCTTCGAGTTCGTCGAGTAGCCGCAAGAGCAGCCTGAAGACAGAAAGCTCAGTCGAGGAGAAGGAAGCGGACGAGGATTTAACGATTTCATGCGGAAATGCTCGAAACAAATTCATTATCAATTGCGAGAGCACAGTTTTCGAGCATACAGGCACGATCGAGATACCGGAATCTCAAGGGGGTTACACTCCGCCAGCTATCAACCACAATCCGTTTAAGAAGAAGCTAAGCAATCTCTTCAGCACCATCTCGGGAAGCAATCAAAAGTCTGAAACCGATGATTTGGTAAATGATTTTGATCGGATGGAGGCGCGCAGTGAGGGAGAAGGCGAAGATGATTGTAGACAACTAATGGAGAGTAGCATCGTTTCCACTTCGAGCGAAATGAATTCATCAATCATTTCCGATATGAGCTCGAACACAACCAGTACCAACCATAATTATGACATTAAAGTGAGTAATGTCGAGATGGCGAAAAGATCTAAACATTTATCATCGCCAATGAGGCGAAAGCGCGAGCGTGTTAATCAAACTCGAATGAGTCCCGACTTGTTTAACTCATCGACAAGGCACGGCGGTAGCTTACTCTCCGAAGATTTTGACGATATTTTAACAGTCACCACCGATACCACTGATAAAATGGCTGATGACATCGTTATTGTCGATTATTCCGATGTGAGAAATGCGATGGAAAGCGTAAGCAATCCTTGCTCGAATAGCTATTATCTTAAATTACCATCGATTATGACTTCTTCCACTACTTCAACGTCGTCAAAGACCTCGCTGATAAATAGATTTTTGAGGAATGTGACACAAAAGAAAATCTTGGAAGCATCCATCAAACGAAACAACTTTTTCCAAGCAAAACTCAAGAACGAAAAGAAACTTTTTGGTGGAAATTTGTACGTGAAAGGAGTCAAGCCAAAGGACGAGTCCATTATCAAAAATCTTAATGCTGAAATTGACATGGAAATTGAGATGGGTTGTAATAGCTTAGACTTCGAGGAAGAAACAGATAAAGAGCGACAGCGATTGTCGGTTTGCTCAAATGACTATTTAAGTCCCGATACTGGAATCGGCGAGTTACGAGCGGATCTATTTGATCCGAAAGGACTTCAGCTTTTTCGCGACCCTTCGGAAAAATTAATGAGAGCATTCAAACTCTACGCTGGCTACAGCAACGATGGAAATATCTGCGCGGTTCTAGTTTTTCTAACATCTCAAACTATCTATGTCGTTGAATTAATGCGCAACAAGTTGTCAAATAAGTTTGTGTTGCCGTACGCTGAACTCGATCTGATTCTAATGGGACCGATGGGGAATACTGTTCTGTTGAGTAATGGCGCACGAGACATGCAGCAAGTTCTTCTCGCGTGTGGTCCCTATCCGGCAGAAAGGTTGATATCAAGTTTAGAAATGTGTGCACGTCGAGGAGGTCGACATTTACCTGCGGTAGGTGAACTGACGCTAGATCACTTTGCACCACTAAAAGCCTTCGTCTGCAACAACTCATCAGTTTGCAAGTCAGACACGTGGAAGTATTATTCAATTGTAAACATACCCGCTGGGATTTTGGGCATGGAGGAGGAGCCGCTCGGTCCAAACTTGCAAGGTTTCTTCATGCATCGGAATTTATCTCACACTGGTATCACTCAGAAATGGTCAGCAGGATATTTCTTGTTGAAAGCCGGAGTTTTGTATTTGTTCAATGACTCGATTCAAAAAATTCCCAGTTGGGCGGTGAGCTTACCGAATGAATGCCAAGGCGCTCGTCGTTGTGTCACGTCGACTCGACCGCATTGCTTTGAGATTTTATTGCGAACGGGGTCGATTCAATTGGCGGCGCCCGACGAGTATGTAGCAAGTGACTGGCTTCAATCAGTAATTCAGGCTGCGAGTGGCTTTTTCGAGATGGAAGAACGCCAGAAAACACTCGGTTGCACGCTGATAATGACAGAAAATCATTTGATTACTTTACGTGAAGACTTTTCATCGCCACTGAGACGAGTCACGCCCCAGCAGCCAACAATCATGTCGCCACCATCAACGGCGAATAAAGAGAACGTAGACACAAACTTCACACGAAAATTGAGCAGCTCGAACACTTTGGATACGGCGAGCGAGGTGAGTTCCATCAGATCGACGCCAAGCACGCCAAGCCGCGGGTGTCGCTCAATTTCAACAATATGTAGCACACCATCAAGGCAGACAAGAAAACAAAACTTTGAGGAAAGCTCTAGCCACACAAACATGACAAGCTTTTACGGCAAAAACTCGGGCATCGAGGTTTTGACGTGTGCAGCAATTGAAGAGCTAACGTCGCTGAAAATTCCGAGTAATGAGAATAGTTGGTGGTGTTTGTTGGTGAGTAAACATGAAAGTCCTATCAATTATGTCGCATAACTAATTTGCTTTTATTTTGTTAGGAATTTTCGTGCCAGGAAGTTCGTGAGAATTTTGACGATTTAGTCTTGTTCTTCTCTACAAGTTCCGAGCTCCAAAGATTCCTTTCGACGATTGAAAAGCTCTGGCATACAAAAATGGTAATTGATTTTGAAATTTATGTCGCTTATGTACAAACAAAGCTATAAATTATATATTTTTAATTATACTCGAATCTAGGACGAGCCATTCCCCATCGGCGTCGCTTGCGAACAAGAATGTCCGCAACGTGAGCAGTGCGAGAAGCTTTTCTTGGAATTGAGCCATTCATGGGATCCATTGCTGGAGGCGGCTTTGAACATTTCGCATTAAAACAATAAGCCCATGATGAATTCGTTTTGCTGCTGCTTCATTAAAAATGTAGAATCCTCTCACTCTCTAGTTCCATGATATTGTATAATCTACTCGCTGATCTGAAAAGACATTACGGGGCGTTAGTTTTTCTAGTCGAGAAAGCTTTTCATAGCTGAAAGCTCCTTTTGTATTAATAACACGTTTCCGAATGATAATGAACGCTTATGAATGTTGCTGCAAACCAAACGCGTAAACTATTTTCTATTGAAAGCTTTATTTAACCTAGCCATGCTCTATTGATAGGAATCAGAAATATTATTGCCTCTCTTCTATCGCTTTGTCCTTAAATGAAACAAATTTATTGGAAAATATTTATTCACAAGACGGATTGGCTGGAGCAAAGGTTAAAATTGCTCATACGACTTTAAAGTTTTCTCTTTCGGTGTTGACTTTGTCGAATACATTCACCTTTTCAAACTTATGACTGGCAATATTAGAACTCACATGATAAAGCACTTGGACAAATTGGAAAGCAAAATTACGTCGCTGACAATAAATTTGAAAAGAAAAGTTTTTCATCTTGAACAACTGTCGGTGTTTGTTTATTTGTTCTGCTACTGATGCTGAAGTCAAAGCTCCAGCTTTACTTTATCTCTCGAGAGAATTGTGTTCTCAAAGTAAAGTCTTTGATTAAATTATTTCTGAAATATTCTAAATTCAATATTCATCATTTTCAGATGAATGAGGAAATTCTTAATGAACAAAATTGAAATTTATCTGCTGTATTCAACAATGTACTCATTTAAAATGATTATAATGATCAAATATATTTATCAAAAAACCCCAAAAATTGCTTCACATAACTTCCGTTTTTTTTTCAGAATAAAAAGTCAAGCTATCAGTTGCGACTCTCTCTAAACATTGCGACTCTCGATCGAATGAATAATGAATCAAAACTTTCGGTTTCATTTTCATTAACTTAACAATGAAGCGCTCGCTTGAATGAAATTTTGTTTCGTAATGTTTTTACATTGTCAACAAAAAGCAGCGACAACACACTAATTATGAAATGATAGTTCTCGTTAGCTGTGTGGAAATTCAGCGGGAAAAAATTCTATGGCAGCTGCACACGAAGTTCGTCACATAATCGAGACTCGTCTCACTGGCTTTGAAACAGTTTCATTCAACCTTCAGCCTTTTGTTGCATTTTCCGAGGCAAAAAGAAGAATCGGAGCAACCTTCGTCAGAGTGCATTCAATTTGATTTGAATAAAAGTGTCATCAGCACGTTTGCGTTCCGATCTCTAAAACAGTTTTTCAGATCTCTCGGTAAAGATTGTCAAATTGGTCTTTACACGGACTGCTGGTTTTTATCGTCACTCTTGCGGCATTGTTCGGGATAACTTTTTGGTTGCTGTAGAGTCTTTGTGTGTGATTTGCCGACATGTTTCAATGACGACTCTTTCTCATGCTTTTCGTCCCTATTATCATCGCAGAGCTTAGGAAGCTTATAGATTTTTGATCTCTTTTTAATATCGCTCTTCAATCTTCACAAGAGGAGGAGAACTTTTTATTCCTCCCTACTCGACGAGAGAAAGATTTGAGAACTCAAGCTTTAATCCTGTTTAGTTTTATGATAAGCACAGCAAGCATCTGATGTCAAACAGATTTTCCAGTAGCTCAATTTCTTTCTTCTCTGCTCGTTGAGTTCGTCATAACGTGGATATCTCAGAGTGTCTCTCAAGTAGCAGTTCAGAGCGACATTAAAAAACAATTTCGCCTGTGCCGAGATGTAAGTGACCGAGATGAGAAACGAGGCAAATGGGAACACTCACTCTGATTAATAATTTACATTTTCATCACAGTTTTCCTCTCGACTCTCGTTTATCTACCCGAAGGCCCTAGAAAGAGACAATGTAACAGCCTCTGCCCCCCTCAAATTGAGCGATTCGTCACAATTATTTTCTCTGTTGCCATTTTTTTTGCTCCCTTTATCCTTATTCAAACATTTAATGTGTCCATAGATTAGGTTTTTTTATCCCTCTGCTTGAGTCCACTGTCATCAGGCGTGTGAAGGTGGAAAAGAAGAAAAATCCTTCGGCAATGAACACAAAGTACTTTTAATATCGTCATTAATTTTTCACAATTCACAGTTACGTACGCATCAATAGCTCTTTTAATAAGCTATCCAAAGTTTTCGCCTTAATGTACTTGATTCACGAAGAGCCAACTCGCTGATTAAGAGGGAAAGCCTTTCGAGCCGAAAACCCATAAAAACGAGAGAGAGTGAGCGAAAGGCACATTTTCCGATACTTTTCAGCCTTTTGATAAGCGAGAAAGCGAAAATTATGTTTCGGGGACGCTTTCATGTGTCGAATCTTTATACAAATCTCAAATTGCTTAATTTATTAAACAAAAAAGGTCAAAGAATGAATTTTCTAGGTTCCTAGGTCGAGACCGGCTTGGGTTGATGTGTGTGCATTTAAGGCGACATTGTACTGTCAATAGAATATTGATTTTGGTTCTGTTCCGCTCTACATTCATGAGCCCATAGCTTATCTAGAATGTATCATGAAATATGCATCATAATGAAATTTGATTCGGCATCATCATTTTCCGTTCTTCGACAACTCCTTTCGATTTCCCTTGATAATCTAGATTGAGAAATAAAAATGTTGTAAACTCGCGTGTAACAAGAAATCGGGTCATCAAAATTTTGTTTCGAGATTGAATTAATTTACAAAGTCATTTAAAAACATATCAATAGACTGCGAAATGCGATAGGATTATCCTCGAACCCCTTTCCAATTACCTTCCTGTCTGTTACGTTTAATGAATATAATTCTTAATGAAATACAAAACCTCGAGCTGATCCATTTAAATGTTAAAACCTTCCTTCTCCTCTTTTTTCGGGTGGATACAGGTGAACGTTCTTTACATCGAGCAAAAAACTACAATTTTATGCGAAATCTCGTTTTCTAGATTATAGAGCTCAATAATGGATTTATTTTCAAACTGTCAGCACTGCATTATTTCTGCGGGATTTATTTGCGAGATTAATGGTTTTTTAAACAGAGAGAAATCCTCGATGTGAGACGCTCGGCTCTCGGGATTCGCATCATTTTTTTCTCCCATTTCATTATCAACCTGCAGTTTAATCCATCACGATTGATACGTTTGCAGTGTTCAGTGTTCATGCAAATTCAAAATTTAAACTTTTCCTTCTTTCATAAGCTAATCAGGCACAATAGCTGGCTGGCATTGTTTAATGTTTCTTTATAGTGAAGGGGCATTAAAAGCATTTTGCTGTAAAATGAGGATTACACAATAATTTCAAAAGTTTATAATTCTGATGCATGGGAACCGGAACAGTCAGGCGTTGAGTGTAATCAGGGCTGAACCTTAATTGCTTTTATCTCAGTAGTGCTGCTTAATATTTAATTAAACGGTGCTCACACGACTCGTCGCATTTGCGATTCGCTGGCGGACGTCACGCGCCATCAACGAACGCAATCAATAAAGTAATTAAAGTTACGTTCAATAGCGATTTGCGGAAGAAGAAATGAATAAAAAGAGAGGAAAGAATTGGCTGTAAGTTTCCTAAACGACAGTGAAATTAGAAGTCCGTCAGTTTGTTTGAGAGACCACGAAATGCTTCTATGCTGTGAAGTCGCTGAAGAAGGAGAGAGGGTGGATAAATTAAATTAAAGCAAGAGAGAAAAATCGAGCGAGCAAGCGCAGAAAACATTTCGAATCGAAAATATTTCTCTTTGCTCTCTCACTGCACAAAGATTCATTCGAAAATCAGTTTGTTTGTGCTGTTCGTTGCGTAGAGACATTGAAATCGTCTGCAGCGCGATAGACTTTTAAACTAAGCGATTGCTTTGATCAAAATTGTTTAATTTGCATGTTACAACTCAAGTCAGTGGATGATAAAAGATTGAAGTGAGTCTAAGGCTTCTTTCCCAAAGCAAAAGATTCTAGAATTTTGTGGAAAACAAGTCAAATTTTGTGGTGGAAAATCAACACAACCAAAAAATCAATAATAAAATAAAAGCAGAGAAGAATTCTGGTGTCAGTGCGTGAAATTAAAATGCATTAAATGCGATGACTGTGAAATGAGACAAATTAATTATGGAGTTAAGTTGGTTAACACTCGCTGACTGTAGTTTGTAATTGGATTAAGTCCTGAATAAAACATCCGGTGCTCGGTCCAACAAACCCAAAACACAACAAAGCAAGTCAAGGAAGAGAGAATAAACAGCACGAGGACGGTGATAGTGAAACTTTTAGATACGGAAAATAATTTGAGGTTTGTCTGTGACGATGGAAAATTAAATTATAAACTTTTCATTCACTCAGATTGAGAATAATGCAATCAATATGCTTTTATGTTGCTGCTTTGCAATAAAGTGGAGAAGAAACTTTCCGATTTTCCTTATAATTTTGTTTTGTTAAGACGACGAGGAAAAAAAATTCGTCAACGCTTTTGTGGATTGATCCTATTGTGAGAGAAACAAACTTTCACAGCATCCTTCAAATCCACTCGTTGCATATTTCTCATCCCGCAAAAGCTCTCGACATCGAAACTCGCAGCAAAGTTGAATCCACTTCAAGTTCATTCGATGTCGCTAGTGAAGCGACATTTAAAAAGTAGAAAGCAGAGTTGAAAAAAATCAATTTCAGAGGAAAGAACAAATATGATTTATTTGTACGTTCTCGTCGACTCGATATAATATTTGCGATGTAAATGAGTCTTAATCCCTCCATGAAATTTAAAGTGAATCAACAAATATTTGCTCACATTCTGGTTGAAGGGTGGGAATGGGCGAGAAATAGAAAGACGAGGGATTTACTGCGAATTTGGTTTCTAAATCTTCTCTCCATCCGAATCAGCAAATTTTCAGATTTCCTCGCTTTTCTTGTTGTTATTCCTTTAGTCGTAAAATGTTTTTCCAAGGGCTTTTCGTCTAAAGCAAAAAATCCACTTTGTCCGTTCATCCATCTGAGCGATAAGCTCGCGACTTTGTTTCCTCAACAGATGATAGAGAATTTGAGTTGTTTCTGAATTGAGGTTTCCTTTGGTTTGAGTCCAACAAATGGAAATCCCTTAAATAATTTTCTTTTTGAACTGCCATTTCAATTTTTTTATTCTAAGACTGATTCCCATAACTTTTTTTATTACGACAAAAGTGCCATGAATAAAATTCATTTTGAGATATTTTAAATGCGAGACGATTTACCTGAACTCAAAATGTTGAAGCAATTTTTTTTTCTTGTCGAGTCATAGTCTAATCAAATTCAATGTAAACATGAGAAAAAGTTGATAAAAAATTAGCAATCTTGTTTGACACGACAAGTGAAGAAAGAAATTTAAATTTTAATTTTGAACAAGCTGACAGCATGTTCACGTGAATTTACAGAATGAAACTAATGAGGAACTTACGATTTCATGAAACTTCTCACTTTAAAGTTCGTCGTCTCAATTCAACTTAATTTTTCATTCGCATTTTCTCCAACTCTTGGGATCAAAAACTTAGTGTCGAGGAAACTCTGGGAAGAGCTTAATTCGTTGTTTATGCTTCATTAAAGTTTCCAAGTTTGTTGAACCCAAAGAACGATGCGAAATGTAAATCACGAAATTCACATTTGCTGACGTTTGTAGGTTCAGTCATCAAAAGGAAATAATTCGTCTGTTCATGCTCAACGGGGAAGCGAGAGAGTGTTGAAGCAAATATAATTAGATAAGCACAAAACTGATTATGCAGGCTCCCATTTCTTTCATGAATCGACAAACATGAAATTACGAGGCTGTAAACATAGAGAAGGAGAATTCCAGGTGAAAAATTCCAACTCTGTTCAATGTTTATTCTCACATTTCTGTTAATTGCTCGCATACCGACTCGTCTTACTCCGAAATGTTCTCGCCGCATGACCTTCGCTATCGATTTTCACATTTTATTAGCCAAAAGCTTTTGTTAGAGAGTGACTTCTTTAATTGGATACAATCCCGCAGGGTTTCTCTCTTTAGTTTTTATGAAGAAGAAGAAACTGAAAAAAAACCGGCAAAGAAGAACTTTGCCATTGACACGAGAATGAATTCTTTCTCGTCTCCGTTCCTCACGAAATTCCATTCAAAAATTCGTTTAAGATTTGCCTGCAAGCGCTACGTCAATGCGAAGTACAGGAAAGAGAACAATTTAGCTTGATAGCTTCGATATACTTTTGCTTTTCTCTCGTTGCTATTTTTTTATTAATATGAATGGAGTGAGTAAAAATAGAACGCTTTCGATAGCGCTGGCAAGCCGCACGAGATGTTTATGGATATCTGCGTTTCTATCTACTTTACCATACGATAATTCACTACACGATACTACAGAAATGCTGAAATCACAGAAAGAATAAATGTTTATTTATAACGAAATGCAAAACACACACTCGCAACATGCAACGCGTCATGTCAAGCGATCAATTGTTGTGTTGTGTAAATCAAGTCGTTGTCGAATAAGAGAAAAAGATTTTCAAAGTCAAGGCCTTTTGATTTGAATTGATTGTGTTTCTCTAACCCTGAGGAATAATAAAACGTGATGCTCACTTTGAATATCAAATCAGATGGGAAATGATAAAAAGATTTCTGTGGGCGATGCATGGATAAAGACGTCATGGACGTTTATCTAAGGCTGTTTCAAACGTCACAGCAACTTTAACAACTTCATAAAGATCTCGTTGAGTCGCTGATAAAAAATTCTAGCTCTCATTCTCATTCTGATAAAATCTCGCTTTGTTCTTCTTGCTCTTCAAGGCACAGCGAACGCTGCTCTGAATGCTACATAGTGCTAAAATTTATAAAGAGGGTTCACAAACACACAGAACGAGGCTTCCGGTTCATAATAAAAACTTATCAGACATAAAAAATTTATTTCACTTGTTTAAAAATTTGTATAAATGCTTCGCTGTTTCTATGGCCGTCGATTGGCTTAAATGCAATGAGCTTGAAGTTTATTTCTCTAATAATCTTTATCGATTGTTTTTTCAACCCTCGGCGAAAAGAAAAATTTGTTAACAGTTGCACAGGGCAAACGAATAATTTACGACTCAAACCGCATTCCAAATCATCAAGCGACGTTAATCAGTTGCCTTGCGACGACCAGATGCGCTCGAGCGAATTTACCAAATTTAATTTCTCGTTCGTTAAACTGAATTTGTCTTGATTGAGCTTCATTTATGTTGATGAAGAGTTTACATAAAATTGTCTGCCGGCTTCACTCTCTTTCTCTCTCTCTGCCTATTCAATCGATGAAACTCCCGCTAATGTATTGGTGAGCTTGGCATTTGCGGTTTTCAAACCGAGCAGTCAAATAGATCGTAATTTTTGACGATGATTAGATTTTCGAGTCGTCCTATCTTATCAATTAGTAATTTTATTCTAATTTGCTATTCCCAGAACAATTCAACTTCCGACGCATTAAAGCTACGATAATTTAATGGTCGTTGAATGTTGTTGGCAATTCTCGAGTCTGACGTTAATTTATTGTATGAATCAGTAATTCACGTCTCCCATTCATGTTTGTGTATGTTCAATGTCGGATATGTTACGAAAAGGCGTATTGTGATATTACAGGATATGTGATAATTAATCGTTTTATCGCAGTTCGATTCAGGATTTATTGTTTCTCTCCAATGTGTGAATTGTGCATTACGAACTGACATTATTGATTGTGTAGATGAAAGCGAGAGAATGAAAGTTGGAAGGCGTCGAAAAAGGTTGTTCAACACACTTTTCCAATCGGGAACTTTCAAATAAAAAAAAAGTTAGAGAACTTACGAAGAGTGCTCCATTATTTGCCACACGTCCGATATATCACAAGAATTTGCATAATAAATCGAGTGGCAATAGTTTCCTTTATCGATTTTGCAACATAATCCGTTTCGGAAAAATTTAGTGTAGTCTAGAGAGTTATTGTCCCCTCATTACGTCACTCGCTTTATGAATTCAGGCAATTCAGGTATATCGAGCAGAATGCCTCGGTTTCCCTCGAAAGATTTATCGTCATCTCCTTCTCCCCAAACCCTCCTCCTCAACAAAGATGAGGAGAGATTGTAATAAGAAAGCATTAATTTGTGTGGAAGCAGATGATGATCTAATGACAAACACAACGAACTTTCCAGCCAAATAAAATTTTAACGAAATAACTTTATACTCTCGGCTGGTTAATTTAATTAAGAAAAGTTTTTTCGAGTGTTTTATGAATTGTGAGATGAAGAAAGAGAAAGAGAGAAAGTTTCTTAACAGCTTCATTTTCTTTTAATAGTTTTGAGTGAAGTTATAATATTAAGCAGTCCCTGCGGGCGTTTCTTTGGCAGCGAGGGAAATTTTTCGTCAAGAGCACAGGAAGACGGAACAAAAGCTCAACTTTTCTCATTTTCCTACGCTCTCCGGAGTGTTTAATAATTTTACATATTTTGCAAGCGCTTTACGAGAACACAAAACGACTTTTATTTCTTATTCCCCCCATTCTAACCACTCAGCAGCCAGAAATTAATTTTTCTCGTCTTCGAGAAGTTGTCAGTCAAAGAGCGACGAAGAACTTTTCTCCTTAGCCTAAGAAATTGAACGCACACAAAAACTATTATGTAAGAAAAATCTTCGTCATCATAATTATGCTTAAGCTGGCGAAGAAAAAACCGAAAGCAAAACAATTCTCCAACAAGTCACAATCAATCACAGTCACACAAAATGTGATGTGACACAAAAAGTGTGATGCGATCTATAAATTATATCTTTGACGCGTGAGTTCAACATCTTTTATATTATTATGACAGCAATTATGTTGAAAGCTCATCCCAGCTTCGAATAGAGTCGTATACACGTCGTAGCTTCTTATTTGTGATAAATCGCACTCCGAAAGTCAAAGGATTCATCTACGAAGCAACACACCAAAACAAAAAAGCTTCTCTGACACTTTTGCTGCTTAGTTAGGCGATCCCATCCGAAATTGGCAAAAGGGTGAGGGATATAATGGAAAAGATGGTAGAATCATAACTTTACACGCTTTTACCCTTTGGTGTATTGATTTTTAATCTTGCAACCTTAGCTCTCAGCTATGGGACAGCAACGTGATAACAGTAACGTTCTTGTATTGTTTCCGCATTTCAAATTTCAGACACATAATTTGACCTTTTTTTTCTGTGCCCGAGCGCAGTCGAGGAAAACACAAAAACTTTCCTTAGTGTGATATAGGGACGAGCGAGCAAGCGACGACGACACCATAGAAAGAAATGAAAGAAATGATTTATGTTCTAGCTACGTTTCTAGTTGGAGCTGAGGGGAAGAAATGTGGAGAAGGTGAAACATTGTTTTCTCCTTATTGAATTTTTAATTTAATAACTTTGCTCTATTAAAACAAGGGCTTACATTAAAATTTCCATATTTTAATGCCGACGGGTCATGAGAAACGAGCTGGGTTCAGCCCGGAAAGAAAACACAAAAAAAAAATCTGCGGTATGCAAACAATCTTTGCCTTTGCCGATGAAAAAATATTTTCCTCATGAAAAATTCTCTCTTCACTCTGCTTCACTCGAGATTGAATTAATAAAAATGTTTAATTCAATATAATGGCACAAACACAAATTAAATTAAACGAATGCTGATTGAAGAGGACACAACATGAAATGAGAGACAACGACGAGTGCTTTGTCGAATAATTTGCATTTTAAACGATCATAATTGATTGCAAAAAGGAGAGAAATGTTGTGAATGATAAGTTGATTAATCAACGCTTGAAATCACTTTTTATCCAAAATAAATTAACACAATTTCTATTTTTCATATTTCTCACTGATACAGCTCAACAACAACGACGAAGCAATGCAAAAGTTTCTGGTGGAGAAACATGTAGGTGAAGGGCAACAGGCATCTCCCTAGATACAGGAAGAGAAACTCAAAAATATTCAAAAGAGTTGAGAGGAAAGAAGAATCCGACTGCGCTTTTCAAGCTCATCACAAAAGGATTTCTTCTCATTCGGTGTTTTGTGTTTTCGACGAGTGAAAGAGTTTGCTTACAACTACGATTTGGGGTTTTCATTCTGTGGGAAGCTGAGTTGAGCAAACAGTGCCGTCAAAATGCGAACGTCTCATAAAATGTACCTGACATTCATCCTCTCATCCGCCTGTATATTTCTATATCAATATCACATGTCAATACCGCGAATATCAACGTTCTCCCAACAATCAATAAATGAGGTAGGTTGACTTTATAATTTCAGCACAGCGTAATTAAAGCCGGGCCAAACTGGAAATTATCTGTTTATAGGAACCCAATTGGCTTCAATCATATCTAATTATAATCATGATCTCTGATTTCTCATTTAAAATTATTTCCCCGACAACAATTATAATTTCAAATTAATCTTTTTGCCTGAATTTTCACGCCTGCTTTTAAAAGTTTGTGCTGTTTATCCCTTGTTGTGTCAAGCTAAAGCTTTTGATAATTTGTTTAGATATTTTCTATAAAACTCGATTGAACAACTTTCTGGGGATTTTCCTCGAAGCTTGGGGCAAATTTATTTCGTTCTCCAACTGCTCTTTAAGAAAGTTTAGTTCCCGCGGTATTTTAATTAATTAATTCTCGGAAGAATCTTCAAAAGACAACCCACCTTGCCTATAAAGCCCTTCCACCTAAATATAAATTCTTGTTTTCAATTCAAAAGATACTTTGAAGGTTTCATTCCATGCCCACACACCCTTGGATAAACAGCTGTCTTTAAAACTAATGATTATAATTTAATCTTGTGTATCTACTTTATTTCTAATTGCTTTAATGGCCATTACGTCCAACTATCTAGGTTATAACGACATCGAGCACCACAACTACGAATCTTCCTCCTACAAAATCAGCCAACAAAACAACACAATCAGCTAATTCAAGAAATCTATACTCGTCTAATCACAAGCAAACGCCGAATAATTTGACTAAACAATCATTTACAACAGCAAAACTCTCACAAACAGCTTCTGTGCCATCAATGCGGAATGATATTTACGATTTGCCATCAATTGGTGCAATGCCCGTAGATGTGAATAGTTATCCGTCTAGTATCAATGTAAATATATTTGTGTTCTCGATGTTTTTTATGTTTCTTATTTGCGCTTCTATTCAACTAATTTGTGTATCTATCCATCCATCTCTCGGACATGTTGTTTAGTATTAACTTTAATTGCCACTCTCCACATCAATTGGATTTTCCCTGAAAACACAACAAGAATGGAATCCGCTTGCATGTTTGCTTTGTTTGTCTAGAGCTTCGATTTTCGACTCCACGCTCCACTTTGCATCATTATTAGAACAGGGAATGTTTCGTTTTCCCCGAATTTTATTTGCATTTTGTTGATTAATGCATTTGTTGGAATGAAAGAGAGAGAGAGGGAGTCGATGCCATTAATTCAGCGTCGGGTCTGGAAAATTATGCAATTGGCGCTCGTATGGCTTTCATGTAAAGGAGACTTTTAAAATTACTAGCAGCAAAGCTTTTTATGGCTTCGAAAGGAACTACTGCAATTGGAGAGAGGATAAATTATCATTCCCCGACGCTCATCCTCCTACAGATTCAGGAAAACTTTTTGGCTCTTTCCTCCTTCTCTCTTATTATTTATTGCATATATGCAGAAAAATATCCTCCTACGCCTTCGAGCTTTAGTCAGAGTTTGAATCATAACTTAAATTAAAAACAAAAAATGTATATCGTAGCATAAAATTAAACTTTTATGATCGGGTGAGAGGAGAAAAGCTTTTTCTTGTTAAAATATATAAAGCTTAGAAGCATCTTGAATACAAAATATAATCCTATCGGTTCGTCTTCTGTTCTCTGCTCCTTCGTGTCTTCGTGTTTATATGCATAAACCTTCTTCGCCTTTTTCCCTCAGCAAAAGAAGGAAACGAAACTTTCTCTATCTATTCTAATAAACTCATGTACATGCATAAGCTTCTCATGAGATAGAGGCGATATTATTATTTGTGTGTGTTAATTAAAATTGAAAACTTTTCTCTTGTCTTGTGACTCGACTCGAGGGACTCAATCTCCCGTCGTTGCATCGCAATGAATAACAATTCATTATACAATCTTCACATTTCGCTTTGACAGAGACAGCTGACAGGCGAATCGGTTCAAGCCGATTAATTTTTAGCCATAGAGCAACGCTCCGGGAAAATTAATCCGTAATGCGGAGGTTTTTCTCGTTCTCCTCGAGTCCCTAGTCAACTTGAGAGTCACTCGTTTCAAATTGGAATTAACCATAAAATCAAGATATTTGGAGAAGGAAAATTGGATTTTCAGAAATTGCATTTTATTATGTCGTCTCGTTTTATTTTTTCTTCTTATTCTTATTCGTCTCTCGTTGCGCTTCGCTTTTCTTCCACGTGAAAAAGCCATTCTCTAAAATTGTTTCTCTCTCTCCCCCGCTACGGTCTTTCGAGCAAACAAGCAAATTGTCAGGTATTGCGACCGACAGAGATTTCGATGTCACATAACATCTAATAGATCTTTAGACCCCGAGACGAGACAGGGATTGAAAGCTGTGCAGTCTAACGAGATTTAAATGCAAATTTCAGACACGTTTAGATAAATTCGTGGCTCGGCATATTATTATTTTGTCGAATGCATCTTTGCCGTCTCTCGCTTTCATCTCACTCGCTTTTTCATGCTCTACAATCATTTTGACACGAGATAAATGTTAGAAATGCTAAAACATTTATAACCGTTTTTCTCAGCTCACCTCGAATCATTGGATTTTGATGCAATTTTCCTGCCTTTCTCTAAGCACTTCCCTTTCCCTCCCTTCGCCCCCTCTAAGCTCTAACATTTTGCATTCAAGTTTTTGTTTCTGTTTTCTCCTCAGTATGCGCTTTTTGGATTTTGGCATGGAATTTGATTTCACAGCTTTTTTTTTGTTTGGCTTTAAATTCACTTTAGCGTCTGTTTTTTATGATGGAGAAATTTCATAACTGAATGGTTAGAAGCAGTGCTGGGTAGAGTGAGAGAGAAATATGTTTAATTTCACCCCACAAGAGCAAAAGCATGAATGAATGCACTTTACAGACTCGACAAGCGAATAAAAAACTTTTTATATAAAACATCAACAAAATATTGATAAGGATTCAGGACTAACGTGACCTGCTTTAGAATCAACATCGCACTAAATAAATATTCAGTCGTGAACTTTTTTTTATCCTTCAGTGAGGCTTTTTTCCCATTTTCCTCCCCGTCCGCCCTCTAACTGTAAAAGCAAATTTATTGCATTGCGCAAAAAATAATTCATTTAAATTTTATGCTCTTTGTTTATTTTTGCAGCCTCCACTTCCGCCTCTATACTTGATAACACCAACATACAGACGTCCTGAGCAGCTGGCTGAGTTGACAAGACTTGGCTACACGCTGAAGCATGTTCAAAATCTATTTTGGCTGGTGATAGAGGATGCAGAGAAGCCAACGACATTGGTGACCAAGCTCCTACAGAAAATTAATGTTCCATTTTCACATTTAGTCGGTGAGTAATTAGAGAGGAAACACATGAGTCGCTTGACGACACGAACGAATCGTTTTTTTTTATGTCGCGAGGGAGAAATCAGTTTCGCTTTATGTCTTCTTTTATGTGTCTTCATTCGTATTCAATCGACGCATTAACGTTTTATTTCTTCCTTCCACTCTATCTCTCATTTTTCAGCCCAAATGCCTGCCAAGTACCGAAAGAACAAGGTGAAGCCGCGAGGTGTGTCTAATCGTAATCGAGGTCTTGAATGGATCAGAGCTAATGCTAGCGACGGCGTTCTTTACTTCGCTGACGACGACAACACTTACGATCTCGATATATTTGACGAGGTGAGCCCCAACAAATTTATTTCATGCTGTGAACTACGATTTGTCGTCAACAGCAATAGCGTGTAATTTCATTAGCAAATCAAGCTTTGTTTGTGTCTGTGTGGAAAAAGAAATGAATATGTGGGGTTGAAAGTTTGTTGTTTGTTGATTTCTTTCTACTGTTGCTCGGATGAAGAAATTAAAGTCTGAGTAGGACATTTATTGGAAAGTTTCTTTTTTGAGGAAGAGAGGAAAGTTTTGCTTCTGGCGAGAGGCTTAAAAGTTGAAGTTTAGTTTATTATTCAATTACTCTTTCCCTTAGTCGAAACAGAAAGTTGAAAGTTTTTTTTGTTGGAGAAAGCTTCGGAACGCTCTCGTCTATTCAATTATAACCCAATTTGTTGCATAATCCGCATTCCCCTCAGACGATTCTTCCTACTCATGAAATATGTTATAATTTTCTTGCTTTTCTAAATTAGACAACTGCTGAAAGAACAATCTAGTTCACACACGCCCGACTCGATAATTTTACTTGCTTCCTGTCTTATAAACTATGCTTTGAATGCGGACGAGGTTGTGGGGATGAGATATTGTTGCGAGGAAGTGAAAAGCATAGCAAAACATATTTATATAGTCACGTAGTGGAAGTGAGAATCATAAACTGAAACATAATTATAAAGCTTTCCTCCCTCGCCTAACTCATTCGGAGCCTTTTTCCTCATAGAACCAATTCCTTCGTCGCATTTTGAAGAAACACATGTAGCTCGACTACAATTGAATTTTACTTCAATGTCCAACAAACAATTCCTACTTCACGTTCGTACATGTATTGATAAAACTTTCATGAATAGTTTCAAGTTGTAAACAGAAAAGGGCGAGCATAATACAAAGTTTTGTGAAAAGCCCCGACAGAGATAATAGAAGAGCAGGAAAAAAATAGTAAAGCGGATGAAAGGAAAGCTTTTATTTCGAGCTGTTGCTACATCAATTTAGTTTCACTCTACACTCGTTCACTCCCCACACTTCCTCCCAACTTCTTTCGTCGACTCATTTAAAGGAAACACAATTACATGTTTCGATTTTCATCAATTGATTGAGAATCCGAATCTTCCCTTTCCCTCTCATATCAAAAATGTCTATTTCTGCTTCGCATTCAAGCAATCTAAACCGATATATTCGGATGAATGAATTGCCTCAGGAATATAGCAACGAACGTCTTCTTGCCTTCAAGGCGAAACAAGACATCGAATGTATTTCTTTCTCTCTTCGCTTCTCGATTCGACATCGACTTTTATTTGCGGGCGATGACGAAAAACTCTGTCAGTTCGAGCATTGAAAATTGATACTTAATCCCCATCATCAAAATAAATTGACATTTCCAGCTCGAGCTCATTGCTTGTGAGTATTTTTGCTTCAGTCATTTTTTGTTCCACATCGATGAATGCTATCTATCAAATGCAGCTTGAGCAGCTTTAGCAGCTTTCGGGTTGGACGGAAGAAGTTTGTAAATCTTTTTCCGTCTTCCCCACCGCTTGAGCTTAATACATTTTTAATTAATCGAAGTTTGAGCAAACTGTTTCACTTAAGCTTTTATTGCTTCGACCGTAAATCGAGAGAATTTTAAATGAATTTTGCTCCATCGGGAGCTGGGAAAAATGTTACTAAAATCTCCTTTCAACGTTTGTCGCTAACAAGGATCAGCTCGGGTTGATTTTTTATTTACCTAAACTCCGTTTGTTATTTTATCGTCCGCTTTTTCTTTCGTTCTGCTTTTATTGTTACACAAACTCTCGCTTGCAAAAGAACATGGCAGATCGTAAAGAGTTTATAGATAAAGTGATAACAGTCACAAAACGCCTTTTATGATGTCGTGGGCTTTGCTTTTACTGAGCTCCTTAAATCATTATCGTTCACGCTTTCCCGATCTCGATCCCAGAACTTTGTCGTCTATCAAAATTCAATTAAAAATCGTTCTTGTCGTACATGCACTTTTGATGAGACTGAGCCCCGGATCTTCGTCTCTAATTTTCTTGCTGGCACAGAAAGCTTTACAGCACAATACACAGCACGTACAAATTTGAAGCGGAGATTAAGATTTTATTGCATCTGTGTCAGTTAAGCTTCTCTTATTAAAGGACGAGAGCGTGAGGGATTCCGAGCTCCCAAGAAGGGAACATTCTGCTCTCAAAAATAAATTTTAAAAATATTGTTTTAATTAATGGCACTCGTGGGAGATTTAGATAAAAATACCAAGAGTCGAGGCAATTTAAAAACGAATATTTTGAAGGTCTTTTCATGCAGATGTAGCTTATAAATTTCTCTCGGATGAAAATCCCAAATTTATTTTTATATTTTCGGAACCTCAGGACAGAAAGCAAAATGGAAAAGAATTTATGTCTCCCAAAACAAGCGTCTTGGTTAGATGCCGTTGAGAAGTCCTTTCGCCATAATTGACTTTTTCCAGAGTCGACAAACGACTGCGAAACATTTCATAACTTTTTAAATGGCAATTCAACCCCAGAACATACCGATAGGGAGCGAAGGAAGTTTCAAAAGAATTTAAGGGCTCAGAGAAATTCTGCAATAAAACTGGCACTTGGAAATGTTATTCAACGCAGGAATGAGGTTGTTTATTTCTCTGGAAACGGAGAGAAACTTTTATATCTCGACATATTTGCATGATGCTGCTGCTGCTGTTTTAGAATCGGTTTTGTTCTCGCTTTTTTGATTTTTGTGTATCTTGTTGTTGGAGTGAAATTCTTTGCTTCTCAAATTAACTTCGAGTGGGTTCGAAAATGAACTCTTGGCACACGAAGCGGGCGGGCGACGAGCAAAGAGCTTTGTGATGCTGCAATAAAATGTAAAAGTTTTCAAACGGAATTTTTCGTCGATTCAGTTTCCCAAATATTCACTTTTCGTTTGTTTTATTGAGCGAAACGAGTGAGAGCTGGAAGGCAACCACATTGTAGAATGTTTGAGAGTTGCTGCTCTCGATAGCTTCAAACTCCTTTTTCCCCCTCGTTAGACGATATAAAAACTTTTCTCCCTTATGCGCTCGACTCGAAGAGCAATTTAAAGCTTTCAATTCCATTTTTCTGCACAAACATTTTTAACGACATTAGATTTTTTAATATTTTTCATTCTTTTTCCTTCTCTTTTATCACTGCAAGTGTAATTTGCTGTGACGTTTCGGAAGAGAAGAGTTCAAAGAACAAAAAATAAAAGAACGACGAACAACAAGCTTAATTCATTAAATTTAATGTTCATAGAATTTTTATAGGATTCTGCTATTGCTAGGGATTTTTATCCGAATTAAAAATTGTTGCCATCGGCGTCTGAATAATATTTTGTGTCTGACCGACTTGTGATTTTTTTAAAACGTCAAAGCTTTAAGTCGAACCTCAGAAAAATTTTTGTTATTGAAAGGAAAATGAACAGTCGCTTCGTAACAGGCTTTAAAAAATATTCTCAAAGTAAAATTCATAAGTCTCAGTTCAAAAGAAGAAAATTACGTGGAACGCGCGGTAAAATGATGTCGGGAGCAGTGAGTTATGTGACTTGCCTGTTAACAAGACCTTACAGTAAATTTAAACAAACTGGAATGGTTCTCGCCTTCAGCCCATTTTCGACATAATGACACTCTCGTTCATATCAAAGCGTATACACGTTTCAAGGCAAAGACTTCGAGTTGATGACAAGAGAAAAGCGCTTTATCTAAATTTTCATTTTTATTAGAAAATTCTTCTTCAATGCGAGTCGTAAAACATATAAAAACACATCTGAATTCGCCCTCCGTCTTCGCAGTTCGCATTGTCGTCACCTAGAGCTGTTCGCTATGTGCGAAAGAGTGGAAACGACAGAGAGCAAGAGCTTTTGCATTGAGAATATTTGCAGTGAAATGGTTTTTTATGTTATTTTTTTCTTTTCCTTTTTTTTTGTCAACATATGCGAACACTTTTTTTCATCATTGCGTGAAAACTCTTTGGCGGGAGCCATTGGGTGGCTGAATGTGTGGGTTGGCTGACAAAAAGCAAACGAAAATTAAATTGCTTGGAAATAACAAACTCACATATTATTTTTCCATTCGTTTTCTCATCCTTGCTCCTCTGACTTTTATTTCAGATGCGCTACACCAAAAAAGTTTCAATGTGGCCGGTCGGTCTGATAACGAAATATGGAGTGTCATCACCTATCGTTCGGAATGGCACAATTTCGGGCTTTTACGATGGCTGGATAGGTGGAAGGAAATTTCCAGTGGATATGGCTGGGTTTGCGGTCAATGTGAATTTTCTTTTATCTCGACCGAACGCTAGCATGCCATACAAGCCAGGCTACGAGGAGGACGGGTTCCTGAAGAGTTTATCACCTTTAAATTTGACTGAAATAGAAGTGATGGCAACAAATTGCACACAGGTATGTTGGAAACGAAGACACAAGCGAGTTTCTGAATTGAAAGTTTTCCGATTTCAAAATAATTTCCTCTAACGAGAAACCAATGAACCGACAATAAATTTAAATTCCTGTGTCTCCCATTATTCTCGTTTTTCTTCTGCAGATCCTCGTGTGGCATACTCAATCGAAAAAGAATCCAAATGCGATGGCACTCGACATGGGCAAATACAACAACACGAACCTGATGCAGTTGAAGCAGATTCTCGTGTAACATGCGAGACTCGAGACGAGTGAACTTTTTTAAATTAAAAATGAGGTGCTAATATTTAAAACGTTTTCCACGAGTGACAGCGAACCTCGTCGGTTGACTGATGGCGTATTTCGTATGCGAACGAATGAAAAATGTTCTTCAAAGCCAGAAAAATTCAGGAGTACTTAGTTCGAGTCCTTTTCGTCAGTATTTTATTAAAAAATTGTTGATTTTCGGCTGCAATAAATTTTCCAGCATTTATGAGTGCATTCGGGTTTGATTGAATCATAAGACTGACGAGAGCACTTCTCGCCAAAATCGTTAGGCTCAAAGGAAAATGTTTGCGGTGAATGCCATACACATAAAGCTCTCTTTCGAGCCTGCGGCGTCATTTGCGGACAACCCCTTATTGGTTTCACTAGTGTTTCAACAAAAGATTGAAATTCCTTCTAAAATTTAAACGATTTTTGTTTTGAAGTTGAACGCAAACATTTCATTCAAAATACCTCGAAATGCTGGATGTTTATTGAAATTCCGAATTTAAACTCGTTCTGAAAGCGCTCGGCATGCTACAGACACATTTGAGCCGAGATCGTTTAATTGAAAAAATGAGATAATAATAGACTTGAATCACGTCTTTGATGTGTTTTTATTTATTTTCATCTCTCGCTTTTTCCGTTCTAATATTTGCAGTAGTCAGTGACAGGGTGAGATTGAGAGGCTAGGAGACATTTCATCTTAAACTTGAAAGCCTTCATCTCCTCAGTCATTGAAAATAAAAATCAAAACACAAAACAGAGAGGAAATTATACTTGATTGTAGGTTGAAGATGATTAAAACGAAAAGGAAATTAATGGGAATAAGCAACAAAAAACAAACAAGCAAAGATTTGCGTGGTGAAAGTAATTTAGTAAAGTCAAACGATTGTGATTTCATGTTTTCTCACAATTAAACTTTCAAGTTCTCTTCTCTTTTGTGTTCTCTTTGAACAATAGTTTGCTTGGGAAGGTAAAATTTTAAAATACGAGCTCGTAAATTGCTGAGTAAACGTTAGTAATTCCTTTTCCCTCTTTTCTTTATTAAGAAGCTTTTCAAAATAACTTTCTCATTAAAAATTATGAAAAGAACGGAAAGAAAGAGAGCAGAAGAATATGGCGTGGTGAAAAATCAGTTTTAACACGCAAGATCTCTCGGATGTAATTCAAGAACGCGCTCATTTCATTCCAGCCACACGGAAGTTTTGCTAAAACGAAATTAATCTACACTGGTCAGGATGTTTCCATATGATGGAGTCGGAGCAGCTCCAATTACCATTTTCACCATTATTATTCCGTTCAGGGAAACATAAAAAGGAGAAACAAACGCGCTCAGCTGAAAAGCAACAAGAAAAATGTCTGCGAAATTACAAGGAAATTTCACGAGAAGAAGGAAATTATTCAAGAGCAAACAGATCCTAATTTGAAAAGCAGAAACGAAAGCAAAAAAAAATTCAGTTTAATTTACATACAAAAGGGGAGAAACAAAACAAGAAAAGAGAGATTTTCCGGCAATGAATTTAATTAAGAAAGTTTGTTACACAGAGAGAAAAAGCTCACAGAATCTTCTTTGCTTGGTGAGGACGGATTGTGAAGTGGGTGAGAAGTTGTGAGCTGATTGCAGGGAGCGTCTTATTGAAAAAGAAATATTGGTTGAACCAAGAGTGGGGTCGGATGGGATCTACCGGGGGCGGAGCAGAAGATTTAATAAATCCTTTGACAGAATTTCCTTGTCATTTTGGCAGAAGGAAAGAAGATATGGAGAAAGAAACTGTTTCTGCCATCAAAAAGACGAAGCCAATGAACATAATCTGTTGTTGGCAAAATGATTTAAGTCTTTTTCCTAATCAAAAACATGAAATTCCAAGAATCACATATTTTTTAAATATGCAAATTTAAGTCATGACTCATGAGAATATATTTTGTGATATTTTTTCATCTCATTCAGTTTGTATGTAAAAAAAATGAGGAAGGTAAAATTTATCAAAAAAGTTTCAAAAGAGTTGATAAGATGATTACGAGTCTAAATCAGATTGGGGAAGATGAAAGTGAGTTCATAGGATGATTTATTAGGCGTTGGAGGCTTATGAAGCGACGCTAATTTCCGAAGAATAAACTGTTTTTCCAGATTCAATTTTACGGAAAGAAAGAGAGAAAGAGCTTCTTAAGTGTCAGAAGATTTCCGCTAAATTATTGATAATCATGAATCTCAAAACGCTCCAGAGCTAACCGCCTACAGCCAATAAACAACCAAAAAATTATTACGATATCAAACTCAGTTCTATAGATAGAAAATAAATTAATTATCAAATTAATTCAAAGAAATCTAATTTTAAAGTTCTCGTTTTAAATTTCTTGTGAATGAAACGTGAAAAAACAGAACGATGCCTAAAGTGAATGTGAACGTTATACATTTCGCCATAGAAGATGAAATCTTATAGCATTAAACAATATTAAGTGAAATAAAGAAATGAATCATTTTTATCATATCAATCAAGTTGACGTGTTTTAATTTGTATCAATTTTTCAGGCTCAAGTGAACACAATTTAATCAGATTTCGGCTTTTTGAACAAGACTTTAATAATAAAGATAAAAGCTTCTTAATTACAACAGCCATTGTTTCTGTGTTCACTTGTTATTAATAATTGGAACACTTGTAAAATATCGATTGTATTTAAATCGATTGAGTGTTCAAAGGAAATCCGACAGATGTTGCACAGCTTCGAACATTTAAAGTTTGATGCAGTTTATATCGAAAGCAATCGAAAGAGCTCGAATGTAAAATGTCGCTCGAACGTTAGAGTGTTGAATTTTCACCTTGACAACATGTTCTCCAGATTCAGATGGAAATTTTAATTGGAAGGCATCGCTTTGAATACTCAATAGATTGATTGGGCAACGAGAATAGTTACAGGACTCTTCCAATGCTCTTTATACGCTTCAAGCCTTTGATGTTTCCAAACTCAATAACATCAAAGTTTTAGGCGGCATTGAAGTTGAGAATAAAGTTTATTTGAAGTAGAGAATGAAATGAATTCTGCTTAAATCGGTAGCTTCACGTTCGACGGATAAATTGGATTTAATGTTTCAAATGTAAAAGTCGAGAGCGCGGCAAATCATCACATTCTGCTCAGATAATGAAAATGTAATATCAAACTGTGAGTACGATTGTGTATGCTTTTAAAGGGAAATGGAAAATTATGGTTTAGCTTCGTATCGGGAATGAAGATCCATAATTGATGAGAGTAACACGCCTTCACTGAAACAACACCACAGCGAGCTAACAAACGCACACGCAATCGGTAATTACGTTTTATAAACAGTTCTTCCGGTCATTACTCCGTTGAAAGGACTTTTGTTTATCATCGTTTGTTTATCAAAATTCCAAATCAAATTGCATCAAAGACGAGTCTAACCGATTAACAATCTAACTTACTGGAACACTTAACATGATTTTACTAGCGAAACTCTTGTAAGCTCATTAGATAACATCACGTTTTATTTCTGATGAAATATTCATTAAATAATTTCCACAGCCTTCACCATTATTGAAACCTTATGAGCTCGATATTTCGTTATCGTTATTAGTACATCAATTCTGTTGGGGCTTTTAATCCGGAGAAGAAGCTTAACGGATTGACCAGAACGAAGTCAACATTATGAAAGCTCAGAATTTTTCCTCGATTTTTATGAGCAACTAAGAAGCTTAAATAATTAGAGTTACCGTTCGAACGAAAATCCCTTTGGAAGGTTCGACAACGAACTGTCGTGTCTCCTCTCTTTTGTAATGTGCTTCAAACTGGAACACATGCAGAGCAATGGTTCTGATTAATATTCCAAAGCTTCAATCAGTATTCAAAACAGATTCACTAGCGACAACGAAGTCCATGAATAATCCAGGTACAGTAATTGTAATTCACAAAATAAATCTTGTCAGCTTTCTTTCGACATATGACGCAAAAGGGTCAGAATGACTTCTGATTAATGTTGTTACATCCACGGCTGTGAGTCATGTTTGCGTCATGTGCTTTTTATTTCTTATTTTCCTTAAGCCCTAAGCTTTCAGATGTAACTACATTTCGTATAATTACGTTTAACTTTGTTTTGAAATATCCGTTGCCTGTAGCACACGATTGCACACGACAAATGAAAGATTACGCCAATCATCGCGTTCAGCATCTTTACACCTAACTCTATTTGTGAAACTGCTTGCATAACGAGAATTCAGTGATGAGTTTTTCAAAACCGCTCTCAGCAAACGACACAGTGAGAGATTAAGACTGGAGCTTTAATTAATTTAATTAAATTCCTCGTTCTCGCAGAAACGTTTATTACAATTTATGAGAGTTTTTGAAACTAGGGACGTGGAGTCATTTGAAATGATTCTGGGTACGTTGATAAATTTGAAAAGACTGTCCCTTACATTTACGAATTTCCGTAAACAGAGAGTTGAATCTCCTAAACATCAATCAAAAGCAGTTTTGGAAGGATTGGCTAATGGTGGATTCCGGTGAACATCGCAAAGTTAGATAATCCCGGCTTCCATCAAACGACAGCCGACAACAGATTCTCGCTGCTCGACGTAGCGTCAGTGTCAATCCGACTATCTGACACTCGCAATTTCCACTGCTAACATTGGATACTTTCGCATAAGCAACAATCTGTTAACAAATGAATTATGATTGAAATAATTGAAATGAATGCAGCGGCAGCGGACAATTAAAATCCCAACCTGTGAGTTATTCTCGTTTCAATTCAAGCTGCGTTTCTGTTACAAAAACTTGTGACGGCAACTGCGAATAAATCCTGAAACTGTCAACGTACTTAGGAGAGGAGCGAGATTACATTCCTTGAGTGTCAGTTCTGAATCATTTTGACGAGTTGGATCGTTGATACATTTAGCGAAGACAAACGCAAATTTAATTAAATTTATTGCTTACATAATTGAAAATTCTTACAAGAGTGTGGAGGGGAAATGAAGAAAAAAATTTGAGAGTTGTGATTGCGAAGTAATAGCTGCACGAGAAGAACACGTTTACTATTCGTCGATTTCCTTAATAACGATGTAAAGAGAGACGTTCAACATTGAATCTTCTTGCATGATGTCAAACTTGATCGAATTCGCGTGTTTTTTCCTCGAAATTAGCGACATCAGCTGATCAAGATGAATGAGAACGAATGATTGATGCTTTTTCATGAGATGCCGGCAATTTGAAATCATTCTTAACATCAAACATTGAACAAAACGAATTTGGATAAAAGGAAGAAGAAATATCATGATTCGTGCTTTTTGTGCTCAAGGGAAATCGAAATGGTGTCAGTGTTGTAATCAAGTTTTATGATGAAAATCACGAGGAGAACTCCTTAGAGAGCAAAGTTGATTTGATTTAATTATTTTCAAAAGAAGGTTCAACATTGTCAAGAGAGACCGAGGTCTCGTATAAAGAATGAAAAGCTTTAACTTGAAGCCGGCGGAAAACTTTTTCGCATCAGTTGGTTTTTTACAGTTTCATAGCTGCTAGGTCATTTGAATTATCAATATACGCCCAGTCACCGCTCCATATATTTAATTTTTAATGTTGCTATAATTATTCGTTTGGAAATAATTTGATAGTTCTGTTTGTAGCGAGCAACTTCATGTTCAAATTCATGCAAACATTTCTCGAGAATATCGTGTCAAAGTTAAAATTTATTTGACAATTACTTTTCGACAATCATTTTGTTGCAATTATGAAATATAAAATTCGTATTTTACAACCGCGGTAATATTCCATTTATTTTATCAGAAAGAGAAGCAAGGGCCGCCGCATTTCCAGTTAACGTTACATTGGTTATTAGCAGTGCATTCTACATAATCGTAACTTTGAGTGTAGTCTTTTTTGGAAGTATAACACCAGCTAGCTCCTCTTGCAAAAAATCCACAGTAGGCCCAGCAGTAACCTTTATGACATCCACCATCAGGTTTTCGATTGTCAGGATCCCAAAAAATAGCGGTTGGTGCCGCTTGATTTTGCACTTGATCATCACTTCCAAGGACTTGTGTTGATTGATCATCACCTCCAAGGACTTCAATGAGCGAAGCGCCCAACAAGAGTAAAACAAAAATTGCGTTCTGTAAATAAAAGTAATGAATGACCTCTTGCCTTCAGTTGTTGCTTATCAGTAAATTAATTTGACTATTAACTAACTCTCATTTCAGGAACGATTCTGTATGATTTTTACTTGAAAAATGAATGTAAACTGTCGAAACAGCTCGAAATTCATCTTATTTTATATTAAGTCTTATCAAGCAGATGTTTTAATCAGCAAACACATTTTAAATGAGAAAACAATATTTATAGTTGACCGACAACAAGTGCCCCAGTAATATTCATGTCATCTCTCAAAAGCTAGGAAAAAAAATTCTCAACGGAATGTTTAATTGTAATAAAACTTGTCTTTATTTATTTGTTTAATTAAATACTGAACATGAATCAGCGCAGCTCTTCTAGTCGTGTAACAACAATTGCTTCCTAAATGCAAGATCATCATCTTTACACGTCAATCCATACAAAGAATATCGCTCTCTCGTGGAGAGTTACAAATTGTACAAACTTTAAACTTCAAAGTCAGAAATGCCTATTTGCAGTTTTATCAAAGTAGACAAAATTGCTACAAAGTGACATTTCACGATTGATTGTACTGCGTTCAATAAATTGTCGCCGATGATCATTTCATTTGCAGTGTCGGCAGTCAATAGTCATTTTTCAATTGTAGTTCAACAAAGTTTACTGAATTTCTCTAGAATCTTTTTATTTGTTCATTTATAAAATGGAACATTTACTACCACACTTCCAGCATTTTCCACATTGATAATCAAAAAGACATTTCACCAATTTGCCAGAAAATGAGGTGTCCTCCAATGAAGTATAGCACCAACTGCCTCCACCAAGCCAAGCACCGCAATAAGCCCAGCAGTACCCAGAGGTACAACCAGCATATGTAGCGCATCCATCAAATAACGAGTACAATGAATCACCATCACCACCACCATTACCACCACCAATTACACCTGGCACATGATCCCATGGACTAGTTGCAACTTGATTCAGATGATTCAGATCATTTCCTTGGGTTTCGAAAAGACAAGTCGTCAAAACGAGCACAAGCAAATATGTTTTCTGGAATCGACAGTCGAGACATTATTAGGAAATCTTATTTTCTTTTATAACTTACTTTCATTTCAGGAAACTTAGCTTCGTATGTTCTTGAGAACAAATTTAAACTGATGCATCTTATAAAATTCTTTGAGATTTTATACTCAGTCAGTTCTAAAAAAATGCTGGCATCAATATTTCTAGACAAAGAAGCAATCGTTTTTCACAACTGGAGCAAACTATAATAAATGTTACTCTAATTACTCTATTTTGTATGGCAGAAATGCTTATTCGCTAGTTTATGTAACAAAAAATTGCTACAAAGTGGCAATCCAGGATTGATAAGCTTGTTTAATCCAGGAAACCCTGTTTTTATAAATTATTTAATTTGTAATGACAATTGTAAATAATTATTTGTTTCAAAATCGAGAGAACAGATTCCTCCATTTCTTCGAAGGCTTTGTCTTTTTGTTTATTGTAAATTAAGTTGGTTTTATTATTCTCAAGATTTAAATCAATTTTGTATTTGGGATTGATCAAATTGTCGATCAAACGACATATTTTAACACAATTTTTGCCTAATATTAATAATGGTGCCCGCTTCCAAAGGACACAAGTATAACCCAAGCTATACTCCTATGTCGAACGCTGAGAAAAAATTAATTTCTAAGTTGGCAAAGAAAGAGAGAACAACAACTAAATATATATTACTAGCGATTAATGAAAAGAGAAAATAAAACAATATTGTTACAATGTCTGTTAAATGCTCTCGAAAGATTTGTACGATGGATATAAAATCGTACAAACTGCGTCTGGGCGACCTAATCGATTGACCTACTTTCAATTTTTACGCGAGGTAATCTCATTGAAAGTCAACATCGATGAGCTTTGGCTTTTAATTAAGGATTTTGCAACCTACCACCTCAAAGTCTCGAGCGACGGTTCTCTGATGTATTTCAAACAATCTAAAGCGGATGATGCGGATGATGCATTAAAATATTAAAAGAGTTGACTGAAGCTCACATTGAAGTATTGACTCTACCTCCTCCTGGAAAATTGATTCAACCGGTTGATATGCCGCCGTTTTCTGGGATGTTCGAACGACACTTTGAAAAGAACAATGTCCTTGCATTCCTCAATAGATTCAAAGGTTTTACAGCGACTTTGTTCACTAAGGAAAACATGAAAAAAGCTTTCGAAGCAGCTGGGTTCGGAGAAAACATGAATGTTGCGCTAATCTTCACGCAACAAGACAATGACGATTTTGATGACAACGCTGAAAGTGACTCTAGTGTAAGATTTTATTAACATCTTAGAAATATCATTCTTTACCAATTTCTTTTTTCAATTTAGGATTCGAAAACACAATATTCCATAATAATTTATTTTTTGGCCAGATTTAGCTTAGATCCATTATGCCAAACCATTACTACAATGGTTTGAAGACAACATACAACGGTGAAACTAAAGCTGCAGGAAAAGAAGAATTCTTTAAAAATAAACAGGAAAAAGAATGTAAAAATTTTTATGTATATTTAGTATATTTATATATACATAAAACTTTTATACATATATAATATAATTTTAGAAAATATTTAGTTTTTTCTAAGTTGTTGATGTTGCTTCAATACCCAGCCTGGTAGCAAGCTAGAGGTACTGTCAACCTCCACGGTCAATAATCAGGGTTTTGTTGTTGTCCTGGTTATTGAAGTTATTTTGTTATAAGATGAAAGGAATATGTACAATCTGGAGGATCTCTTCTGAGATGCTGGATTCTCAGTTTCTTTCGTCTTAACAAAATTTACTTAAGTTCGATGTCTTAGTGAGTCTTGACTCACTAATCTTGAGCAGCACAATTTCGAGTTGATCACTCAGAAGTGATCACTGATCTCTACAAGTCCCGCATTACTGTCGTCCGTTAAGATGATTTCTTGTTCTTTTATTGGGAAGTTTAAAGCTCCTTGATCGTTTTCTGTTTGAGACGACTCTCCGAGACATTTCGAAAAGTCGACTTCTTCGTGATTCCAGGGGTAAAGTCCAGTTCGTTTGAATCCATTCTTCAAAGGATTTTCGTGGAACTTATCAAGAGCTTTCATGAATATCTCAGCAAACTCATCTTTCTTCAAGAACTTTTCAAACTGTTTTGTCTTCGTATTTCGCACTTCATTTCTCCAATGACTTTTGAGAGATCTGAAGCATGAAACGTCAGCGAGTTGGATCAGGAATGTCGAATTCGGATACAGTGCGATCATTACGATTCCATATCCGTTTGCTGTTTGAAAACATTCGATTTGGACGTGGCTGGCGTGATTGTCAACAAATAAAAGAATTTTCTCTCTCGGCAAATCGATTCCATCTGCTTTCGCTTGTTGAGCCAAGGCAAAAAGAAACTCACAGAAGACTTTTACTGTCATCCAGCCGTTTTCAGTTCCAGCAATATCAGCGCGTCCATGCGGAAAGTTTTCTCTGATGTTTTCCGTTATATGGGAAAACAATCATCGGCTTGCATGGTTTTTCGTCAGCTCATATCGATAACATGACAGTCATTCCAGCTTTTTCGTCCTTCTTCACTTCGAAAACATATTTAAACCTTTGCTGGTGACAACATCGCCGTTGCTTGGATCCAAAAGGAAAAAGCTCTCGTCAGCGTTGAATATCTTCTTCGGATCTTCAACAAGGTAGCTCAGAGATAAAAATTGAAGGAACGGCCCACAACCTATTTGTAGGAATAACACACTTGTTTGATGTTGAAGCGTCAGCTTGTAAAGAAAATATTTTTTTAAGCAGTTTTGTTCAAACAAACACAACTGACAGAGGAATCGAGGAATTTTGGCAACCATTTTCTTCTGTGATCAAATTGATATCTAAACTTTTTGCTTTCGCTTGCCGTCAAACGTTGTTCAATAAACAACTCAAATATCTTCATTATTTCATTAAAGTCATGTCTGTCAACAAGTTTCCCATAAAAAGTTTCTCCATTCTCATTTGTCGTCATCAAAATTTTCTTCTGAGTCGAGATATCGCAGATTTCTTGAACAAACGTCCAAAGAGCATCTAGCGTTGCAACATTATCCCAATCATATGTGACAGAATAAAACAAAATACCTTCACCATTCTGTCTTTCCCTCGTCAACATGATCCTCATTTTGTCTTTTCCAAATGTTTTTACGTACAAATCTTTGATTTCAAGAAAACTTTCATGATGTTTATTCATCGTAGAGCGATCAAATGTGTTATCTCCATCTTCGTCTGTTTCAATCAACAACTTTTCTTTTTCTTCTTCCGAAAGATTCTCAGTAAGAATTTTCCAAAAATTTATAAAAACTTCCTTGCATTTCCAAGCTTTTATCATCAGCGGAGTTGCTCCATGACTATCTGGTATCTTGAGAAGAGATTTGAAGTCAGTTTCGTCGAGAATATTTCGTAGCAACTTCCATAAGTCTCTAAAATCTTCAAAATGTCTCAAGAAGAAACAAGCTGAGTGATAAAATGTATTTCCATCAATTGTCCATGAGTTCAGGAAACGCTGCAAATATTCTAAACCCCGATCTTCTTTAATTTTGTCAAGTTCAGCTTTGAACCCAGCGATGTCTTCATACCGAAAAAGTCTTATCAGTTTAACTTTTACTTCAAAAACATCGGTAAATTGATCAAATGGTGATGGGAACAGTTCACTTTGGAGGTAATAATCAAGGACGTCAAGATTGTAATTCTCACAAGCGTATGCAACGACGGTATCTCCACGGGGTTTCATATTCTATCATACTCGCAGAATTCTATTGGAATTCTATTTGCATTCTACTTGCATAGAATTGATAGAATTCTAATAGAACATAGAATTCTACTAGAATTCCAATAGAATTCAATAGAATTTGATAGAATTCTATGTTCTATTAGAATTTTGGTAGAATTCTAGTAATATTTTGAACCCGAACATGCTGTGATTAATAGCTAGAAGGGCTCCGCCAGGAGCCCTTCGGCTATTTGTCTCGGCATGGAGGGACTCTAGTTAGGCTAAATTTACGATACCTGCGTAAGCCCATAGTTAGTATAAAAACAGGGCCTCCGGAGGAGGCCCCCAATGCTTTCTTATTTAGAATTCTACATAAATCTAATAGAATTCTACTTGCAAATAGAATTCTGCGAGTATGATAGAATATGATACGCCATCTCCACTTCCGTTTTTCTCAGTAAAACAATTCATAAACTCTTTCTCGTCGAGAACTTCGCGAGCTAATGCTACCATCTTCGTATTGAAATCAACCGATCCTTTACATGCTGACACCATGAAAATATTTTCTCCGTAATCATTAACTTTGTCAATCCAAAGTCGTTTCAGCTCTTCTTTTTCCACACAGCGACTGATGACATTGATTATGTTGAATAAGCAATTTTCTACGAAGCAATAATTGAAATGCTCTGGTAGCTTTTCCTTTGTGAAAATATCGTAAAAGGTTGACAGCAAAACTTTCTTTCCGATCACTTCAATGTTGGCGATCAAGTTTTCACAAGCTCCGTCAATAAATGATCGCACTTGTTCATAACGATATCGATGACAGAAGACTTGAAAAAATGCTCCATAAATTGATTTCAATCGTTTTTTGTTGATTGGAACTTTTTCTTTCCGATCACTCAAAGCTTTCACGTCTAAAACGTTCTTGAATAAGAAATCAGCGACAAGGAACTCAGCAAACGTTCGATGGATGAACTGAAACTTTCCTAAGCCATCAGATTTCATTAAAGCAATTCTCGTAATTTGTTCGTCGGGCGGAGATTGAACATTACGAAAGCACAAATCAAAACATTTCTTAACTCTGTTCTTGGTTGTATCATCATTTTCGTAATCGAAAAGCACTCTAAGAGCTTCTTTTTGATAAAACGATTGAATGCTGGACTCTGATTTCAGACAATTCGTTAATTCCTGTCGCGCATCATGTCCTTTACCCATCGTTTCCATGATCATTATTTTCATGAAGTTCTCGTAGATCGAGAAAATATTTGGATCTGTGGCTTGAGCGACTTTATCGTCGGTGAAAACTTTTGCAATCATTCGTAGGATCAGAGGATTCTTCACGGGCTCAGATTTTTTATTCAAATTTTGAAAGAATTCTCTCGTTTGAACAATTTTCTTCTTTAAGTCTTCTCCAGTAATTCCATTTTTCTCGATGCTCAACTCAAGAATCTTAACACAATTTTCTTCCGTTAGAGGCATTAAAGTGTAAGCTTCAACTTTAAGCTTCTCACGAAGTTCAAATTTCAAGTGAGGACGCGTTGATGTGATTAAAATGTTTTCTGAATGTGTTTTAATTAGTTTGATCAGCATTGTGATGAATTTCTTGAAGCTTGGACTGATCTCATCGAATCCATCCAAGAGAAGGCACACGCGACTTTGGCAAAATAAATGTTTGTAGACTCTTTTCTCAAATTCGTTGAGTTTGAAGACTTTCGTTGCGAAGAAGCTTGCGATTTCTTCCGGTGTATTAAAAGTAGTTTTGAAGCTTTCATCTCTTTCGTAGAATTCTGAATGTTCTTTCAAATCAACAAAACTGGTCCAAAAACTTCCAAATTTCTTTTTAAGTTCTATGGCCAACATCTTGAGCTCAGTTGTCTTTCCCATTCCTGGATCATCACTCAGCAAAATAAGTTTCGAAGTCTCCGCGAAACTTATGAGTTGGCTTGGCTCGATTTCTTCAGATTTGTGGCAAAGAAATTTTCTGGGCACATGAATGTCGACTTCAGGGAATTCTAATTTGCGATCGATCTCAAGATTATTCTCTAAGAGTTTTTTTAACGGAACAAAGTCGAGAGCATCGCAACGAAGATCGACAACTTCATTCAAAAGAATTTTTTCTCCTTGAAAGCTTATCATCTTCTTTATTAGAGTCTCCTTCGATTTGTCCATTAAATCAGACCACGAAAGCGAAATCTCCATAAAAGTTGCATCTTTGATTATTGGTCTTGTGTGATTGTGGACGAAAATAATTCTTCCATTGATTTTAATGTCTCTCAACTCCTTAGCGATTTTCACAATTTCTTTTTCAGTTTCATTGTCACAGTCGATGACAATTCTTGGCTTCATGCAAGACGAATGAGCACTCAACATCAGATCCCAAGTTTCTCTATCTTTCAAGTGATAAATTGAAAGGAAAATGAAGCTGGACTGGCAAGTCATCTCTTGGAAGATCAAGTTCAATGTCATTTGAGGACAATTCGACGAAATCTCGTGAACTTTGCTCGAATCCAAAACAAGCTCATTCGTTCTCGGTCTAATCAAAATCTTTTGGTCTGTCAAATGTTGAGGTTCCTTTGATTTTAATTTCCAAACTGCTGACATCAACTCAACTTCCATTTCAAGGTCTCGCAAAGTTTTCTTTTCGTAATAATCAAAAAGCTTTTCGAAAGTTTCTTTTAGCGATTGGATCTTATTATCGTCTCCTTGATACAAAGCGAGCAGATGAGGAACTCGCACACAAAGCTCGTCATGTATCAGGTCTTCATTTTCTTTGAGAGCCAACGCAATTATTAACTCTTCATAACGATTTTCGAGACATTGCTGAAGAGCGCTCTCGAATTCTTTTAAACTTTTCGAATCATCTGAGTGATAAGGTTTGCAATCATTATTATAAATGCGAAAAATGGCGACATGACAGAGCTCGTGAGCTAAAACTCCTAAAGCTTCTGATCGACTTGGTTTATCATCATCATCATCATCATCAAGCAAAGGTTCTTCTGTCTCGTGAATAGAAATCTCAGAACGATCCTCTAACTCTTCATTTTGATTTTCTTCGTTCAAAGCTTTAGCGCCGAGATAAACTATTCCTTCCTTAGCGTAGCTCCTTCCATAAATATTTTCATTTCCCGTAGCATCTGCATGTTCTACCGAGTAACGTTTAAAGTCGAAAATGATCTCCAAGTTCTTGATATTTGCCAGGACTTTAAAGATTGCTTTAATCTCTGGCACTTCGTTTAATTGTTCATAAGCTCCCGCAATCAGAGCCAGATATTTTGGTCGATTGGTTGTGGCTGAACTTCCTCCAAAATAAATACTCGTACGAGTGATTAACGCTGTCAAATGTTCCTCGTTTGGGTTCTTGATAAAATGTCTCTTGTGGATCTCACGAAGTTCTGCTTTCAAAGCCGAGTGAAATTGATTAGCGATACTTGGTATGTTTGTTTTTCTAGATATCAGTGGAACAATTTTATTCGCCAACTCTGATTTTCCTTCGTCGAAGTTATTTGGCAAAACGTAACGATTTCGATCAAGAAAAGTGTCGATGAGTGAAGTCAGTTCATCTGGATTCTGCTTAAGATTTTCATTAATCTGAAGAAGTTCTTTTCTCAAAATCTTTTCCAAACTATTCACAATTTCATTAAAGTTTTCATTTGAGTTCAAACACCAAGCTCTCGATACCAAAGCTTCATAAACTGCAAGCTGTTTCGACTTCAAAGCAACGGCCGCAGCTGATTCACCTTTTTCATTATTAAACGGCGCAATTTTTTCGTTATCAATAAATTCACCAACGCCCTTGACATCTCCATCGTTAATTCTCGTGAAGAAAAAACGTGCTCGATCACTGAACTCTTCCGTCGTCATTATCAGACATTTGTTGGTCTCTAGTAATTTACTAGTAGTAAAACAAATCTTTACTTTTAATTTTAATTAACTATTTTCTAAACTTATTAAAGAAAGAATTTACACTTTGTACTATCGCGAAGTTTGGCAAAATTCTGATAATAGATTTGGGTTGTATAAAAATTGGGGAGCAGTTCGAGAACGATGATATTTTGGGGATTTTTCTCCTCAACTATTATTCTTTCTTTTCCGCATATCGATTAATTCGAGTCACGCATGAGAAAACTCCACGCGTAGAAAAATCAACGAATTTTTATTTGTGTAATGGAGTGTCGAAAGTATTTTTCAAGTGGTCTGTGTTTATTTTCGCACACATGTTTCGCGATAAAAAAAGCAGGAAAAACGAAAAAAATTATTTCCGAAATTTTAGTCAGCGACAAAGGAAGTAAACTGACATTCTTTAAAGCGGTTGCAGCATCTGACTTTGATCATTGTCGGTGATCTCTTTCCATTTGATATTATAATTATCCGTTAAATGTGAATTTGAATTTCGTTTTCCATAAATTGTGAATTCAAGTGTGTCCGACTATCGCTTGATATTTCGCGTTTCGCAATTCGAGGTTCGCACACACATAAAGAAAAAGCCGAAAAAATAATTTTTTTTCTTCAGTATTTCATCAGATTTCACGATTTCACGACTGACAAGATTTTTGGTCCAGTAATTTTTAAAATAAAACATATTTTAAATTGAAGATCTATTTGTAGTGACTAATCTTGAATTGATTGATAATGACGACGGAAGAGATCAGTGATCGAGCACGTTTTTTCTTCACGAGAATTAACGATGGAGATGTCAAGGGCGTTGGTGAATTTATTGATAACGAAAAAATTGCGCCGTTTAATAATGAAAAAGATGAATCAGCTGCGGCCGTTGCTCTCAAGTCGAAACAACTCACAGTGTACGAAGCTTTGATATCGCGAGGTTGGTGTTTAAACTCAAATGAGAACTTCAATGAAATTGTGAATGAATTGGAAAAAAAATTGAAAAAAGAAATTCTTGAGATTCTTAAGGAGTTCATAAAGAATCCGAAAGACGAGGATCATTTGAAAACTTTGATCAACACTTTTCTTGATCGAAATCGTTACATTTTGTTTAACAACCTCGACGAAGGAAAATTATTGCTGGCGGATAACATCAAGTCAAGAAGAAAGAAGAATATTGAAAAAATCATTGCACAATTTGACTCTGCTCTAAAATGCGAACTTCGTGAGATCCACAAAAGAAATTTTATCAAGAATCCGAACGAGGAACACTTGACTGCTTTAATCACTCGTACGAGTATTTATTTTGGAGGAAGTTCAGCCACAACAAATCGACCAAAATATCTGGCTCTGATTGCCGGAGCTTATGAACAATTAAACGAAGTGCCAGAGATTAAAGCAATCTTTAAAGTCTTGGCAAATATCAAGAACTTGGAGATCATTTTCGACTTTAAACGTTACTCGGTAGAACATGCAGATGCTACGGGAAATGAGAATATTTATGGAAGGAGCTACGCTAAGGAAGGAATAGTTTATCTCGGCGCTAAAGCTTTGAACGAAGAAAATCAAAATGAAGAGTTAGAGGATTGTTCTGAAATTTCTATTCACGAGACAGAAGAACCTTTGCTTGATGATGATGTTGATGATAAACCAAGTCGATCAGAAGCTTTAGGAGTTTTAGCTCACGAGCTCTGTCATGTCGCCATTTTTCGCATTTATAATAATGATTGCAAACCTTATCACTCAGATGATTCGAAAAGTTTAAAAGAATTCGAGAGCGCTCTCCAGCATTGTTCGGAAAATCGTTTTACAGAGGAAATTATTGCACTTGCACTTAATGGACCTGAAGACGTCGTGCACGATGAACTAATTGTGAGAGTTCCTCATCTGCTCGTTTTGTATCAAGGAGACAATGCTAAGATTAAATCTTTAAGAGAAACTTTTAAAAAGCTTTTTGACTTTTTTGAGAAGAAAACTTTGCGAGATCTTGAAGAAGAAATCGAGTTGATGTCAGCAGTTTGGAAATTAAAATCAAAGGAACCTCAACATTTGACAGACCAAAAGATTTTGATTAGACCGAGAACGAATGAGCTTGTTTTGGATTCGAGCAAAGTTCACGAGATTTCGTCGAATTGTCCTCAAATGACATTGAACTTGATCTTCCAAGAGATGAGTTGCCAGTCCAGCTTCATTTTCCTTTCAATTTATCACTTGAAAGATATGGAAACTTGGGATCTGATGTTAAATGCTCATTCGTCTTGCATGAAACCAAGAATTGTCATCGGTTGTGACAATGAAACTGAAAAAGAAATTGTGAAAATCGCTAAGGAGTTGAGAGGCGATGAAATTAACGAAAGAATAATTTTCGTCCACAATCACAAAAAACCTTTAATCAAAGATGCAACTTTTATTGAGATTTCGCATTCGTGGTCTGAGTTGATGGATAAATCGAAGGAGAATCTAATCAAGAAGATAATAAGTTTTCAAGGAGAAAAACTTCTTTTGAATGAAGTTGTCGATCTTCGTTGCGATGCTCTCGATTTTATTCCGTTAAAAAAACTCTTAGACAATAATCTTGCGATCGACCACGACTTAGAATTCCTTCAAGTCGACATTCATGTGCCCAGAAAATTTCTTAACCACAAATCTGAAGAAATCGAACCAAGTCAACTCATAAATATTACGAAGACTTCGAAACTTATTTTGCTGAGTGATGATCCAGGTATGGGAAAGACAACTGAGCTCAAGATGTTGGCAGTGAAATTCAAGAAGAAGTTCAAACATTACTGGATCAGTTTTGTCGATCTGAAAGAGCATTCTGATTTTTTTGAAAGAGACGAAAACTTCAAAACTACTTTTAATTCAAAGGAAGAAATCGCAAGCTTCTTCGCCACGGAAATCTTCAAACTCAACGAATTTGAAAAAAGAGTCTACAAACATTTATTTTGCCAAAGTCGCGTGTGCCTTCTCTTGGATGGCTTCGATGAGATCAGTCCAAGCTTCAAGAAGTTCGTTAAAATGCTGATCACATCAATCCAAACACATTCAGGAAACATTTTGATCACAACAACGCGACCTCATTTCAAAATTGAGCTTTGCAATGAGTTCAATGTTGAAGCTTACACTTTAAAGCCATTAACGAGTAAAATGTGTGAAGAGATTCTTGAATTGAGCTTTGGGAAGTTGAAAGTAACTGGAGACGATTTGGATAAGAAACTTTCCAAAACGAAAGAATTTTCTAAAAAATTGAATAATAACTCTGATCCCGTGATGAATCCGCTGATCCTTCGAATGATTGCCAAAGTTTTCACCAACGATGAAGCCGCTCAAGTTACACAACCAAACAATTTCTCGATCTACGAGAACTTCATAAAAATGATGATAAAGGAATCGTTGAATAGAGGAGACGACGCTCAACAAGAAGCTGCGAGTTACTTTATGTCTGAGTTCAACATTATGCCATTTCATCATAGCGAAGCTTTTAAAATTCTTTTCGAGAACTTTGATGATTTAACCGTAAGTTGCTCCGATTTGTGTTTTGGTGAAGTTCAATATCCGCATGACGACCAAATTACGAGAATCGCTTTGTTGAAATCGCATGGATTAAGAAAATTTCATTTCATTCATCGAACGTTTGCGGAATTCTTCATCGCTGATTTCTTATTCAAGAATCTTTTTGATGTAAAAACTTTAAAGGAACGTAAGCAAAAAGCTCCAGTCAACAGAAAACGATTGGAAGCAATTTATGAAATATTTCGTAAAATTTTCTTTCCTGGCACAAGCAAAGCGTTTTATTTTCCTGTTCGATCATTTATTGATGGAGCATTTGAGAAACTAATTGCGGACGTTGAAGATCTCGAAAAAGAAGTTTTGCTTTCAACATTTTACGAAATTTTCCAACACTTTCTGTTTCCAAAATTTTTTAGAGATGTTTTTGTCACAGAAAGTTTATTAAACTTAGTAACTGTCATTACACGATGTGCTAAGAAAAGAGAGGTGAGACGACTTTGGATCGAACAAGCTCACACTGGGTTTTGGGTTGAAAATATGTTCTCAAAACATGAGATTAACAATGTCTTTATGAGAGCAGCAGAACGTGGATCTCTCTACTTCAATACAAAGCTGACAGAGTTGGCTCGTGATGAAAAGGTTCTGGATAGGAAGGATTTCCTGAATTTTTTTACTGAAAAAAATATTGATGGAGACACCGTTTTTTCAATCGCTGTAAAGAAATCTAGAATACCCGAAGTCATTAATTTTTACTTCGAAAGTGAACTTATTCCATCGCCAACTGATCAGTTTTCCAGTGATGAACTGAATTTCAAAGAACAAGCTTCGATAGTTTCTCTTATTCGAAAAAAAGACATCGTAAAGTTACGAAATGAACTTGACCAAATTAAAGTAAAGTACGGTTTACAAAGTCTACAACGTTTCTTGAACTCATGGACATTCGGTGGAGGATCAATTTATTTCGGAGCTTGCCAATACCTGTCAAGAATTCAAGATTTTGGAATGTTTTGGAACTTGCTTCGAGATATTCTGGACGAAAATGATTTCAAAAGTCTTCTAAAGAAACCAAATAGACGTGGATGGACTCCACTAATGTTGGCGGTAAATGATACTGAGATAGTATTTATTTCTTTCTGGAAACTTATCAGTAAAGGTCTAACTGACGAAGAAAAGGAAAAGTTATTGATTGAAGAAGATGATAGAGGATGGAATTTATTAGAATTAGCCACAAGAAGCATAAAGCATAAAACATTCATTGTAATCAAAGATTTATATCTAAGAACATTTGGAAAAGACCGAATGAAGATCATGTTGGCGAGAGAAAGAAAGAAAGGTAAAAGTATTTTATTGACTTCACTTTCGTCTGCTGACAATATTGAAACGCTGAAAGCCCTCTGGACGTTTATTCAAGAAGTCTGCGATGTAGACACACAGAAGGCAATTTTAATGAAGAAAGATGAACATGAAATGACTTACTATGGATGGTCTTTGAAAATTCGAAACTCTAGCGAGAGAATTAAAATATTTGAGCCATTTATTGAACAACATTTGACGGCACCTGAAAAGGAACAATTCTTCAGTCAATATGATAGTACATTGTTGAAAGTTACTTTTCAAACCAAATTAGCTGACTTTATCACCAAAACTGTTCAGAATAATACGAGATTACATAGATTAAGTCTATTTGTGATGCTTGGATTAGGTCTTAATGTAATTTTTAATTTATTTTATTATTAAATTGTATCAGATTCTTGTGAAAGATTTAATGTTTCTTAAGAGAAACGGTTTCAAATAAATCAAATACACATCTAAAGCACATATTGAAAATTTGAATCCACTCCTACGTTGTTATTATAATAAAAGTTTTATTCAAAGGCTTGTGAATGAATTGTTTTGCGTTTCTTATCGCATCTATAAATAACCCAAAGATTCTCCAAATTCCAAAAATATGAAGCTTTCGTAGAATTTAATTTGAGATTCGATCCCTAAGGAAATACCTGAACTCGAGACTTAGATATAATCAACGGCTATGAGATCTGAGCAAGTTTTCCGTTGTGGTTGTTCCAATTTCAATTTTCTGTCAGTAGTATGATGTTTTACGATCGAAAACAATCGATAAAGCTTCCAATTACCATAAAATTGCAACAGATGCAAAATTCATAAAATGTTTTTGCTTGCCGCCGAACATAAAACTCGACCGATTAAAGCTCAAAACAAAATTGAATTAAACTCTGCCGCAAACTTGAACATCTCAAAACATGAAGTTATAAGCAAGCATCATCTTCTAATTGGAAAACTTGTTGCGCTTCTGTAGATTTTGCGCTTTTATTAAAAGCTCCACGAATGTGTTGAATAAACCGAAAAAAGCTTTTCAAACGAAAGCTCCGAGAAATCTAGTACTACATGCGAATCGCAATGTTTTGAACGTGCTTGAATTTAACAAAACTATTTTAAAATAAATTTAAAACTTTATTTAATTAATAATTTAAAACTTTATAATGCAAAATCTTCAAATTTTCTCATTGCTAGGATAACATATCTACTGCAAGAAAAAAATTATTTAAGAGAAATTTTCTTTCTTTTTATCATTCTTCTTTACATAATTCTTATTGCTTTCTTATTAGTTTACAGTGCATACAAGCATTGATCAAACTTTGAGTTGGCGATCAAACTTTCAAAGCTTTATCTTCATTTTCTCTTTCTCTTAAAAATTTAATCTGGTACAAAATTATTGATACCAGGAATATTTTCTTATCTTTTCATGAAAGTTCCACTTTAAAAAAATAAAAACTTTCAATGTTAATCTTTTAATTGAATTCCATTCTCAGACTTTTGGATCAATCAATTTCTGATTTATTTGAACGCAATAAATTTAATAAAAAACCGAGTCGAATTGATAAAGATTCTTCACACCGGGCTCTCGAGCTTTCAACACTCTCGACAAAATTTTCATTCTCTTTTATTTTCGCTCTCGCGTTTCTGCTTTTCCATGCTCAACTTAAATGCCTTGTCTTTCTTGAATTTTTGTGAGTTTCGATTCAGAAGTATTGCGAACGTCGAGTCGAGTCGATCTTTAATGATTTCTCGTCCGCGTTTCGATTAAAATAAGAAGAATCTCTTTTTTTCTGTGCCTTTAAAGTGAAAAATAGCGACATAACAAAAATTTCATTTATCAATTCGATTGAAATTGTGTTCAAGAAAGCAAAAGAAAAGTTTTAACAAGTTTTCAAGTTTAACTTCATCCCGGTCAACGACAAAATCTTTTTTCTCCTCTCGATTGCAATTTGTTCATTTTTTTGTGCGAATCTCGTGTTAAATATTTTTTTCCCTGTGTGCCGAATGAAATCGAAAGTGAAAAAATTGTGAATTAAAAAAGTAAAAAAAATCTTAAAGAAGAAGTAGCTGCAAGCGAAATTATTTCGCGGTGTGTTCAAACTTTTGCACTACTCACGAGTTCAAGACTTGGCTGATGTTTGACCGATTGATTGGACAGATAGAGAGACATGGAAAAGTTGTGCAAAAGGAAAAATCCGCAAAAGATTTAAACGAGGTGGATAGAGAAGAAGAAGCAAAAGATAATCGATAAAAAAATACTGTGGAAGAAAATAAGAAGGAAAAACTATTTTTAACAGCATTTCATGTATCGCGATTCTTTTAGCAACAAAAATTATTTTTGGATTCAGGAGCTTTTGTTTACATTTGAATGAAAGCAGAACGAAGCCGACGTACGGCAAAGAAATCATCTGATAAAAGGTTATTACATTTTTGTTTTCTTTTCAAATTCTCTGCGTTTAAACTTCTCGCCGGATTACATAAGATGATCGAACCGCGAAGAGTTTTATTGAGACAACGAGATTAAATTCGGCAAGTTTTTCGGAAGAAGCTTCTTCTTCTTTCTTGTGTGCTCTACGTGATCACGAGTAGAATTTGAGAGAGCTGCGGTGTAAAATTCGCGAACGAGACGATAGAGATGAGACGGCGACAAGATCTCTTCGTGTTTCGCCTGGTGCTGAGCCTCTAGGCAAACGAAACTTAATCATTTCGCGTGTTGTGTTTACTCAGCAGAACTTGAGTGTGATAAGAGAGTGAGGGAGAACCGAATAAATTAATTCACTTCCCGCCAAAGTTTTTCTTTTATGTCGCTCTGTTTTTTCAAGAATGAAATTTCAGACGAAGGCACCTGTTGTTGCTGGTTCTGCTGTCGAACGAAATTTTTCAGCTTAATGAATAAAATTTTTTCCTCGAAAGTAAACACGTTACGTGAAAAAAAATTCCCGAGCTTAGCGCAAAGTCGCCAGTAGCACAGAAACAGCGAAGTCTGAATAAAATTTTCAGTTTTTTTTCGCTTGCTTGAAAAAGAATAAATTTCTTAACAGAAGAAATATTTTGCATAATTTGGTCTGATAGGAACTTTGGCTGGTTTTTCAAGAAACGCGACTGAATTAGTTTGAAAACTAATTGGTGACTTCCAAAAATTTCAGTGACTAAGTCCGGAATGCAAATTTCTCGCTCGATAAGGATGAATCGCCTTAATTTATTGTTGTCAGTAGTCGCAACAACTTAATTTTATTATGTTTGCTGATAAAGATTTGCCAAATAAGAAAATCACATTGAAACTATGAAAACAAATAAGTAAATTAATCAAGATTAGAGAGCAACGTAGCTAAAGTTTGAGACGAGGAAAACCTTTTGAGTGAATGACATGACAACCTTCACTCAGTTCGTGAACATTAAATTTCCGCCCATCTCTCACTGAAGATCTCTAATCGACACTTCGTATTCTCTTTCATTCAATAAATCTTTCAAACAAAGAAATTCGTCAGCAGAAATAATAACAAAGAAAACAAGCTCAGGACATTACAAATCAATTCCGTTTCGCTGACTTTCTTTATGATAGTCGAGACGGAGGAAAAAACAAAAGAAAATTGTTTTTCCGGAAGAAAGTTTTCTCGCAATAAATGTAAATGTTTATGGTCATCGCTTCATCCTCTGACAGTTCATAAGCCAGAACTTGGACGCCTTTTCTTCAATTTCATTGTGATCATCAAGCGTTGAAATGATCTGACTGTTGACCGATGAAAATTCTTTTAAAAATAAAAAGAAAAGATTCCTTTCTGCTTTAATTAAAATCACTTTAAACGTCGCCTCATTAAAAAATCGCTAAGACGAAGAGTTTTTTACGTTTATGATCCATTCACAGCCATGTGATTTGAAGTTCTCTCGTGTTTCATCTCTCGATCGAGCACGAGTCAGTGAAGAAGAAACATCAAATAAAATGAGTGAAAAGTAAATTAGGCTCCCCCGAAAACGGAGTGTAAGCGAAAACCGGCTTCGAATTCCTCAATCAGCCGTTTATGTTTATTCAAAAAATCATCACATAAGTAACCAACACCAGCGAATTCTTTCAGCGACGATCGAAACAAAAAAATTACGGCAGTTTTGTAAGACAGAATTTGTTTTTCGCCACTGCGATTGTATGAGGAGCAGGAGTTGTTGGTATGCCAAACACAGCGCTAAGCAAATATGCAAATTTTCAATCTCTCAAAACTCTTTTTTTTGCGCTTCGCGGGCTCTGATAAATCAATGAGACACGATCAATTAAAAAATTCGATGTATTTTCGTGGTGTGCGCTACGCGAGGAAGAAGAAGAAAAAGGATCATTGACCACTCATCGCGATGTCGAAACGGGTATGCACAAACTAAACGCTTTTTTTTCGCGAGAGATTTCTAAGAAGTCGCGAAATCGTCGATAAACAACAAAACGTTCTTCAAGGTTTTTTATGACGCGAGGCTTCTCGGGCTCGCGCGAGGAGAAAAGTTTATGACGAAGAATTTGCATAAAACGTTTCTCACTGCGGTCCAAGCTACAGACTGCAGTACGACACCGCCGTATCCTGTTTCGGTCCGGACATTCTCTCTTGGGGATTCTTTTCTGCTTCAATAAGTCAACGACAGCAAGAAAAGAGCTTGAAGGTCGTTTCTTTATGTCTATTTTTGAATGAATCTCAATATCAAAAACGTGCAAAAATGCGAGAAAAAATATTTTCACGTTCTCTATTGAGGAGCTAATCGTTTTGTGGCGATTCTCTGCTTCCAATAGTTTTCAAAATTAGTGAATTTATTGACTCCGATCATCAGATTTACCGATAAGCGTGATTTAAATTAACATTCTCGGAGCGTTACCTTCGCGAATTCCAATTGAAAACATTGACAAATTGGAGCTCGAGAAATTAACATTTTCCGACTAATCCTCGCACTGGGTCACTTTAATCTCTTCTGCTCGTGAAGTCGAGAAAAGTTTTTTTTTGGTTGGAAAGATTTTTTGTTTTATATTTCGACGAAATAAAAAAAAGCTGCTAACATGTTCTTTGAGCTAGACATAAACCAAATGCCCATTCCTAAAGCGAGATTTGTTTAAAATATTTTTCTTTTTTTGAAACGAAATTGCTGAGAATTTATTTTTCTTTCAATTCTCGCTTCGAATCGAATGCAGTTCGCTACAGTGAAGCTTCTGTCAGAAGCCACTTCGAATTAGAATATTTTTGCATAATAAATGTGATCTCTGGCCTTTTTTACAAGTTCAACAACGGTTTGATGATGTTTGTTGTATCATCGATGCCAGCGCCTAATTGTTGCCTAACTCTTCAACTTCAAAACCGAGCGATGTTTGACTTAACAGAGATGTGACCACATTCATACAATGTCCGATTATTTAATATTGATCGTTTCGTTACGGAGATTTCATTGATCTCCCCTACCTCAATGCTCCTCCTCTCTCACTCACCTTTGCTATCTATTCACAAACAGATTCAATCCGATTGTCGATGATTTTTTTTATTATTTGACTGTTGATTCAGAACAAATATCAAATTGGGTAAGGTGGAAGAAATCGTGTGCGCAATCGTGAGCTGGAAATTTCAGTTTCGCTTAATTTACATTCACATTCGGGCAGTCACACAGCAGACGAATTGACTTAACGTAGGTAAATGTGGTAAACCCTAAAATAAAATTTGTTCATTTTTCTTATTGTTTGAATCGCGAACGCGTCGGATCAAAAAGTTTTCTTCTTTTGGCATTTCATGAGAACGAGAAGAGCTGCTCAGCCTCAAATTGATTCGAGTTTGATTGTTTCAGACATTAATTTTATTTCTTCTGGTTCGCGGGAGAATTATGGAAATATGATGATGATTATTTATGGATCTCACTGAGAGAATGTTTCAGTCATGTGTGGGCCAAGCGATCGCGGGATTCAAGTGTTGTGCAAAAAGAATGAAACCGCGACACAAAACAAAAAGCTTTTAAGACGCTGACAAAAGACGGATGAATATTTATGCGCAGACTTTTTATATTTTCGCGCGACGTGCTCGCAAAATCAATCGCTGCTAGAAATTCGCGAGCTGCTAAAGGAAGTGCCGGGGAAGCAAGCACATTAATTTATTTATTCAGTTTCGAATTAAAATCGACACTCGATGTTCGTGAGCTTGCGTGTGCGTTAAACTTTTTTTTTAGGGTGCGAGTACTTTCGATCAATAATAAGAATCGTCTCAATCAGAAAGTCTTTGATTTAAGGTTAACAAGAAATAGTTGTCAGGGGCGGAGGGTCAAAGATGCAAAGAGCAGGTGTGAGCGACAGGAAATGGGCGAGACATGGGATTTAGGAAACATCAACAAAATTTAAAAGGCGGCCCAACCACGCATCTAGTTCATCCTAATTTAATGATCATCTAAACATGATTTCACTTCAAAAGTAGGACAAAAACATGGAGGCTTAGATCATAAAGGCGTCGAGAACATAATTGAACATCGGAGAGCTGCGCTATTGAGACTATAAAGAGAAGTTCATCTCAAGCCACTCACTCTGCGCGAGCATAAATTTAATATCTGAGTTGCACAAAAGAAAACACACGAATGAGGGAGAGAGTTATTGTAAACACACGAAAGTGAATAAAAAGAATTGACTTTCAATGCGAACTGTTCTACAATCCACTGCTGATGCTATGTTTATCGATTCTTTTGCCTCGCGCTTTTCGCCTTCGATTCCGAAAAATGACATGAAACATGTGTGGAAACTCAATACTTTGCGAAAGCCACAAAATTCAACATTTTTTCGGATCTTTTAATCTCTTTCATCACAAGTTTAAGCTTTTTCCGACTTGGCTTGGACTTCGATTGACCGAAGGTTGAAGTGATGTGCTCATTAACTTCAACCCAATTTAGGGTTGAAAGCTGAAGATCTTGTTTCGGTATCGAGGGCGTTTCATTGTTGTAAAGTCGCTTAATGCTTCATTCAAGTTATAAATCTCTTGTGAAGGATCGAGCTCTTCAATCGAATGAGGAAAAAGACATTAAACAGATTTTTATTGACTCGTGGACGATCTTTAAATTTTCTAGAAAATATTTTGCGAGAACAGAAAAGTGAGTCTCCTTACGTAACGAATCTGATGAGCATTTTTCTGGGTGCAGCAAGTGAAACTTTGTTGTGCGGCTGAAAATATCGTTGCACGTTAAAAAAAACTTTTACGACGTTTTCTCTCTGAAAAATCAATGATCGCAAAACGAAAAATTCTTCCAGCTCGAACAATGGTGTGTAAAAGTTTTTCGTCTTTTTCTTCAAAACGTGATATTTATGTAAATACAGAAATGACTTTAAGCAGCACGATTACGCGTGTAATTCTCTGGAAATGGTTCGCCTTCCAATGAACTTCACAGTCGTAAGATAAGGCATCGCGTATTTGTGATTTATCAAGCGACGCAGCTGTTTGAGAACAAATAAAGTGAAGGGCTTTTCATCAATTGAAATTGTGATTAAATATTTAAAGTCACGAGAAACTTAAATCACAGACAGATCGACTCAAATCGTGACAACAATTAAACATTTTCCCTTCGAAGGAAAATCCCTAAAAATCAAAAATTGATGATGAGCATGAATCATTTCGTTGTAATCGAATATCTTCATTGCTTTGGGCACTTGACGCAAAGTAATTATTAGACGAAACACATTAAACTTCAGCGGCTGCTTAACAGGTGTTTTGTCAAGGTCTTTGACTTTTTTTTCGGTAGTATTCGTTCAAGAAGAAAAAGTCAGCCGATCATAAGAGAGGCCAATTTCAATCTTTTTTTTTTATCTAATTATAATTTGAATACTTCTATGTACAGTCTCATATACACAAAGTGGAAGAGACGACGGCGCGAGAATGTAGGCAAAAAATTATTAATGAAAAATCTTGTTGGCAAGACAGATCGCCATAATATTTTTCGGCGTGTGTAGTTTCGCAAACATTCGCTATGAATATACATTTACGCCAGCAGATATTAATTTACATAGAGAAGAGAGTGGAGTTGAAAAAGCCCCGCAAGAGACGCGACAAGATAAGATTATCATTATTCTCCTATGGCAATGAAAACACTAGCGAAGAAGACGAATGGTGAAGAGTTCACTTAATTTGCATTGTAAATTTATCAGCGCTTTCTGTGTATATTGATAATTCAATCATTTATCAGTGCTTAGCAATGATGATGCTGCATCACAGTTCTCTGTTGTGTGTCTCGGTTCAGAAATACAATCGTCAATGAGCACGAGGTCTCAACTCATCTCACTACGCACCCGCTAGTCTGTTTTACTTCTCGAGTTCATTGCTGTCTTTCAATCAAAAAATATGTTTCCGTTTTCGACACCCGAGGATTATTTCGTGATGGTGCTAGGAAAGAAATCAAACATCTGTCAACCAATGAAATGAACACGAAAACAGAAGAAGAAACCAAACGAGGCGAGAGAGAACGAAATAATCAAACATATGCTTTTGATATATTTAATTAAATTATTTATGTGCGTGAAAAAAAAAAGGTTTTGAAAGTCAAACAGATGACAGAAATCTAGAGCTTTCCTGTGGTCGAAACCTTCCGCAGAGAGTCAATGTGATTCATCTTAATTCGTTTCCTTGTGGATGACTTCAGAGTCAAGGAAGAAGATCTGTTGGCACTGCTCGAGATGGAAGAGAAATGTTGCGTTTAATTGCTTTGCTACTACGATAAAATAATGAGAATCGTCATCTGTAGTCGTCTCTGACTAGACACTGACTTCAGGGTGAAAAGATGATTAAATTTCGTGGATCACCTTCGTGTGCCAATGCGGAGGAAGAAGACGGAAATAAATGGACTCATGCTTACAGTTTTTCGCGAATATTGCAGAATATAAAAAATTATGTACTGAAAATACAAGCGAAACAAATCTTGTTCAGCGGGAGAAAATGAAATTTGGGTCAAGATAACGAAGCTCAATGAGAACGAAAGAAACACTTTGCAAATTGGATTATAAAAATAAATTATCCAACCGCCTACGCCTTTTAATTAAAGCAGTTTCAGCATTATCAGTCCGTGATATGCTCTTTCATCTCGGCCCTTCATTCAATTAAACCGAACTCGAAGCATGTCTCTTTATTGTTTTCCTTTGCCGTTCCTCGATCGCTTTGTCGTGTAAATAGTTTCGAAACATGCAAGAAATCGACTTGATAAGAAGATGAAACAATAAACAATGGAATTGCACTTGTTGCCTTTCAAACTGCACTTGGCAGAATAATTTGCCGCTTAATGAACTGCGGTAACGATTAATCGATGTAGCTTTCCACAAGTTTCCTCTTTAACTTTATTCATCGTCCACTAAAATTTAATGCAAAACAGATTAAGATGAAAAATTACAGAGAATTGCCAACTGGGCTTAAGCGTTTAATTTATGTCTCTCGTGGGAAGCTGGAGATAGAAAACTAAGGGCAGTAGCATGAAGAGCTACGGCGAATCGAGGACAAACTTAATTAAGGGCTTTCATTCTCATCTTCTCAAAAATAAAGTCGTCTTCACACACCTACACCAAACTCAGATTGAAAGATAGAAAGTGTCAACTTCCTCCTGATAAAAATCCCTAAAAATTAAGATGTTTCTAAATGGCAAACGACTCGAGAGCTCTCAATGACTTGTGGTCTAATTAAAGAACTTTTCCTCAATATTTTATCAAAGAAGATTCGCACAGAATTGAATTAACCCAACTTCGTTGTCTATTCACTTGATATTTATGGCGATCTCTCATCTTTCCAGAACGAAACAGCGTCTAATGTCAAATGGATATTTTTAGAGAATGAATTGTAGCTGACAATAAAAATTAGATCTTACGATCGTTGCGAATTAGCATATTCGCTCGTAAATTTCATTCGTAGTTGGAACTTTAATTAAAATCGCCGCACTCTCTCTCGACTAAAATAAAATCTTTCTCACAGACATTCACAAGCATATTCGCTCAATTGGAATAGTCAAAAAATAGTCGCGACAGTTCAGTGATGTCATCACTGGCAATTTGAAGATATGAACCAACTTTGTCTTCTGTTATCTTATCTTGTTGCCTTCTCTTCTTTGCAGAATCTCTCTCTTTCAACATAGTAAAAGTTATTCATCAAAGCTTATTCCTTGAGTAATTAAACAATAAAACAAAAAAAGAATGACGACACCAAGGTGGACTAAGAACGCATACGTGCGCTCGATATTAGCGACATTGCTGATTATCTGTCTGGTCGTGACATTCGTTTGTTTAAACAACTACGAAGTGTTTGGATCAAGCTCGCAATCGTCACAAGACAAAGAGCGATTAGAGTTCATCAAATCTAGCAGTCTCAAGTCGCTCGTCACATCATGGCTAAAAGGTGAGTTGGTTTATTGAAAAAATTTATGTGAAATCAAATGAAGTTGATGTCACGTTTTATTCTTTTTTTCTTTGCTGTCTTAATGATAATTATTCAAATTAAAAACCGTTTTATAAATTTACATACATAAATTTTTCATCTTCTTCTTTTCGGGTAAAAGGTGATTTTTAAAACGAGTATTTTTGGACTTGACAAAATATCTATCTATCTTTAATTACCCTTATGGCTAGCTCTCATTTGCATAAAACGGCGTGCGAAGCACGAGTGGAAAAATCTCTCGTAAAACTAATTTTTTAAAGCTTTTTTCGTGAGACATTAAAGATTTGTTTTGAGAGAGATAGACTCAACATTGAGTGAAACGAAAAAAGCCTACGTCGCCTTTGCGAACGGTATCTCAATTTTTTATACTTCCTTAAGAGCTTTTGCCGCCATAAACCACGCCGATTCGAGTCCCATTAAACTCAATTTGGACTTGACTGAGACTATCACTTGATATAATTCATTTTGAAAAAATTGTTGTATTTACCAAACATTTTGCTTTCTTGCATTTTCCTGCAAAGCCATCACAGTCGCACTTTCCGTATTGCGCAAGCACATTGACTGGAACTTTCAATTGCAATATGCTGAAAAGTTCAAGTCTTTCCTTTTCTTCCACGAAAGAGGAAGTTTACATAAAATTTCTGATGGATTCGGTGAAAAGTGCAATTTCTTAGTCAAGCAAAAATATTTGTCGCTCTAAGTCGACATTTTTTTCACTGACATAAATTTTAATTCCATATCGACATAAACGAAACGCGGAGAGCTGTTACAAATCGTCAGTGCAATTTTATTGGCACTCGATGACAGCTGATGAAGCTAATAAACACGTTAACGTTGAGTACGGAAGATAAATAAGTCGCGGTCTCATGCAAAAGAACCGAGACGAATGAAAGACTAAAGTCATTCATGAAAAAAAAAATATTAATCGCCTTTGGATCTAAGATGAAGCCAAGAGAGCGAACGGTGTTTGTGATTGAAAAGCTTTTTTATTTCGGACAACTAAATAACTTTTCCATTCAGCAATTCGCTTCGGTTTGCAGTTCGTCAATCGTAGCAGTCAGTTCATTAGACGCTGTGAAGTTATTTTAGGCATTTATTGCATAAAACTTCATTGCGTTTCGTAATAGCTGCGAGCAGATATCAATGCATTTTCTCATTTTTGATGTTGAAAAAAATGCTGCGGAGATATTTCCTCGTTTCCAGATTGAAACTTTACGCAATCGAATGTTTTGAAATTTTCAGTTTCAATTTAGAAGTTTATTGGAATAAAATAATCAAAAGCACCAAACAAATTTTCGTCGATGCAGTGACTCATGAACTTCACTCAATTCAAATGAAAAAAAAAATGCTTTTCATCGAGTCACTCACTCGACAAGTTAAGTTATCAAACGTTTTGATTTTCCTGTGCTCCACACGAGCGAAAACAAATGATTTTTTTATTAATTCTCATTGTCGACACAGCTTGATAAAGTTTGTAGTGCAAATTAGTTTATGTTTTGGAATTTACAGCACGCACATTATTTTCGTTGTAGATCGCGCTAAAACATGAAACAATTTTAAATGCGTACATGAAACAATTGCGAACATGACAAAAATCAAACAACATCGATACTGAGTGTAAAAACATTTGTTTAAAAAAAATTGGACGATTTGTTTGACCTAAAACTGGTTTACTATCAAAGTAAACTCAAATATTTTCATATTGCACAGCAACACCTTTTGGTTTTGCATCGCGAATGTTTTCATTGTGCAAACTGCTTACGCGTCGAGCGCGTTCTTCACTCGAATGAATTTGAATGTGGGCACAAAAGGTTAAGGTCAAACTGAGGTTTCAATTGTTTCCCACTTCTTTCTCCTCGGGTTATTCAACTCTTTCCCTCTTCTTTCATTTTATTCTTATCGACTCTAATTCAAAATATTTGTTTTAAGTTATCTTATAGATTTTCCATTAACATTCCGAGAGATTAGAGCTTAACATAATTGAATCGATCACGATTGTTAATGAGATTCCTGCATAAATCACAAGACCTCTCTGTAATCTTAATTATTGAACTTTGCTTGCATGAGCAGACGTGTCGGTTTCTCCGATTGAAACAATTCTTATCAAACAAATTAATAAAGAAAATTAAATTCTTCACTCACATATTTTGTCATTAATTGACGCGGACGGTGTGTCATCCGAAACCAACGATGACCAGCTCAAAGTTGACGACAATTTCAAAGAAAAAAAAATAAGTTGCAACTGTATCCCGCTTGCCTTTGCAATTCTCAAACATTTCAAGTGAAACAAGCTATCGCGTTCTACATAAAAATTCAATGATTCGCCAAAATAATATGATCTCCCCTATTCGACCTCATATGAGTGTGTGTAGACAAACCGATAACACGACATCAACTTCATAAATCAAATGGAAAAACATTATTCAATTAATCGTTTTGTGTAGAAAATAATCAAAGAAATGTTTTGATTCCGCAGAGCATCCCGAGAACGTAAAATCGCCGAACGGCGAAGACGACATGGGATTAATTTCGCTGCTTAATGCATCGATGCCCGAGCTTCTATTGAAACTCCCCGACATGAAAGATATCACCGAATATTGGATAATTTATCCACACAAGATTCAAGTGCCATTGCATAAGGATGATTTATTATACGAATCAAAACGAAATCATTCGAGTGCATTAAATTTAGGTAAGTTCAAAGCGAGTTTGATTAATTTATGATGAAATCGCAAAACCTTTTTTAAACAGATAATAAATATCCTCACCACAAAACTGGTCATTATCGTAATAAATCATCGAAAATTTGGGACCCTCATCCTCAATACGAGATCGACGCGACAGACGATTTTCATTTTGAGCTTCGACTTCAGCAAGAACCCGACTTCGTTGCATCAAAACTTGAGGTGAGTGTGTCGATCAATCTCTGACTTCCTTGTTTTGCATCTCGTTCAGTCAACATTGTAACCAATTCCATTCCAAGATTTTAATTTTCTCTTCACGACTCAAATGAGAAGTTTTTAATTTCATTTTATGATATTTTCTTGGCTTGAAACATGCTTTAGAAAGAATACAAAACATCAATTAGTTTATATTACTAAAAGATTTTTGAATGCGTTCCAAGAAATGTAATTTTCTGCAAACATTTGCCTTGTTTTCTTTTTCTCTTAAGAGATGCGTTTATTCTATGTTTTTCTTTAATGAAATGTCTATCAAAAAATGCAAATTAATCTTTCTGCCAATGACGGCTGAGACGGTAAAGAAGATTCGCATAGCTAGACGAAGTTGAAGGCTTTCATGCGAGGAGCTCGAGAGGTTTCTTCTCTCTCACCTTCCGTAATAATTATTACAAATTTGAGTTTCGCTGCAATAAATTTCTTTAATCTTAAATATTGATTTTGCAACGCTAATGATTTATAATAAATTTATGAGTGGGAAATAATCGAACATTTATCTCTCGCTATCCCAGTAAGGCAAAAACCACTTGAAAGTCTCTAAGATGCATTTACTGCTGCTTTGCTTTTATAGTTATTACGCTAAGCCGCTTTAGTAGACCGTGTTGTTACGACTCGTTGAGTGCCGGTGAGAAAATCATAGAGAAAACAACTCGTTAAAGCTCTCTTGAAATTCAATTATCCTTCCCGCGTGCCCGACTGCTCGGCTGCCAATTGACACTGATTAATTAGTCTATTAATAATCAATTATCAATCGACAGGTGACTCACGTTTGGAACAACAGCAACTTGAGGAGAAAAGACGAACAACGAGAACATTACGAGCATAAAGAGTGTCAGTACAAGGGTATCATTGTTGACGATGACAAATCTATCGTTGCTGTATCACTTTGTGACGGAATGGTGAGTAAAACAAATCATTACCGACAGACAATCGACAGACAGACACACGTGGAGAAAATGACCTTGACACGAAACGAAATATATCCGCATCGTCTTTCGTCTTTTTTATTGAGAGTAATAAGAAATTTAAAAACTTGTTCATCTCAAATCCGTTTAAAAATAGATTCAATCGTTTCAGTCAGCGATCTGATCGCGTGAATATGAACAGACCATCGTCGAAAAGTTCATTAGATTCACGATTGTTTACTCGAGCGTCTTCTTTTACTTTTTTTCCGGGCTAAAACTCTGTTTACATGTGAATGGCTATGATATAATTTCGGTAAATTAAACTTCAAATGCACAAACGACACAATTTCTGATGCTTCTGGTTTCGTATAATGTGTTCAGTTATTTCTTTTGCAACGATCGTTCGCCTGGAGATAGTGAAAAGTTTTCGCTTTTCTTTTGGCGAATCCTCTCCAACGAATCTTTTTTCCCTCGCTAGCTTAACCGACGCGCGTTAACATCCTCATAACTCACAATCACGTTTTACGTTCGAATGTGGGTTATTTGCAGTTCGAAATACTTTTCTTCTCGTTTGATGTTCGCTTTTACCGCGCGCTGAGCGTAAGGAGTTCTTCTGAATATAATTAAAATTCCTCCAAGTGTTTTAAATGAACAAAGAATCGCGATGAGAGAATTACAGTAGTACACAAATAGTTTTCCATGAAATTTCCCGCTTCTCGGGGGCGAAACACCAACGAGTGAGTCGAAGTATCGCTTGCTCGTCGTGCGTTAAATTTATGAACTAACAAGTCGAGATTTTCTCTTCGCCGATCTTCTTTTTCGCTTTGCCTTGAGAACATCGAACTCTCAAACATGTGAGGCATCTCTTTCGTACTCATGAATCTCATTATCGTTCACAAAGGATTTCATCTCGAAGTTGTTTTGAGAACGGCCTAGCTTGCTGAAATGTTGAAGATAAATGGTTTCATTTCGTTTACTAAGATCTCCGCTCAAAACTAAAACGTGAGCAGAGAAAATGCAATAATTTACTTCGAAAACCGCGAGTCATCAAAAAAAAAACTTTTTTCTCTAAAAGCTTTAAATTGACTGATATCACATTTGTTCACATTAAAAATCAGTTTACAATTTAAACATTGAAAGCTTATGCATTCAAAAAACTTTATTTCTTGTTAATTTTTGTTTTATTTTTGTACAGAGAAGAAAAAGTAAGCGATGAAGCTTCAAGTGAATATTTATAGAGAAGAGAAACGCCGGCTTTTTTATTTTGAGACACACACAAAAAGATTTTCCGCAAATAAATCGCACTTTTCCGCGGGTTGAAAGCGTTTTACGCGTCGATCGAAACCAGACGATTTTTTTTTCATTCTATTGGTCGAGAGTTTGCCGAAAAAGAAGATAAACAAAAACTCTCTTATTAGTTGAATTCAGAAATGAATTCGCGACTGACTTAGAAATCGTTGATCGATGTTGCAGATGATCGAGATTGAAGGCGAAACTTTGTTTACCTTTTTCCCCACTTCAAAGCTTTTAATTGTTTTCGTTCCCATTGCGAGATAATTCCTTTTATTTATTTAATATTTATGAATTTCTGGAAAAATTGATTGATTTATGACTCGAAGATTTCAGTATATTTCTCCTTCGCTGACATCAGTTCGAAGAAGAAGAAAATTCCGCGCGTTCGTTGAATTAATTTCTCATCGTTAGCAGTTTATCGCGCGATTCAAAAAGCGACGCAGAACTGAGTCCACGCTGGTGTTCGATATATTTCATTAAAAGCAAATCGCTTGGTTGATGATTTGCGGTTCAAGGCTGCTTACGCGCAATTCAAAAAAGCTCTTCGATTCTCTATTTCTGTTGAAGTCACACACATGGCTTTCCTGCTTCATTCGCATTACGAAATATTTCTTGCTTTGTTGTTGTGGATCAGCTCACAGCCAAAGAGCGAAAAGGAAGAGATTTATGTTTAAAAATCTCGTATTTGATTTCAATTTATGGTGAATTTTTATTTTAAGAACACCGAGAACAAAGAAGAAGAATCAAAATCTGTGCTAAATCGCCGGCAGTAGGAAATGAAAAGAAACAGCAAATCAAAAAATAAACTCTTCACCATTTGGTCTGTGTAACACTAAAACTGTTTGACTATCTATTCATCGCAAATCGGCTTCAGACAGACAAATAGATCGTCGAATCTCTGCGCGTGAAATGTGTCATGAGTGACCATATCTCGTCACTCTGAACGAGTTAGATACCCGCATGATTGAGAGGTAGCCGCGATGTCTGCGAGCAGAGAGAGAGAGTCAAAATATTTTGATGGTGGCAATTATCGAGAGAGTTAGGCTTAAATGAATTATCTTTCGAGGAAATCAGTTTTATTGTTCTCTCTCTCACATGATGCTGTGAAGAACAATAAAATATTTTAAAGCAATGACCAGCGTCGAAAACAATTCAAACGGACAGCTAATGGACTCTGCCGAAGCGATAAAAGTCTTTAAAAATTTATGCTAAGCTTTCGGATAGGGCTTTAGATAAAATTTCTGATGACCCACGAGAATCGATTTGCTTCCGGAGGATTTCACACAACAACAACAAAATAACTCATTCAAGGCTTGATTAATATTTGATGAAAAGTTAATCTTTTTGGCAGAGTTCGAGAGAGAATTTTTGATTTAAACAAATTGATTGAAAATGACGAAATTGATGTTCAGCTCCTACTAGAAGCTTCTCGTTCTTCACGGCCCTCTGACAAATTCGAAACCAATAATGAATAAAACATTTTCAAACTTCACATAGTCACTCGACACTTTGCATAAATCTTTGTTGATCCTCTAGGTATGAGAATCAACAGAAAAAATATTTTCGTTGTGGAATTTTATTTCGTTATGTTTTGATCTTTTTTGTGATTCGAGAATTTCGTAACATTAATCACTTCGATTACACGCATGTGATCTATTTGAAAAGATAAATCAAAACGTCAGAGACCAACAAATATTATTAATTCGTGCGATTCGAATCTCGAGCGTCAGCATCGAATCAATCTGATCGGACAATCTCGCTTAGTGAAACGATGATTTACGATTTGTGATAAATTAAATTCGCTTTCAAAAATCAATTGCGAAATATTTCGTCTACGCAATCAACTTCTATTCTGACGATATCCCGTGCCGCTGCTGTCAGTGAAACTGCAAAAGAAATCAGAGACTTTAGATTGAATTCACACCAATGAATACTTAATGGGCAATCATCAGTCGCGGATCGATCTTGACAGCTTTGCGCGTAAGAAGCCGAAACCCTTGTACATGAAAGAGAGAGGTAGAGAGAGACAAACAAAATTCTGGGAAGTGATTGGAACGAATTCAGATTAAACATGTTGCGCAACAAGCGTTGTCTCGATGTTTGTTGTAAAATGAAAAATGGATGTAAAGTTGCTGCTAGGACAAACTAATAGAAAAAAATTATGCTCTCGTGGATTGATTGATGAGTTTGCCATCGGGCGAACAAAATATCGACGCGAGTCTCTGCCAATACTGGACAAACGAGTAAACTAAGCGAGTAATTTATGATTAAGTCATTATGAATAAATCTCTTCCATGTTATTTATCATTGCGAGCATGAGAATGCTTCGACTTCTTCATATCAGCTGCGACCAAGGCTGCGCCGAAGAGAGCGAAATCATAAATTATTAGCTTATTGTTTCGAACGCAAGTAGCTTGAAGGAAAACGTTTATTTGTTCATAAAAACACGACTTTACGGTCACTACTGACTTCGGAACTGAAGCTCTTCCTTTTCTCTCTTCGCCTCGACGGTAAATAAACAAGGAACGAGATAATAAATAATTTTATTAGTCGGCGAATGAAAAACTGAAAGTTTCTCCTACTCATTTCAACCGAATGAAAATATTTTCTTTCCTCGGACTGCAGTGAATCACAAAAATCTCTCACGCGGGAAATTTTGATGTGTGCGGTTGAATTCTCGATTGAATTTAATCGACCGCAGTTGGAGCTTGCAAAACGGCCGCAGATTGCGTCAGATGAATAACAAATCGGTGGCGAATGCCTAAGGTCGAGGTCAGACAATGGTACAAATTTGAATTATCAATTCGATCGATAAATCTTCTTCTCTTCCCTCTCTTTCCTGTCTACATCGCCATAAATATCAAAGCTATCGATTTCAAAAAAGATCTCTGACGCCATTTGACAAAAGTAAAACTGTTTACGCCTGTCGATGCAGCCGAGTCAGTTGTGCAACTAGAGAAACTGTAAAAAGCGCAACAAAAGAATGCAAAGTGACTTGAATAAATCATTTTTATTGTCTCTCGGACTTGAAAGAAACTCGGAAGGCTTTGAATGAATTTAAAAATGTTTTGTGCATCACGTTCGATTGAAGTCATCAGCGATCACATAAGGAAAATATTTTTTGTCTCGATGTGGGCCGCTAAACCTTTAAAAGCACATTAAAAGCAATCGACGGCCTTCTCCATAAATCATGCAGAACTTTTTTTAATTAGAGATTTATTCAATCGTGACGTGAAGAAAAAGATTTGTCGTCGCTAAAGGGTAAAATTCTGATATTTCAGACGTCTGACTCGCGGTTTGATATTTTTAGCATTTGTCGCTCAAGTGTCGATGATTTCTTAACGAGGTTCATTAACCATCACGTCTCCGAGAAAACACACTCGCCATTAGATCATTCCGAGAACTTAATTAAAGTAATCCCAGCCAAATCCCCATCAATTTCGCCAAGATTAGTGTGGACAGCACCCACACGCCAATTTAATCTTATAATTTCCACTAATAGCGCGAGATATATTTCTGCTACCGATATAAACAAATCAAATCGAGTCCGTTAAATATAGAGCTTGAAATGATAATTTTCCAATAAGCTCGCGACTTGATCTTATTTAAATTTCATGCTGTCCCAGACTCAACCAAAACCTTTTTTTCTTGTCTTCGTCTGACTTTGTTTTCACCTAATCTTCTTTCTATATTTCACAGCAAGGCTATTTCCGTACATCAACCGGATCTTTCTTCATCGAGCCTATTGAAGACTACGTCGACGAGAATAGAAACATTCTCCATCTGCTGTATAGGAGTCCGCGAATAGACGGCGACAAAGGTGACAGTGAAAAGTGCGATTTGACAAATTCCCATGGTGAGTGTTTGTTGTTTTATTTCTATCGGCGTCAAAGCTTAAAACCGAAAGCAATTTTAGAATGTTTTCAAAACAATAAATTTCTCACATCGCATCGAAGTGATTCGAGCATAGACAAAGTGACGATGGTCACACGCTTGACAGCGAACAATCGGACGATTGAGAGTGAGAGAGAAGAAACCGGTCGTTGTGCGAGAAGCAATTAATAAAATGAAAAATTGGATCGTGAGCAATTTCGCCGGGTTTATGAGTTTGAATATATTTCAATTCATTAAGAATGATGATTCAATAATTGCGAGATGAAATGTTCTTTTAGCACTGAGTCTCTCGCCATCTTAATTGATATCAATTTTCGTCGAATCGCTGCGAGATCGCTTTAGACGAGTTTTTTTTGGGTCTTGGAGTTCGCGGGCGGAGAGGAAAGCGATTGAAAACATGTCAAACGCTCAAATGGGAAGATAGACGACCCGAAGAAAAATAAATACAGAAAAGCTCTAATTTAAGACGAGACGAAAATAAGAAGCAACAGCATCAATCATCTACAAATGCTTCCCATTGCGTGATGATATGCAAATAAACTTCGTCGAACTTTCTGCTCCGACTTCTCAAGATCATTGTCGTGCCATTGAATTGATCGGAGACTTTGAGTTGCAAATGAGCTTACAATTAGTGTCGATAGACTTTCGCTTCAAAGACGTTTTTCGATTCATTATCGTCATTTAAATTTGTTTTCAGCTCGCTAAAGCGAGATCGGCGAGTTTGATGAGAACCGTGTCGGATGAATTTAAATATTTCCGCCTTGCACTGTTCCATCGCGTTAAATTTAATTTCTCATTAATGCACGCACTCACTCAAGAACAACAAAATCCATTAAACCAATTAAAATTAACGTCCGTGACTTGGACGTGCAGCGTGACATATTTTTGAGATCATAAAGCAATCATGTTATGAAGAGACCTCCCGAATTTGATTGACGGGCACGAACGATCCTCATCTTGACGACCACTTAAAGAAGTGTCTACGATTGCAAGACTTCATCGAAAGAAAGAAGCCACACAATCAACCTAGATTCGCACAAAAAAAAAGAAGAATACGAAGATGAAGACACACAATCAGGAAGTGTTTGCCATCAGTTTACTTTATAAGCACAATGCGAGATTCTTCAGATTACTGACGCACAAACAAGCGAATGGTTGGATTATCATTGAGATGTAAATAGACACGCAAGCCATAACTTCTTATTTCCCTCGTCGCATTAATCATATTTCTCATTCTTGAGGAGAATCGTAGAGAAGAAAGGAAAGTCGTGTTAGACTTTTCATTATTAAACGGCTTTGCGATCAAGTTAAGCGTCCAAGCCATTGCAGATTGTTTATCTTCGGCTTCAAACGAACTTTTAATCACTTTACAATGCACGATATGCGAATCATTATTTATGCTTTTTAATATTTATCATTTGAACGAGCACCGAGCGAGAAGAAATCTGTTGTGATCGCTTAAATCGAAGATTAAATTGCCGGCCCGTGATTGCAAAGTAATCCTCTTGTAACATTGTAATTTTGATCTTAACGGTAAAGTAAATAAATCTAAAATGCAAAGAAAGTTCTTAATTAAATGTGAGTTATGTGACACTTCATTTGGCGTTATTTATGAAGTCCCCGCGTTCAGAATCGTTAACTCGAAGTCGCTTTCAAGTGCTTATACTGGTATGGCTTGAATTCTTAATTGACAAAAGTGCTCTGATCTCCGACGACTTTAATCCTTCTTTGAATAAATTGTAATTGAAATTTATCATTCCGTGCGTCGAGTGAAGTTAATTGAATTCCTAAGAAAGCGAACTTGAAATTCGAAATGTAAAATTGTAGACTTAATCGTTTTGAAAGTATTCCATCACGAACTTCACCTTACACCTGCGCGCTCAGACAATAAGTTGCGTGAGAAATGCTGCGACAGTCTTATGACGTAATTTCTTAAGCTTCTGCCAAGTGGAATTTCGCCAAAAGTCGCGCAAAATAAACGAGAAGATTGTTAAATATTCAAATGAAGCTAGTCTTTGAATACATAAAGCATGGATTGAAAGTCAATGTCAATGACATTCATCGTCTGACGCTTGAGGTTTGTGCGGTTGAATTAACTCCGCTTAACTGATTCGATCCAATAATTACGAAGTATGGAGCTTATTGAATTATCGACAGTGCTGATTTCTTCGATCAAACGCTTTTAGTGAGATCATGTGGGAGCTTGTTGATCGATTCACGTCTCTCCACGCACGAAACTGGTCGTTGCTTTCTCGTCGTCGTGGGTAAAGTTGCGCGTAATTTATTGTCAATAGTCGTGACGTTAAATTGATTCATGTAAACAAGGTAATTAAGCCACTTGATTCGGTCTCGAGATATCCCTTTGATCCCAGTCAATTCAAAGCACGACAGAGATAAAGAGTTGAATTGATGGAGCACAATCTCCATTCGTTCACGGCGATAATTTTTCATGAGTCATCTGCGTCATCGTTCGGATAGCGAAGATTTCATTAAAGATTCATAGCTTGAATCAACAAGCGCTGAACAAGAATCGCGTTTTTATGGGAGACAATTGACAGAATATAAATTTGATTCGACTAGTCAGTCGATCGTAAAGAGGAAGAAGCTTGCTCGTTTCTAGCAAATTCCTTTAACAAAGTTGAGATCATTTCCCCGCACAACTAGTCTACCTTGCGAAGAGTTGTTTGCAAATTTCCCCGTCAATTAAAAACAACTAGTCAATCATTTTGATGATAATGCGTCATAAAAAAGCTTGACGAATCCATTCAGCCTTTGTGAGCTTCTCGACGCAACAACGCAAGGCAAGGACGTTGTTATTTGCTTTCTTGAGTATCGTTTTTAAATGTTATACAAATATCTTCTCCTGAAGGGGTCTTACCGATATCGCTCAACAGCTTTTAAAAGCGTCCGTCTAAAAATATCGACGCACGAAACCGGAAATATTCGCGAATTCGTGGATTCTCCGCTGAGCGAGGAATATATTCTCGTTGCTGTGTCAAAGCTTCTTCTTTTGCGCTTGACTGAAAATAAACACCTCTCGACTCATGACACAAATAGCTTCATGAATTTGTAGCGAAATATGCTCGTGCAGAGTTCAGAGAAGCGACCCACACCCAGCAGAAGATTTTCTAGGGGATTTAGTCATTTTTTTTTATCAAAACAATGATCGTCTTAGCAGAAAGGTCATTAATTCATTTTTATTTACTCAACCGAAAATCCTCGACGCTTCTCTCACCCGTCCAAACATTAAAAGCGCTTGTGTTTATGGTCGCTATCAAAAGGCATGTACGATAAAATTATCATACTACTCATCCCATCGGCGAAGTGACATTAAATAAAAATATTAGCTTTAGCATGTGTGAAACCAGTTCTGCGCGTTCAACTGCTCATCGCACATCTCCACAATTCCTCTCCGTCTCGCTTGCAAAACGTAAAGAAAATATTCAATTAACATTTTCATTGAATGGGCTTGAAGCTACATAGTTGTTTGAATTTCCAGTCGAGAACCAACAGTCAAGTGGTTAAACAACTCTTTTCGTTCGCGTTGACTTTGCGCCATGATGTCTGTCTAGGAAATGATTTGTTTTCATTTTTTTTTCTCTTCATCTCTTGCTTTAATTTACGCGAAATGGCTCTGCGGTTAATTCAACGATTGGATTTCAATCTCCTTTCTTGGGTCTGATAAATCGCGTTTGACGGGACAATTTGCATTGCTGAAATGTTTTTTTTAGCTCGCGATTGCGAGATTCAGTCGCATGAGAGAATGAAAATTGCTGGCGATTTGGAATTAAAATTTCTGATAGAACTCGAATTGGAATTTTTTGCTGAGATGTAGAGACCACCGTCAATTGAAATTCCGCTGTTGCAATCGACATTTTTCTTTAGGTGGTCAGAGATATTTATCTAGGAATCTGTTGAGAAAGCAAGTGACAGTCTTCCTGGTCTGCTTTCTTCAAGGCGCTGACGAAACATTTGAAGTCTTTGACTGAAACAAAATATTCGAGAAATTCAAAATAAATGTCCGCGCGTTCAGTCATTAATATCGAATTTAATGATAATCTGTTTTATTCATTCGCGGTCCGAGTTAACTCGATAGTTTCACACTGTCATGAGCTGTAAGGAAAATCATAAACTATTGGCCGCTTACGCCACCCGACGCTTTTAGAAATATTTCAAGAGCGTGTCTGTGATATAAAAGTCAACCGCGATGCCAAAAAAGAAGTCAACGAAACCTGATGACATAGAGTTTGTTAAGCGGAAACAGATGAATTGGCCGCTCATTTAAATTTGAATTTCATGTCTTCATTCAAGAGATTGACTTCTTCTTTTCTTCACTCGGCTCATCGGAGTTGTGTTGAATGAGAAGGAGGAAAAAATATTTCGCGACTTCGCACGATCACTTAAGACTCTTGGGAGGATTCACGAAGCTTTAATTGGTTTATCTGTTGAGATGAATCTTTCTTCAAGAGTTTATTGCATTAGCCAAAATATTTTAATGGCAGATGCGCCAAAAATCCTTTCACAGTCACATAAATTGACCGAGACTTTATTTCTTTCGTCGCAGATCATAACGAAACGAACGAAGAAATTGAATTGAAGATTTTGAACGAGACGATGAACGCGCATTTGGCGCATTCTCGAGTGAAACGAAACGTTCAAAACTATCATCGCAATCTGTCCTCAAGTGACAGTTATTCACCAAGACCTGCAGTGACTCATTTTTTTCATCATCAACATCATCAACACCATCGCTTGACTCCTCACGAGCAACAGCTGCAGCGACATCATCAACGACAACTTCAGCATCAATATGAGAACCACCAGCGAGAATTACGCGAACGTGAACTTCGAGAACGTCAACGAAACACTCAAATAAATCAACAGAGAACAAACGAGAATACGATTCCGCAACGCGATGCTCGACGTTATCAACAAATGCAGCAACCACCATCACAGCAGCAGTTTGACAACCAAATGTACCACTATCGACACGACTATCAGAATCCCATGCAGAGTAGTCAGCATCAGAAATCCGACGAAACAAAAGAATATACCATTGAAGTATTAGTAGCTGTAGATAAGAAAATGCAAGAGTACCATGGCAATAATTTGAAGAATTACGTCTTGACATTGATGTCAGTTGTAAGTAGAACGAAGCATTGCATTTGATTCCGATTGAAACAGCTTTCATGATTATTCTTATCACTTCGTCTCGTTTTTCTTTTTTTTTCGCTTCTTCTCTTTTTCAACTCCTCACCAGGTTTCAAGTATTTACGCTGATGCAAGTATTGGAAACTCAATAAAGATTGCCGTAGTCCACATAATGTATGTTGAACATGATTTAGTTCCAGATGCAAGCTCTGGTAACGGTAAGTTCGACGGAATTTTATTTTGCAATTCTTCTTCACTGCCAACATCTTTTGATCATCTCGAGCAATGGTCAATAAATAATCGAAATTCACATGCGCCGCTGCTTCTCAGTTTGTTATAGCAATTTAGTGAACACTTCGATAGTTATTTATTGCATGCGTTTTTCGCGAGCGAGCTTGACTTTATTTTCATTTTATCCGCTTATGATAATGATCGCGTACATAGAGTGAATTAAAAATCGCATTTTGCGCCTCGCTCTCTCGCGCATTCTCGCCGCAATAATTAGAGACGTATAATTTTTCTCTTATAGAATGCAATTTGTGCTCGTGATGATTTTTATCGCCTCTACATGGCTCTGGCTTCATTACATACATTAAAACCCTTTTTCGTTATTGCTTTTAATTAAATGTCCTCGGATGATTTACTTAACTCGTCGATGTTCTTCTTTTTCTCCTCTTTCACAGGCGTTTCGGCATCGGGAATGCTGCTGGAGTTCTGTCGATTGAAACATACACATGATCATAAACACGATACTGCTTTATTATTAACTAGGTGAGACTTTGTTATTAGATTAAACTTTAAAGGTTATGTTGATGAGGCAATGGGAAGGATTATTTAACGTCAAATAAATTTACGTTAAAAAATCGTTACAAATCTCCCTCGAGCCTTGGACTTTCAATGTTTCGTATCTGATTAGAAACATACTCAATCAGTCAACATTGAAAGCTGTAATTTCCGCTCATAAATGTAGCGGCGACATAAAACTTTTCATTTATCAAAAACTCATAAAAAGAAGTTTATTGGTTGCATAACCTCAATTGTAACTTTCCTCTTCTCTCATCTCCACAGGGAACAAATTTGTCGTAGTGCTAATCAAAAGAAATGTGATACATTAGGTTTAGCTGAATTAGGTACAATGTGCAAGCCTCAGTCCTGTGCTATTGTTCAAGATAATGGCTTGTCTGCCGCCTTTACAATCGCCCATGAACTGGGCCATGTGTGAGTATTTACGCAATTGTTTATTTGATCGTCTTCTTCTGCCTCGCGATTTGTTTCGTTTTTATTGCTCCATTGTCGCGCGTACTCTTCTGACTCATCAGAAAATAATATCCATTGAACGCTTCGATGCTTGTGCTCAATTTAAAGCACTCGAAGTTCTTCGCTTCGATTCAATTGCTAAGAAAATATCTTGTGAGACCACCGAAGACGAGAATAAGCCGAAAATAATTCATGTATCGCGATAATTTAATCAGTCAATAAGCTGCCACGCACTTTGTAATCATTTTGTCAATCAAGTCGGCAAATATTTCCTCTTACACAAAGATCTAAAGATTCTCTACCGCAGCAACTTCTTTTCTGCTCGTCACACTCGTGTTTCGCAACCTCGAACAACTTTTGATTATCCGTTTATAATTTTATTGATTGTGTGTTGCCCTTTTGACAAAGGGGAGCCATAAAACCCGAGACGCGTTCAATGAGATTCAAGGGAAAGAACGAAAACAAATTTTATTACTTTTACATGAATGTTAATCAAGACGTAAAAATGCTCGTGGAGCGAGATTAAAATAAATCGAACTTTTATGACGATAAATTCGAAATACTTAAAGTGCGTAAATCAAAACATATCAATTAATATAAACATCGCGAGCTTAGACAAATTGTGAATTGCGAGACAAGTAAAAAGATCATTTTTTACGATTGATAGATTTTTAGTCGATCATCATCATTTGTTATGTTCATTCACAGATTGAACATGCCTCACGACGATGACAAGCGCTGCGAAAGTCTTCGAGGTAACGCCGCCCACAAGCAGAATATCATGTCGCGCATGCTGGATCACAACACCCATCCATGGTCGTGGTCAAATTGCTCGCGACATCACGTAACCGAGTTCCTCGAGTAAGTTCCACTGGACGTGATTAATTGGCTGCCCATTGTTCTCATTCGTTTTTTAAACTGCTGCCAAAATAACTTTGACTCGCCAATGATTAACAAACCTCACGGACACACTTTTATTTGCTTCGAGCTCTCTCAAACGCGAGGGAATTAGGCCCGCAACTAATTGTCCGTTTCGTTTCATTCAGCGATCGTTTATTATTACACGACTTCACGCGATCGCTGTTTATTTCGACTTTATATTTTCAACTATCGCGCACATGTCTTTAAATATTTATACATTTGGCGTTTGTCTAACAATGACTTCTAGAGAAGAAAGAGAAAACGTTTTCATGGAAAAAAAAGAGCTTGATAGACGAATTCACTCGAATTGTTCTGCTAAGCGCCAGCAAAGTTGAAACAAGTGTACTGAAGCCTCGAATAATCTCTTTGTTTAAGCAAAGCTTCCCCAATCTCCAACTGTTTATGACATTTTTTATGATCTTCTCGCTCATGAATGGAGTCGAATGTTGTTCCAGTTTCTCACAAAAAAAAATAAACTTCTCGATAGGCTATTAGCCTGAGGCTAACTTAAGAATTCGTTAATGATCAGAACGTGCACAGAATAAATCAGCAAATTATGACACACAAGTTGGAAAACGAAAACATTCTATGCAATTTGAATAATTTTATCTCGATAAAGTATTGGAACGACTTCAAGCTCGTTTTACAGCCGTCTGGCGACATGTACTCAACATTACATCGAACATTCGTTGTTTAATGGAAAAAAAATTCATTCCGATTGTTTTATTTTGGTCATTTGTCACTTGACTTGTGCTTGATCACAATGTAATTTGACTTCTGTCAGTTTGTAACATTTTTGTGTTCGCCTCAAAGTTTTCTCGTTTAATCAGAAGGCACTCAAACTAGTAAAGAAGAAAGTGCTCCAACAGCATTCTTTTGGTCGTCCGGTTTGTTTGAGATGCAACTTAAAAATTCGAATCTCATTTTCGATGCCGCAGCGAAAGAGAACAATGCGCCATGAGTCGAATGAATGAATGATTTTGAATCAGTGATTAATGACATTCAATTACAGACGTGATCAGTGCTCCTGTTTACTAGATAAACCTCAACCAGATACGATTGTGAAGAATGCAAACACGATGTTAGCAGGTGAAAAGTTTACCGATGATCAGCAGTGCGAGCTTGTTTTTGGGCCTGGGGCTCGAATCTGCTCGTATATGCCGAAGTGTAGTCGTTTGTGGTGCAGTCAAAATCACAAGGAAGACAACGGCTGCCGAACACAGCACATGCCGTGGGCTGATGGAACAAAGTGTGGAGAGGGCGAGTGGTGTCAGAAAGGTGAATGTGTGACGCGAAATCGATCAGCGCTCGCACCAAATCACGGCACCTGGGGACCATGGAGCGAGTGAGTACTATTAATAGTTTGTCTGATTAGATCATCGTTGTTGAATAGCAAAATTTGTTTTGCTTTTGCAACAGATTCGGAGAATGTTCAAGAATCTGCGGAGGTGGCGTTCAATCTGCTGTCAGAAATTGTGACAACCCACCGCCGACGAATGGCGGAAAGTATTGCGTCGGCCAGAGGATTCAATTCCGATCATGCAACATTCAAGACTGCTCCGATCAAACTCTCGACTTTAGAGCAGAACAATGCAGTCGATTCAACAACAATAGCTTCAACATGGCGACTCTCAACGAAGCGAAGTGGATGCCAAAGTACGGCCTAGACAGCAAAGACGAGTGCAAGCTTTATTGTCGTCTCGAGCAGACCTCAACATATTTTGCACTAGCAAATAGAGTGATTGATGGAACGCCCTGCTCGTATCATACCTTCGACAAATGCATTAATGGAGCTTGCGTTCCGGCTGGTTGCGACAATGAGCTCTACTCAACAGCCGAGCTTGACATGTGCGGTGTCTGTAAAGGTCGTAACGAGACTTGTGAAAGTTATCATGGCAACTTGACACATTATCAATTCCGAAAACGTGCGAATTATCAGCACAATTATTTCATCTATGAAGTCGTAACAATTCCAAAAGGAGCGACAAACATTGAGATCGTTCGATACTTTGACGCCCAAAATTATATTGCTTTGCAAGACGATCAAAAAGAATACATTCTCAACAAGGTTAATCACATTGACGGCAACAACAAAACGATTTACTACGGTGGCATTACGTTGGACTACAGCATTAGTCAAGATAGTACGATCGAGAGAGTTAGTTCGGCCTACGCACGGCAGTTGAAGCGCGAACTGAGAGTGGACATTTTGTCCTACACGCCGCCCTCAGTTGTCGACGATTACATAATTAAGTTCTCATACACGCAATCGGATAATAAGAAGGTCGTTCTTTCGAATCACATCACCAACAGCTACAACTACAACTCGTCAGCGAAGAAGCAGTTTATGTGGCAAATGCAAGAATGGAGCAACTGCAGTAGCTTGTGTCAAGGCAATCATATTCGGAAGGCATCGTGCGTTGAATTGAATACGAAAGCTGTCGTTGTTGATAGTTATTGTCGTAACACTGCAAAGCCAAGTAATGATCATGAAGAATGCAATATGGATTGTCGACTGGGCTGGGAAGCATTCAAATCAGAGTGTTCGGTCAATTGTGGCGATGGCGAACGTACAATCAACTACGAATGTGTTCAACGATATACTCGACAAAGCGAACATTCAAAAGTTGTCGACAGATCATTCTGCGAACCAAGGCGCGAGACAACGAAAACTGAGCCATGTTCACAGCAGTGCAACGAGGTTCTCTGGGCTTATACAGATTGGAGTCCAGTAAGCATCAACAACAACTTGTCACTCGAAAAACTTTTTTATTTATAACAATTTTCAATCTTGATTAGTGCTCTCGGACTTGCGGTGGTGGCAAGCAGAATCGGACTTATATGTGCTTATCGGATCCGGTTCATCGACGAGCTGTCAACGAGAAATATTGCAATGATTTGCCGATCAAAGAACAGCTCATCCGCTATTGCAATGAAAATGTTAACTGCGCAGAGTGGGCGTATGGAGAAGAGTCTCCCGTGAGTTTTTCTATCTCTTTTGTTTGAAACGATTTAAAATCTTGTTTTTATTATTTGACAAATTTGGCTTCAAAATTAACGAAACAAAAACCAAAAAAAAAACCTTCATGCATTTAGACTGAGGAGAGATCGAGAGATTTATGAAACTTTCACAAATCCCTCGATCTCATCAAACAATTAATTGATCTCAATTGGCTTCTTTAAAATTCAATCTCATCTTTTGTTGTCCATGAAATTTTCTTTCCTGCAATGTTTGTCTTTGATGATGATGATTAAACCAATTTGCGTAAAACTCATTTGTGTTCCGTCTAGTGTTCCGTATCATGTGGAATAGGTCAACGAGTGACCGTAATCTTTTGCAAGCAAAATAACGAACTTGTTAATCCTTCACTGTGTGGTGCAAGTCCACGACCTAAAGATATCATTAAAACGTGTAATATGCCGCCATGTGATTCTGTGAGTAAGGTAATGATTACTTCTTTCCAATATAACTCATGCCATCATTGCGAACGATAACATTGAAGATTCATTGAGTGTTTGGATCTCCACTGTTGCGATTTGCTGGCTTTCATTAAGCTTATCTCATTCGTTTTCATTAATTCTCATTTCAACATGCACTTTTCTCCACTCTGTTTGTTCTTCCCATTAGTCGGTCGATGTTTATTTATTTTGTTGTAAGATCTGTTTAATCTTAGACGTTTTATGGAATTTTCATTCTAGCTCATGACAAATAAACATCGACCAACTTTTCTTTTTCATTTTACAAGCCAACATTATTGTTGCTTCAAACTGATGAGCTTTTATTTAATTTGCTTTAAGTCGTTTTCAATCATTTTCTTTAATTAAAATCGCTTAAGCGCTTTTGCGAGAGAGTTTTCATTTCTCAGTTTGATTAAGCAAATAATAGCTCTATTAAATAAATTTCCTTGATGATTGTCTTCTACCTCCTTGAAGTCGTTATTAATAATTGTCTACATGGGGTTGTTTCTTTGGTTAGGTTCAGAAAACATCTTACGCAGATGTTACAGCAGCTCGAGACAGAATCCCGGTGCCGAGAGTCTCCGATCACGTTTCGATATTTAACAATAACGTAAACAACGTCGAGACCACGCCTGCCGTGTCAAAGTTCAAATGGCTCTCGGGTCGTTGGGGCGAGTGTTCGGTGACATGTGGCGAGAAGGGCGGCAAGAAAGTTCGAAGTGTTCGTTGTGTCGACAATCTCTCCGCGAGTATTGAACTTGTCAATGATCAATATTGCGAACATTTGCAACCAAAGCCAGTCAATGTTGCTAACTGTAATGAGTTTAGATGTCCGCAATGGAACTGGGGCAAGTGGGGAAAGGTAAGAAGATGGATTTAATGTTTCTCTCTCTCACTTCTTTATACCTGTCAAAATATTTTCTTATAAGACGCTTACACATTCTTTTCTCAATGTTTCTGATTTAGTGTACTAACGAGTGTAGACGCGAGCGTCAAGTTATGTGTCAAGATCATCGTGGTAAAAGTAGTGATCAGTGTCCTCTTGAAATGGAGCCGCATAAATCCGAAGCTTGTTGTCACTTTAGATGGAGAGCTATTTGGAAACCAGTATGAGAATCAACTTTTTAATTTGATATCCAACCTTCGGATCCTTCATTGTGAAAACTTTTTTAATTGCGGAATGTTTTCTAATGAACGATTCGTTCTCATTGCGATGTGATGTTTTAATTAAAGCTTTAATTTTTATTTATTTTTCTTCAAACTTCTCAGTGCTCGGCCACATGCGGAAGTGGGTGGCGCGTCAAGGAGCCGGTTTGCATGCGACTCTACCCACGATCAGCGGAGAATCCACACCCGATCAAAAACGGAACGCAGGTCGATGCGATATTCTGTTCACACCTTACAAAGCCGAAATATGAATCAAAGTCAAGAAAGGCTTGCAAGAGTAAGACGTCTTGTCCAGATTCCTTCTCTTGGAATGTTGGGCCATGGCAAAAAGTGAGTTTCATCTTTTGATTTATTATTCTTATTGTTAAGCTAATTTTCTTGTTAAGTGCTCGAGTGGTTGCGGAACAGGTTACCAAACAAGAAACGTCACATGCTCAAATGGACATAGAGAATCATCAACAGAATGTAAAGAACCTCGTCCCTTGAAATATAAACAATGCGCGGTCAAGACGCATTGTCGATGGCGCTTCGGTAAGTGGAAGAACTGCACATGCACGGGACATCAGAAGCGTCGAATCACTTGTTGGGATAGTTACAAGAACACAGCAGCAAACAACTGTCCAGAAGAAGAGAAACCATCGTCAAGACAACGATGCAATGCACCTCCAAATTGTAAGTCAAACTTCTCCTTTAACTTCATAACTTTTATCTTAATTGCTTCTCATAAACAGGCTCTTGCAAAAGCATTCAACATTACAAACGAACGCGAACCGATGGCGAATACAAAATCAATATTCGAGGGCGTGAAGTTGAAATATATTGTCACAACATGAACTCGGACGATCCTGCAGAATATGTTTCCTTGCGAAAAGGAACGCAGGAGAACTATTCACTCTTCTACAGCAAACGGCTGAATGATATGTCGAAATGCGAAAATGGGAAGGGCGTGCACGATGAGTCCATTCATTACGGCACAACAAGATTCCATAAAGTTCGCATTAATATCGGCACACTTCAGATTGTCGACGACGATTATCAGTTTGCTCATACCGTTGGAAGGCCGCAGAAGTTTGCAACGGGGGGCGATTGCTATAGTAATACGGGCTCGTGTCCGCAAGGTGACTTCTTCGTGAACTTTGAAGGAACGGGTTTCAGAATACGACCGTCAAACTCGTGGGAAGCCAATGGAACCAATTCCACGATAGAATATCAAATTAAGGTGAGAGATATTGAGGCTTGTGGATTGATTTCTTTATCGTTAAATTCCTTTTTCACAGCTCGAGAAGCCTTATCAGAAAGTAAGGGCGAGGTGTGGAGGATATTGTGGAACGTGTCGACCAAGTCACCGAGGTCTCTTCTTAGACGCTCTATGAAAACGATAAAAGTCAATGTTTGAAAATGATTAGGATTTTTAGTCGAGAAAAACATTCTTTTTCCATTCGATGATCCGATCCAAGAGTCAATTTGTTGAGGGAAAGTCGATTTCAAGTTTTTGGAGAATCTGAGAGAGAAAGTTATATCGTAAGCATTTTCAATTGTGCCTTAAATAATTGAAATTGATCTCTACCAAAAAATATTTGATTACAAACAAACAAACGAGAAAACACAAAAAAAAAACAAAAATTTGATGAAAATGACAAACGGCTCCGTTTTATCGAGCATGTTGATGTTATAAACGTTGAAGATCTTAGACAAAAGGTAATCTCTTCTCTTGCTTGTAACAGCTTTTAAACAATTACAGTAATACGTAGCTAATTTGATGATGAATCCAAGCTAAGTGTTCATTAACGTCCATAAAAAAGGAAAAACTCTTAAGTAGCACAAGAGAAACGAAAACAATCATCGAAACTGCCCTAGATACTCAATATCCTTGAATCAGTAAAAGAATAAATAAATTGTCTTCGATGTGAATGTCTCCTTAATAAATGTCTTGCTGAAATAATGTGTACGAGTGATAAATTAGTCTTGCTGAGGTAAAATGAAACTTATTCCATTTTTCGTCCGCATAAGCTCGATTTTTACATCGCACGAGAATCTACAATCGATGCAGGCAGGAAGAAAGAAAAAAAATTACTAAGAAAAGTACAAAAGAAAGTCTCGAATATGAATTTTGAATCTTGCGGGCAAATTCTGTATAACGAAGGGAAAAATTTATAAAGAGCGTGACGTTGAAACGATTTGTACTTGACTAGCTGATCTTGCATTTTTTCCAAGGCGAGAAAATTCTAAAAGAATCCAGTTTGACACCAAAGCAAATCATCAAGCATCATGTGACTTATTAAACTTTCTAATAGCCTTTAGAATATTTTATATTGGCGACTTAATGTTCACCGAAACCTTAATTAACTCTGCAAGCTCTGGAGCAATCTTAATAAAATTATTAGAAACTGTGTTCAAAACTTGAATCAAGAAACTTTCGATATCTACGCAAAATTGTGACGCTTACTAAGAAGTGAATGAAAGCATTGACGTGAAAATGAAGTTCTTGAGTACTTTCGCTTATTTATTGAAGAAACAAACGAAGAAGAAAGAACCTGAATGAATGAATCTGCATTTGCTTCGCAACACTCGATAAGAGAAATAAAGAGAAACGTTAAAATAAAAATTAAAAAATCGTTTTAAATGTCTCAACACAACATTGTATTTGATAGTTTGTGCCTTAAAACAAGTTTCAATAAATTATTTTTTATCAAAAGTACATGACAATGGGATATTTGATTATGATTTACAGCTCTCTCTCTCTTACAGCACAATCGAGTAAAGAAATTAATTCGACACTAGATATTTCAAAAGTATCGACGGCTAAGGAAAGTTGTAAACAAGCGTTTTTATTAATTCCTGCAGCTTTTGCAACGCTCAATGTTGTTTTATGCATTTTAAAACTGTAATCGGTAATGATGCAAGACAAATTCGACGCGATTGATAAATGATTTCAAGCCTAATGACTTTTCCATCAGCACAATCGTGCTAAACGATCAGCGACATCAAGACTTGATGGAAATCGAGGTTATTGCAGTCATCAACTCATTATCAGTCGTCACAATTCGTTCTTCACGAATGAAAAAAATTGAATGATTTTTTTAGGCTAATCGTTTGATGGAAACTAATAAAGAACTTGTTTTGCCCCTCCCTTTCGTTCTCTCGCGTTATATTTTCAAGTTCGCGTTACTTTCAGTTTTTTTTTGTCTTTCAGATATTTGAAGAACGAAATTTACAGATGTTCCATGATCAAGTCAACGTCTTCCTTGTTTAAAATCATTTTCGTCTTTTTATTATGACATTTCAATTCTTTTCATTTCGCAACGCGTCAAGCAAAGACGAAAAGACCTTTCAATGCTAAAACATTCATTAATTTCCATACTGCACGCTGAGTCATCGTCTTGCAGTTTGCACTGTTCAAATAAATTGAAGCAACAATGATAAATTACTTTTCGCCCTTCATGGTATCAATTACAAGAGAGATGTTGTAGAAATGTGTGCAAACGATTGCTCGAATGCTATTAATTCTCAGTTGAAGCAAATTGATGGTCATCGATCTCTGTTTGTTCAACCGATCGTGCAAAAGTCAAAGGAAAGGAAGAGAAAATTGAAATGTCAATATGGAATTGCAGATTTGCCATTATTTACTCGCGTCCAGATGAGACACAAACAGCTCACACACAATATTTATTGAACTGGATATTCTCGCTTTACTTTAAAGTCTAAACTCCTCTGACGCGATTCAGATTGTTGAGGAAGTGAAGACACAGCCGTAGACAGATCTTACACTACTTTGTTGAGCAAGCACTTTGTTTACTACATCAATTAATTGCTCTAGAGTTCGAAAGACTGAAGAAAGCTTCCCTATTTGTTTATAATCAAACGCAATTGAGAAATAAAATCAAGACTCTCATTATTCGCCTTTTCTTTATAATCGCTATAAAAAAATCTATCAACAAACCAATGAACTATCATCCCGTCATGACTTTGAAACTTTTTTTTTACGACACGTTCACGCATTTCGAAAATAATTCAAATGGCACAATTTAGCACACGAGGAGATAAGTTTAATGATTTCTTGACGCGAGACATGATTTGATTATCAAACTCACTTTAATGGCGACATCGGATTAACAAATTTCGTTTAATCTTGTCGCCTGAAAGGTCAAAAGCTCATCTCGTCAAGGTATTTTTGGTCTGCATTTGACTGATTTAAACCGACATACAACTCAACGAATTTCGCCCACAAAATTAGCTTCGCAATTAATTTAAGCTCTCGCGTGAGGGCTTCGTGTTTCTGTTTATGGGCTAATATCAATTAACTTGCAAAAGGTTTCACTAAGTTTGTCACGAACAGCGATGCTTAATATTCAAAAGATCAAAACAAGAAAAGCCTTCGACTGGGCTCAGCCCTTTTAGCTAATTGATTTCTCCATTTGCTCCTCCTTAATTCCCTTTCGAAGCTGTCGACTGTCAATTGGACTTAATCCTTTTATCGCTGCTCGTGTCGACGAATAAATTAGATTGTGAAACTTTTTTCTTTCCGGATTTTCATGTTCGACTTTGATTTTGATTTCTGTTGACACATTTTGATCTTTGATAAATTGCAATATCGTGAGACTGAAATTATTTCAGATGCGATGAAGTTCATTGTTCATAATTGACGACCATTTCCATCGAATCGTTTAGAAGAAAATGATTCAACTTCGTTTGATTAAAAAATCCATAAAATTTCTTATGTTTCTTGATGACGAATTTTGATGATTTATCGAGAGAGATTTTCATAAAAGTTTCAGGTCAACGCATTGAAATGTTTCCAAATCTCACTGGAATTCGTTACTTAATCGATGAATTGATCCCTCGCCGAGCTCTCGAATGTTGCATGATTTTACTGGATATTTTATTTATTATGTGTTTACTTGATTTCTCGGAGATAAATTGTAGTTCATATCGCAATCGAAGAATTGTTATCGACATGAATTCAAATAGCTCTGCATTTAGCATTCTCAAGCTTTTAATAGAGTCGGGAGACTTCCCATTGTTTCTCCAATCGTCGACAGAGGAATGTTCACAACTCTCTTTCCCAGACATTAATCGTCATGTTTTATTGAAGCAATTCTGTCGCAAATTTAACATGAACTTTTTATTTCTTCACTTCTCCTCACTAGACTAAGCAGAAATTTGACTTTTGCATACAATGAATCAACCCAGAGAACAATTTAAATTGCTCGTTTTATTTATTTTTTTGGGCACGGCTGAGTGCAACGACAGTGCCAACAAGGATGCTAGAACATTAATTAATTGAAGGAATTGAGATTTATCGTACAACGAAAGAGACAGAAGTTGAATGATCGTGTTGACACTTTGAAATGTAAATATTTGAAGCAACCGGAGATGATGATGATAGTTCCCGGTGCAATGTTCGTGTCAGCAAATTAGCACATTTAACTTAACTGCGTTGCATTCTAATTCATTTTAATTGGCTACACTAAATCATAATGAGTTTCTATAACTTTAACTGCAAAAAAAGGCTGCCTCAAGAAACTTGAAGGTTTCATGTGCTTATGAGATGTGAAGGACGCTGTTAAATTTAGATTCGTTTGCATATTTAAGTTTTAAGTCGGTTCCGAGCAGATATCAAGATTTGTTGTGCAAAATATAATTAATGACTTGAAGCACATGAAGAAATAAATATTTATTGTGTGATATTTTCAATTAAAGCCTCCATTTCTGATGTTTTAGTCTCACCAATCTAAAATCTAAATTGATATCCGAAGCGATAGATTTTAAATTTGCATAAAATAATCGTTTGCGTCGTGCTTGCACTTTTCATAAATCTGCAACCGAACAAAGCAAAAAAAGGGAGAGAGAATAAGAAACATGAGAAGCATTTGAACATCTTGGCGGCTTGCACGATCGTTCGACTGCAAATTTGTTGTTTTGACGCTGGCACTGCCAGTACACAAAAGGAGAGAGATGAATTATTGTGTGAAATAAAAACTAACGTTTACACGACGGCGAATCGACAGGAAATATTTTAATTCAGCTGTGTAAATTGAGTCATTTGAATGCAGTTTCTCCATAAATGGACGCATTAGCGTAAGCTTGATAGATTACACGATAGAAATCCCAGTTAAAGCTAAAGTCTGCAGTTCATAGGAGTAGAGGCCACGAGACAGTGCTGGCCAACCAATTTGCAATAAAGTTCCGTATTAAAATTAGCGAGCCGTCATAAAATGTCACAAGGCAACAGATCGTTAAAATATATCGACACTTTAGATGATTAAAAAACGATAAAGCGGCATCGTCCATAAACTTGCCCTCATCCATAAATTCGAATGCATTTGATTGACTTTATGAATTGAAAAGTTTCGCATTTTGCTCCTTGTTATGTGGGTCATCGCAGTTTGCGAATATTAAACTTCGTCGCGAGGCGATCGATCGATCATAAAAATTAATTGCAGTTTTTTGAACCTTCTTGCTCCGTATTGAGTCGTAGCGACAAAAAACTCATTCACGCTTAGAATTCCAATAATTATTCGCTATTCATTCATCGGCAATATGATTGTTAACAACCAAATGTAATTAGAAGGACTTCAGGACTTCAGTTGACTTGATTAATGACATAAGAGATTAGATTAATTTATGATCATGCAATTAGCAAGCCTAGCTTGGTTGAAATATCAAAGGTAATTGAAATAAAAGTTAAGCTAATCAAACCTGTTCAGTAATCAAATTAGCAAATTATGTTAGATTAAACATGAAAAAAATGTTTCATGGAAATTAAAGCAGCAAGTCAACTGCAAGAGGAAAAAATAAATAAAAAATTGAGAATGATAAGTTTTTAAACAAGTTATTAAATTAAAAAATAAAAATAGAGTCGCCCAACGTGGGGCTCGAACCCACGACCCCGAGATTAAGAGTCTCGTGCTCTGCCGACTGAGCTAGCCGGGCGTAAACTGTAGTGATTTTTGTTTGGCAGAAACATTCTTCGGTGATTAAGCTAAGCGAATAGACATAAATGATTGAAATTTATTCGTTCTGGGCATTATTGCCCAAAAGACACCGTACCAATAATCCAATTCAAATAAAAAGCAATTATTTTGATTTACAATGTTCAGAAAAGTTTAAAATGACCGATCGCATAAATACGCTGTCATCTATAATCAAAGCGCAAATCTACGATAATTCTCGTCGACTTCAATTTAATTTTTAAAGGAGGATTTTTGTGTGATGTGCTTTATTTTTAGAAAAATTCTTAGCCGTTATCGAGAAAAATAGAAAAAAATATATGTACTGAACATAACACTGGACAGTTACTAAAGGACAATTCAAAATAAAACAGGACCATTTTCTTGTAATTGATAAAATTATTCTGAGCTAACAGATTATATAACTTCGATTCGCAGATGAACATCCGATTTCACCATAAAATCAAGCAAAAGTTTTGAACTCGTTAGAATGATAATTGCTCACAACAATCAATGTTTATTTTTTTTATTTGATCTATCAATTCATTTTTGAATAAAAAAGATTCAATTCATTTTTCTCTGTTTTGATCGACCTCTGTTGCTTTTGACATGTTTAACTGAATAAAATAAAAATTTATTATATAATAAAATAAGTGGATTTTATAATATAGTATAATATAGTAATATTGTGTCGCAATATTTTCGGAGTAACAGTTATTTCACTTCTAACCTCAGCAGAGATGAAATGTTAGTAAGTTTTGTCAAAAATCACTGATTAAATTTAAGTAAGTTTTGCAATTCCCAAGCTTAGAAATGGTGCAATTCCCAAGCTTAGAACTGGGAACCGTGACAATAGTCTAACTGATAGCTCCTTAGACACGGAACCCTTGGACAACAGCGAACTCTCCGTCTACAGGGACAACCTCGACCCCGAGGCTGATAATCTTCTTCTCCTCGATTCAACGGGGGAGGATCTCATCGACGACTGTCTTCTGTATGGGGACACCAGAACTAAAACTGATCTGGTCATTCGTCATAAGATGTACCCCAACGTAGTCATTACGGAGTGTTGTCCAGGCATTGTCCAACGGAGATTGCGCCAACGAAAAGTATTTTATTTTATATTTATTAAGTTAACGTTCAAAAAACCTTTTAAAATTGTAATTCGCGTAACGAACACTGGTGTCGTCGTTATTGGCAAATTGATAAAATCTCATGCGAGCGCGATAAAAATTCCTTTTCGTTCCGAGTTCCTGACCAAGCAACATTAAATTTAAAGTGAGAAAATTCAATTACGTTGTGAACTAAATCTAAAACGCAATTCTTTCCGTAGAAAACTGAGTCATATCAGAGTCACAGAGTCAAAGCAAATATTAGAAAACCTGCGACATTCTCAAATAACGTAAGAATTCCAGACATTCGTCAATAGAAATTGCTCTAACTTAGCTTTTCAAACAGATCCACTTTCGAGAGATTCAATTCGGAAATTTTTCTCTGCAACATTGATCGACCTCTGTTGCTTTTGACATGTTTAACTGCATAAGAAGAAAGTCATTTATTATATAATAAAACTCAGTGGATTTTAAACATAGTAAATTATAGTAAAAGTGTCGCAATATTTTCGGAGTAACAGTTGAACTCACTTTAACAATCAGCAGAGATGAAATGTTAGTAAGTTTTGTCAATAACGTCACCAGATTGTAAGTTTTATAAGTTTTGTCAAGCTTAGAAATGGTGCAATTCTCTGTCTAAAACTGGGAACCTTTATTGTAGACAATAGTCTAACTGATAGCTCCTTAGACACGGAACCCTTGGACAACAGCGAACTCTCCGTCTACAGGGACAACCTCGACCCCGAGGCTGATAATCTTCTTCTCCTCGATTCAACGGGGGAGGATCTCATCGAATTAATAAAGGATCTAAATATCTGAAAGAAACGCCTTATTTGTCGATCATTCAACGATTCCTGGCCGACACGGAGGATCATCATAATGACATTTCCTTAGCGATCGACGAAGCATACAAAGAGGCTCTCACGGCATCCTCGATCATCATGGAGGGCTCCGATTACAAACAGGGAGTCTCCGTTTTCAAGATCAGAACCTTCTACACTGCGGCGTGGCTTATGCAACAAGCCCTAATAATCAACAACGACTACGAATTCTCATCACTGGCTGTAACCCAGCTTCAACCAGTATTCATGCTTTGGGTGCAACAAGCGCAAGAGAATTTCGAAATCATAAAGTCCATCCTTAAAAGTAAATTCCGCACGGGTAATTGGAGACTCCTGAAGGACTATGCCGCTATCACCAAGTTTGGATCAAGATTCCTTTTCTTGGCCGATGAGACCCTGAGCAACCAAATCAAAGAAGGTACCAGCAGGAGAAACCCTATATTGAACTTCGGTTACAAGACGAACACAAAACAGGGAACAATATACGAGCTTAAATCTATTGCTAGTCCAACAGTCGAACAAGACACAAGATCTCAACGCGAGGAAGTTCAGCCCTCTAACGCAGCTCTGGCAGCCGCTGCCATGCAGGTACGAATGAACAGAGTCCGCCTACGTAGAGAAATGCAAAGGGCCGGTGATAACAACGGGAACGATGGAAATTTCCTACAACGATCAACGGACGGAACGTTAGTCACGGCGAACGTAATTCGGGACAAAATATTGTGGAAGCAGGTCAATAACGACACAGGAGAGAATCTTACAATCAATTACTCGTTTAAGCCAGAAAGTGCACTGGTAGTGTACGAAACTACAAACAACATAGTATCCCGCTTCTATGTGATTGAAAACCCCTAATTGTTTTTGAGATGTTGAGGGTTCAATCAAACAGATGATGAATTCAGATGTCAAGTGTCGTATCAAGCCGTTGAGCCATGAAACTGTTCCCAATTCAATCCATTTTTCTCTGTTATGAGCTTTTCTTCTCCAAAAAATGCTCGCGTCTTCCTGAATGTCGTCTTTCCATCTCCTTATTGGTCGACCTCTGTTGCTTTTGACATGTTTAACTGAATAAAATAAAAATTTATTATATAATATAATAAGTGGATTTTATATTATAGTATAATATATTGATATTGTTTTGTAAAACTACCGTTCATGAGAATTCAAAATGAGAATTCACTCCAGAAGGAGGAAATTTACAAGTACGTATTCGATCACAGGAGAGAATCTAACAATCAATTACTCGTTTAAACCAGAAAGTGCACTGGTAGTGTACGAAACTACGAACAACACAGTTTCCCGCTTCTATGTGATAGAAAACCTCTAATTGTTTTTGATCTAAATGATGAAATGATGTCATGAAAAGATATTTAGACGGATAGCGAAGAACTCACCGTGATAATTTGAATTCTTTGGTTTTCACCCAGTTCAAGAACAACTCCTGGCAAAACGTCCTGATTTTTCTGTGTGTTTTCATCTCGAGTGTCTTCGAATTTAATTTCACTATACACTTAAGACTCTCGTTTAAATGTAGAAAGATTAAATCGCTGCTTGCAAGCGTAAGAGTTGTAATTACAAAAATTAAAAGAATTGCTAAAAACCGATCGAAAATAGCTGTTGAGCTTTTCTTCTCCAAAAAATGCTCGCGTGTTCCTGAATATCGTCTTTCCATCATCTTTTTGGTCGACCTTTGTTGCTTTTGACATGTTAAACTGTATAAAATAAAAATTTATTATATAATATAATAAGTGGATTTTATAATATAGTATAATATAGTAATATTGTTTTGTAAAACTACCGTTCATGAGAATTCAAAATGAGAATCCTACTCCAGAAGGAGGAAATTTACAAGTACGTATTCGATCAAAAACCAGAAGTAATCGATGATGCGAATAAACGGATGTGTCGATTGACTTTTATTGATTCGAATAAAACAATAAGTGTGGAGAAAAATGATTCCTTCTGATAATAAAAGATTAAACTTAAAAATTTTTCTAGAGACTAGCGAGCATAAGCACAAGTTTCTTGATGATCGGTCCCTAAATACTGCTTCGAGATCGGAATTTGCGACATCGGAAAATCTTCTTTTTGTCTGTGACGTATTTCCAAACGTTATGTTTATTAAATTAAAAAATAAAAATAAAGTCTCCCAACGGTAATTATACAAGTTGGTGACCAGCAGCGTCGTCTAGAGCATAAGTGAGAACAATCAAATTCTCGGATGCCACTCTTTGTTTTCGAGGATTTCACAGGTCCAAACTTTAACAACGCGACGATTTGATAAAGTTTGAATTTTCGTTGGTTGTTTATAATTGTAGGGTACGCGAGACGATTTTCACTTGTTTCCTCGAGTACAAAGCAACCTAAAAATTTAAACTTTTTGTAAAATATTTTTCGTTTTTGTTAAAAATTGAGTTGGTCTTACCTTTTTCAAATTTTGATCTAGTAAATCGGTTGTACAGTATCTGCCAAGCGACTTCTTCTTTGAAACCAATAATCGGCTCGATTCTTTTATCCCAAGGCGCGAAGTTGACATCACGACCGTGTAAATCTTTGATTTTGGCGTTGATTATTTGCTTGATTTCTTCCATCGGTTTCCATCAGCTTTTTCAGGAGTTAATTGGAGAAAGAGATGTTCAAGTCTTTTCATTTCTTCATCACTTGAGATGTCATGTTTCTTGGGTGCTTTTTTCTTTTGTACTACTTAGATTTTCAACACCCTAAACTGATTTCAATTTTGAGAGCGCTTTGATGAATTCTTCTTCGGGCATTAGTTCAATTACAATTTCTGCTGCGGCGCGTTTTCGTGATACTTTTGGCAGCTGATGAAATGTCATGGAAAAATATTTAGGCGGATAGCGAAGAACTCACCGTGATACTATATTATATATATTAAATTATATCCAATAATAAATATATTTTATTATATGCAATTTATATATATTATATAATATATTATATGCAAATAACTTTTTATGCCATAACTTTTTGTTCATCCGTCTGTGAGCTGACAGACAATCAGACGGACGGACGGACAGAGAAACAAAGTGGCCACAATAAGGTTTTTTACAAAAAAATCCTTAAAAAATTAAAAAAATTAAAAGTTCTAAAAAACGATCGAAAATAGCAAAATAAAAATAAAGTCGCCCAACGAATTGAAAATAGCAAAAAAAAAAATAAAGCCGCCCAACGTGGGGCTCGAACCCACGACCCCGAGATTAAGAGTCTCGTGCTCTGCCGACTGAGCTAGCCGGGCGTAAACTGTAGTGATCTTCATTCGGCAGAAACATTTTTCTGTGATTAGAATGATCTTTTCCCTCTCAGCAAAGATTTATTTTTATATTTTGGTTTCGTCACAAATATTGCCAGAAAATCTCTCAAAAAGTAAGTACGAAATGAAGAATATTTAATATTTAAATCTGATTACACTTCATTTAGAATCTGTTATTGGTTCTCTCTTATATATTCCATATCGGATTCTTATCGATTCAACAACGACTAATCATATCACATTTTCAATTATATAATCAATCAAATTCTTTGAGCCATTGATTTTTGATATTGCAAGTTGAGGACGCGATTTATTAGATTGCCAGATTATAAATCATTGTGATAAAAAGGTTTAATCAAGGTAGATAAAGAAATAAAAAGTTTTATTTAATTTCTTCCAAAGCTTCCGAAAATATTTTGCAATAAGTTATTCACAAAATTACTGATTGTTTGAGCCAAATCGGGAGTGCTTGATTTTGTAGTTGTCGCTGGAGCTTGAGTTGTTACAGGAGTCTCAGTTGTCGCTTCTTGACAGTTGTACATTCGGTTAACACGTTCGATATCCTTATCACTGATCCTGACTCGCTGTCCCATCACTTCACCATTCATATCTCTTATCGCGATGATTGTTGGGCTACCATCAATCGAACCTGCAGTACTGCTGTAATGCTGAGGAATCTTTTATTAGCGATTGTCTTATTTGAAACAGACTGAACACTTACCAAAACTGATCCATAATCGTACTCAACTCCAAAGTGAGTAATGACGTTAGAGCCGTAGGTGTTGAAATTACTTTCGACTCCTCTTTGAATCTTATCGAAATCGATTCTGACGTAATCATCTCGATCCGTGGACGAATGCATGTGATAGAAGCCGAGAGCGTGAAGGAACTCGTGAACGATGGTGTAGAGACGGAAACATCCTTGTTCGATATCGTAAGGTTGCAAAGTAATGAATTGCGATCCGCCAATACGACCAACAAAGCTTGAACATCCACTACCAGCTCGAACGCTAATGTAATCTGTGTGGATACTTGGATCGTAATACACAAACTTAAGACACGTCACTTCTTGAATTTTTCTTGCTCCAATGTGAATATAATCAACTTGCTCCTGAGCTGTTTGCAATGAAAATAGTTTAGCGATTCACTCAAGAAAGAATTAATTCAAAATGTTTACTGAAGTGTGAGTTATTAATCCAATAAGGGACGATGTTGTTCACCCAGCGGCGATTTTCGTTAATTAAACCATTCTTGAAGCTTTTTGGGGATTCCAATTGACGAATCTCTTCATCAGTCATAATGATATCACCTTGATATTGTCCACTGTATTCCTCGGCCAAGTCATCTTTTCCAAGATTTTTTAACTTCTCAACTAATGAGTGAATAGAGAATTTAGCACGAATGTTGTCATTCTTGCTTTCGTTGCAAACTTACTATTTGATGGAGTATTTGGACGAAGGAATGATTCATCGTCGAACGATGGAGCGCAACCAACGAACAAACTTGAAACCATCAAGATGGTGAGAACTTTAATCCACAACTTCATTTTCCTGTGCTGTATTCCTGTAACAAATTTAAACCAACATCAAATGGGAAAATTCGCTCTATTTATACAAGAACGAAGGGGTGAGATTGCAACAATCTAATCGCCAATAACTCGCCATCATTCGATAGCTATAGCTTTATGTCAATTGCTATCAAATTCACATCAATCAATGGTTACTAATCTATTGAATTAGTGAAATCAAAACACTAATCGTCGAGTGGAGCTACTTAGATTCATAATGGCAATTGAAACTTTCTCGATATTTTTTAAGCATTATCACATTACTGTTTATAATTGTACTTCATCCGAATTATTATTATAAAGCAGATTTAATTCAGACTGTATCGAATATTAGCCTCGTGCTAATTCTGATTTCTCATATCGCAAAACCCCGACAAGATTAAATAGATAGCCAATCATATTCGCAACGATTATCAATCAATGAAATAAAAAGGTTCAAAATTTTTGTTGATAAGGAAATAAAAACATTTATTATCACATTTTATCATTTGTGTGTCATTTCCTTGTTGCAAGGTCTTCTGTGAGTGTCTTCTCAAACAATGCAACCAGCGCTATATGGATAGTCGCAAACTTCAAGAATACGATTAAAATGAAGACCTGATGGGCAACTCATTAGCACAGGAACCGACCCATTGCATTTATAAAAGAGTGTACAATCATTTTCGTGAGGAAGATGACCAGCTATATTTCCAGCGGGACATTTTGGAGCTTCAGTTGCAGGAACGTCAGTTGTTTTAACTGTTGCTGGTGCTTTAGTTGTTGGTGCATTAGTTGCTGGTGTTTTAGTTGTTGGTGCATTAGTTGTTGGTGCATTAGTTGCTGGTGCTTTAGTTGTTGGTGCATTAGTTGTTGGTGCATTAGTTGTTGGTGCATTAGTTGTTGGTGCATTAGTTGTTGGTGCATTAGTTGCTGGTGCTTTAGTTGTTGGTGCTTTAGTCGTAGGAACTTCAGTCGCTGGAGGGGTTTCCGGGCAATTGTACATTCGATTGAGACGTAAGATATCCTTGTCACTAATCTTCGCTCGTTGACCCATTACTTCGCCATTCAAATCTCTCAACGCGGTAATTGTCTCGCTGCCATCAATCGAGAAAGCAGTACTGCTGTAATGCTGAAAAATCTCTTTATGGTAATTTTTATTATCTAAAACAAAGTTAACACTTACCAAAACTGATCCATAATCGTAGTCAACTCCAAAGTGTGTGATCACATCAGACCCGTAGATATTGAAATTTTGTTCATGTTGACTTGCAATCTTGTCGAAATTAATTCTGACAAAGTTATCTCGATCCGAGGATGCTTGCATGTGATAGAAGCCGAGAGAGTGAAGAAACTCGTGAACGATTGTGTAGAGACGGAAACATCCAGTTTCGATATCGTAAGGTTGCAAATTAATGAATTGCGATCCACCACGACGACCAACTGAGCTTGAACATCCACTGGCGCTTGCTTGAACGGTAATGTAATCTGTGTGGACATTTGGATCGTAGCTAACGAATTGAAGACAGGATACTTCTTGAATTCTGCTAGCTCCCTTGTGAATGTAATCAACTTGCTCTTGAGCTGTTCGCAATGAAAATAATTTAGCTATCATATCAAGAAAAAAAGACAATATACTTACTAAATTCTGAGTTGTCTATCCGATAAGGGACGATATTGTTCACCCAGCGACGACTCTCGTTGATTAAGCCATTCTTGGAATTTTTTTGCGATTCCAATTCTCGGATTTCTTTATCAGACATAATGATGTCACCTTGATATTGTCCACTCAATTCCTCGGCTAAGTCATTTTTTCCAAGATTTTTTAGCTTCTCAACTGATAAGCGAACAAAAAACTTAAGCGGTCACTCTTGGTATCATTGCAAACTTACTATTTGATGGAGTATTTGGACGAAGAAATGATTCATCGTCAAGCGTTGACGCCCAATCAACAAAAAAACTTGAGACAGCAAAGATAGCGAGAGCTTTAACCCACAAATTCATCTTCCTTTGTTTTACTTTGTTAGCAAATTTTAAACATTAATTTAATTTCTCGTCTTTTTTATTTTTATTTGAGAAGTCTCGACTGTCTGCTAATTACATTCTATTGAACATTGTCTCGTCTTTTATACAAACGAAGTTGCAAGATTATGGTAATCTAATCGACTCCAGGGGACACCCTATCATTCGATAAGCGATAACTTCCTTTTGTCAAAGTAGATTACTATTTTGCTCATCTTGTGACAATTGCGACTTATCATTTTTGGAAACCCGCTTTTTGGTTCCTATCAAAAAAAGTGGCAGTAGCAGTTCGTACCGAACTTACTGTAGGGTTTTTCATCCGTCGGACTGGTTATAGGGGGTTGGGCCGAGTTACTCGGCTGGGTTTCCAAACTAGAAATCGATTTTTTGTATGGAGATTCCAAGTTTTGGGCCCGTGGGCCCGATCCTGATGAGCTAACAAAAAATCCTCAAAAGTTGAAGAAATTAATTTGCTAGCTCATCGCTTTCGCGAGTTATCTTAATAACGAACAACGAAAAACGGACAAAGCGGCCACTATAGGTTGTTCTATCCTTCGAATGAAAAACCCTAAAATTATTGTTAAATTAAAAATATTCTTTATTTTTTTAAAAAAAAAAATAAAAAAATAAAATGCCGAAACCCGGGATTGAACCGGGGACATTTAGATCTTCAGTCTAACGCTCTCCCAACTGAGCTATTTCGGCTTGTTCTTGGATGGAAAATGTTTGGCTAAATGACGGAGTGACGCTTTGATTAAATTCTCGCTTTAAATTTTTGATATAACGAAATTCTTTAAACGGCGTTATCAGCATTAAGGAATTGTTGTATCTTCTTAATATTTTGTATCACACAAATTGTGTGGAAATCCCGAACTTCAGCTGCACATTTGCTGAGGTAGATACGAAAAAAATTGTCAGTTCATTGTCGGTATCAACGATAAGAAATACTTGAACATTGCACGGACTGTCTCGGTCATAAATTGTGATATTTAATTTATATAAATGAACCAAGACATTCTCAAGACACAACCCGAATATTAAATTGTATTGATTGCAAGCCATCGGACGTCTCACGCTTTTGCATTGTGCTGTTGCATGCTGCTGATGATCAGAGCGAAAGAAGGTGTTTGGTTACCTGAAGTGAAATTGGAGTTTTTCATTGCCGTATCAAATTGAGGCATGCAAATTATGTGAATTGGATTAAGATTATCTTCATTCTCTTTCGCTTATTCATAACCACATTTCGTTTTGAATTAGGCAACAAACGCTCAGAGTTGACGCAAATTGAAAAACAAAGAATTCAGAGAATTTTAGAATCTTGTCACAAGTTTTGTGGTTACGCCGCTCAATCTTTGCGTGAAGAATAACGAAAATAATCCTTAGAGAACAAAGAATAAACCTTCAGAGATTTCTTTGAACCCAATCAAATGCACGATCGTTGTTAGCGTTCCCTTGTTGTGTGTCGATTTTAAAAAGGGAAGACGATGCAGTGAGTCGATAACTGAATCAATTGTCGCGATAAAATATCATCCGCGAAGCCTTATAAAGAACACACAAGAAATTATTAATTGCACAGCAGTCTCACTGCTATTCGAAAATTGTTAACAACGAGATAAAAATCGCACGCAATAAATAACAGAAAGTACAATGAGTTGAGAAACAAGCTGCGCGCAACTGAGAAAGAAAGAGAGAGAAATGCATTGATTTACAATCATGTTGTGTGGACAGCAAATGGAAGAAGAATTATGATTTTTTCAAGTGTCAATTATATCCGCAATTGACTTAAGAAGTTCTAGTTATTGATGTTCAGGCTATCGTCGAGATCTTGAAGTCAAGATTCGTTTCCAGTGAAGTTTTCAACGCTTTCAAATGAATCAGAAGTTTCCCCATTGCGCCACAGAATTCTTCAGCACGACAACACCACTTCAAACAAATTAAATTACCTCGTTGCTGGCCAATGTACACAAAACTGATTTATGGTCTCCTTAGCGTCTAAGAAAATTGCTTAATCGTTTAAAAGCGTTCTCCGTGAATGAGTAAATTGCTGAAGATAGAAAATAAATCATAATTGTGTGTCATTAAAGTCCACAGCCGAGTTAAAGATCGAGTTTTCTCAAGGAATGCTTGCAACTCACATCATGACTCAGCTGCTGAGCTACAACATATCGTCGTTGCTGTAGTGTTGCATTACGAACATGGAACGATATTGACAGCAAAGATTCATATCGCGTCGAACGATTCTTCAAGTGTTTTTCCTCAAGAGAGTAAATGATATGCTTGTATTGACTTTCATGCGAGGTCAAAGCAGCTTCTTGTCTTTGAATTGCAATGTAAATTGCGAGAGAAACGTCAAATCACTTGTTTTAATGAATGAAAGCCGTCTCAGACGATTCAGGAAATCTGATTATGAATAAATTACTATTTTTCATTACAACGTCCAAGCAAAAAGATTATCATCGGATATCGCGAGACTTATCAAAATAAATGCTTCCCAGTCACTGTCAGCTCATTGAGTCTCCACAAAGCGCTGCTCTGTGTACTGCCAAATTTTATTTTAACTCAATAATTTATAATGGCCACAAGATTTATTTGCAGCATGTGGCCAAACAAAAGTGCAGACAACTCGAATAATGCGAAGCCAAGCCTCTAACGAAAAGTTTATAATAAACAAACGAAATTTTCTTCTCTGTGGATTTTTGCTTGCGGCGATCTTTCGCTCGACAATGAAACGTAAGCTGAATTTATAAAGCAAAATTATCTAAACTCACTCGTCTTTATTGCGTCAACAAACCGTAAGGAAACAATAAATTCTGACGTTGACTGTGAGATCTTTTAAAGCACATAAATTTTGTTATGAGGAATGCAGCGTAACATTGAGATTGAGTGATCATTGAGCTTTGAGAGATTGAAGTGAATGAAATTGTAAACAAAGAAAGTTTTGCGCATTCATCGTTTGATAAGTATTGAAATTTTATCTAATCTCTAACACAAAGAAAATCGACTGGTCATTCACGACACTCAGCTGAGTCACTCGAAATTTAATTAATAATTCGAATATTTTGACCGACATTAAGATCTTCCATCGCCAAACCATCAAACATAATTTATAGCGAATTTCTTTGTTTGCTTGAGATATCTTTGGAGATAGACGGGACGAGTTGATTTTATCTCAATTCGAAACGAATTTCAAAGAATTCATGCAACTCTTCTTTCACTTGTTTCTTTTTCTGGAAGATTGAATAAACCAAATCCCTAGAAAACTTGATTAGTTTAAATTAAAATTGATAATTCCCGAACAGTCTGGACGTCAGTCCCTCGTCACAAATTTGCATCAACCAAAAATGATTCACTTTAGGGATTTTTTTAAGACAAATCAAATTTCGGAGAAGTGCGATCTAAGATTGATAATTGATCGGGTTATGAATTATGACAGTTGTCATGCATGAAACATTTTTTTATCTCGTTTAGAATAAATTTCAATAACAATTTCCTCTTGGAGTTCTTTCCCTAATGACCGTGTAAACAAGAAAAGCAATTATTTTCAAATTAAAATTATAATAATTACAAAGAAATTACAATAATTAATATCAATCATGAGTTTTCTTGCATCGTCCATCTGCAACTGGAAAGTTCTTTGAGCTTTGAAGTTTGAACAAAAGCAAGTCAACTAACTTTGTTTCTCGTGGGTGTTAATGTAATTGACTCAAAAGAGTTATTTCATAAATTTCTAATTCATTTTAAGCATGTGACCCGATTGCTTCGCTCGCAATCACAATTTAATATATTTCTTAAGTCGCAGAATTCCATTTGAATGTGCAATTTAGCTGAAGCTGGCGCGCACAAAGCTGTTTTGACAATGACATGCGTCTAAATCGTAAATTCGTTCCACTTAATTAGCATCGCCCACAACCGTCGGTTCGCGATTTGGTTGTCTAGAGTCTTGATAATATAATTAACTGCTTTACCCTCTGGTGAGGTTCGAGGGAAGTGAACTGATTCTAAAACTTCCGAATTCTCGTTTTGGTGAGACTCTAAAAAAGTTTGTAAAGAAATTATTTATGAGTTGTTTAGAGAAAAATGATTCATTAACAACCAGTAACAATTTAATTGCATCATTTATCTCATAAGCTTAGTAATCGTTAAATTGGCTTTTCTTTCCTCATCCGTCGATGAGTGGGCTTTACGAAACCTTCCAATCTTTCTTTGAGTTTGGGCCGGACGCACAAATTTTTTAGAGAAGTAGTTGAATGTGTTTTGACAAATTGTTTAATGTTAATTCATGCGAAGGCATCAAGATAAGAGACCGCGAGAAAAGAAATAATAATTACGATCAGCTATGATGTCTAAATCCTTCGTGAGCCACGGCGAGTTTGTTTTCCTCGTCATTCATCTTTCATTCATTCTTCTCTCATGCTCGTCTGGCGGTAATTCAATATCAATGATAATCGCTTCGGAAAAATGAGAAGCGAAGGCAAAAAGATGAACACGAAGCTAATCGAAAAGCAATTCATCAGAAACAATTTGATTCGACTCGAATCAAGTGAAGCGCCAACTGCTGGACGAAGTTCTTGAGATTCTGATGGGATTAGAAACTATGTAGGAAGTTGGTTTGGGTTTGAAGAACAGAATTTATCACTTTTTCGAATCATTCATTATTCTCCCTTTTGTGTCTTGCTCACAAAAGGTTCAAGGTCTTGGCTAAGTCCGGCTAAGTCCGCGAAAAGAAATTTTTTCAAAAAAAAACTTTTGACATTCAAACAAATTTCTTTGTTTCGTTGATGATTTAGGAAAATTTCATGTTTTATTTTTATTCATCAATTCAATCAATTCTCAATTGATGAAATCACTTCTGATCAAGTTTACCGCAAATCACATAAAGTTGAAGCGTCATGAGAAACGTGAGGAAGCTTCTTTTCAAACAACTTTTTGTTGCCTCGAAGACTTAAATCAAGAACGAGAGGAGAAAAAAAAATGATTAATTAATCTCTCAGTCGGTTATTTTAATTCTTTTTCCTTTGGATTTGTTGATGTGTTTTCCTTCTTTCGCGGAGATGAATGTTTGAGATGAGTCGAGAATTATTGGCTTAGGTTGGGAAGATGATTGGCTGAGGTCTGAGTTCTAGAAGCCAAACTGATCTTCGCCCCGTTGTGTTATGTGTTTTACCAATATTTCCTATCGAACAATGTGGCAAAGCAATTAAAATTATCTTAAATCAAAACGTTGTTCTAATAAAAGCTTTTTGGCTCCACCTTATCATTTATTATGTTCAATAAAAGCGCGTTCCTCGAACCTCATTCGCAGCCTTTCACTAATTTGATTGAGAACAGCAATTACTTTCTTTTTTTTTCGCCTCTTTCATCAATTATCGGCAACAAATGGCGAGAACAAAGGCGATGCCACAACATAAGGCACGTGATTGAGGTTATTAGACTTCTCGACGACTCGCCTTCTTTCGTTTCGCAAGAGAATTAAAGCGCGGAGATATTTGAGAATTCGCTCGTTTATTTCATGTCTAATTTTTAATTTATTGCAAGCCTTGTTCTTCTGTGAGGCATTGCGCTGAGGAAAACGCAAAACAGAAGATCAAGATTAATTTTCTACTTCTTCTAAAGTAAATTCAATGCGAGAAATCTCTTTAAAGAGTCAAAATGAAATTCACCGGCTGCACGAGAGGATTTTGAAACCGAAAGTCTCGTTGTTTTGATCGCAACCTATCAACTGTCAAATAAAAATTCACTTAGCAATAATTACAAACATTTGCCTTTGCAATGAATAAAGATCGCTCACTCGCGAAATGTAATCGCATTTTGACCACAACATGCCACTCAAACAAATGGCTCAAGCGGCGAAAGAAAGAAATTCTCAGCTTTACTTATTGAATTTAATCATCTCATGTCTGCGCGGTTTAAGAAGATTCTCTTAAATGGAAAGAAAGCGTGAGTCAATGACCCTGAATCTTCAGGTCATACAGCTCAAGATATCAGAGAAATTTACGATAGAGTTGAACTTAAAGTTTTTGTGTAAAATGAAGTTCTTATGGATTTTTCATCAGAAGATGAAGTTATCGCTGAGATGAGTCAAACACAGAAGATCACAACAAGAAATAAAAATTTCTTCTTTTTTTCCTTCGGATGAAAAGCCCTCCCATAAGTTTCTTTTGTTGTTAACTTAAATCACTCCAAGAATAGATTAAATTAATATTTCGAATACAAAGCCTCACTTTCCAAGTCACTGGTTTAATTCTCTACCCACTGAGCATCATCCAAAGAAGTAACAAACTTCTTAAGTCCATTTAATGTTTTTCACGAAAACTCATTTGAATGAAACCGAAATCGTTTCAAAAGATTTGTGATTTAACTCCGCAAAGAAATTTAAATTCAAAACGGGGAGTTTAATATACGACGCGGCTCGAAAAGTGGTAAAGAGACTTACTGTCATTAGCTGTCGTTCTGTTTTTAAAGTGGCGAGTTTACTTCTGCTCCTCCCTAGTCAGTGCATAAAAGGACAGACATTCCAGACACTCATCAGTCGTCAGTCTACGATTTCTTCGCCGGATCTTTGAAGTATTTTCAGATGTCAGCAGACTTCGTAATGTAATCTCTCAACAAGCTCTCCTGTGCGAATTATTATCTCATTATTTCGCTTGTTAGGATTTTTGAAGAGATTTTTCAAATTGAAACACTCCGTGAATTTAATTATGACAGAGGCTTCATTCGGAGATAACGTCAGAATATTCATTTGATGAGAAAGATTTTCGAGATTTCGTGTTCTTTAAAATCTTCGCATTAGACGTTTACGTGAGAACCATTTTAGAGTAAAAATTAAGTTTTATTGCATAAGCTTACAAGAAGTTTATTAATTTGTTTCAAACAGATAAAAATACAAACTTGCTGCTAGTTAATAGAAAGCTTTTAAAAATCTAATAGAACAAGATGCTAAAAGTTCTTAAACTATTCAATAAATCCAAATTGTTAATTAAAATTAATTTCAGCACATCATCGCTGTCATTCGTCAGACAGAGGATCCTGCTGATTTGCCATGCGAGGCTTTTACGCTAATTTTACGCGTTGAATGCGGAGAGGAATCTATCGCTTTTCGAGACGTCGTGGATAGGCCTTGAAAGTGATAACACATTTTTCTTTCTTCATTCCTATCTCGCTTAATACCACCTGTTGCTACATCGATTAAATGCCCGAGAATTCACATAAATTAACCAACAGCTATTCATTTCTAGTCGTTTCGGACTCTCTTTCGCTTCAGACCAATTCGTATGCAAATAAAAGCAAAGCAAACACGAGCTTTCAGAGCTCTTATCGCAAATTATGACATTCCCGAGCAATAATTCAGTAGCGCTGTAGGAGCTGATTGTTCAGCTCTGATTTCATTGACCTTTGTGTGCAAGTAATGCGTTCGAAATGTTGATTCGTCAATTGATTGACAAGCGGCTGCGTATATTACATGTCGATTCTCACCGGACCCCCATCGAACCAATATCAATAACTCATAAAACCGTATTCGGAGTGGAGTTCATTTACATTGCGAGCAATAAATTAATCAATTTCAAATGGAGTTTGAGGAAAGTTTTTTTTTTGGTTCGAGCATTTAATAGCCCGCTATGTTGAGAAGATTGACTCATCAACTTAATTGAAGTCTAACACTTGGGCTGATTTAGATTCTTTCTTGATTTCTCGACAAACTCATAGTTCATGGTAATTCATTCCATTTGGTTGAGGTATCAAGTCAGAAAAGCCGTAAACGACACGAGATTGTCGCACGCGGCGGCGTGGGCTTTATTCGTCTAGCAAATTTACAAAATATGAATTCAAATCGCGTTCATTAGGCTTTAACATCAGCGGCATTCACGCATGGAGCGATAAAAATCAATTAAAATATCAGCGGAGAGAAGCAGAAAAAAAGCATCGCCGAATTGTCTCGGATCATTAAACTCTACTTGGGTTCTCGTTCAATAGGTCAGAGCGGAATAAACAGCGCCTGCTGCTCCTTCATGAAATCGAACAGCCGTGAAATTTTTGTGGTTTCCGATTTAATTAAATTAAATGCCCAATACATCACCACAAGTGACTGTAACAACTTTGAAGCTGTGAAATCATTTTCGGCTTTTGTAAAGAATTCGATGGCGTGGTTGACTTGAATAAACTTTTGATTGCAAATCCTCTGCGTTGCATGGAAGCTGATGAGTTAAGAGGGTGGACATCGCATTTAAATAGTTCAAGGTCTTTCTGGTTTCTCAATCAAGCCGAGAGCAATTTTTTGTGAAGCCTTTCAAATCAGATTCTTGCACTCGGTTAAATGTTCCTCTCAATAATTTAATTCTGGTAGGAAATGATTTCCATATTGACGGGGGCCAGCCAGCGCCTGCCAAATCGAGAAGTCTAAATTTAGATTTATTGCAATAATTTTTTTCTTCTCTCTGGTGAACGAATTTTTACTTCAGGCTTGGCACAAAACGAAGACATTTATGACTTTTCTATGGGTTGAACGCATCAAAAGAACACTTTGCCATATTGACCCATTTTTAAACCGCGTAAACCAGCGCGGCCTCTAACGAAACGATGACTTAATAACTCAGAAGTGAAAATAAACGAAAGATGAACATTTCAGTAAATTTTAGTCGTTCTAAGCTAAGTCTCTCTTGACGACTTCCGCTCTGAGATTTATGAACTGTCAGAGATTCTTGTTATTCAAATACAAAGATTGACTTCAATATGCAAAGATCATAAATTCGCGCGCTTCATATGTCAAATTAAATTATCGACAGCATTTCGTTTGATCAACATCTCGACAGACAGGAACATGAACTTCGGCTATCTCTTGACGATCAACATAAAATTTGCGTTGAAATAGTTGACATCAGCGCATTAGCAATTGAATTTTAATTCTTTAAGCCCACATTTCTTCTATTATATTTAAATATCTTCATTGTTCTCAACACGCTCTTGATTATGAATTCAACTGAGTGGAATGAAAACAATCCTCGTCGCGATGTTGAAAAGCTTAGAATCAGATTAAAATTGAGAAGATTAAGCGTTATTAGCAAGCTTTTCGAGTTTGAGAGAACTTTGAGTTTAAGATATTTAAAATCAAACTAAAAAGCACCAGCCAAACTTTTGTTCAAAATATTTTTTCGTTTTTCTTTGGAAAATAAAATTGCTGAGAATATATAGTCAGAGCTTTTCAAACCTTTGTTTAAAACTTCGTTAAAACCGTTAAAAAGCAATTTTTTATATTCAGTAAGCTGGAATCGAAATAATCAATAGTAAACGAAATCTAAATCGAGTTATAAATAAAAAAGAAGTCAGTGTTAACGTTTAGAGAAAGTCTTCATTTATTTATTAAAAATATGAAAAATTAATTTTGGTGTTTTCTACTTTTCAAGTGTTGTTTCATTATTTGAAGTGTTGTCGTTTGATATTTGCATTTCGGATACTTGTACCTTTTAGATCCGATGTGAATTTCCTTGTGCTTTCTCAATTTTCGATATTTTCTTAAACTTTTGCAATTCGCAATGTGTTTTCATATGTTGACTTATATTCTTTTTACTCGTTGACTTTCTACAAATTTTGCGTGAAACTTTTAAATGATGATTCATGTGGTTTCTCAGTAAAAATTTGTTTTTAAAAATCTTATTACACGAATCGCATTGAACTTGATCAATCTCTTGATTTTTTCTTTTATCTAGATATTTTGCCACAAATATCGCAATGGAACTTCAATTTACTATGGAATATTCTTTCGTGTGCTTTTAATCCGATTTTTAATGAAAATGAACGATAGCAAATTCTACATTCAGATTTGGTTTTTCGTTTCGTGGCAAAAACTCCGTGACGATGTTGCTGTTGGTGATTTTTCAAATGATGCTCTTGTGAGAAGTTTTGTTTGCAAGTTTCGCATGAAAACTTCTTTACGTGAGTCGAATGATGTGAATTTCCTTGTGCTTTCTCAGTTTTCGATATTTTCTTAAACTTTTGCTGATTCACAATGTTTTTTCATATGTCGTTTTAACTGATTTTTACTCGTTGACTTTCTACAAATTTTGCATGAAACTTTTAAATGATTCATCATGTGGTTTTTCAGTAAAGCTTTGTTTTTAAAAATCTTATTACACAAATCGCATTGAACTTGATCAATCTCATGATTTCTTCTTTTATGATCGTATAAACTTTTCTTGGTTAAACAAACTTTGTCACAAATATCACATTCGCAAGGATCTTTGATATGAGTGTTCATGTGTTTTTGTAGTTGGTTCTTAGTTTTAAATATTTTACCACAAATATCGCAATGGAGTTTCAATTTACTATGAACTTCTCTTTTATGATTATATAATCTTATTTTTGTTGCATACGAACGATCGCAAGTTTTGCATTCAAATTTCGTTTCTGATTTCGTGGCAAAAACTCCGTGACGATGTTGCTGTTGGTGATTTTTCAAAGGAAATTTTTGAGAGAAACTTTGTTTGCAAGTTTCGCATGAAAACTTCTTCACGTGTGACTGATAATGTTGTTTTAAATATATTTTCTTTAAAGTTTTGTAATCACATTTGGTGCAATGCCAATTTAAACCCTTGACGTGATCTTGGTTTTGATGATTCTTCTTGCAGTTGTCACAATCAAATTTAAGACCACAAAAACCACATTCTTTAATATTTTCTGATTTGCTTTTCAAACCACATTCTTCGCACTTTTGAGTAATTTTACAAATTGTTAAATGTCTATTCAAGTGTTGTGAATGCTTAGTCGTGTAGCTGCAATTGTCGCAAACTAAATAAGATTCGAAGAACTTTGCAGAATTTTTAAATTTCCTATCAAATTTCTTCAAAACGATTTTCACTTCCTTAACTTCAATTTCTGGTTCTGGATCATCTGGCATTATAAACACAAAATGTCGCTCTGGTTCATGTTTGATGTTCCCAACAATTAAATCTTTACTCGAGAGCTGATCGGGAACTTCAATCTTTGGTTCACGTTTTATGTTCTTAACGATATCTTGCTGATAATTTTCCATGATGATCTAAACTTCTTTTTTAGTGTTAACTGTTTGAAGGTTGAAGAAACAATGAATTTCGTTGCTAAAATTTTTGGCTTAAATACTTTTTCTACCTGATTTTAAAATCTAATCTTATTGGAAAATCTACATATGATGGGAATGTCATGTGAGAACAGAGCAAACCAATAAAGTTTTGAAATCATTAAAGTACAAACTTTGAATCACTCTCAAAATGAAAAATTGAAGGTCTTAGAGATTTTTCTAAACTTTATTATGTTTTGATTTTGCAATCGAAAGCTTCTACGAATCCGGGATTTGAGGAGATATATTTGTGAAATTTATTCAAGTAACCTAATTGCTTAGGAGGCTCAAATGGAATCTCAATCCCGGTCTGATGTTTTCTGAATAACGTTCTAGCCACTGCAATCCAATAAAGTTGTCGATTGGTTAGTCGATTTGCTCCTAAATTAAGTTCTTCTCCTCCTGATTCCAGCCAACTCTCATAAAATTCGTAACCATATTGCAACTGTTCGTCGAAAACAGAAATGTTTAGGTTGAGTTTCTGTAAAACAATTTATATTAAATAAAAGTCTTTGAGATTAAGAATTCAGGTGAAATTCCCTAAAATTCATTTACAATTGCACTTACATTGTTGAGATATTTATGTAAACCCCTGAAGACATTTTCCAATAATAAACCCGACACTGTCGCAATGTTGTAGAATCTCGGTCGCTGGTCATGATAAAACGGATAACTTAAGAAAATGCTGTCGATGACTGGAAAGAGTTAAATTCAGCAATCGATAATTTATCATAAATCTCAGAAATATTTACAAATTATGTTGTCACTCAATAAGTAGTAAAACATGTAAGTTTCTTTTGTTCCCAGTGCTAATAGTTCTCTTATTTTTGGCTCCCTTTTAAGTTGTTGATGTAGGTTGTGCATTTGGTGTAAAATTTTGATAAAGTTTTGGTCAAAATCCAAACCGCCATAAAGCTCCTCAAGCATCTCAGGTCCTAAGAATTCATCAGAGAAACCAAATACAAACTTGACCGATTGCAATTTTTGGCTGACATCCTTGAAAACTTCTTCTCCCCATTGATTTGTCGATTTAAACTTTTTTAAAGCGAACTCGATATTTTCTTTGGCAAATTTTCTCAAAGATTCTTTAGATTTTTTATCGAAGTATCGTTGCAAGAAAAGAGCGTCAAAAGCCGGCGACATGTGAGTTAGGATCATTTCTGAACATTCCAGCCATCGTTCGCCAGGTCTGCTGGCCCCAAATATAGTCATTCTATATATGTCATCAACGTACACAAGGAATCCATTAATTAATTCATACAACATATCGTAAACCAAGTAATCTGCAATGACACTGAAATAAAATAGTTAACTTCTGAGCAGTAGAAACAAATAAAAATCTCACTCTATTTCGGTTTCCACTAGAAATTCTGCAATTCTTGAAATACTTTGTGGGCTGGAGACTAAAATTCTTGAACTCGAATTAATTTTCGTGAACAATTGATTGTTGATTATTGTGAGCCAATCAAGATTCAATGTTGAAGTTAAATCGTTAAGTTCGTCAATCGTCATCAACTTTGAAGAGTTTTCATCCTCAACACTTGAATTTTTATTTTTCTAAATGATTCGTTATCAAATAATTTTAATAAAATAAACATTAAAATCGTACTCACCAATCGTTGATAAAACTGGATTTGTTTGTTTGCGATTCCTTTAAATTCTTTTTTAAACTCTTTTGAATATGAAGAATTTCGGTAAATTTGATTCAGATCGTAAAGCATTGTCTCATAGCTTTCAAGTTGCAATTCAAAGTATTCGCCGTCAGAAAATTTCAAATGTAAATCCGTGTGATTGGAATCATCCGAGTAATCAATATCTCTAAAGAACAAAAGTCGCAATAAATTCGTCCCTTGTTGCGCAATATAATTATTTAAATTAAAATCTTTGTCATTAGTTTCTGGGTAGAACTTTAACCCAAATGATCGCGCGTGTCCGCGAGCTTCTCTGACTCCATTATTTTCGATGTATTTGGAGTTAACACATTTAGCAAAAAACGTTTTCATTCCTTTCGATATGCGCGAATCATACATATTCACAGGTTCTGATAAAACTCTTCTCACTTTTTTAAAGTAGTCAAATTGAAAATCGGAGAAAAATCCCACATATGGTATTCGATCGTTCACAGTTTGATATTTCACGAAAGTTCCCAGTGCAAATTCTTTAAAGTCATCACAAGGTCGAACAGATTTATTCTGAGTTGCGGCATAAAATAAATATTGGGCGTCCGTCAAACAATATTTTGTGTCACATAACTTTCGATCTGTTGCTTCCTCTTGAGTCAAAGAATCTCCAAGAAACTGCAGCTCAAAAGACTTTTGAGCTTCGATCGAGCAAACAACAAAAATCAGAAGAAATATCTTCATTTCGTTGAAAGAACTTTACTGGTCACCACACAAGACAAGACTAACGAATATTATTTTTCGAAAAGAACCGAAACCAAAATTGCTAATTTTATTGAATAAACATTTCGTCACTAAAAATTTAAAAAATTCGCGAATAGAAAATTTGCAAATTTAATTAGGTAAACCTGTGGTAAAATAATGGCCATCGAAGATGTTCGCATATGATAAGCTTTTCAAACTAGTTTTTACAACAATTAAATAAGTTTGTATTTTTGATTCTAGATTTCTTTCAATATATTCAAGAATCATTCTTTTGGTTTTATTATTAAACTAGAAATCTCCATTATAATCAGCATTTGGTTAAGAAACATTGTTAACTATTCTAAAAGCTCTTTGGAAATTATATTTTTGACATTTGTATAGTTTAAGAGCTTTATTCTTTCTTTTTGCGACGTGCGACGAGACTCTTGTGCTGAGATCTAAAATAACAAAAAATGAATCTTTAGAATAGAACGTCAACGGTAAAGCTTTGAGACTTTACCTTATAGTTAATCTTGCGTTGAATTTTTTTAATGATTTTTCCTACGCCTTGGTCAAATGCAAACAAAATATGATTAGTTAATTGTGAACATAAATTTATTCATTATTAACTTATAAAATTATTTTTAAAAATAAGAAAATTATTTTTGGTGTTTTCTTCTTTTCAAGTGTTGTTTTATTTTTTGAAGTGTTGTCGTTTAATATTTGCACTTCAAATGCTTGTAACTTTTAGGTCCGATGTGAATTTCCTTGTGCTTCCTCAGTTTTCAATACTTTCTTAAACTTTTGCTGATTTGCAATGTTTCTTCATATGTTGACTTATTTGATTTTTACAAATTTTGCGTGAAACTTTTAAATGATAATTCATGTGTTTTCTCAGTAAAAATTTGTTTTTAAAAATCTTATTACACAAATCGCATTGAACTTGATCAATCTCATGATTTCTTTTTTTATGTTCGCATAAACTTTTCTTGGTTGAACAAACTTTGTCACAAGTATCACATTCGAATTTTGTGGTTGACGAATGCTGCTCAATGTGTTCCTTAAGACACCGTGAAGCAATCATACGTTGACAAATTGGGCAAGGAACTTTCAGATGAGAGTGCATGTGTTGTTGTAGACGGTGCTTATTTTTAAATATTTTTCCACAAACATCACAATGGAACTTCATTTTACTGTGAACATCCCTTTCATGATTATATAATCCTATTTTTGTTGCATACGAACGATCGCAAGTTCGGCATTCAAATTTTGTTTCTTGTTTCGTAGCGAAAACTCCGTGACGATGTTGCTGTTGGTGATTTTTCAATTGTTCCTTTCGAGAGAAACTTTGTTTGCAAGTTTCGCATGAAAATTTCTTCGCATGAGTCAGATAATGATAAATAAGGTTTCTTTCCTTTGAAGATTTGTAATCACATTTGGTGCAATGCCAATTTAATCCCTTGAGATGATCTTGATCGATGTGATTTGTCTTGCAGTTGTAACATTCAAATTTAAGATCACAGAGTCCACATTCTTTAATATTTTCTGATTTGCTTTTCAAACCACATTCATCGCACTTTTGAGTAATTTTGCAAATAGTTAAATGTTTACTCAAATGATGCAATTGCTTGGATGGCTTGTCACAATAATCACAAACGAAATAAGTTTCGAAGAACTTTGCAGGATTTTTCTTCAATCTTCTATCAAACTTCTTTAAAACGATCTTCACTTCCTTAACTTCATCGACTTCCGGATCATCTGGCATTATAAACACGAAATGTCGTTCTGGTTCATGTTTGATGTTCCCAACAATTGAGTCTTCACATTTGAACTGATCAAGAACTTCAATCTCTGGTTCTTGTTTGATGTTGTCGACGATTTTCTGCTGATTAGAATTTTCCATAGCTTCAAATTCTCTTTCGATGTTAACTGATCAAATGCTGGAGTAATAATGAAGTCCTTTTAAAAAATGTCCGTCTTAAATACCTTTTCAAATTTTACCTGATTTAATAAAGGCCCAAAATTAGGGGTCTTCAGATCTAGCTATTTTTTTTTAGAAAAAGTTTCGATAAATGTTGAAGCTCAGTTCCGTTTTATTGTGAGAAATATTTAGATTTTAGCTTTTTTCATTTATGAGTTCAAATGCTTTGAGGTCGTCGATTGTATTGAACTCTTTAGCCTAAAGACTTTAGGTCATTTTGTTAATTTAGTCTTAAAAGAGTTTTTCTTGAATGAAAATCGATTCCTTGTTTCTCGTGAGACCTGAAGTTTATGCAACGAGCATGGCAAGTCACATCATAAAATCTCAAAAACGAGACGACGGAAAAAGTTATCTTATTAAGGAAATGTACTTTACACGTGTGAATGATCAGTCTTCAGAAAATTTCAATGTTTTCATCACAAGAAGGATATTTCATCCTTTAAAATAAAAAACAAAATTTTCAATATATTAGGAAATTATTTATTTTTAAAAATTAATTTTGGTGCATACGCTTCATGTGAAGTTTAATATTCTGCAATGTTGTCATTTGTTGATTGCACTTTGAGCATTTATATTTTTGGGGTCCGATGTGAATTTCCTTGTGTTCCTTCAGCTCTTCGATATTTTGAAATTTCTGTTGGCAATGCACGATGTTACAAAAGAGCAATTCTGATGGATGAGAATTTTTCATATGGCATTTCAAATTCTTTTTACTTGTCGAAATATGACAAATTTTGCATGAAACTTTTAAATGATAATTCATGTGTCCTCTCAGTAAAACTTTGTTTTTAAATATTTTGGTACACAAATCACATTGAACTTCATCAATCTCATGCTTTTGTATCTTATGAAGTTTCAGTTTTTTCTTGGATGAGTAAACTTTCTCACAATCATCACACTCAAACTTTTCTGATGCTGAATGATTTTCAATGTGCTCCTTAAAACAATTCCTAGCTATCAAGTGCTGACAAATTGGGCAAGGATCTTTGAGATGAGTGTTCATGTGTTTTTGTAGATGGTTCTTAGTTTTAGTTATTTTACCACAAATATCGCAATGAAACTTCGTTTTACTATGAAACGATCTTTCATGATGATATAATCCGCATTTAGTTGCAAACGAACGATCACAAATTCTGCACCCCAATTTCGTTACTGGTTCAGTTGCACAGACTCCGTGGCGTCGGTTCTGTTGATGAATTTTCAATTGTTCATTTCGAGAGAAACTTTGTTTGCAAGTTTCACAAGAAAAATTCTTCGCATGAGTCAGATAATGACGAATTAGGTTTCCTTCCTTTGAAGATTTGTAATCACATTTGGTGCAATGCCAATTAAATCCCTTGAGATGATCTTGATTTTGATGATTCTTCTTGCAGTTGTCACAATCAAATTTAAGATCACAAAAACCACATTCCTTAATAATTTCTGATTTGCTTTTCCAACCACATTCATCGCACTTTTGAGTAATTTTACAATTTTTTAAATGTCTACTCAAGTGATGTGATTGCCTAGTCGTGTAGTTGCAATTGTCGCAAACGAAATAAGATTCGAAGAATTTTGCAGGATTTTTAAGTCTTTTGTCAAATTTCTTCAAAACGATTTTCACTTCCTTAACTTCAACTTCTGGTTCTGGATCATCTGGCATAATAAACACGAAATGTCGTTCTGGTTCATGTTTGATGTTCCCAACAATTGAATCTTCACACGTGAACTGATCGAGAACTTCACTTTCTGGTTCACGTTTTATGTTCTTAACGATATCTTGCTGATAATTTTCCATGACGGCCTAAATTTCTTTTTTAGTGTTAACTGTTTGGAGGTTGAAGAAACAATGAATCTCGTTGCTAAAATTTTTGGTTTAAATACCTTTTCTACCTGATTTAAAAATAAAATCTTATTAGAAACAATTCTTCTTTTGATGGATTTTCCCTAAAAATGCCATGTGACAAATTTAAATAATGAAACCAATAAAATTATAAACTTTGAATCACTCTCAAAATGAAAAATTTGTAAAGAAATTAATTTTCAAAATAGTTTTGATTTGAATGCAAAAATATTTATTGCTCATACCGAATTTGCTTTTATCAAATAAATGAATTGAAACGTTTTTAAGCGATAAGAATTGAATCTGAAAAGGATAAAAATCAATGAAACGCATCAGTTTTAAATCTTTTAAAAGTTTACAAAATAAATTTGATTTTATTTTTTTCTCGTCTTTCGTTTAAAACTTTTAAAAGTTCTGGTCTTTTTCTCATTTAACAGCGTTCATTTGCGAAAAATTACAATTAAAAATTATATCAATAAGTAAGTCAAGACAAAGTCAAAAATCGAACGGATTAGTGTTGAGCTTCACGTGCTTGGCAAAAGCTCGATAAAGAAAGAAACAAAGTTTTTCTCTGCACGATCCGAAATTATTCCAAAGTCGAATCAATTTTCTCCTCTAGATCAGCACGAAGTAAACGCTTAGCATTGCGGCTGATGACGAGTGATTGGTTCTTGGGGAAGCTGGTAAACAAAAGCTGTTGCAATTCTTTAAGTAAATTGCTGTTCTCATCACTCAAAGTTTTGACTTTTTGACGGAAGTTGTTGTTTTCCATGACGAGCTTCTCAACGCGTCGCTCTAGCTGATCCATGTACTCTTTCTTCTTGCGACGGGACTCTTGTGCTGAGATCTAAAAAACGAAAGAAGATTCTTTAGAAAAGAACTTCAACTGTAAAGCTTAAAGACTTTACCTTATTCTTAATCTTTCGTCGAATCTTTTTTAATGATTTTTCTTCTGCCTTTGTCAAAGGAAGTCTCTGGGGGATAGGATAGCCTTCAGCAAGCAATGTGCGCTTCTCTTCATCAGTCAGCACCAAGTCGCCGGTGGAGCCTTTCGGTTGGCTGCTGATTAATGGCGTGTGAATTGGTTGGCGGGTGGAGTTGGTGTAGCCGCGCGTTGAATGGGACGCATTGCTGTACTGCGATTTTTTCGAGCTGCTCGTTGAAATGGCTGGCGGTGACATTGGACCCGCATGCTCGGGACTTGAGTTGCCCTTTGATTCGTCACCAGGAGATGATGAGGGCGGAGTTGGAGGTAAACCAAAGTCTAAAAGTTGAAAGTTAGTTAAATTAGGTTAAAAAAAAGAGAAAGCAAAGTGAACTCACTAGAACTCTGTGGCTCCGTTTTGATTCGTGATGTGGAGCAGGTTTGAGAGGAGGTAAATAAGTGCTGATCCCTTAGCAGCGATGATGGCTATAAAAATAATTATTTTCTTGTTAGATTCGATTGATTGAAAAGAGATTAAAAGTCTTTACCTTGCGATCATGCATCAAATCCGAGTTGATTGATGAGATGCTTGGCAACGGATTATTGTAGTTGCTGTTTGGCGATGGCGGGCAGCTGGAGTGAGGTGAGAGAGGTTCTTCTTTCACGACTGTGATCTCGTCTAAGTCAGAGAGACTGCTTGAGCTTGATCCCGATTCGCTGAAGCTCTTTTGGTTGCTTCCATTGTAATAGTGGGAATTTCGAAGTGAGCCCGAGCCGTACATGTTGGCGCTGGAGGAGTTGTTGTTTAAATGTTGCAGGTATTTTTTCTGTTTGTGGCTGCTGATTGTGTTGTTGTTATTATCACTTTGATTGTAGATTGTGATGGAGCAGCTGTTGTCGTCAAGATCTACGAAAAATAGTGTTGCAATTAAACTTTTGTTCTGCTGATAACAACCGAGAATGAGGAATTAATTCAAGGCTCTCTCTCTGTTCATTCATTGAACTTTTCTGTACTCGTGAATGAGAGCTTCGAACATTGCACAACATTGAATGGCCAGTTCGTGACTCTGCAAAGTCATCAAATCAGGAATTGCGGAATTGATAAGAAAATTTTCCGCTGAACGTTTGGAACAATTTCCTTTCTGCTGAATCAACAAAAACGCTGTCTACGCGTGGTTTGAACAACAATATTTCATCTCAAGGAGATTGCACTCTATCATTCTCCACTCAACCTTGCGCAACATTCTCGTGTCGATTATATTCTCAGTCGACAGTAGTAACGAGACGCAAAAGTCGACCAACTGTGACAACAACGGTTTCATCTTGAAATTGATGAGGAAAAACTGATGAAACATCTTGAGACAAACAGCAGAGTGATCAAACATTTGGCAACTGAGTAAGCAGGCAATTGAATTTTATCAGAAACTTCAGAATCGGAAAATTTCATAGGAGCAAACAATTTGTCTTGCTCGTTCGCTGTTTACTTGAGATGAGCAGCAAACATTTCAATGATAACAAGCAGAAGAGCTAAAAAGGAGGTTTTACACTTGAAATCTTTAGGTGCACGTGCGATAGCAAAATGGGAAAGTAAAGTTTCTCGTCTTATTCGCGCATTGACGTCATGTGTTTGAGGAGTGTCATTACTAAGAATCTGTTCCACTTTGTTTTCAGAGAAATCTTTGATTTACATAACAACCAGAGTTGCAGCAGTTCTTGAACGAGCAAAGAGTGTTTTAGTCAGAAGTTCTGAGAACAGACCTTAGCAAAGAAATTATTTAAGTGCACATTCGATTGGTTAACAGATAAAGTCGCTGAGTTTATGATTGGACAAAAAAAATCCCGAAGAACAATCATCGTTCAACAAACAGACGATCGAATCTTTCAATCGAATAACAAAATATTAAACTCACCTTCAATTTTCGTCCCATCGGAAGGTGAATCGGGCATTGAGTCGCCGTCGGATGTTAGACTGTAGCTGTGCTCGGCTTTGATGGGGATCGTGCCCAAGAGCGCATCGGTCATGAGTTTATCGTTGAGGATGACGTGCGGAATTTTGTGATCACCGGCAGCATTGTCACAATCCATGAACCAATCGTTGATGTCTGTCGGTGTGAGTCGTAGTGACTCGTTCATCTGAAAGCAAATAAAAAGCAGTTAATTATCGCATCAATTTCTTGAGAAAATTAAATTCTTGTTGTGAGAAGCAAAAGCACGTTTCACATCTTTCTCTCTCAACCCGTAATTTATGACATCACGGATGATACGCAGCGAAAACAAAAAGAAAAAACAGTGAATAGCCCCCGAAAGTTCAATGAATTCTTCAGATTTTCTTTCAACTCTCTTCGTTCCGATTCTTTCATTTCTTTCTTCTTCGTCTCATCATCAAACATTTGGTAGAGGTTTCAACGAGTGCCGATCACAGATCCGGGCGAGGGAGTACACGACAGGTATCAAAATGCTTTGTGTGCATTTGGGTTGAGTCTCCCAAGGTCAGCGGATTTTTACTTGAATAAATTATTCATAGCCGAGACATTTTTTCGCTCTTTCTCACTCAACATTCTTCTTCGTTTCTCTTTCTTCTTAATGTATCGTTTGAAAGTTTCACGATGGAATGCATAATGGGCTTGAATGTTTCTTCGTCATTTACCGCATTTTATGAGCCATGCGATCCCACACTCGCTGCCAAACGCCGAGTACAATCAAATATGCAAAATCTCGCTTTGACTATTGTGCAAGAAAGCTTCACTTTAAAGCGCTGATTCATGGCAAACGAAAATCTCTAATGGTTTCAAACGATTTATAACCAATTGAATGGAAAAGAAGGAGATGCTCCAATTAGACGTGTATCGAAATCACGCTCTCGTGAATCTCTAGCACAGTGGGCTTCGAATCAAATCTGATCCCAATTAATCTCTTCGCTTTACGCCGACAAAAAAAAAAGTCTTCAACCTATCAAACTTTCTTTGGCAACGAAGTAATTTCTTTTTTCGAGAAATTGCATAGCAATTATTTTGCTTCTTGCTGATTTTTTTGCCATGGCGATTTCGGCGATTTATTTTTTGCTCGAGCCGGAATAAAATAAAATGCTTCACGTCAATGTATTAAACGTAGTTTTGTTTAATCAACAATGTTTGTAGCGTGGACAAGAAAGTTTTCTTTTTGAATTGACCCGGCTTAAGCTTGTCGCTCCTCATTTTGCGTGCAACATATTAATCTTTATTTAAGCGGTTTTTTTTTCTTCGTTCGAAAGAAATAATCGAGACAGTTGAGCAACGATCAAAAACCAGTTACACGAAACTCACATTTCGGGGCTCGCACATGAAATTCATTCAAAATGTCAAAACATTTCTTAGCGAGACTTAATCAAAGAGATTTTAGGTGAGAGAGCGACAAGAAGAAGAACCGAGTGGCTTTGATTGTTCACTTCAATGTGGATTTACAGCAATTTCGTTTCATTACGCTATGCTAAGACGTGAAGAGATTTTCTTCTTCCCGGGAAGCACTCAACTCAAAATCTTTTCCAATCTTGACGCGAACAAGAGAAGCAGCAAAAAAAAAACAAAGTTACAGTTAGCCGAAATAAAATGAGAAATCCGAAAAAAGAAACATTACGCTGTTAGTAAGCAACAACGAAAGAAGGAAGCGAAGAATATGTGAACTTCTTCTTATTGTGATCAGAATGAAAAATTCAAATTCCTGCTTTTCCTGGCCAGCTTCGGCCGAAAAAAAACTAAGAATACCGGTCACAGCGTGATCTGGTGAAAGGCTCTTTTCGCGGTTTGCTTCTTTGCTTGACGTGAACTATTTTTCATGCGAAAAAAGCCAAAAAAAGAGTTTAAGTGAAAGGCTCTCCACACACATTTTCTGCTTTTCTCTCCTTCGTCGCTCATGACACCAGCGAAACAAATCTCCGAGCGTGCGCAAGAAGAAGTAATTTTTTGTGTTACAAGAAAGTCAAACGGGCGTGCAAGAAGAAGGAGAGAGATTGTAATAAGAAATGGCTTCAAGAAGAAAGAAAAACCAGCTTTTGTGTCTCCGAAGCGGCTTGAGATAGCTTTCCTCGTAAGTTTTCGCACTATAAGTTGCTTGCCGGCATAGCTTGAACGTTTGAATGTCTTAGACAATGAAGCAGACATTCACTTTAAGGTACGGCTCACTCTCATTAATTTGCGGCTTTTTCCATCCGGCTCTTGCTGATCGCTTTTATTTCTGCAACCTCGAGCGAGAAAAATTGAAATGCGTTTTTCTCGCTTTCCGAGAAATTCAATAAAAGAGATTTTGTGTCTGAATGTAACTTAATTCTTTTTTGGCAAAACCGAGTAACAGGACAGGAAGTAAGTTTATCAGAGTTTTCTCTTTAAGAGATAAGGGACTTAGAAGTTGAGGAGGAATAGACGCATGGCAATAGTTTCTCACTATCAAAGTCAGCTCATTAATTTTGCTTGTCCGCTTATCTTTCTCCCTCTCTAACCATCCATGCTTCCGCTCAAAGACAACTCAACTTCAACTCTCTTATCAAAAATGCCTTTCACAATTTATTTTAATTAGTAGTCGCTGAGTACACGTTGAAAAGCCAAAATCAAATTCTAGCTCTTTTCGCAATTAGGCTAACAATCTTGGGCAATGAAAATGGCAAAGTGATTAAGACGTTCAATATAAATCCGGGGCGAACGTCTAAGAAGAAGTCTATGGAATGAGAAAGCCATAAAATAAAAATGAAACAATCTCCCAGAGATTCCAATCTCCAATTCCTCATCTTTGGATGTAGGTCATAAAATTGCGCGGAACTCTAACGAATTCGAGATTGAATGTACCTTAAGAACGTGTAACGACTTCCTTCGTCTCTGAAAATCGCTTTTCTCTTTTATGTCTACGTCTAGCTGAGGCAAAAGGGTCTTGCGAGTATATAATTATGTTCTGTGGATTCTTCGCATGCACGCGAGACCATGAATGATTGCATCACTGATCACTGGGTCGAAATCCACTTAACGCGAACTTTTATTTACAGTTCTTGAAGCGGCTGGAACGCTTTGCAACCGACTCATTCAATTGTTGAAACAATAGAAACAATCCATAAACAAATCCGCCGTGAAACTCTCCGACAGTTGCCATTTCTTTTCAGCTTCTAGTTTGCGCAACTCCAACTTCCGTCCGGTGTTGGCGATGCCGAATCGAATTTCAATACAAAAACTTTTTTTTTTGCGTTTTGATATTTCATATTCTTCAATTCATCTAAAATGGTGTTGAAAAGTGAGAGAGAGACAAGTGCCTGAGTCATCATCATCGTCAGTCGTCCAGCGGTAAAATAATTTTCTAATTGAATTTCTAAGCTGATAAGAACGTGAGACTTCGTGTAGTAAACTGATCTTACTCACTATCAGAGTTTCGCTTATCTCTTCAACCAGCAATTCGCCGTAATTTATCGATAAGATATCGAAAAATCTGGCCATTGCGCAATTCTTTTCGGAGGTTATTTAACACCCTTGAGTCACTATGGAAAAATTCTTTTCATCTTGAGTTAGCGAGGAAGTCATGAGGGATGTCAATGATCGGCATGAAACAGTCTATTGTTTGAGAAAACACTCTCAAGACGAAATTGATGAGCTTCGAGGCAGAACTTTATTTTTGTATTCAACGAATGAAGAATTTTTCAGCAAATAAAGATTTTTTTTTGCGCGGAAAGGTGAAGGAACCCGAAAAGTAAACAACAAAGCGTTGGGTTCTGTGGGTTCTTTTACTGTTTGTCGAATCAGAAATTTTCAATTTGAGTGAGCTCAATTGATGAATGAGACAGATGGCGCTTTGCTCTTCAAGTTATTCACATTCCTCTTCTACGAAGTTTCGTTTAACATCGCAGATAGGTTCAATAACACTTCTATTTTCCCATTAGATGATTTTGTTCTCGCTGTTTGCTTTTTCTATTTTCTTCTAACATCTTCGACTCTTTTAGAAAGTAATCTCTAACGTCGTTCGTTCTTTTCCACAGAAATTCTGAAAGTTTAATTTATTCGAATTTCGAACGAGCGAGAAGTTAATTTTCTCTTTGCCAAAAGCACGAAGAGGCAAACTCAATCACCAGTTCAACGATCGTCATTCGCGAAAGAACGCAAATTTCTTTTGCGTTTGACGATAAAAGGAATTCAGGTAGAGGTAGAAAGAAGAAGGTAAATTATTGCTATTAGCACAATTTGCTTTTATGTTTTGTTTTATTGGAACTTTTGCTGATAATTTGACGACTCTTTAAAAAAACATTTTTTTCGCATTTGCTTGATTTTTTTTCGCTGCCTTATCAATTTCTATTGTGTTTGACTTCTCACTGTCGCATTGCCATTTGCCCTATGCGATAGTTAATGTAATGAGTGATTCACGTGCGTTTGTCGTGTAACAAGAAATTCATAATTGATAATCGAATAATTTCCCTTCGTTCGTCGAGATATAAATGAAAAGTTATGTTGTCCCATTTAGAAAAACAAGTTTTGCTTAATCTCAGAACTTTTACCTTTTGGGCGTGGCTGTTGACGAAAGAATTCTAAACTCGAACAGTTGACAGCATTAAGCGATTGAAAATTGTCCATTAACCGCTCGAATTATGCAAAAGACTCAACGAAAAAGAAAGAGAAAGAAAAATGATCGCCGATCGAGTGAATGACCTCTTTCGAATCATTCTCAATTTATCCGCCCGAAAAAAAAGACCGAACTTGATTTTAAGCGATCATTTTCTCATTTACAGGTCGAAACGAAGTTGAATTACAGCAGAAAAGTTAATTTTTCAACATTGAACGCTGTCAGTCAGGTTTTTCTTTGACGATAGAATGATATTTACTGTTGACTTCGGAATGACGTTAGACTTTAACTTCGACTCTAATATCCCTTCTAATCGATGGCAGACAGTAGCGATTTTCCTTATTACGTGATTGAACTGTCTGTAAAAAAGGTAAGAACACTTGTTCGTTCAACTCTTTGAGTGTATTCAAGTGCTATTCAAGCTTTAACGATGAAGATTTGCAGAAGAGGCATTGAACACACCGGTAAACCGGCAATTGCGATGCGAGAAAAAAGTGAAATAACAAAAAAAACGTGTTTTCTTCATTATTAAAAAAATTCTGTTAATTGGTGGTCAAGAAGCCGGCAACTTTGTTATTCAAGAAGAGTTTATTAATTTCTTCTCGTACTTTTGTTCCGATTCTTTCTCGTCTCGCTTCCTCTAAAAGCCATGAAGTAACAATTAGACTCTTTCATTTGAATTATAAGTTTTCTGTGTCGAAAAAAAAAGTGAATAAAAAGAAATAATCTTACATTACTGAGCTAATCTCATCAAGACCTCACATTCACCTACTTTAATGAAGACGAGATCTCTTCAAACACACATCGTGATCATCTTACAAGCGATGCTTTCACCATTTTTTGTGCGATGTTGCAATATTAAGCGAGAAAAAGTGATTTGCAAATTTATCATCCGCCATCTTTAATGTGTAACCTCAATTTTGGGTAAAAGTTAGAGCTCGATGCAGCATCAACGAGGGAAAGCCACTTAATCTCATTCGAAACTTTTATGTCACCTCTGAGATGTGATTAAGACGTTGTTGCCTTCGTCTTATCGAAGTGTCGAGATTAAAAAAGAAACGCTTATCATGTTGCTGCGAGTTGAAGAGCATCGTTCAAATCCTGTTGCATTATAGGCGATGAATCGTAAAATTAAAACTCGGAAATGTCAAATTTTTAAATTAGAGAAACCGAAAGAGCAAAAATGTGTTTCTGCACAAGGCCATTAACCAAAGAGTCGGGCTAGAAACAGTTAGAATTCCTGCTCGTTCTCGACATTTCTTCTACTCCAAAGATTCATTTGAATAAAATTAGAATTTTGATGGCTTTTCAACCAAAATCTGATCCCGCGGAGATTTCCAGAGAGCAAAACCCGTTTCACCGCATGTGCTGTACACTCACTCACAAGCGAATGAGTCAATAGAGTCTGTATGGTTAAGTAATCATCATAAAAAGGCATGAAGAAATGTGTGGAATCTTTTGTGTCGAAGCTTCTCAAGATACGAAAAAAATTAAAAATCTCGTAGAACAAGTGTCAACTGGTTTTGCTTTCGACGACAACGGCGAGAGCGATGGGATCTGGAAAAGGGCACGCAGGCCTCTTGCACTAGCCGAAGCTTCATTCGACCATTTCTCGCTCGTTTGTTCCATACGAAAAAAAAAACACATTTGTCGATTACCAGAAAAGACGACGACTTGTGCTTATCAACATTTGTTTTTCTGCCTTTCAAAGAGAGCAAAAAACTTAAACAAATTCAGAAATTTTAATAATTTTCTTCTCATCCGTCGCTTCAACCTGTTGCCAAGTCAAAGCATCTATAGTTCGATGGAGAAGATCTCCAGAAAATACCAACGAGATATTATCTCTTAAAATTCGCCTCGCACTCTTCTTGTTCTTGGAATTAACATAAAAGTTTGTATAATTCAAATCAAGTCGTTCTTCTTCTTTTTTCCGACGAAATGAAAGTTTTTCTCTTCGATTACTGAGTGAAAAAAATCCAAAAGAAATCTCGAAAGCAAAAACTTGTTTTGAGACTTTTGAATTTCAAGTTTTTTTGTGTGTTTCGTTTTTTTTTCGGTGAAAATTTGAAGTTAATAAACAGTTTAGGCCTTTGTGACGGTTGAATGGCATGGGAAGTTGGACAAAAGAAGAATTCTGAAGCCCCCGTCCCATTCGAGTCTCGCATTTGGCTAGCATTTCATAAAAGATCAAACTTGACGATGGCGAGACACTTAAGCTTGGGTTTGTGATTCAACAGCTTACGTATGATTAATAATTTCGATTCGAATGAGTTTCTCCGCGGGAAAAACCTCCAAGAACAGATTTAACTTTGTTGAGAAAGTTTCTTATTGTCGTTCATTACATTTTGCCAATGGATTGTTCCGCTTAATGAAGATGAATTCTCATTTGAGTTTGACCGAAGAGATTTCCAATTGTCCAACAGAAATCTTTTCTCTTCTAACTCGAACACCGTTTTTCTGAATCATGGAAACGATCTGCATTCCCGATATTCCGGTTTTTTATGTAACTAGACGCATCCAAGTAGCTCGAAGGCATTCGAGATTCTATTCTAGACGATGTCGTTCCGAGAAAGCAGAAAAGCAAAAGTTGCACGCTCCGAGATAATTTGTTGACCTTCTTCATTCATAGATTTCGCTTTTTCCACGTCACATTTGCTGATTTCGCGTCATTTTAAAAAAGTGCAACAGTTGCAAATCTTAATCACGAGCACGCTGCGCTCTCGATGTTACAATGTGAAATATGATTATCACCCGGCGTTTTCAAGCGCTGATAAAGTCTACTACAAGTTATTCCCTCTCCGAACATTTCTGTGCGTCTCTCATTACGAATGCTTCGTGTAAACTTTTTTTTTCTTCTTTTAAAGCGAACTCAAAAAAGCTGACTTAAATTGTATACAGGAGCAATGTCAAGGCTGAATCTTCACCGCAAATATTATCAGCTCGCTTGTTTGCGCCTCGCACATTTGCTTCGATTATCGTTTGGGTATTGTGTAATAATATCGCTGATAAGACATTAGAAAGTATCTCGTCACGTCGCCGCGAGTTATTGCAAAGCGGAAGACACATTGAAATTTATAAATTCAACGCTCTGCACTTTCCAGAACACTTTACCGCCTGCAACATTGTGCAATTGTGGAAATACTTGACAGAAGTCTTATAAAGGCAGACGCTCACAATAAGCTTTCATTCATTCATTCGCTTCGAGCTATGAAATCGTCGACTGACTTTAGTTTTTTTTTTCTTCAGTTGCCTGTGTTGTTTTCTTTTTGTAATAAACAACTTTGCTTTTCCAGCGTGATGCAATTATCGTGTGCATATAAACAGAACCGAAGCGAGCAAGTACAGTTCTGAAACGATTCTTCAATAAAAGTTAAAACGAAAAAGGTTGGAAGAGGTGCACGATTGATAAAAAAAAATCTTTTTAAAGAAATTGAAATAGAAATTTCATTGCTTTCCATTAACATTTTCTACAAAATATTTTGTTTTTAGGAATAATGAGACACTTTAACGTTTTGAACGAGCAGTTGTTCCGCCTGGTGGTTTTGCAACACTTCCCTAATGCGATTCCTATAAACAACCAACAGGTTAACTTGTGGAGCTTCCTAAGTTTCTTGATCTGATTTAAGACTTCTTTATAGAATTTTCCAAACCGCAATTATTGGGAAGAAAAGAAAAAACCTTTTTTTAGGGTTTTCATGCGAAGAAGAGAATTTGTTCCTCTGTCGGTCATTCAGAAAAATCAGAAAAGTATTCAGTGAATGAAAAACCCTTTAGCTCACTCGTTCTCGAACTCATGAATCTCTCTGTAAGAGCTTTAAATTGCTAAGTCTTGTAGTGAAAATTTAGTTTCACGATTTTTACCTTCAGAGCTTAAAATGTGCAAGTGAAGTCTGAAGAGAGATGGGGAACTTGTTGCCGGTGTGACCGCAAAAAACCACGTGCTCGGATGACCTCGAATCGATTTTACATGCGATTTAAGCGTGAAACGGGGAAAACTTTTTCCTCGACTCAAATTTTAGATGGAATCACAATTTCCATGTCGCACTAGTGGAAAAAGCGTTGTCCGTTCCTCTCAAACGTCACGACATTTAATTTCATTGACGAAACATATTTTCGAATAAAATTACAACACGAAGATCGCTTTTGAAAACGGGAACATGACGTTACTTAATAATAAAGGACTTTGCTTAGCGGCGATAACTTTTAACAAAGTCTTCATGCCTTTTCTTTTTTCAGAGCACTGATAAGAAAGTTCGCTACACTTCCATCTACTGGCCCCATAAATTTTGCGACACTGTTTAACAATTCTCCATGCAATCACGCTCAGCAAATCGAGTAATTTTCGTGCAGTTTTGGGGAGTTAGTAGTCGAAAGCTTACAACAATGAAAATTGTCGTGATAAATATTTGAAAATGAAAGCTTCTGACTCGATCGCTTCGCCTTTATTTGCACAGCTAACGCTACTCGTTTGTTACATAACGTTCCACAAAAAGTTCACTCTCAGCAATCAGCAAAAGTGCTTCTGAAAGTCGCATTAATTGATTTGTGATAAGCAACTCGAATTACGGCACCGATCCGCATGCATACGTTGCACGTTTATCGCGCCTCTCTCAGCATTCGCTTGACGTCATTGAGCTCTGTTCCAATTGACTGCATGATTTCAATGAAAACCGTAGTGACAAATTGGCGGGTTGGTGAAGAAAGAGAAGAAAGGAAAAATGTTGGAATCGTGGGCTTCGTCATACACCCACGCTAAATGGTAGGCAATGGCATTGACGAAGTTATTTATATCATAACAACAAGAGAAGCTTGTCCATTCCTTGAATCCTTACACATTCTTAAGCCAGACGACGTATTATTTGTGCTTAATGAAATCAAATACGCCATTCGAGCGCCTTTCAAAGCTCCGCCAATCGAGTCAAACATTATCAACAACAGCACAGACAAAAAGTAATGTTTTTTAATGATAGTTAATGGAAAGCGACGGAAAAAATGTTTCCATGAAAATAGAACAAATTTCGAGTAGTCGGAATATTTGTTCAAATGTATTTTTTTTTTGTTTTTCGAGTAATAAAAAAAAAGTAAAAAAGCGATTGCAACACGTTGAAGTCTAACTGATTCGAGCCATTTATCGTTCCAATGCTAGCGGTAGTTACAGTAGTGCTTCTTATGTAAGAGGATTTTTAATGGATTCCTTTGAATATCAAAGCTCGCTTCCTGTCGTTGTTTCACGATTCGTTTCCACGACTTTTCCAATGATCCAAATAATTTTTCCCTTCAGCACGTAACAACCTTCGAAACCTTTTCTCTCTCTTTCTCTATGTCTCTTCATTCATTAAACTTTCTTCTGAATTTTTCATGATTTTCGACCTAATTTCCCTTAGTCCCGCCGCTCGTTGTCTCACTCGCGCGCATAGCAGTTTCGGTTTTTATGGTCGCATTCTTTTTTTCGCACATTATTAACTTTCCATTTAACATCGGAGCCCACATTATGATGCGACCAAAAGGGTAGATGTTTGTTTAATTGTTTTATGTCTCTAGCTTTACGGGTCTCGGAGATTGGCTGCTAATTGACTTTGGATTGTTCAATTAATAAGTCTCGTCGAACGACTACTACCCGGCGTTCTCAGACTTAACGACAAAAAGTATAAAAGAAATTCGAAGAAAAGTCAAATTGTGTGTCTGATAATATTTACTTTGCAATGAAGTGCTCGTGAAGGGGAAACCTTCAAATGACTTAAAACATTACGGGAATTTTCCAGTTTTATCAGTGGAAAAAGAAGCAAAACGCCCGAGAAATGATAAACGGCTTTGGTCGCACACCGCAATCAATCACATTGAATACGAAACTTAAGTAAAACTTTCGAAAAGACCCGCAGCGCTGATTCTTCAATTCACGCTGATAATTCAATTCAAACAAAATTTCAATAACGGGGCTATTGCCTAGTGCAAAGTACTGGAAGCTGGACGAGTAATCTTTACGACAGCGCGTTTCGTTGGAGAGATGATAACAGACCCACGTGTTTGGCGCACGATAGAGACTCCAAGAAACTCTTTAAAGCTTTTTTGTTTGTTTTTTTCTTATCGATATTGTCTCACAACGAGTTCCCTAGAATTCGTAGATATATTTACGACCTTCGCTCTCTTTTCCACCGAAAACTGTGTTTTGCAATTACTTCTTGTTATCTGACAGAACTTTTGATGTTTCAAGTGAACGATATTTTATCTGTACCGCGGAAATAATTCATCAAGATGTTCTTCTGAAAAATCTTTTTCGTGTGCGATCCTTCAAAGAGACCGAAAATGATATTTTTTCATCTATTTTTAAGTTCAATATCAACTCCAACTAATTGATCAAATTAAACAGTAAAATTATGAGACCAACGATAAGTGTCAGTTGAGATGTGAGTGTCTGATAGAACGAGATGCTAATTAAACTGATGCGGGCACTACCGAGAATGCACTTTCTCTCGACCAAACGTTACCCTCATCAATAACAGTCGCCGAGATAACCCAAGAGGTCTTAAATAGAATGACATCATCTATGAAAATCCATTGATGTCGTTGTTGATTCCATGGGATTTCCAAAGAGAATTATACAAACTTTTTTCTTAGTTGAAAATAAAACAAAAATTACATGAATAAAATTGCTTTTGATAAGATAGCGAACGGCACGTTTACTAAGTATTTGTGCAGCATTCATTTGTGTGTTTGTGTCCATTCACATTTTCTTTTTCTTCCGATTTAATTCTTGTTTCAATTTTATCATTTTGGGATTTTTTTTTCTTTTCCTTTCCTGCTCGTGTTATCAATTTATGGCTGGATTGCTATTTTCGGGATCTTTCCGTCGAACTTGATTAGGTTTCAATGTTTGAACGAAGAAAAGTTTCGTTTTGGAAAATCCCTGATAAAAAATAAAAATATTTTTCCGCTACCATATGGAAAGTCTATGACGCGCTCTTCGTTGACATGAAAGAAATTACGTCACAGCGGGTTTTAGCTTGCATTGAACGATTGAGTGGGCGAATGGCTTGTTTTCTCTTCGTCGTTCTCGATGATAATTTCCCTTTAGCCCACGTGTTTGTGCTTTGATTTCCACGAAAGCTTTTCCTTTATAACCCGGTCGAAAAATTAAAATATTTCAAAGAAAACTCACGTCCAGGTCTGTCTCCCAGAGCTCCTTGAGATCGTTGACCTCATACACATCCATTGTCATGTCCATCCTTGGGTCCAGCTTTAAATTTTCCGCTTGTGTCTCGATTTCTCAAAAATGTTTTTAAGCCTCTTTGCAATTTTTTCTGAGTTCTATTGCACTTTCTCTTCGAAACGATGAAAATTAAACTAAGTGTCGTTTAGGTTTTATTACTTAAACTCTATCTAGTTATTGATTAATTTTAAATCAGCACTTGGAGTATGAAATGTTTTTTTTTTCTTCAACAGAAAAATAAAGTTTCTCAGTTGTTGAATGTTTTTTTTACAAATATTTTCTTTCCTTGCGCCACTTGTTGATTACCGAGTGTTATCAGTTGAAAAGTATCAAAATATTATCTGCCGAATTCACTTCGATCAAAAACTGTTTTTCGTGGTTTTATTGCACAAATTTTCCCAACGCTCTTCACCGATTTCTTTTACCAAACAGATGAAGTTAAAATTAAAGTTTGAAAAATTAAATTTAACTAAACTAACAACAAACGTGTAGATCTAATGAATGAATCTTTAACAATAAAAAAGAATTTATAAAACCCAGAAAATTGTAGTGTAAGAAGTGAAGAGAGACGAGAGCGGAGAGAAAATGTTTAAGAGAGAAGTTGCGGTTCACAACCGTTTAGCTTTTCGTTTCCCGGGATAATTTTCTTTGCCGGCTTTTTGTTGTTCAATTGGAAATGCTTCTTACAATTTCTTATCAAATCAAGCATAGAACTTGTTTCACGGATAACAAATAAAAAAACAAAAATGATTTCAATAAAATTGCGTAAAGGGATTTGATGACTTTCTTCTACCCTTTCTCTTTTTGTGACTAACTAGTCAGAACAAGTAATTCATAAAGAAGAAACGAAAAATAACAGTTAACTCTTTGGAATGTCTTGAGCCTTAAAGCTAAAGGAGGAGTCAAATTCGATGAAACTACAAAGATCTCAGAGCTTGACATTAAGATTGGAAAACTTATCATACAACTTATCATACAACTTATCATACAACTTATCATACAACTTATCATACAACTTAAGAATTTCTTTAGGGTTTTCATTACAATTGAGAACTGGACGAAAGTCACAAATCTTTTACACGTTCGTTTCGTGCTTTTTTGTTATCGCCGTCTACTGCAAATTCCTTCAATCGTTTTGATAATAAATCAACGGCCTGTTATGCAATCGCAACAGTCTTCAAAAGCACGCTGTCCTCATACTTATTTATCACGTTGTTTTACTGTAAAGAAGCGCGTTTGACTTCGGCTTTGCTGATAAGCGCTTGTACAATTGAGAAAATGTCGATATTTGAACAATTAGATTTTCGAGAAAGTTCAAAGTCGCTTATTTATTTTCCATAAAAAACAAACAAATATCGTTTAAAATGAAAACGATGCAAATTCGTCTTGGCAGTCAAATGATTTCTGAAATATTTTAGATTTTGAAATCATTCTCAAGTATCTAGGTGATTCACCTATTCAAGTGAAGATTTATAAAATTGTTCTTATCAGCTTTTCTGAATGTTTTTTGCTTGATCGTCCACAATCGCTCGACGCTCGTTTTATTCAAAAATGCTCTTAGTGATGTTCTTTTTGCCTTAAGCAGAGATACATTGTTGGAATCTTCGTGACACAGGAATTTTAATCGATGCTTGCTGTCACTGCAGCTTCATCATTGAAATCCATCGTGCTCAAGAGTTGTTAATTAATTTAGTCTGAGAAACATTTTTAGTCTTGTTTCACAGTGTGTTTGGGTTTTGGTTTATCGCTGACTTTGTAAGCTACAAAAAGAGAAATAATTAAACCTTTTTATACAAAAGTTACTGCATGATCTTCTTACCTCTGTAGAGATAAATCCCAAGAGCAAGATGAAGACTAATAATTGCTCCTACTGCTGAATAAACATTTGATGACACCGAGGTAAGATCCAAATTCTCCGTCAAGAACCATTTGAGGACGAAGAATGTGATCACAGGTAGGAATATGATTAGAATGCAATACATAAATACTGTCATGAAGACGCTGAGATCAGTGCCCATATTTCCATCGTCAGAGTCCTAAGAAAATATTTATGAAAACAAAAAATTGTTAATCATGTGACGTTTCAGTTTAATTTAAATGAATCGTGCAGCGATCAATTGTAACTTTTACTTTTCTACTTACAATCGACTTTGATGCCTTGCTTTTAGTTTTTGACATTTTGTTTCTTGAACTGCAGACGAACGTTAATTGAAGATTTATTTTTTTTTATTTGCAAGTTACTGTAGTTGCACCTCCTTCGTGATTTCAAGGAGGAATTGAAAGGTTCCTTGGATTGAGAGGTTTCAAAAAAGAAAATTCCGGTCGTTTTTCGTTTATCATTAATTTATCGCGTTTACCGCTTATTTATGGCGTCAATAAATGAAGAAGTTACTGGAAATGAATCTTCGGAGAGTTGTCCAGAACTCGACGATGACTATTTTGCACAAATGGGTTTGTTTATTGAAGCATTTGAGTTAACTTAATTTATAATATTTTTTGTTTTGATTATTAGATCAGTCATTTCAAGTTATTGATGCTTGGGAAGACGGGAAAGGAAGCAATGATAGTTTACCAGCACCGATATTAATCAAGACAGAGTCTACATCCGATAAAAATATCAAACCACGAAGTTCTTTACGAAATCATTCAGAGTCGTCCAGCAACCGAAATGAAGTTCGTAAGGATAAAGAAAATGCAAGAAAGAAGTCGAGAAGTCCGCGAAGACGCTCGCCACCGAATCGTCGGCCAAACCGTTTCTCTCCTCACGCGGTGAGACCTCCAATCAGATCAAGAAGTCCCCCACGAAGGCGATCTCCAAAACCAAAAAAATCATTTCTTGAAGAAATGCAGGAAAAGTTTCCTGGAATTGCAAATCCAAACATGCAACAAACTCGTTTCCCGAACAATCAAATGCCGTTCAGCAATCCAATGCAACCAAATCCATTGCAATTTGGATATCCTGCTGGGCCGATGATTCCTTTTATGCCAGGACCAAATTATATGCAACAACCACAATTTCCACTCTTGGATAACTTTGGCCAGCCTTATCCTTTAAATCAACCGTTTAATCAAATGATCAACCCTGGAATGAATCAAATGGCACAAAATCGAATGCCGGTCGCTCCAAATCCTGTTCCAGCGCCAAACATTTCAGATCTTATTCCAGAAGCGCCAACCTTTCACAACCCTGCAAGAGTTGCAACAAAAACCACTGAACAAGTTCAAGATCAAGTGAAAAGACCAGGGCCAAGCGAAATATTTAATGCGAAGAAAAAAGTAAGTTTAACACTCGAAAGCACGGAAATCATTATTAATTTTAATTTATTTATGTTTTAGGCCTTTGACAGCGGGCAAATTTCCATCAGTGACTATCTCCGTCAGGTTGTTAATCAAAAATCGAAGGAAACAACGTCAATCGACATTAGCATGAAGAAGGAAAAAGGTTTGAGTTGCAATATTTTATTTTATTTGTGATGACACATGAATCTGAGAAGTTTCATATTTCACTTTACAAATTCGACTCTTTTCTTATATTTCACTGAGTTTCGAAAATTAAAAGTGTACTTGATAAACTTTTCCAGTGCGTGAAAGATGTAAAAAAGCTGCTGAACTCCTAAAGAAAATGTCTGGCAACCATGTTAAACTGCCGTTCACTGTTTGTTCTTCAAAATTCAGAGAAGCCTCTTCTGTCAATTGTTTGTCTCGTTCAAAGCTGATAATGAGTGACAACAATTCTCAGTTTATCTCGCAAGCAAACGAGAAAAGCTATCGCGATGCTTTTAGAGCAAATCCCTTGCGCAATATCTCTGGAAGCTTTTTCCAGTTTAGTCGTAATCTAGGAATGGATCTCGAGAAACTTTCGGAAGAAGTTTACAAAGCGAAACAGAAGGAAGACAAGAAACAGAAGGATGAGAGCGAAAACATTTCCCTCGTGAAGATCAACAAGGTGGCAAGACTAGGTGACAGAGGAACTCAAACCGACCCTGACTATTGTGACAAATGCTTGATCCAGCAATCGAAGCGTTTCAATTCAGTTTCATGCCAGGCGAGAATTCCAAACTCGAATACATTGGAAGCAACAACACAAACTCCTTCCGAGGAGGAACAAGGAGGTTTCAGCGTAAACTTTGATTCCCGACAAATGCAGACCATGACGAGAGACCAACAACAAATCTTTGTTGAGTTCTGCAGAGCTTTCGGCTTACATCAGGATCGTTACAGCACAAGAGAAGCACAACCTCAATGGGATCAAGGAAATGGAAATGATCGAATGACTTACACGAATCCAGAGAATCCGAATTTCGGTGGAAATATGTTTCTTTCTTTATCGCCGATTCGAGACCAATCAAATTCTAGATCGCCTGCACGCAGAAGAATCACAGAGCGTCTTGGGGATATCGTTCCAAGCCCACAAGTTTTCTACGATGACGAAGTGATCGATACGCGACCACCTCATTTTCCACAACAGATTCCTGTGGGATATCGAATTCCAACGCCTCCATCGGTTCACGGACATTCGAGAGAACATGAAAGACAATCTCCACTTCGTGGCTTTCGCAATAGATCAAGATCTCGTTCACCGCCTTCTCGCTTCAGACGATCAAGAAGTCCACCGAACGTTCCATTTGCAAATCGTCGTGGTCGATACTAACTAAGTAATACTAAGCCATAACATAACAAATGAATGTTCAACATGTAAAATAAAAATCAAAAAATAAAATTAGAGAAATGAAATGAAGAAAAGAAATGTTTTTAATTAAATTTTATCCTTACGGAAATTATTGAACAAAAATTTGTTAAAATTCTTTAAGAAACCGTTTGACACGTGCGCGTGATTTTATCAACATTTTTGTATAAAATGGAAACCACAAGAATAAAGTTGTTTGAACATCATCTACGTTAATTTGTCTGCTTTGTCACTGACTTGGAATTTTCAGGAGCCTTCAATTGGCATCTGTTTTGCCTTTCTGTGGAATCAATAAAGAAACCCATTCACAGACTTTAAGTTTCAGTAGCTTCACCGTCATGAAGTGTTCAGCTTGTCAAATTAATAAATGCGAAAGGAAATTCGAGTTTAACGATAAATGTCTAGGGAAGAAAGAAGGAATTGAGTGTAGCTGCGTGTGTCAAGTAACGAGTGCAGAAGAAATGAGAGCATCAGCTATTTCAATTAGTTTTGGGATCACATCAGCGGTTGGTGGAATTGTTTTAACTTCAATGACTGGAGGATTGTTTTCTGTCATTGGAGGAGCTGCTTTGTTTGGAGCTGGATCGTCAATGATAATGAATCCGATTCAAAGGAGATTCAGTGGAGATTGCAATTCATTATCAGAAAGCGCAACTGATATAGCTCTTGGAGCTTCAATCGGTAAGTTTGCTTTGTGATAAAGAGCTTCGTGTTTACAGTTAGAGAAACATTTGTTTTAATATCTTTGAATAATCGAAAGCAAATAAATATTTCAAATGGCAGGTGCGATTTCGGGGCCGATTGGAATTGGAGGATCAGCTCTTGCGAGAGGAGCGTCAAGCGCTTTCAAGCTAGGAATTCGAACTGGTGTGGGTGCTCTCGCTGGTGAGTTATTTACACCTTCCTCGTATCGTTTAAAATTTCTAAAGTATTTTAGGCGGAATAAGTGGAACCGTCTCGGAAGCTGCACGTGCATTCAAAGGTGAAGAAGTGAACGTTAAATCTTTCGCTAAGGCAGCAGGAATCGGAGCAATAGCAGGCTCTGTTGGAGGAGCTTCGACTCACATTGGAACCAATCTTTCAAAAGGAATGACTGATGTTAGTCAAGCCATCACTCGAATCAGTGTTCAAGCATCGGCAGCAGCAGCAACGGATGCGAGTTTACAATTTATTGAGAAAGGCGATGTGGACACAAGGCAATTGCTTTTAAACACTGCTGGCCAAATAACTGTTGCAGCAACATCAGAAATCACTCAGAATTACTCCAAGAGCAATAATCACATTAACAAATCAAATAACGAACTAAGACAAGATCGCGAGCAAATAAATTTCTTGTCTCCTAAAGACATTGAAGCAATTATGAACAAAGTTCATGATTCTAACAAATCTCTTCGAAACGAAGAAAATTTGAAAAAGCAAAGCCGTCTGAGAAAGAAAATCGATCATCCTGAAACACATGGAGTATCCAGAAGACGTCGTGAAAAATTGAAAATTGATTTTCTTAATTCACCAGTGTATTGTTCTTATTTCAAAAGTAGAATTAATCTAACTGAATAAATAATTTTAATGAATCGATCAAAATTGATCATAATTAACGGATAACTTTAGAATTGTATGATCAGTCTAGATTTTAGTGATCTATGGTCGTAAACAAAATTTACATTCCACAGCAAAACAAACGAAGAAACGCGATCATGGATCAAATTCTGGAAATTATTGAAAGAGAAATAAAGAAAGAACCTGTCGACGAAGGCTTTAATCCAATTATCATCAAATCGGAGCCTTTGGATGAAAGTGAAGTGGAAGAACAACAGAATATTTCTGAAATAACAAGTGTTTACAAAAGCGCTCCAAAAACCAATAACAAAGATCCACGAGGAAAATTCTCGCCACAGATTTCGAATCCAGCTATTAATAACTACTTGCAGAAGACTCCTCGACAAGAAGCTCCAGCTATTAATCACTACTTGCAGAAGACTCCTCAACAAGAAGCTCCAGCTATCAATCACTACTTGAAGAAGAATCTTCCTCAACAAGAAGAACTTTTCGCTAATCTCTCGGAAGCTCGCTCTTCTCAATTGAGAAGATATGAAAACGATTCTGTCGACCACAAATCCAAGCGACGTCGAGGAACAAACAGTCAGGAAGATGTTGAAATGCGCGCTCCACCGGAGAGAGCTCCAATCAACTCGAAGTCAACGAAGAATGCTGGAGTACAAACAACGAACAATGACGGATACTTCTCAATCATTCTGGATCTGAAGAAGTTGTCAAATGATGAGCGTCAAGCTTTGAAAGTCTTCAAAAAGGTATCTTAAACTTAATTATCTCTTAATTTTTTTATTAAAATGTTTCATTCTTTTAGGCAATGGGATATGAAGATGATTCCTCAACTGCCGGAATTTTAGAACGACTCGAACACCGTCGCGCTAACTTGGCTAGCGATCGCAATCCAGAGGTTAATTCTTCTCCAATGCCAATGCCACCAAGTGCTCCAAAGTTCGACATTCAACCAAATAAGTCATACTCAAACTTTGTTCTCAAGTAAATATGCATCGAGAGTCTACTAACGAAGAATCTCTTAACAATTTCTGAACAAATGCAATTCAATCGTTCCTACTTATGCCAAATTCATAATAAATAAAATTTAGTTTTGGATTAACTAATAAAAACTTTAATTAAAGTTAAACAATTTCCGTTGAGTTTAAAATTATCGTGTTCAAAAGAATCCAATTGCTTCACCCTCTGACACGAGTGCTGAAGTTTTATAGGAAAGGTGTCGAACTCTACAGACAACTTCGGAGGAGCTTGTTTTATTAGTCGTCACTTAAATCCATTGCAAACTATTTCTGACTTAAATCCACAGAAATAATTAACAAAAACACTTAAGACGCGATATTTTGTCATTTTTGTGCATGAAAAGCGTCGAGTGCAGTGAGAAAGTACGCGCGAAGTTGGTGAAAAATCGAAAAATTAAAACGGCTCCATAAAAGCTTTTGTTCGAGCAAGAAAAGGAAAGTCGCTGAAACAAAAACACAGGAAAAAGTAAAGTTGTGAGAAGAATCCACTTCACTCGGATAATCGCAGTGCTTAGCAAGTTAATTAGTGGAATTTAGGATTTAAAAGAAGTTTTCATTGGGATTAGCAGAACTCTGAGCGAATAGCGGAACCATGAAGATGCATCATCAGATTTTTCGTTTTCTGGGAAACAGGTAATGAGAAAGAGAGAAAAAGACGTGTGGTGTTCCATTTCGTTCGATATTCAACACAAAAATATCAAGCGAAAGAAGAAAAAAAAGTTTAACGTTGCTAAGCATTTCTTAACGCTTGAGACAATTTCGTTGTTGCTGCTGCTGACGTTTCAGGATAGAAATTTTTCGCTTCCAGCATGAAACTCATGGGGCGCATAAAGAAAAACAATAACAACGTTCGCCTCCATTTTCTTAAATTGCACTTATTTTTCATTTCTTGCTATGAGACTACCTTAACTGGCTGATTACGAACTCAAATATTTCGGCATAAAAATTTCGGCCTCTGCCCCTTTCCACGTTCTGAGTTCACGCAGAGTTCACGACAAGAAATTGCATCATGTCTGACTCGATGCGACGTTTTCGAATAATCCCGTGGTGTTCAAATTTTTGAAGAAAAAAAAAATGAGAGAAAGCAAAGAAGACTGAAAAATTATTGTTAATGAAATGTACACATTTTGGAGAAGAAAATTCCCAATTAAATTTCCAATAAGCATAAAAAATTAATGCCGTCCGAGAGTGTTGCAAAGAGTAAGAGAGAGAGAGAAAGAGAAGCGATGATGAAAAAAGTACAATAAACTGCGTTTTAATGCTGTTATGTACATGTTTTATGCTGGAAATCTATCCCTCCTCACTCACATACACACACATGAGATAAATACAGACGAAATCAACATCGAACAAATGGCGAGACTGAGGCGACGTACATACACTAACGAATGCTAGACGTTTTATGACATGGTGCCGCCGCTCATGTGGCATCGCTTTGTGACAAGCCGTGTGACGCTTCTCGCACACACACAGAAACCTTTTACTTTTCCTAAATATTTCTTTGACACTCATCTGTTCGTCTCGTTATCAATTGCACAGTTATTCTGAGACGTAATTTCTTATCATTGCGTTGTCGATTTGCGGCTGAATAAAACTTTTATTTTTGTAGATTGCGGTTTGTTTGCATTCTCACAGGCACGGGTTTACTTTATTCTGCTGCGCAGACATCTCAGTTCTGTTTTATCTTTGGAGAATTGCACTTTTTTTTTCTCGTTGTTAACGTCATGCCTCGATGAATCAAAAATTCATTTTTCTCTTATTTCGATGATGTTTTTACAGTTTTTTTGGTTTGCTAGGTCACTTTTTTTACAATTATGCTTAAGTGGTGCATTTCGAGAAGGAAATATGGAGGAAGGAAGCAGAGAAATTGAAATTGCTGCTCATTAAACGCATGAACTGCGATTCCATTTAATAACAAAAAGTTTTGCTTCGAATCACAAAGCGGGCAGTGAGCGTTACGCAACAGTTCCTAGTGAACTTCGTGATTGAAAACTCCATTTAAGTTCAAGGCGAACAGAAATTTCTGGAAAATTTTTCCTTATTCTAACAATGCTGAAGCAACTTATTCCGTCTCTTTCTCGTTTAATCAAAACTTTTTCGATGGACAGCGCGTTTCTCCTTTTTTCTCGTCAAACGAGTCGCGTACTGTTGTTGAGCAGGCTCAGAAAGGAAAAGCTCTTGAGAAACTAATTTAATAAAGCGCCAACAAACACAGTACACACAAAGCTGATTGTCGGGGGTAATTATAAAAGTCTAGCCATCGAGACGAGGGAGGAGAGCCATGTTGTGGCATGTCGGAATTCATCGAAGTTTAATGACTCAAGTCAAATTGGAAACATTTAAGTGTCCATTAAGAGCAATAAAAGCGGCAATTTTTCTGTTAATCGCGACTTTCCTCATTTCCTTTTCGTTCATGGTGCGGAAAAGCTTGAATTAATTTGAAGTTTCATTTTATTCATCATCAACCCCTTTCCACCCTAAGGAAACGTTTTTGCTCTTTTGGCAACACACTCATCTCTCATAAGCTCCTCTGCGTAAAAGAAAATGCAATGACGAAAGTAAAAAGACTTCTGATCCTCCATTAAGAGTAATTATGTTCCAACAAAGAGGTGGAAAAATATATTTTGCGTCGTAGGAAATTTTCCTCTTCTCTTGATATCTTCACCTCCGTTCGACTGAGTTTATTAACAGCTGGTAATGTTGGTACAACCCCACGCGTCGAAGGCTTCTTTTTCGTCAGTTTAGCTTTTCCGTCGCAAAAGTGAAAGCCAGAGAGAATTGAACTTAAAACAATTGTATCTACAATCAACTTAAAAGTTGTTATCAAGCAACAATACTCGAAAAAAAATAAATAATAAATAAACAATTGCTGGAAAGCGAAAGGGTTGCTTTATTATTTTAGTTGGTCGTGGAAAATCATAAAACGTTTTCTTTGCCTTATTCCCACGACTACGCGATGAGTCAAATAAAGTTATGAAATTTAAAAGAAAAACATTCAAAACTTCTTGGACATGCGCGTATGATTTGCCATTTTAAATACTGTTAACAGCAAGGCAACCGAAAATATCGAGAACAGTTAATTGGGTTAGTGGCATGGTGACTTGTCCAAAATAAAAAAATTGTTTCAACATGAAATGGAAAAACGCCACGCTCGTGGATCGAAAGAGCGTCGCCCTAAATATTTTTGTGTTTGCTGGTGAAAGGTTTCGTGAAGGGATTACCTAGAACTTTTTGGGGGGAGCTCATTTAGCTCATTTATGTTTGATCATTAAGAAAACAAACTAACTCTGAATATCTTTTATCTTTCTCATTTTAGGAAGCATCAGCATCGTTAAATAACTTTTGCCGATAACCGATCAACAAAGAAAAGACTTTTTTTTCGCTTAGCGCCGCGCGTTCTTAAACGAAAAGGAATCTTTATCAGCAACTGGAACTAACACAATCGAGTGATATTGGTTCGTGTAACCGACTGCGCGATCACACTCGACTCTAGACTGAAAATAAAGTCAGAAAGAAAAGCAAAACCACATGACAGTGACGCGGTAGCGCCGCCGCAAATTGTGTGTTGAATTTATTAGCTGAAAAGAAAATTCGTGGAAAGGAAAAACTGTTCGTTCGAGTGAGCGAGTTGCGGTAAAGGCAGAAGATTCAACAAGTGTGTGTGTATATGTGCGTTGAGCTCCATAGTAACAGAAAGTAGTGCAATAAGCAAAGTGTTGGTTGAAGGAAAGAAGAAGAAAACAACTGGATTTCTGTGTAGGAGCTAGTGTAGTTGTGCAAGATCGCTTATGAACTTGTTTTCGGCGAGTCTCGAAAGTGAAACGAACGCTGCTTCAAGGAGTTTGCCAAGCGCCTACGTGCGTGAGTGCCGGTTGCAGCGGATCGCCCTCGTGTCAAAGCGTGATAAACCAGAAATCTCACTTAGCGAATAAAAGAAAGTTCAAAAAGATTTTTGATAGCACGCGAAAGAGTTTATCGATAAGTTTTAATTAGTGAAAAGTTTTAAGCTTTCGTTTCGTCTACGAACCAAAAGTTAAAACTCAAAAATTTGTAAACATTTTCAACTAAGCCCCCGTTCCAAGAAAAGTTCCAAAAGTGGAGAACTACAAGGATTACCACCATCAGCAGTTGCAGCAGCAACAGAATTATCGTCTTGATAAGGATATGCTAATGGATAAAACAAAACAAAAAAGTGAGTACAAAGAGAAACAACATTCCCGGATGTTTACTCGGAAAATCGCAATTGTGACGTCAAACGAAAATATTTGACGACAAAACTATGACTCATTAGTATTCAGCTAGAAATGAATAATTTCGACTCCTTCTGATAAATCCTTGACATTTTCTGAATGCGTTGCGAACAAATTTCAATTTCATTGCTTCGACTTAAAATTTGTCTTTGTAACTGGAGGCTGTGTGATCAGATTCGTTAGACTGATGACTCAACTGTGACTTGCAATGAGATCATTCATAAACAATAACAAAAATTTGTGGACAAGAACACCCAACCACAGGTTTTACCTTCAGAGAGCTTGCAGCCATCTGCTCGTGGTGTAGCAAATATTGTTTTCACAATTTGAAGTCCACGATTTGATGAGAACTTTGGCCTGTAAATGAGTCAAGTTGTGAAAGATTTTTCGTCTGTAATTTACACATTTTGGCTTAGACTTCCGCAATTATATCGTTTAACGTCAGCAACACACGCAGACAATTGATTTAGACAGAAGCGATGAGATATGGAGCAAGCGAATAAATGAAGGCTGAGTTCTGCTTTTTTTTTTCAACAATCGGAAGTTTTAATCTGAATGTTTCTCATTTTGCAAAATGGAAAACTCTATTGTCTCTAAAGCTACTTGAGAAGGAAAGTGAAAGAGGGTTACTTAGAATACCGGTCACGGAGGAGATTTGCTTCAATATCTTCAATTTATTTCGCTTTTTCGAAACTCGAGAGTCTACAGACAGACAAACTGACCACATCAAGATTTTTCTCACGAAAAATGCCTTGAAGTGAGTTCATCGGAAAATGTAGACGGTTTAAATGTTGGGAAAAAGTTTCACCCGACGTCGACGAGAGAAATATCAAAAGATTATGAAGCCAAAGCGATGAAATAATAAATAATGCTTAGCGAGCTGGTCGGGGTTTTAGCTGCTCGATCAAATGGAAATAAACAATGCCGGGTGGTAGGAGAATGTGCTGAAATCGTTGTGACCAAAGCGTAAACCTCGAAACTCAGAAATTACTGAAAAATTTCGATCATGTCATTGAAAGTTTTGACTTTTTTTCAAAATCCTTTCGAGTACCATTCCCTGCTTTCGTGATTAGCTCTTTTTCTCGTCTCCTCCGATAGACAAATTATTTCGTAAGTTAAAAATAGTTTGGGCTGAGTTGATATTTTCTTTTTCTGCCGAGCTCTCGGCTTGATTTCGTAATAGCATTTCGACATTTCTGCTTGTTTCATTCGAATCGCATTTCGCGAGTGCGAACGAGTTTGACACAATTTTTCAACGAATCATTGAGACCGAAAAAAATCTGATGCCGAGATAAAAGAATTGTGACAAGTCATTAGAGAGTTTACCTTTTATTTAGTGCGTCGTGACGATCAACGATCGCAACAAAGAACTCTGTAAAGGTAGAAAACCTCTCGAATGACGTCAAAAATATTTATTCCCGAAGCTTTCAAGTCATCAAACGGGAATTCTGCTTTTAAATCTTTTCATTTCTTCAAATGATTAAGCAAAAGACAAGACTCAAAACTCAGCTCAACTTCAATAACGGAGAATGAAATGAAAGAAGAAAGGCACCTTCAAACCATTCCTAGCTGTAAATTCTCTTTTTCGGCTGTTTTCTTATTATTGTAGGCCCCCTTGCGTGTAAGTGATCGAAAGGGGGAAGAGAGCAAGACGAGAAAAGAGTCCATCGACCGACATGCTGGCTCGACACAAAAAGAAAATCTAAGCGATCCATCGTCGAATCGAGCTCACCGCAGTTGCTCGCGTAAGATAAAAATTTCCCCTAAAAGAAGAAAATTTGCGGTCAACGACGATTTAAAGAAATTCATTCACCTTCTCCCGCTTTTGTGTGCACGTTGCTTTTGAGAATTTGGGTCATCAATTTTCTTTGATACATTCAAACAATCATCAATCGACCGTTCATATTCAAACATGATTGACTGATACGTCTAACATGAAATGAATGTTTCGTTTCGCCTTGTTCAAATCTAACCTTTGCACGGAGTTTGATGTAAACATAACCGAGCAAGTTCGTCGCTTATCAGTTCGTGCATAGCGCCATTCAGCAGGCTTATCAACACTTCTTCGTTGTTGCCGCCCGTGAGTTGTTTCTACGTTCATTTCTCCGAAAAAAAAAGAATGTCGGGAATTTTATCGCAAAAGCGGCGTCAAATAAACAAGCACACGCCTGGCGCACTCGATTATGGAGCGTTATTGGGAAACCGAGTGACATTGTTCTATCGTAAAACTCTTTTTTTTCTGGGACACTTTGAGTGTCGTTGTCGCATGAAATCCTTTGAAGGTCTCAAGATATTTCGTCAGAAGGTTGATTGATAAGCCTCGTGAATGAAATAAGATTGTCTTAAAATGATATTTCACAGCTGATGCGACTTTGCATAATTAATTTGTTGTCGGCCTCTTTGTGATGATGATACGAAGGAGGAAGCCCCTTTGTTGCTCGTGATGTCGCTTTCTCGTGATTGATTGAAACGTCGTTTTGGAGGCAACTCAAACAACTTTTATTTACGATCTTCTTGACGTTCGTTAACCTTCTCTATGCAGTTGTGAAAGTTCGACGAAATTGTAGTTTTCCTTCTGCGCGAAACAAAAAGATTTATTCACTTTTTTTTTCGCTGCGAGCTTCGCTAGGAAGAAGAAAGAGAAATAAATCGACGAAAATCTAATTTAAGAACGAAATTTTTGCCTCCGACGCGATATAAATAAGTTCGCAACGAATTCGCGTAGTTTTCACTTCGTATCCGATGAAGACGGTTCACTCAAGAAGGAAGAAAATTATTTGCCTTAGTTTTGTCCACTTTGAAGTGAAATTAATCTTCGAGTAAGAAGAAACAGTAATCTCTCGAAGGAAAAGCAAAATACAATGAAATATTTTGAGTGCTCTTCGTTATATTCGACTCATTGATAAATTGTTAAATCTGCTGGAAAATAATTTGACACTACAATAAACACTTTTCGAGTGTGCGTTCGTTATTACATAAAGGAGTCGTCCAAATCAAATCTGGAAGTGGAAATCCTTTCGTGTAGCGAAAAAGTCGTGAAAGAGACACAATAAGAAAGCACTTGAGGGTTTTCAGTCAGTGCACAGCATTAAAAAAGCGATTTCTCCCTACAGGTTGCTTTAAAAAAAACTTTATTCTGGCTGCTGTGCAAAAAAGTGGAAAATTGTCGTTTTGTTAAAGGAAACGAGCGAAGAGAAAAAACTCGCGACTCGAAGAAAATTGTTTTCTTTTAGCTCTTGTTGCACAAAGCAAGCGAAACTCATAAAATCAGCAACAATGTCAGCTGTTTGCTATATGCCATCGTCTTACCAGTCGTCGTGGGATTGGCAGAACGACGATGGGAGTCAAGAAGGTAATGAGACTTAATTTTCTTTCGCTGCAGCTTCAGAAAAGCTTTTCGTAAAAGTTGAAAATTACATTGAACTTGGAAGAACAATTTATTGTTCGAGAAATCGAAAAAGCAAACGGAAATGGAACCGAAAATAATTTCACAAAATTGGATCGTAGTTGATGTGCGTGATGGCATTTTGAATTCCTTCAAGCACGAACCGAATCCATTTAATGTAAAGACCGACTTTCGTGAACACCGTGAATTTAAATGGGTCACAAAAGAATGTCGACTGCTTTCGAGGACTTAGACTGACGACTCCTTGAACTTTCCATGCCCTCGAATCCTTCGAGAGGAATATTAGGCCGCCGCCGCTGTCACCTAAATTATTCAATTATTTTGAGACAATTGCCATGAATTTAAATTACCATTGCACACACTCGTTCCATTTCCCCAGCCCGCGCAGAAAGTTGTGAATGTAATGTACTTTCTAAAGTCCTTCGATTGATTCTTGATACAATTTTCGTTTGACACAATCGGCAGTTGAGCCATTCGAATCACTTCGCTGTTAGTTTCATTTTCGGTAACTCCCATGCCGACAATAAGTCCTGATTGATTCCCACTCAAATGTGATGTTATATCATCCAACTCCCAATCGATACACACGGGATGAATGTCGTCGCTCAATGTCACGGTTTGATTTAGCTCAACAAGTGCAATGTCTGAGCCATAGTTGCCAACTTTATCCAAGTACAGCGGATGGCGGAAAATGCGAGCGACATTAAAACTCTGTTCGAGCTCATCTTTTGTTGTTAAATTGAGATGTCGCTTTCCGATTACAACTTTCAAGTCTGACTCGTCGACGTTAGTAAAACAGTGAGCTGCTGATAATATTGCTGATTCACTCACGAGCGTGGCGCCGCAGGAAAATATAAAATTATTTTCCCTACGAATGTAAATTGTGGCGTGCCATGGAAATGTCACATCGCTCTCAAAGCCGTTAACTATAAGAGGAACTGGCGATTTCAAGTATCCGCACTTAGGCTCGCATTGTAGAATTTTGGTTGACCATTTACCATTTCGCTGACAAACAGCTTCCGCGTTGTGCTTATGGAAATCACTCGCAGGCTGGTAAAACTCTTTGCAAGCGTAGTTTACAATCGTTCCTGGTTTGATGTCACTGCCACAATCAGTGGAATGACCATTCAAAATGCACGATGATAATATGCGATCGGAATTTATTGGTGGGCAGTTAATTAAGTCACAGTCAGGCCCGAAACACGATAAGCTATGACAAAGTAAATCTGCTTCATCTTCGCCGTCTACACAATCGTTAAAGTTATCACAAACAGCCTCCAAATCAATGCATCGATCGTGACTGCATCTGAAGGTATTATTGGGACATATTTGCGGTTGACAAAGTTGTGTCTCATCCTCTCCTGATGGACAGTCGTGAACCTGATTACAAATTAAAGAGGAGTCGATGCAAAGACCTGAGGTCGAGCAGCGAAACTCGTCCGCCCTTTGAAATCAATTAAAACTTTACATAAATTTAAATGTTTATCTATCACTTACTCGCAACTGTCCAGTGCTTTACCGCAATTGAATTCATCCGATCCGTCGATACAGTCCCAATATTCATCGCAAAACTTCTCTCGACTGACACACGCTCCGTAATAACATTTAAATTGATCCGCTTGACAAATGATTGCTGCGCAAAGCTCTCGCCTTTCGTCTGATGAGTCAGCACAATTCGCGACGCCGTCACAAATCTCACTGGCACTGATAAACCGTCCATTCGAGCAGGTAAAGTTACTTGCAAGAACTTGGTTAGCGGAGATTAGATATAAGGCGACCACTTTGAACATGATTCTGCATTTAGTGTATCAGTCGCTTTAGTGACCCAGATTTATACAAAAATGAGTTCTTTCAAGCGTTGATTTCATCACAAACGAACAATTGGCAATTATATTTGTGAGACAACCGCAATTTAAAAAAACAATCGTGTATGTGAGCTTGCATAATTTTCCTTGGGATAAGTTCGAGAGTTAATTTATTCTCGATGGCTTTTTAATAAAAATATCCTTCTCAAACTGACAGAGAACGCAATCACGTTAAGCTAGTCCTGAACTTTGTTTGCATAAGCTGGATCTTTTTTATTTGCATCACTGATTTCAATCTATTGACTGACACGTCGTGGTTCCTTTGTCGTTTGATAAACATCATCAAAAAAACCTCTTTTGCTTCCTTTTCACTTGTCAGAGATTGTTTATAATTAAACAAGAAAAGGGGAAGAAACTTTCTCGTTGGAAAATATTTTTGCGTGCTTTGTTTGATTTCCTTGTTGACGTGAAGCTCTTGACAGGAGTTTTATTTATAAGACAATAGTTCGTTGTTCGTTGAATTTAAGTTCAAATCTTGACTGATTCATCGAAATTGAAGTGACACAAGTTGAGCTCAGAAATTTCTCCAAAGATTTATCAATCTCTCTTTTCATCTCATGTCGGATAGATTTCACATGTTACATGCTACGTAGCGAGAGGAAATTAATAAATCCGAAACCTCTTTGTTCGAATGGATTCTCACGAATCGATCAAGCACGTTATCTTGGAAAAGTGGGATTGTTTGAGGATTTTCTCTGTTGACTCCAAGATAGCTTTTCCATTGCTCTCGCTGCGAAAATGTGAAAAAGGTTATCTTGGTAAAACCAAGCGTGGGAAAGCCAGAAGGTTACCGGATGATGCACGAGAGGAGATTCGACTTACGGATCATAGCCATTTGCAGTTTAAAGAAAGATAAAAATAGACGCTCAACGATATTTTTGAGCACATTTTGTCTGGCGAGTGACGTCACTCGGAACAGATTTATTTTTCAAGATTGGAGGAGCATGAATCTAAAAACGTCAATTGCTGATTTATTATCACAAAGCAAAGTCTGGTTAGTCACCGATGATGAGTCATTTGCCAACTTGGTCATCGGCTTAAGTATTTATCTTAATAAAAGTTTCACCACGCGCCCGCAACATTTCATCGACATTCCTTTACTTAATTTTATTTCCTCTTAATTTTCATACGCGACTTGTCGGCTTGGATACAACGAAAAGTATTGCTACCAATTTAGACTTTTTTTTTTCGTTCGCCTAAACTGATGATGCGCAATGATGACGATGATATTGCTATCGCTAAGGCGAGAAACTGTTCAACTCCGACTTTAATTAGAATGACGTAGCAAATTTGGTTTAAAAATAGAATTTAAATTTAAATTTCCTGAGAATGCGTCAGGTGGAATTTCCCGTGGAAATTCTCGACACTTCACCATTCAAAGTTATAAAAAGTTCTTTATTAATAGAAAGAGCATTCTGATGAGAAATCGTTTAATGACCGAGCCGTGAACAAAGCGCGGACTATGAGTCATGAGTATTTTTGGGAGAGCCGTATATGGGAGGAGAACAAGGCAACTTTTTCGGTGACTCGTGGACTATATACTGGAGTCAAAGCTCTTCTTACAACGCCAAAAAAAAGTTGAATTGATTAAGTGTTGATACCTTCAACACGAATGAGTTGATTACTTCGACAACACAAACAAGAAAGCTCAAACTGCCGAGCAACAAAGTAACAAGAAAGTAACTGGAATGATAAAACGAAGAAGCGAGGAATTTTCAACCTGTTCGCCAGTTCAACAAAACCATTCTCATCAACGAAGCCTGTTTTCTTCTCCGTTCTGTTGTTTTCTTCCATTCTTGGGCGCTAGCGAGTGTACCTTGATTTATATGTTTGAATGAGAATCTTCTCTCAACATCATTCTAATTCATTATGCGCCTATGTGTCCATTGACCACTGAGCTCCGGGTCGCACTAACACCAATTAAAAGCTTCATACCTGAGTGGAATGTGAGTAAAAGTCCGAAAAGAAAAATTCGATTCCATAAATGCGACACTATCGTGTGTATGTTGATGATGATGGTCGAACACAAGCGTGCATGGCGAATTTAGGAAACTTTGCTTTCGCATCGCACACATGGCGCGCGACAGAACTTGAGAGAGAAGTCACAGAATAAAAATCGATATTGCGTGGACGCGAACCTGCTGTTTAAACTAAGGCTGCATGACGTAAGCTGATGTTCGGTTAAAGGTGGAGAAGGGAGAGGAATGATGGCGATAAGAAAAAGAGATTTCGAGAGCTCGGCTTATCAACTCAATGTTTTGTAATCGAATGCCGGTGGAACGTAATAACAAATACATTGAGAAGCTTGATAATAAAGCGTGCTAAACAGAAATTAACACGCAACAAGAAGTGACTACGTTCTTGATAAAGTCCAATATTGTTTGACAAATTAAAATCCTAAATAATTCAAGTTCGAGAATCCCAAGTCTCTTGTTTAAAACTTCCACAAAATTCTATTCCGCATAAATTTGGTTTTTATAGTTTGCCGTGTGATGTTAATGAACGACCCCATCAAATAGCGGCTTGTGTCACTGTTGTTCTATGCTTAGAAGTTGATGAACCCGAGTTGCTGCACGTTTTGTTTCTGTTTCTTTTTTCTCGTTTTTGGGAGGGAAGCGGCCAAAAAAAGAAAAATTAGATGAAGAGTCCACAAAGTCAAAAAAATTCTCGGAGAAAAATATTTCAGCATGTCGCTAAGATTGGGGCTCTCTTTGTATTGGTTGTTGTTGTGTTGGGAATGTGAAAGAATATCGTATTTTTGTTATAATGGAAAGAAAAGAGGCGAACTAAGAGAGAGAGAATTTACAACACAACAGCAGCGGTAGTTTGCTGTGGCATGAAGCAATGAGACGGGAAAAGCCACATACAAATGCCAAAAGTTCATTGACTTTATTTCCGGTTTAATATTACATTTTTATTTTACATAAATTTTAGTTTATTTCTTTGGTGTTGTTCGCCCGAAAAACTACTTTCCGAATTATTTGATGAGTTCTTTCACGTGCAAAGTCGATACAGTAACCTACGAAAAATAAAGCCCCAAAAATAGACTCAACATCTCGGTCGTTGATTTTCCTTTCGATTCGTTGAACTTACAACAAATTTTCGATTTTATATTTTATTGAACCAAAAATCTATTTTTAAGCGAAAATATTCGAATGTGTGACTTCGATTTTCAAATGACTTACTGTTACAATTCCTCGAGAATTTAAGAAAAGAAGTTTACTGATCCGACCGTCAAATTGCGATTTATCGAAAAGTTTCCTATTTGAGCTTTTATTCTAATCGATTTCTTCTCTTACATTTCAGTATCTGCGTCCTATGTTCCAGGGCCGATTCCCGACTCTACGCGGTCTCGTCATGCACCGCTCTACGGTCGACTCGTGTCGGAAGAACATCTCCCCGCGTCTCACCGTGATGTGCATCAGGTAAGAAAAACGAGCTTTTTGTTGTGCTCGATACAATTCAATAATGTTTGTTCCTTCACAGCGATCAATCAGCCCGTCATCATCATCAACAGACATCCGGGCGATGCAAGCGAGAATTCCGACACATTTTCGTGATCCCTCGTTGGCGCCTCTTCGGAAATTGAGCGTTGATTTAATCAAAACCTACAAGCACATAAATGAGGTAAAGTGTTCTTCTTCAACGTTCGGAATCATCAGGTGTGAATGGCGTACTGCGGTTGACAGTTCTTATTTAGCGTCGCCGTCTAACCGAACAAAAGGGATATTGACTCTCACGATTTTGTGAGCTTTACAAATGACAACGACAAGCACATATTTATCACTTTCAATTTTATCTCCGCTCTTCTCGTGGTAGCCCCTCCGGGTAATCAGTGATGGACGTCATTAAAGTGAGGTTGAAGATTACCATATTCTGTCCCTTTTCTCTCGGTTGAGACGACGCTCCTAGCGCGGTCGATAGAAATTAGATATCGACACTGAACTTCCTGGGAATTCGTCGGCTGGCCGTAATTTGAATATTTGCTTAAAGGCGTTCAGTTCGTTCTCCAAGTAATTTCAATGGAATTCAATGAGAGAACGTGATGGTCCTTAATATTTCAATGCTCAACTGTCCATCTAAAACTTAAAGTTATCAGCTCTCGAAAAAAAAAGTCTACGAGCGTTTATTGAATATTTTCTGGAGAAGAATGCGGAGAATTTTTAGCGTTGAAGAATGCTTATGGTTCATTGTTTATAGATTGTCTCTTTAACGAGTTAAAAAGGAAGGCACATGTGTAGCGAGGGAGATAACAGCGCAAGTAGCTGAAGATTAATGAAGATTCCTTCTTTCGAACAATGCAGAGTTTCAAGATGATGTTGAGTGTAGTGAACTGTGAATATTCCAATCTTCGCAATTATTTTCTCATTGAAGCGATTGCAAAAGAGGAATGAGAAATGAACATAAAAGTTTTTTTACGTGGGCCAAGAGCACGACCAACCGCAACTCAAATTTTTCTGGTTTTTCCTTAGACTTTCTTCATTTGCTTTGGTTATTTACCTTTTTTCGTGGTTTCCAGTTTTTATATAAAGAAACTAATGAAGACAGAGCATCATCACTTTAGAATTTCACAAAATTCATTCGAATTTCGATGTTAAAGTTCCGACTTCATAAGCTCGATAAGTCCAACCTCTGTCGAGCTCATTCTATTTGTCATCCATCGGGGAAATGATGATCAGCATTTTATTTATTCACAACACGTAACTTTTTGTGAGTCTGAAAAGGGGAAAAGAAGTAGAAGAGAAACGACGACGTTGATGAAATAAAAATGCCCAGAAAATTGTGAACGAAAACCGCATCATTTCTCTTCACGAGGAGGTTGAGTGGAGCTGAAGAGAAAAATAACGAAACGCTTTACGTTAAAGAAGACAAATCGCCAGTCCTGATGGACCTGCTCCCTATACTCCGCTAAACAATTCAAAATTCGCATGAGCTGCGAGCTGGACCAATCTTTTATTTCATTAAAGCATATTTTCCTTCGATCGCTTTTCCTTGCTCCTTGTTAGTCGTTGAATGTCATGAAATGGTTTTCTGTATCCGATTTATTCTGCGCAATGATTTATTTACACAAGCGAGCTTTAGGAATTTCATTTGTGGCTAGAAATGGAACTTAATAAGACAACGAACGTTGACAAATGTGACAGCGATAATCGGACGACGCAAGGGTTTCTCCTCGAGAATTCAAGTCGCCGACACTCTTTTGGTCATATTTGAATTCTCAAATTCAAACAATGCTAAAGAAAAGCTTTCGCGAAAAGCAATGCGACACTCAGGGCTATGTTGTCTTATATGTGATAAGCAACGTACAACAGATACAAAATAAAGTCGCAAGGCAGACTGTGTTGTGTCTCGCTTTTATATACCGCGTCTGATAAGCGAAAAGGACTTCGTAGTTTTTCTGCTCTGTTTGATTATATAACTTTCGCAATACTTTTATTCCAATAAACTCAATGAAAAGTCGAGAAAAATCGTTTCAATCTGCTTGTGTTGTCCTCGACGATTTCCTCAAACTTCAATGAAATATTCGTTATTCTCTTTTTCTCGTCGAGGATGATTAAGAATGTTCAGTTGCCTCACAACAGCAAAGGTCGAGGAAATTCAAGCAGTCGATGACTTCAAGTTTTGTGGGAGAAAGTTGCATGCGGATTTCTTTTCCTTGTTGTATCAAGTATTTCCACCAATTTCGAATTTAGTCAGCGAACGCACATGACGAGGATTTTCATGCATCTCGTGTCCCCTGGTGGTAGACTATTGAACTTTCGACTTCTCATGCTCTTTACACGCTTTGATTGTATTCGAACTTATTTTCCGCCCGCTCACAAACACTTCCCTATGAGTTTTCCTCTAATTTGTTGTTGCGGGGTTGATTCTGCTCCATTGTGTAAGTGATGTTGACTAACATTGTGAAAAGGCGAACAGAAAAGACAGAGCGAGTAGAGAGCATTGCGAAGAAAAATGTTTTTACGAACCTAAACCAATTTTCATTTATTTCCCCACTGTCCCTCATCCTCCAACCTCTCTCGCTGGCTTTTTCCCTGAACACGACTCTCCAGCACCGCCGATTATCGATTTTGCGATTTTATGCTGTTTTCTCTCTTCACGGCTCCGGTCTAGTCGCATGGAATTTCACGTTATTCGGATGATGCTCTATATGAGGTTGCGATGCTTCGATGAGAACAGAAAATGCAATTCGAATAAAAAAGAAACGAACCTAATGGCCTCAGCAGAAAAACAGCTTAATCAGCACGTTTTCTCATTCACACTTTGATTTCGAATGTTAAATGTTCTAATTACATCAAAACTGTTTAAGAAGACTGAAGATTTAATTTTGTCTTTTCTTCTTGTGTAGGTTTATTATGCCAAAAAGAAGCGACGTGCCCAACAATCACAAGGCGATGACTCATCACACAAGAAAGAGCGCAAACTTTACAACGATGGCTACGACGACGAAAATCACGATTACATCATAAAGAATGGCGAAAAGTTTCTCGATCGATATGAAATTGATTCTCTAATAGGTAATTTGATGACAATTTTCAAAAGAGATCTCTTCTAAACATTCTCTCGTTCTGTTTTAGGTAAAGGAAGTTTCGGTCAAGTAGTGAAAGCTTTTGATCACGAAGAACAATGTCATGTTGCAATCAAAATCATCAAGAACAAGAAACCGTTCTTAAACCAGGCACAAATCGAAGTCAAACTTCTCGAGATGATGAATCGTGCTGATGCTGAGAACAAATATTACATCGGTAAGTTGTTTGCCTCCTCTTCATTTGATAAAATCAAGTTGAACATTTTCACGATACTTAAGCATGAACCGTTTTTTAAACTTCAAATTGTTTCTCTTTATAGTCAAACTCAAACGACATTTCATGTGGCGCAATCATTTATGTTTAGTGTTTGAGCTGCTTTCCTACAATCTCTACGACCTGCTGCGCAACACAAACTTTCGAGGAGTGTCGCTGAATCTTACGAGAAAGTTCGCACAGCAATTGTGCACAGCACTGTTATTTTTAAGTACACCAGGTAAGATCCTTTAAAAGTTTTCAACTTCAAAGATTGTTCTCTAAATGTTTTTCTCTTTTTACAGAGCTAAGTATCATTCACTGTGATCTAAAACCCGAAAATATTCTTCTCTGCAATCCGAAACGATCGGCAATAAAAATCGTTGACTTTGGCAGTTCTTGTCAACTTGGTCAACGGGTAAGTTTCATTTTTGATTTCAATCGAATGATCAAACAATAAAAATTCCTTTGTTTCTTTTAGATATACCAATACATTCAATCACGCTTTTATCGATCGCCGGAAGTGCTGCTCGGTATTCCTTACGACTTGGCTATCGACATGTGGAGTCTCGGGTGCATTCTCGTTGAGATGCATACTGGTGAACCGTTATTCTCTGGATCTAATGAGATGGATCAGATGAACAAGATCATCGAAGTGCTTGGTCAGCCGCCAAAGCATCTTCTCGATCAAGCGCACAAAACACGAAAGTTCTTCGACAAGCTGCCGGACGGCAGTTATGTACTTAAGAAGACGAATAATCAGCGAAAATATAAGCAAGCGGGCTCAAGGAAGCTCCACGACATTCTCGGAGTTGAGACTGGTGGACCAGGCGGACGAAGACATGGCGAAGTCGGACACAGCGTCGCTGACTACTTGAAATTCAAAGACTTAATCCTGCGAATGCTTGACTATGACCCGAAGACGCGCATCACGCCGTATTATGCCTTGCAACACAACTTCTTCAAACGAACATCCGATGAGGGAACCAACACCGCTGCCGCTATCAGCTCGGTCAGCACAAGTCCTTCAGTTAGCTCTCAGGATCAACAAATTCATGGTAAGAAGAATTGAACTTCCGTTACGGCTTTGCACACTTGCCAGTTAATCAAGAAATTTCAATGAGCTTTGCGTCTTCTCATTAAAAACTTTAATCGTCGTCATCATCGTTTGCTGTTGAATCAAACAAAATCTTTTACTCACGACTCTTTCTCTCTATCTCGACTTTTTCTCCACCGCTCTAGATGATCGCCGATGACTCGAAGTGCCTCGTGATTTAATCCCTACTCATAATCAACAACCAAATAACAATAATAGCAATAATAAATTCACCAACTTTCTGTGCTAAATCGAACGACAAGTCAAAGAAACACCTAAGATTCTTTCTCATTGATGAAAGAACATTATTCGCTGAGCTCGGCTCTAAGCAACTCAAAACAATTTAAAGCGAAAAAAAATCTTTTTTTTACTGCGCGCCACCAACTCAACCAGAGAACTTGAAAAAAAATTCTTTTTGTACCGCAACCAAGACTACTAGGAGAAAATGAAACTAAACTTTACGATTAAGGCATTTGAGACTAAGAAAAATATTCCGCGAAAAGCCACCAGACAAAAATAAACGTCGACGAGACTTCGGTAACGACGATGTAAATTGCATCAACTAGGTAAAAGGATTTGCTTCTTAACTTTATCCTTCATAAGTTCAAATTTTAGTTTTTCCTTACCAGTTTTCTCTTTTGTTCTCGCATTCAATATCGTCCGGTTCGAAAGGACGAATGTAAAATTTGTGTTGTTAACAGTCTTAGTTTTATTATTCATGTTGCACTCGCGTTGCATTTATTCTCGAGTTAATTATTGAGAAAGATTGCTCTGGGGCGGCTCACGAGATGTTTTGCTTTGACACAGTAAAACGTTCGCTTATCCTTCTTGCATGGAGCTTCAAGTGTCAATTTATGATTTCCTATTGCATTTGATTCAAAGCTTTTGAGTTCTTTTGTTTAAAGAAATAACTGACTTTGTATTATTGTTGTAGGAGGCCTATCTTTGATACCACCACGTTCTCAGGGAGGAGGAAATATCTTGATCAACAGCAGCAGCAACATTTACCCGATGGATTGCGATCCACCATCCGTCATCAGCATTCAACCATCCGTTCAAATGACAATGACACCCTGTTCGGGAATTCCATCATCAGGCGGTTCAACATCCGTCTCATTGAACGTAATCAACCAGCGCTATCTACAGCAACATATGCACAACAGTAATAATCGTAGCAGTCGATATAACGCGCCTTTGAGTGGACATGTCCAGAAGTCCAACTACGCGCCACAATCTCTGCCAATAGATCTGATAACTAACAGCGGAGGCAGTAGCATGAGTTCCAGTGGAACTAATAGCATCATGGTAATCCCCGATCATCACCTCAACTCTTCATCGCTCATCAACACCGGAGCTTCATATCACCATCAACCCGTGTCCAGTTACGCTCCGTTTACAATCAACAGCAACGACGGCAGCTCCATCCAACTCTCGCATCAGAACAAGACAGCTGCAAGTAGCGGGCGAAGTGGTAACACGAATAGCAATAATAGTAACAATAATACGACGGGCGATGAGTCAATGGTCGGCGTTTGTGTTCAGTAGTTAAGAGATGACGAACTAAATCCTCTTTTTTTTATCGAACATTGATCGAAATGTCCAAAAGAAAAGAACTGGAAAATGTAAATCTATCGTCCCTCAAATCAACTTCCTCGATAAAAATAGCTTGCCAATCCGGGGGGAGACGGAAACAGAATTCTGTTGAAGATATCACTACGAGCGAACTAAATAAATAAACTAATTTGACTAATTAATTTAAAGCTAATAAAGTAAAAGGAAAAAAGTTCGTTTAGTTGCAATTATTTTCGTTTTTTTTTTGAGTTGTGAAGTGAAAAGATAAGAAGAAAAGTTTTGAAGCGAAGTTGAAAACTAATCAAGTAACTGAATAGAGTTTTAGCTAACAAAGACGATAATAGAAAAACTGATGAGAAAGTTCTCAATGTAAAGTAAACTTAGGGATCGTCTCAAATTAACGCTTTGATACGGTTCGAATTCCAATTACCTAGAACGATCTTTATTAAAATGTATCAAATCCCGACTTAACTGTCGAAAGGATTGAAAAAAATCTGTGCAAAGAAAACCAACTTCCCCATTGAAAAAAAGCAAAAGTAATAAAGAAACCAGCTCCGAATAAATGAATTAGCTGATGATGTTACTTACGATGAAAAAAAAAGACAAAAAGACCAGAAAGAAAAGATCTTTTCTGTCCGTTGATGAAAAGCAAATGAAGGCAACATTTTGTATTATAATTAAAATTATAAATCTTTCTTGGTTTCGTGAAGTTTTCTTTAAAAGAGCTAAAAACGTTTGTTAATCGCTTTTCTGTTTGTTTTACCTTAAATCGATTTGAAGGGTTTTAGCTAAAAAAATTCATTTCTTTAATCAACTCTTCTCAAGTTTTCGAACTTTTAAAGCTAGAGCCTCGTCGTGAATAGTTTTGTAACGGATTTTACGATTCAAAATAAATATTCTCTCACGTGAAGTTGGCTCAGAAGAAAATCTTATTTCATGATCGTTGAGAGAAGAAGAATATGAGTTACATTGAATGTCGAACTAAGCCATCTGATATCGCTGAAGAATGCCAGACTGATTTTTATCATACCCGGGTTTTCTTTGCGCTCCCACAACTTCATTCTTCAATATTTCAATATGCAATGCATACTTTTACCACGTAACGAGTTTTATGAATAATTTAGACTAGAGGGAGAGTTTCCTATTTTTCAAAGGAAATTCTCTTCAATTGCGAAACTGATCAACCAAAACTGATAAGACCTCCATAGACAAACACAACACGAAGAGATGATGACTTTCTTTTCTTTCTCAATTGACGAAAACATGTGAATTATGAAAAAGAACACGAAAACTGCCACGAAAAGAAAATGAAAAGATTTTTTACATGAAAATGCAAATCATTCTCTTTACCTTTACGAAAGATTAAAGAAAAACTAAATGGTGATAATCCTCCCAACAACTCTCTTTGAGTGGAAACATACGGGAAAGATCGGAACTCTATGAAACCTTCTGATAAGCAGCGACGACATTACGGAAGTAATCAATCTTTCCTGAATAATGAAACTTTTTGATAACGACGTCAATGCAAAGTGTCGACGGAATAAAACAAATGTGTTCATTTTATTATTTCTTCTGAATGAAAAAAGAAATTCTCTTAATCGACAAAAGAACTTTTTCTCCTTTTTCCCCGAAAGAAAACAAATTGAAAATGAGAAAACATTTGAACTTAGCGCAATTCTTTTTTAATTGATAAGATCGAGATGTCTCACTATGTGTCGATAGGGAGAATCGAGCTCATTTCAATCTCCCGCTAGAAATATAAACTTTTGTACGAAATAACTTTAAATCGTTTTAACGAACGTTCATAGATGAGGATACTCACTCATAAATCATTTTCTCGGTTTCTCTAAAAGACAAAAAAAAAACTCTTTTGGCTAATAAATATCAAAGTGACATTGAAAGGGATTAAACACAATTTTTTTGGAAAATAAAAATTGAGTCAAACTCAGCATACAGTTTAGGGCGAATCTATGGTCAAATCGGAAGATAAAGTTGCTACGATGACTTAAAGAAAATTCGATGAACTACTCGCCCTAGTAAAAAGATTTAATTTTCCTTTTTGGCGGAAAACCTTCGGACGAATACAAATTGAAAACATTTTTGGTCAGAACGAAAGAAGAAGAAAATGATACATATTAGTTAGTAAGAGAAGCATGATTAAGCTAGTGAATTAGGACATTTTTGTAAAAAGATCCTTTAATGGTAGAAAATTGGAAAAGTTGACAAAAAAAAAAGAAAAACGACGATGGCATGAAAATGAAGAACTAAGTAAGAAAATAGCGGAAATTGCATAATGATAAACCATAAGTTTAATTTATAAATTAATATACAATAATTTAAATTAATTACATCTTAGGCTATAAGTGAGAAAAATAAAAAAGCGCATTTGTTAAAAAATTGTGAAATTAAATGTTTCTCTGCTCATTTCTAGGAGAGATCACAAACCTTTATCATAATTCTCTACATTACAGATAATCACAAGTAGCGAAGTTCACCTGATTAAGGTTCGTAGAAAGAAGGCAAAAGGGGGATGATCCAATTAAGTGAACAAATTCTTTTTGCCATTCGAAACTTAATTTCATTTATGACTTGACTTTACCTTGAATCATTCACGTGTTTCCAACCCTTGCGATGATGTTGGTTCTGTCTATGAGTGAGGGGAGAATCTGCTTTTTTCTTCTAGAACGAAAACACAATTTGATGTGATTTCTCCACGAAAAATAGCGCTGATTGATCGAAAAGAAAAGCTGAATTCGTTCGCTCAGTTTCCTCATCTAAAGACGTAATCAGATTTTTTTTCGGTTCAGCATGAACGGCTCATCACTTTCAGCATAAAACGAGACGAGTAAAAACCTTATGCGTCAGAATAATTTCTCGCTCTTCTCGAGATCGTTTTTCTGGGTCACGACTTCGCTGAATACTAAAAGAATTTTTTAATTTCTCGGCGCTTGAGGGATCAACGAAGCTCTTTCCTTGCCCTTGATTCTCCCGGTTCCTAATAATTCCATAAAGAGCTCCGACCGAAAAGAAAATCACTCGAGGGCGCTTATTAAATTCGTATTGTTTGATTCTCGTCTTTACTTTGCGGTGATTTAATTTCTGCTTTGCGCTCTAAATCATTCATTCCGCCTTTGCGTCTCCAATTATATCGATGATGGTTTTCTTCGTACGCAAATAAATTTGGGGAAGTTTTTAGGGCTCCATCGGAGGTACGAGGAACGTGATTCTTCTTCATTAATTTACGCTGAGGTCAATTAAGATTTATCATTCAATTGACTTCTGTCTTTCTTTCTCTCGAGCCTCCTTCGTCATCTTCGCATAAAACAATCAATTTGTCATCTTACTGGCTCTCGCTTAGAAGTCAATTTTCTCTTTCTCAAGTTTTTATTTGGCAAATAAAATCAAAATTTGCATACGCAGCTCAATTACATGACTCACGTCGCTCGGGATGACGATCCACAGTTTTCTCTTCGATTTTTTTTATAACAAAAGCTTAAACTTCTGGAAACCCCTTTGTTTATTTCTCCGATTATCGACGACGGCGGCATCGGCTTCTTGTTTGTCATTAATTTATCGGCATGTAAACGCTGACGGCGAAAGCCACTTTTTGTGTAATCAAATTTGCGGCTTCTTCTCGTCTCTTTTACTTCAAATTCATAATTAATCCATTATTATCATGTTTGTCGTCTTCGTTATGTTTGTTAGCGGGGAGAGTAAAAAGGCTCCCGGGCGATAATTTTATTCTCATGCCAGAAATTTGAATTTCATTAAGGCCGAGTTACAAAAACAAAAGCAAAGCCAAAAATTCTTCCAAACGAATGTCAAATAGCTTCGGGGGCGGACGCGGAAAGAGTTTTTGTTGATTCACGGCTCTTTAATTACAGGTTGGATTTGGCTGTTGGCCGTAAATCTCATCATGTTTGTTCTTCCCTTTTCACGTTACATTTTCGCCAAACTTCTCCCCGACAACTCTAATCAAATGTAAATATTTAAAGAAAAAGCGAGCAGAGTACGAGAAAACATGACTTTCTCGAGGATGAAATGATTCCTAAACAGCTGGGAGTCATTCGACGTGCTTCTCGTTGTAAATCTTCTCGGATTTCAAAGCCTTAATAACATGGCCAAGAGAAATGTTTACGATAAGAAGCGAAGAGCTTAAAATCTCAGTCAAGTTTAGTTTCCCTTATAAAATTATTTAAATTCATTGAAAGCTTTCAATTTCATCTTCAATAATTAATAATAATTAGACATCGTATTGATTAATTATTCGGGTCACCGGCCGGCGAGTTTATTAAAATAAATTAAGTTGTCATACTGTCTGCATTTTAATGAGAGGCCATGTCTTACCTAAACGTGGCTGGAAACAATTAATTCAATTTGTCACTAAACGCCCGTTTTTGTTTCTTTTATTCTCGATTAGGTGATAACTAAATGAACGAATGTGTGAAGGAAGTGGCCGCTTTGTTTATCCGAACGGTTGGGAATTGTCTGAGACTTGCACGCGCGTTTCAGTAAACAAAATTAAGTCTCGAGATATCTCTAACACGTCCGAGTGAAATCATGGAGTCTCATTAGTCGTCGCCACACAAAAGCTCGAGTTAAGGAACTCAATTCCGGCGCCTAATTTGTGCTCACTTCACTTCTTCTTTGTTGTTTTATGAAACTCCCGCCTGTATCATTGCAAAGAAGAAATCTGTCATTAATCAAAAATCTCGAGCGATGATTATCGAGAGTTCAAGAAGTGATCCATGTGCATCAATTATCATCATGAAATATTGATTCGACCCACATTCGTTCGTGCTAACTTTATTTTTATGATCCAGACTGTAATTACAGTGTTGCGTTCTGTTTATTTGCCGATTGGAGTTGCACTTCGTGATCAGTTTGCGATGCTTTTGGGCATTCCTTACTATGTTTCCTGAATTCTGTGGTGTTGAGCGGTCTTCACCTTCCTTATGTTGTCCTGCTCATCGAAATTGCGGCTACATTGTAATGTTAATGCCTGCGAAGGAAAATCATCGCCCGGGTGGTTACAAATTGTGATTTTTATTCGGGTCTTCGTAAGATTAATGAGAGAGTCGTCGTCGTATTGTATGATTGATAAGGGATTCGAAAAGGAGAAACATCATTTGATGATGTGATGCGGCAAGTCGTAATTATTATGTTTGTCGTTCGATTCGTGCAGACTTGTTGGCATTTGAGGGAAAACCGTTGAAGCGCGTCAGATTGAGGAAACGTTATTTCGGCCTCGAATAAAAGAAAGAAGAAGAGTCAAAGCGGCATTTCGACCCTCGAGAGATTGAGATTGCGGCAGGAAGAAGGCAAAAAGGTCACAACGTGGAAAATCTTATCGGACATGAAGCCGAAAAATAATCGCTCATTGTCACTTTTTATCATATTTGCGCCTCCACCTCCCTCGTGTACGACGGGTCGAGAATTGTAATAAAAGGATCGTTCGCTCACCTTTTTCTGCTCGTTTACTTTCATCCTGAATGTAAATGGCTCAATTGAAACGATCTCGGGTTGAAATCCGTGTTTAATTGGTCAGCTGCGAGAATTCTCTCTCGAGTAGCCAAAGTTTCGTGCAACGATTTCCATTAGAAATAACTTTGCTAAGGGCAAATCACGAATTGAGGATCTGATTACGAAATCATGAAAAAAACTAAAATTCCTTCACAGTTCATCAATCTTTGATTTGACTCGGAAAGCTCTTCCTCATTCAAGGAAATTACGTGACGAAGTTCAGGTGACAGCGCTAACAAAGGGCGACAGAAGAATTAAACAAATTGCCGTTCAATCCCCAGTGGGCAATTCTTAAATTCAATTCAGCTCGGCTGTTCAAAAAATGCTCCACTCAGGAAACGCTTGTGGAAAGGAGGAATTATTGCAGTCGTTTTATTCACGTTTCGTGGAAATTAAATTAACATTTGCGGTGGACAGTTTCACTCCTGCAGGAGAGTTGACTCTCAATTTGCATTAAGTCGTGAGTCGGTCTCTTTGGACTCAGAGCGAGATTAATCATTTTTCATTTCACTCTACGGCTTATAATAATCCTTGACGTCAATCAAGTCGGGCTTTTGTTTTATGGACTCTCGAGTTTGCAGCGGAAAATTAAATTAATAATCGACCTAGAAGCCAAAGTCGGTAAAGCAGATTTTATTCTCATTTTCTCTCAGACTTAGTTGAACATAAAACTTATTTATGCTCTCAAAGCGGTTGAAGTTTCTTGACTTGACTGCTTTGCTCTGCTGAAAATTTATTTCACTTAATGCTCGCCACCTGATCATTTTACGCGATCAATTTTATTTTATGTCGTCTCCTAAAAAAATGCTTTGCTTTAGTAGTCAACTGGCACTTCATTTTATTTTTTTGTTGTATTGGCTCAATACGAGAAATTGTTTCGCAAACAAATCCAAAAGTTTTACATGCTCAATGCGATGTGCATGTTAGGAATTTTAAATAAAATCTCATGTCGTTGCATTTCCATCTCCTTTGCCCTTCTGGCAAAGTGACGAGAACAAATAAACTTGTATTCAATTATTTTTTCCTCAATGAGTTGATTTAGTATTCCAATCGTCGTGAGTTCAATAGAATTTCGCATGAAGAATTCCACATTTGTGGCTCGACTTTTCATTCTTGTTTTCAGCTTTGTCGTGGCTAATGGCGACAATAATAGCGCAATAAACTTTGATAGCTTTAAAGCGTCAACCACTTGATGGATTCGTCAAATAAGATTGAGACGAACGAAGAGAGATGAGAGCCCAGTGGGGCTGTTTAAACGATATCTCGATGCGTGTTTCATGTCTATTTTCAATCTCCTTCAATCAAATAGATTTCTTCATTCTCCGTCTTTCTCTTTATAGCACGTCTAGGGCTAATCTCGTTTAAAACCTATTAATTTTTCAATCAAAATCACGGCAGCTCCTTGAATTACTTTCTCAATGACCCCAGCGAGCGATTCACAGCTTAAACGTTTATCGCTTTATTCGACTCACTTCACAACTTACAAGAACATAGAAAGGGTTTAAAAGAGAAAAGCAGCGATAGCGATTAACATTTTCAGTTGGAAGACAAAATCCCGCGGGCGCCTTAACTTGGAAACGTGATTGGAATCACAGTTCGGTGCATTCAAGAGAAGAAACTGAAGCGCAACGAATTGAATTGCAGTGTCAAAAAAAATCAAAAACTGTCTGCGGTTGGCAAAGTCAATTCAGCTAATTTTCTTTTACTGACCAAATCCATTTCCGGCTGTCAGTTACTGAATGATGTCAAACGAATTCTCTTTTTGCGCAACATTCGCAATATCAATTTATGACTGTCGGACGAGGAGGAGACGAGGGAGACAACGCAAACAGACACAGCTTGAGTCAATTCCAGTAGCTCATTTTAATTAATTATCACATATTTTTATGGCGCTTTGTTTGAAAGCCATAAATGGATTTCGTTTGTTCAACTGTCGACAATCGAGGGCTGTAACTGCAAAAAGTAAAACGAAGCTTTTTGCTGCAATTTGCTTTTTATTATACATTGTTCCCTTAAATTTATATTCGTATTTCTGTCGAAGAGCCTTCGGTCTCGTTGAGGGTTGAAGGAACTTATACTTACATGTATTTGCAAGAGCGGAGCAGCCGCCAAAGCTTTTCTCTGAAAATTTTATCGTATTCAGGGTAAATCCTCATAAAAAAAGATTTTCATTAAATCTTTTAATTGGCGAGAAAAATGCATTTTATTGAACGTCAATTTAACGGAAAAATTTAAACATCATTTTCGATCAGTCGATCACTTTCGATCAGTCGGGCAGTTGCCATTTTGATAACAATGAAATTTAAGAGCTTGTCAATATGGAAGAAGCCAGCGATCAAGAATTTTTTTCCGAAGACGACATGAAGCAAGAACCAGAGATTGATCAGTCCTCATCTGAAGATTCAATTATCGAGGACATCAAACAAGAATCAGAAATTGATCAGTCCTCATCTGAAGACTCAATTATCGAAGACGTCAAACAAGAATCGGAGAATGATCAGTCCTCATCTGAAGATTCAATTATCGAGGACATCAAACAAGAATCAGAAATTGATCAGTCCTCATCTGAAGACTCAATTATCGAGGAAGTCAAACAAGAATCAGAGAATGATCAGTCTTCATCTGAAGACTCAATTATCGAAGACGACATGAAGCAAGAATCAGAGAATGATCAGTCCTCATCTGAAGACTCAATTATCGAGGACGTCAAACAAGAATCAGAGAATGATCAGTCCTCATCTGAAGACTCAATTATCGAGGACGTCAAACAAGAATCAGAGAATGATCAGTCCTCATCTGAAGACTCAATTATCGAGGACGTCAAACAAGAATCAGAGAATGATCAGTCTTCATCTGAAGACTCAATTATCGAAGACGACATGAAGCAAGAATCAGAGAATGATCAGTCCTCTTCGGAAGACTCAATTATCGAGGAAGTCAAACAAGAATCAGAGAATAATGAGTCCTCATCTGATGATTCAATTATCGAGGACGTCAAACAAGAATCAGAGAATGAGCAGTCCTCATCTGATGACTCAATTATCGAGGACAGCAAAAAAGCACCAGAAATTGATCAGTCCTCATCTGAAGACTCAATTATCGAGGACGTCAAACAAGAATCAGAGAATGATCAGTCCTCATCTGAAGACTCAATTATCGAGGACGTCAAACAAGAATCAGAGAATGATCAGTCCTCATCTGAAGACTCAATTATCGAGGACGTCAAACAAGAATCAGAGAATGATCAGTCCTCATCTGATGATTCGATTATCAAGAACAGCAAACAAGCGCCAGAAATTGATCAGTCCTCATCTGATGATTCAATTATCAAGAACAGCAAACAAGCGCCAGAAATTAATCAGTCCTCATCTGATGATTCAATTATCAAGAACAGCAAAAAAGCACCAGAAATTGATCAGTCCTCATCTGAAGACTCAATTATCGAGGACGTCAAACAAGAATCAGAGAATGATCAGTCCTCATCTGAAGACTCAATTATCGAGGACGTCAAACAAGAATCAGAGAATGATCAGTCCTCATCTGATGATTCGATTATCAAGAACAGCAAACAAGCGCCAGAAATTGATCAGTCCTCATCTGATGATTCAATTATCAAGAACAGCAAACAAGCGCCAGAAATTAATCAGTCCTCATCTAATGATTCAATTATCGAGGACAGCAAACAAGAACCAGAAGTCGATGAAGTTAGGGAAGTGAAGATCGTTTTGAAGAAATTTGATAGAAGATTGAGAAAAAGTTCTGCAAAGTTGTTTGAAAATTTTTTCTTCTGCGATAAGTGTGACTTCGTAACTAAGCGATTAGATATCTTGAGATATCATCTAAAAGCAAGAACTTGTTTACAAAATCGAGTATCAAATTGGCGCTGCACCAAATGCGATTACGAAACTTCAAAGAAAAGATGTCTAACACAACATTACCAGATTCACGTAAGGAAGTTTCCATGCGAAACTTGCAACAAAAATTTCGCACAAAAATGGACATTGAAAAGTCATCAACAGAACAAACGCCATGGCGTCTTTGCCAAGAAACCAACAAAATTCAAATGCAGTTCTTGCGATTATTTGTGTGCTACTAAATATGGAATATATGGTCATGAAAGAGATTTTCACAGAAAATTCAACTTCCAATGCGACATTTGTGGTAATACAACGAAATATAGGAGCAGTCTAAAACGGCACATGGAACTCCATGCCAAAGTCTCTTGCCTGAAATGTCAACGCATGCTAGTTAAGCATCGTCTTAAGAAACACATTGAGAAATACCATGATATTGATAAAGTCCAGTGCGACTTATGTTCAAAAATATGCAAGAACAAAGTTTTACTGACATTGCACATGAAAAGACACTTCAAAGTTAAATGCTCAATATGCAGAAAGTTATTGATTAAGACTTCTTTGAATCAGCATATGAAATCCATTCATTCTTATGGAATATATGTTCATGAAAGAGATTCTCACAGAAAATTGAATTTCCAGCGAAAATTGTACTTCCAATGCGACATTTGTGGTAAAACACCGAAATATAGGAGCGTTCTAATACGGCACATGAAACTCCATGCCAAAGTCTCTTGCCTGAAATGTCAACGCATGATAGTTAAGCATCGTCTTAAGAAACACATTGAGAAATACCATGATATTGATGAAGTCCAGTGCGACTTATGTTCAAAAATATGCAAGAACAAAGTTTTACTGACATTGCACATGAAAAGACACTTCAAAGTTAAATGCCCATTGTGCAGAAAGTTATTGATTAAGACTTCTTTGAATCAGCATATGAAATCCATTCATCCTTAATAAGCAAAGACTTTGTAACAAACATGGATTTACTACCAAAGAATTGAAATGAAACTGTAAAATTGAAATGTTCCTTCGCAATCTGATAAAATAAAAAATAAATTTGAATTATACTTCTAACTTAAAGATTATTAGTTTTACTTGACAACAAACCAAAATGTTTCTCATATTCTTTTCAGATGGCAACTGAATTTGCAAAAGAAAACGCTACAAAAAACTTCTTTAAGTGTAGTTCCCATGTCTAATTGTGCCTTGCGTGTGCGGAACAATGATTGAAGTTTACTACAAAATATTCAAATAATTTGTAAACTTTATTTTGCTGGAGTTCTTGAAAACATTTTAGAGAACGACATATAATTTGATTTTACTTTAAATGCTCTCTTGAATATCGTTTCGACTTCAAAAATCCGCTGGTGGGATAATTTAATGCGACAAATTTATCGAAAAAGAAAATCTCTGGCGCAATTTGCGTTGAACCACTCAATTAAGTCGAACAATAATTAAAGACAATTCGCAGTCGCTCCATCTCGCGATAATTATCAACTGCAGTGGCCTACAAAGACCTTAATTGTACACGGTAGCAAGGCAGTATCTTAGCTCGACGCCTTCGGGCGATGATTTGCCTCAACTTTGAACGCGTGCACGTTTAAACAAGCAGCAATTATCGTTGAATTTCTTACTGACGCTGTTATCAATAAAAATGCTCGAAATGCTTATTAAGATGAACATTTCTTACGACTTTTCTCATAATACGCTAAACAATTCATGAGGTAGTTTATGTCATGAATGAACTTGAAGATCTCTTGAGTCACGTGAGATTATTCTAAGAGCAAGCACTTGATGACATTAACAAGCAGTTTTATGGCGAAATAAAATAAATTTCATTTTATTGAAGGTCAATCGAGTTGGGAATTTAGCTGAGCGAGAAAGGTGAGGACAGAAAAATTTGCAAACATAATTGCGAGCGATTTTTTTTTCACCAACAAGCCGCAATCAATGAAGATAATTGATTCCCATCTGATAATGAACGATCGACCGAAAAAATAATAAAACTTTTATTATTCGTTCAGCTCAATCGCAGAAAATCCGGTCGAAGTTGTATTTTTTGGTTTTCAACTCTTTCTCAGCAAATTTTCTGCTCCATTAGTTTTTCTTTCCTCGCTCTCGGATCGAAATGCTTCAACAAAGAGAATAATTGATTCAAAATGAAAGTCTCACAGTTTATTGTTGCGCTCGTCTTGTTTTATCCGTCATTGAGCTGGCAATTTTCGTCGTTGATGTGTTTCAACTCGCTGAAGTGTTGAGTAATCTTTAAGTCTACGACTTTTAAATCTTCTGTAATTGCATTTTCATTATCTGAGTATTAGGATGATTTAAAATCGATTGTTTGAATTGGATTATAAGAAATTTAGCAGCGAAAGTGAGAAAGTCTTTGTTAGCTAACAAAATCTTTGTTTCTCATTAAGCAGAAAGAAATTAAAACCCAAATGAATTTATTTTGGTAAATCCGAGACGTTGTCTAGTCAAGATTTTGCAATCAGCATTAAAGTTAAGCGACTCGAACCAGTTACTTCTTTAGGATCTCGCTCTAAACATCATTCCAGCTGTCCTCACTTCTTTCAAAGGAATGCCACTCGCAGCATTAAGTCATTCATCACCGAAACTTTTGAGAAAAGCTGGAATGTTAAAAGAACCTTCATCACAGAAAAGACAAAGAAATGAAAATTGTTGATGAAAGTTTTCTTAAGAGAATTAAAATATTTCGTTTTACGATTTAAAATTTAAAACTCCAAGATATCTGCAAGTGATTCACTTCGTTGAACTTCAGTTATCTGAATCTTTGATGTACAATTCTGCGGAAGCGAAAGTTGTAAAATAAAATTGGAAATTCATTCATTAGACTTCGAGTTTTGATCTTATCTCCATCTCATTGCCTTCAGTCAGGAAAAGACCGAAGGAACTTGATGAGATCTGATTATGTAAAGAGCGACATTTCTTCTTCACATTGACGAACGGAAACGAAATCTTTCGTTACGAAGAAAAGATTTTCGAGAAGGTTTTGTTTTCGTTTTGGCTTTAAATGAAAGTTGATGGACAAGAAGTGTGGCATGGCTTTTGATTGCTCGACTTTAAGTGGCTTGTCTATTGGTTTGTTGTGTGCTATTGTTGGGGGAGACGAGAAAAATCTTTTTCAAGAGCCAAAGTACTCTCTATTCAACAATTTTCCATCCATTCATTGAATATTTAATCTCAATACTCTCTATCTTCAATTGCCATTACAAATTCCGAGTCTTTCCTTAGTCACTCGAAATGATTCTCTTCCTACAACACTTCGGCCGTCTCAGTCTGGAATTGTTGGAATTCCTTTCGACTTAATCATTCACACAACGCCGCTTCAAATTACTCTAACAATAAAAGTGTCGGGAATCAGGAACAAGTGCGAAGGGAAAGAAGGAAGAACACGCATCGTTGTATAAAATAAAAAGGAACAAAAGGTTGTGAAAGAATTTAATTTCAACTTTGAATGAAATCGTAGACTGAATAGAATTGGAATGTGGCATATTAAAGTCGTTCCGAAGCTTGTAAAGGATCGTAATAAACAAATTGACTTCATTTGAATTTGTTAGTATTCACCGGAAGTTACAGTTTCAATGAGATTACGATGAGATTATAAAATCTTGCTGATCAAATTTGCTCTGAGAAACCTGAGCAACTTCCTTTTAAAATATTTATCTTGGCTCGGTTTCTTTCAAATAAGATGTCGAAGTTTTGAGACTTTGCGAGACATCTTTGAAGCAGATTTACGGTTGCGGAATGACAAGACATTTTATTTTTCAACAGCAGTCGCGATGGTTTTCTTTATGGAAGGGGTTGAAAAGTTTAAACCGCTGATGAAGACTTCCTCATCAAATCAGGGAATTGTACGAAAATTAAGTCAATTTGAGAAGCTACCGAGAACACTTCTTACTTTAATTTCATTGCGAAAGACTTCCCTTCAAATGACCTTCAGATATTTTTGATATCTTAAGCCGTTGAAAAGTTTGTCTGAGAATTTCCTCTTCATCTTCCTTCGTCACCTTTCTGTCAACGAAAACAAATCTTTTCAATCTCGTTTGACCTTTTGCTGTTCCTATACCAATCAATGGACTAAATTAGCGCCGCCCAATATTTCTACTGCTACCTAATATTGACGGGCTCTTCACTTTGATGTTTTCTTTCTCATTTATGTGAGAATCAAATTTATTGCTTTCACCGAAGCGAAGGAATTTTGTGGCCACAGAAGTTTGTTGACATTCATAAACAGCCCGAGCTCAGGTAAGAAGAATTCAGGAAGAGGAAAACCCAACAAGAGACAACAAAACCCTTTTTTCTTTCACTTTCGATTGAAAGCTGAAACAATCCGAGATTAGAATCTCCCGGATCCATTTGTGTTTTCACTTTTGTTTTTTCTTGTGCAAGGCTTTTCCGGTTTCTCCTTAAATTAATTAACAATCCTTTTTTGCATGCGACAGTCCACTCTCCTTTTAGTTGATAATGCCATTACCTTACGATGATGCTCTTAAAATAATTAAAGAGATTAGAATTTCAACGTTACCGTTCCAGATGTTTCGGCATTTTTTTTCCTTTTGATTCTCGAGTTTCACTTTCGTGGGAACTTTCAAGAGTTTCAGTGACAAAGAAAAAGTGTCATCTGTCTAACGACGTGAAGCTTCTGTTTAGAATAAACAAGAATTGACTTTAAGGCTATCAAGGAAATCCTGTGTGTGTATGTGTGTCTGATTCGATTGATACCTGATTAAGTTTCGCACGAATAGGTTAATGTGAACATACCGAAAACATTTTTCCGCTTCAACGGACGTGAAAATATTTCCCTCTCGTTGTGCTGGCTCTGATAACTTTTTTTTAGGATTTTTTACACAAGTTTCCTCCTCACACGTCCCACGCTATTGTGTGTATGTTGCACACAATTTCTCTGACGGATATTTCATTTTGAAATACCTTCTCACGACCAACAACAAGCCAACCTTTTTTTCAATTCATCGAGAGTAGTGAATCTATAAAAAGCTCTAGGGTTAGTTGATAGAAACTTCACTTTAATGAAGGTGAGCCATATCAATGATAACGATGCGATAGAAATAGTTGCGGAAGCATTTAATAAAATGGCAGACGAGCGGATGAGAAGACAAGAAAATCCATTACGTAACGAACAGTCACAAAAAATCTTTATAGATCTCTTAATCGTTGGTAGGTCCATGAATTCTCCCTCAATGCTCCTTTCATCGTCTAAATTATTAATCACGAACTTCATCAAGCTCTTAACGGTCGCTTAACCCTTCCTCAATGTGTCCTCATTTCCCTTCACGCTTGCCTGCCCTCAAACGAGATTAGATTAAATTAAAAGAAACGGTAAAGCCACCGAAAACGATTCCGCCGTCTTTTATTTCTCTAAACTTTAGATTGCTCTTGAAACGTTAAGAAGATAAAGAATGGGTCATTGTTGTGGCCTTAATTAATTCATTAATTTACATAATGGCGTGAAACAATATGCACTCGGTGCAGAGATAATTTCGTAATTATCACCAGCTGTCAAGAGCTGCCGCAGAATCGTTTGCGCTCAATCGAAAGAGATTGAAAACTTTTTCCTTCCAGAAGGTGTCGTGGTCGAATTATAAAGTTTGGATGTTAAGCAGAAGACAATCAAACGACACGACCTTAAAAGTAACTTTTGGAGTGTTCCTTATGCAAATTGATTTGGTTTCAGACAATTAGCGCTTTGCGTAAAGTTTCAATTCAACTCGAAGGTTCTCGTTAATCTCTTCTTAGACCTTCAAAGTTTTCTCAACCGTCACTTGCTTGCGCCGGGAGCTACCAACGAACCTTAACTAAAACATTGAAACCATCCAATAAATCGCAGCAAGTTTCCTCTCACGTCATTTAACCGAATCGTCGTGATAAAGCACTTCGAGTAATTAAATCTCAGTCAAGCCGAGCGGAGATTTTTTTTACTCAGCAAATGAAGTGAAAATCGCCCAACAAACTTTATTTACGAAGCATAAAATTGTTTATTGAATAACATAAATAGCGCAATCAAATTCTCGTTTCATTTATGCCTTATAAGCACAGTCTATGAAAATAATCTTCGATCTGTATGTGAAAGTGGAATTAGGCGGATTGTTTGCTTTGTCTATTCGCCCCGAAAAAAAAAAGGTTTTTTTTGCGGCAATCGGATGAAGATTGATAGAAACTAAAGTCGTAACTTTCACTTTCATAGATGAAATTGGTTGTTCTTAAAAAACATTTCCCTGTGAACGGGCGTTGAACTAGTAAAAAGCTCTTTGCAAATTGAAAGTCGATCATCGCGAATAGTTTACGTAATAAATTCTCCCGGAGAGAAAAAACAATAGAAAGCAGCAAGCCCGTCCGAGATACGAAAGACTTGATACTCAGAGCACTTTTATTCCATTGATTTACTGCCATAACTGTTTAACGTTAGTTTGGCGATATGAATTCCACTTTCTGTAAAAGAGAAGAAGAAGTAGACAATGAAAAGCAATAAAAAACATCTCTCGCCGATCCAATCAATTATTAGATTGCCATAAAGAATATCATTTGCGAGTGAGGGTGACGAGGAGAAAGGAGCTCAACTTTTCCATTTCCCGCGGCGGAATCCGCGGAGGATTCTTATCTGCTACAACTCGACTGGAGTTTTTTTTTCTCTCGTTCTGTTTTAGAGCTTTGCTTACAGACACAATTAAAATGCACTTTTTGCCTTTGGGGGAAGAGAGCAGCTCTCGCAAATAAATGATATTGTTCTGAAGAAACAACGAAAGAATAAAAAGTAAAACCAGCAAGAAAAATTACGGATGCGTGTGTTGAATAACATTTTTTTCCCCATCAAGGTTGTTAATGTTGAGTAGAATGATTTAATGTTTCTGAAGTTTAAAGACAACAAATAAATTGGATTCGAATCAGCTTTTCGAAATTGATATATCGTTTAATTTGAGAGACGACTATCACTCGATGCGACGAAGAAGCCTTTAGCTGCTTTTGATCTATGAATACGTCGAGAGTGAATGAACGAGAAAATGTCATGGAAAAAGCAAAATTCTGAATAATCTTATTTTAAAGGAAGAAAACATCTTTCGTTCATCGTGAACTCCAGTCAGGTGCTTCTACATTTGAATCCTTTCAAAAACATTATTACAAATGGAGAAGCTCTAAACTAACTGAGTGACGTACCGTCTTGAATTCTATTTTGTCTAAGCACCTCACGAAGGAAACTTCATGTCAGTGTAGGAGTCTAAAATGTGATCCGAACAACGTGATTCCGAGTGAATGTGATTTGATTTTGATTGACTTGTTTCATCAATTAAATGACTCTTAGCGTTTGTTCTCATAATCGTCTGAGAACAGAGCTTTTAAACAATACTTAGCTCACTGAACAATCGAGCTCTGAGCGTCATTTGTCACGACAACGCTAAACAGAGTCACAAGCGAGAGTGATTATACGAGAACCAAGGACTGTCGTCGTCTCACACGAAATAGAAACAAGAAACTTGAAATTCAAGAGAAAAACGTGCAGTCATCCGCACAGCGACGAGAAAACAAAGATTGGTTTAATCTGATACATTTATCCACGAAAAAACAGAAACCGAGAGTGAGTCTGTAACTATTAGACTCCATGTTTCGCTTTTATGTTCAAGCGACAGAGTCGATTATGATCTTAATTTACAAAAATATTTTCCGAAGAACGACGGGGAGAAGTAAGCACGTAATGGCAATAATTAAATCCACTCTGAGTTTCAGTAGACAGCGACGAGTTGTTTCAAGAGACGTGGAGTGTTGAAGGGGACAAGGTCAAAGTGTTAAGTATCAACCGTCTTTGTCTGCTTTAACGAAATCTAATGAAATGCGGGGCGTATGCTTATTAGCATCGGCAACAAATTATGTCGTGAGCGCTTTTAAACAGTTCAACAGGTTTTCGTTTTGTTTGATTCGCAAGTATTATAAGCCGCGGACGTTTCTCACTTTAATTCAATAAACCTGTCTAGTCTGTGAATATTTACAGAATCCTTTTAGAATCGTTAAATTGATTCTTTTGATTAATTAGCGAACCTCAATCTTATTTTGAAGCAACTCAAAGAGTCGTCGGCTTCACGCAAACGTCAAATAATATTTTTGTATGAAACTTTAATTGAAAAGGAATCTTAGATTTAACAGCTTTAAAGATATCAAATGATTTCCGCAAAACAATCAGTCATCGCTTCTTGAGGTGTCTCATTGCAAATTGCTTCGTATCGGCTCTTTATTACACCGATAATTGCTTCAAGTGATAATTAAGCATATTTTCATCAGTTAAGCTTCGAAACATTAATTCAGATCACGCGACAACAAACCGTCGCTTTTAAAAAACGTAATTAATCTTCGGTCGCGTTGCTGCTTCTGATGTTGACACACGAGCATAACAAATCGCGTACATTTTCACACGCGAGCAAATCGTGATGACATATTATGTGAAACTCGAGAATCTTTTGTCATTGAAAGATTTCCTTTAAATCATTTAAAGGATTCTCGGAGGAATTTAATTTTAAATCAAATTAAATTCTTTACTGGAAGTTCAATTTCTCTTTCTTTTCCTTCAATCGCTAACAAGCAAAACTAACTTTTAATTTTAATGGATATTATGTTTCATAACAATGCTTCAAAAATGTTTATTTAAGTTTCAAAACCTCTTCAATGAATAATTCTTGAATTTCTTTAAAAACTTTTGATTGGTCTTCAAACTTTTAATTCTTGAAATGAAATTAAACTTTTCTTCGTCAAATAAAATAATAATTTTAAGATTAGCAACGCTTTACTACAAATAATATTTTAAATCTCTTTCGGAACTTCGAAATCGTTTTAAAATTAGCTTCCAAACGACCTGCAATTTCTATTTCCCAATCGTCTTTGTCCAGCGTTTTTGGCTTAAAGATTTATTAAGCTCATTCATCGATTCGAGGAATTCGTGGGCATCAGTCTCGAATAAAATGGTTTGAAATATTATGATGAGGAAAGGAAAAGTTTTCGCTCCGGCAAACAATTTATTGGCTTCGAACAATGAGAAAGATTAAGCGAGAAGAAATTTGTGTCGATACAAGTTACGATTAATGTCTTTTTGATTCATTTCGGAGAAGCTTTATTGACTTTTTGCTCCTTCTTCCTTTCCTCGAGCTTATGAACGACAGAAAATGTCAAAATGATTTCCGCTATTTAATTTTTATTATGCTTCAAAATGTTTCGGCATTTAAGCTGCTGATGACTTTTTTCTCGCTAGTTTAAAGCTCTGTACATCATTATCTTCTCGATAGCAAGCGACAAAATGCATTGTTAGCAAACACAGCAATCGCTGGTGAATTAGGAAATCACGAAGTCAGCTTGTCTCTCATTTTGGGATTTTCATTCGGAGGAAAAAGTTTAGTTCTTGAGTTGACTTTTGCTCTGATTTGAGAAGCGATCTAACAGATGAACAGCCCTTAACTAAATTCGTTCTCAATTTGCTGAAAAATCTTGTTTCATTTCTGTTTTCTCATCAAGAACGAAAACTTTTTATCGCCTTTTCAAGTTGAACTTATTACGATGAAAGAATTCACGAACAAAATGAACTTAGCTTCGCTTACTGATTCCTCACGATGTTAATTCATTCCTGGGGAGAAAAACACTAAATTGAATTGTCTCTCACGCTCAAAATGCAAAACAAGCTGTAAGGACTTTTGTTTGACTTTTGTGTAGACCAGCGCAGTGTTTTCGTAATCAGGAGCCGTGAAAATTCCTTCGTTATATACGCAACACATTTAAATTCAATTTAAATTAGAGCCCGGAACTTTATAATTACGAAATGTTATTCTCTCATTGTTGTTTTTGGTCATGCCATGTGCTATAAGCGTTGCTGGCAATTGTTTTCATCCGACTAACAGGTTTCTATCCTGCTATTCCGCATCGTATCGAGCGAGTCTCGAAAATTCTCTCGTCCTAATTTCACTACTAAAGAACAGGTGCACACAGCAAAAATATTTGAAATACATAAGTTGCTTTGAATTCTCCTATCAGATGTTTTCGACGTAGAAGGAAGCTGAAAGCGGACATGGAAAGTTATTGGAGTTCAGGTTGGGAAGTCACTAAATTTCAGAACTAGAATTATCAAGAAGGGAATGTTCATAAATTCTGTAATGCTCAACAGGTTGTCGAAGAATTATTTACTGAAAGGTCTGAGGTAAGAAAAGAATTATATTCAAAAGAAATTCGTTGTTCAATGGACCATTTAAAGGATTTAATGTAGAGTTTCTTTTTGAAACTACGTGAAACAGGAAGAACTTTTAAAGAGAAGGCAAATCAATATTTTAAAGCGATGATTGAAATATCAAAATTGCTTCGAGTTGGATAGTTACTGGGCAGCTGAAGAACGATTTTCGATCGAGACCACCTGTAAATGTTCTCAGGATATTTCGTTTTATTTTTAAATTGAAGAATTTATCTCTTCAAGTCTAATTCAGAAGAACATTGGCCTCAAGTAATTTTCAACGCAGTCCAGCAAAACATTTCATGTTTTTATCGAACAAAAAAAACAATTTAAACTTTTGACCTGTCCCATCTGACTTGTTAAATAATTGAAGACATTTTTTCCGGATCCTGTTAAACACAAAAAAGTTTATCTACAAACTCTTTCGGACTCTGAGAGAAGATATGTTGATGGCGCAGGGAAAAGTTTTAAATTTTCCTTTTATAATTTTCTATGAATATTTTATCTTCGATATGCTCGATAAAAGTTTTAGTTTGAGATTAATGTTTTTAATTGGTTAACGAACTTGAAATGAATCCATTATGAAAATTGCAATCAAACTTTTCACGTTATGTCGAGAGAGAAAAAAACTGAACGAATTCAGCAAGTTTGTATAATTCGGGACTCGGCTTGTCGTGTTATTATTAAAAGAGCTTCAGAAAAAATGAATAATAAACATTGAGTCGTGATATTTGTCAACTGGTTTCTCGTTATATTGATCGATGAAGTTGTGTCTGATCATGTAATAGCTTAATTACACAGTCCATTAAAAGCGAAACAATTTTGCATCGAATACAAGAATATCGATCAACTTTAATGAATTATTTTTAGGGATTTTTCTTTGTGAGTTTGTTGATGTTCAGCAATAAAATTAAACTTGCTAAGTTGTTAACTGCTTTGAGCTTCCAAGAAGAAATATTTCAATTGGAGAAAAGCCCTTCAACATCTTTGTCTTCGAAATGCTCTTACCTTTTGTTTATTTATGTCATTATAGGGAGAAGAGTAAATGATGTGACATTCATAATTAATTTTGAAAAATGGATTAATTTACAAAGTCGACAGAACAGCGAAAATCAATTTTAAAACTTAAATTAACTTGTCGATCGATCCCTGAGATGTGACAACATAAACTTCTCTCTCACGACATTTTTTTTACATAATCTCACAGTAGCACTTTCAGCTTCACCTCATTTCACTTGGCGAAGAATTTCCTACCTCGACATCACCTCATAAAATTCAACACTGTGAATGAAATGAACTGGATCATGCATCGAAAAGTTTCAATTACAGTTTGCGAAGTGAGAGAAAACTTTGTCACGAGCAATTTGTTCGAGTTTTTGATAAGAAACTTACTGCAAACTAGTTTCCCTTCTCTTGTCTCTTTCACTAGGAATTTAAAAGACTTCAAGCTTTGTTTCTGTGTCGATTCATTCGATGAACAGCTTTGGCCTGGAAAGCATCGAATTAAATGCACAAATTCAATTGACGTAAGTTATTATTGAATTGACAACTTTTTAATAAAAAAACTTTCATTTTAATGCAAAAACTCCTGAATATCTGCGAAGTTCTCATTGTTCAATGTCACACACTACAAGCACTTACTTGAATACATTTATCTTACCAGCACCTGCTGAAAGTGAACAACAAAATGATGTAAAGCTATTGCGAAACTTGAAAGCTTATTCATGAGAAGGAATGTGACCTTTGGTTGATTAATCTACGACAGAATGGGAAAAAGATCTTTTTGCTCGAGCAAAACAAATAATAAATGCTCTCTTGTTAAAGTGAAATAGTTTCGACTTATAATGAAGCCTAACTCAATTGCCGATGTTCGACAACGTGTGTCTATTGTTTGCTTACGATCGAAGCATTCAAAAGGTTTTTACACAGAAAATCTTTAGCAGATTTAAAGCAAAACAACATAAAATATTTGAATTGCTAATTAAATTTTCCATTCCGAAAGCTTCTCCTTCCTTCTCCTTAACTTTTCATCCAGCCAACGAATAAATTTCATTTGAGTAAGTTAAATTTCCCGTAAAAAATTACACGTTACCCCGCAGATCCACCTTTGTTACGTATTTCTTTGCATCCGCTTTTCGGAGGGCGAGGAATAATTTTCAGTTCATAAATTTCGAATGTGCTCTTTATCCAGAATTGATTTTTTTTTCAAGGGGGTTGAATGGGGTTGGGGGAAATTTATATGCAAATTACAATTTGCATAAAAGAGAAAATAATTTTCCAGCAAAATAAACACATTTTGCTATCAGCACGCTGCTTACGAGAGGAGACATTCGATGGGTTTTTTTATTGTAAGATTTGCTTGAAGCATGTGACGAGAAATCCGAATTGCTGATTTGTTTATTTGAAGATTCCTTCACACTCACAATCGTCTACGATAAAATTTATTCCATTCGCCAGTTAGTGTAATCCAGTTTTCGAGTTGAAAATATTTGATTAAGATCTTGTCGGGTTCCTTCAACCAACTGTTGTGGGAAATCTTTGGTGAGAAGGATTTGGTTGAAAGTTTCACGTCTGAGGATGGATGAAGTTTTAAGCTTTAAGCGTAAAAACATTGCGCAATCAATTTATCATTCTGATCGGCAAAAAAGTTCACTAATTAACCGAGGAAGTAAGTTATGGCCTCGCGACAAAGTCACTTCCAAAATCCATTAAAGTTATCAAAATCGTTCTCGCCTGCTAACCAGCTTATCGCTATTCACATGAACTGATTAATTGGATTGAATCTAATTAACAGCCGATCTCGTAAATCAAACTTAATTCCATCGATGAAGCTTTTTTCCGCGATAACGGAATTTAAATAAATAAATAAAAGAAAAACCTTTAACACAGTTTATTAACCAATGAATATTTAAAATGTTCAAACCAAGCCGATAAAAATATGTTTCGAGTCTAATTTATAATTTATCGCAGTTGCTGGCATTTGACAAATTCAGTAAATTTATTTATGGAAAAATTGTTAGGAAAAACATTCATTGAATAGAGAATGGTTTTACAATTCCCTCAAAATGTGCAACTGAATAAGCGTCCACAGCCTCGTTATTTAAAATTCATGAACGAAATGCGGTGCAACTGTGACAAACAACCTTGTAAAAGGTAAAAACATTCGCGCGACAGTCATTGGGAGGCAATTTATGTATCATAATCTAATTTGCTTGCTCGTAAGATCTATAATTAAATATCGAAATAACATAGATACTCGCATAATGGGTGACTTACAAGCAAAGTCCTACGCTTAACAGCTTAAATGATTTATGGGGAAACGAGTTGCAATTACGGATCGATCACAGGGTTTAATGGAAATGTCAAGTAGAAAGACTTTTATATTATTCAAATTTTGCCCATTTTCATTACAGAAAATGTGAGGAGATTTTAAATAAGCACAAGCAACAGCCATAATGATTGATGTCAGGTTAAAAAATAAGCATCAGGTGCAATCTGAAACATGTTTAGGATTTAAATTGGCGAGGAAACGGTTTCTATAAGAGGATTGCACGCTTATTGATCCTTCAGGACGAGATAACGCTCGATAAACTTATTAAATTTATGTTCACATTACGACAATAAACATTATTTTTATTTTATTGCGATCGCGATGGAGAATGGATCGAAATAAAAATTATTTTATTGATCTCAGTGTAAAGCTGCGAATGTAAACATTTTTGTAAAAGTTTTACTTTTAATGCGTTTTATTATGTTTCAATGTCTTTTAGTGTTTTAATCTACTCGTTACCAGTCTCACCTGTTCCAACCTTTTCCCAAGTAAAGTGAGCAAGCCAACTTGAAAAACATGATTGAAAGATTAATTTGATTGTCCGTCGCGTGGAGCAATTCGCCTCGAAACATTTTTCCGTCGACAGAATCTTTCACACATCATTAATTTCTAATTGACACATTTGGATAACTTCTTTCTATTCCGGTCCTAATGATCATCAGTTAGAGAAGAGCCTTGACATGTAGAAAGAAGAAATCCAATTGAATACAGCAAATTAAGCTCTTGCTAACAGTTCTTCAGATACTAACCATATTGTTGAGTTTTTAATGGAGACATTTCCTAATGCGAGAAAGCGAATCAAGCAAATCAAACGAACGATGATAATTTTCACATTTTACTGGAAAGCAAAACGATTAACACAAATCACTATTTTCCAGACGAACCCGGACGTGTCTCATTAGACTCCTCCGTAATTTTCAGTTAAGCCATGAAGCGAGAGTAAAAGAAAATTATTTCGATTTCAAAACAACGGAGCAACTTTATTAAACACAACAATGATGAGCTTTACAAGTTTTCGACGAGGAAAAACTTTGAGAAAATTATATTTTTCTTATAGTTTTGGGGTTCGTACGTGAGTGACGTAACATTCTTTTTGATAAATGAGCTTTAAATAGATTTCGTAACGATTAGAGTGCACTTTTAAAAATTGACGTTATTTATAAATAAATCCATTAACAAATCTTATGAAAGCTTCCCCCCCAAAGAAAGATGCGACAAACTTTTACTTCTTAAGTGTGACTAGGCAAACAAAACCATTCATTGCTTAAGAGATGAGAAAAATAAAATAAAAAAAGAAAAACATTCAAATTGAGTTGTGCAAAGTGCGTGGTTCTTTCTTTAAACGAGCGTACCCAACTGTGACGCATCCCCGACCAAGCCAAATGAGTTGGTCGGTTCATTTGGTTGTAAAATCAAGTTCCGCTTATAAATACTGCTTCTGCTTTCGTTACTGCTATTCAAATTACTATTTCTAACTTGGGTATTGATCAATAGTTTCTTTGGGCCTAATTTAAATTGGGTAGCTTGCATTATTGGATTATTAGCGTTGTTAATGTCAGTTTCAATGTGATTGCTTTTCTGGATTCTTTGGTTGATCGTTGCTAGATAATTCATCGAAACGCGCATCGCGTCATTGTATTTGTTACACTGCTCCCATTGTTGACTTGGCGGCGGCGGTGGCAAATCAGTTGGAAATGAATCGTCATGTCTCGCATTGAAATTCGTTGGAATCGCGTGTATTTGAGCTTGAATGATTCGTTTTTCCGTTGAACCGTTTGGCATTTGATAGATTTGTTGATTTAACATTGGGTGGATGTCGTCGGGCGTGCGACGGATAAAGTCGACGGTGGAACTTTGCTGATTTATCGATTGCATTGTCAGAGGTGGGCCGCTATTCTTCAGAATCATTTTGCTGATGTTGTATATATTCTCGGCCAAATATTCTCGACTCATGCTGAGCTCTCCGCTCTCTGCCAAAACTTTTTCCTCCTCCTTCAGTGGCGTCAGCGTGGGTGTGCTGTTTGACGATGAGATTACGTCTGGAACGGCAGTGACTTCCGACTTTCGCTGCTCCACTTCGGCTTCTTCCAACTCATCGTAAAGCTTCTTCAGAAAATCCGATTTAGCAGTCAGTGTTTCGTCAGACGTTTTAATTTCATTTTCCATCTTTACTATTTCGTCGGTCTTCGAGTCTAACTGTTCATTCACACGGCTGAGTGATTCCTTCACTTGTGCTTCTGAAAGTCCGGAGGCATCCGCTTCATAGCGTTTAATTTTTGCGCTCAACCTAACACACAATTCTTCTTCCCTTTGGAGATGTTTATTTAAAACGATAAGCTTCTCAAGAATGTCGATTTGTGCAGCTACCTCGCTGTCGAGAGATTCTTTGTTACCACTGCTTCCAGCTTCATCTGATTTCTTTTCATCGTTTATTGCACTTGAATATTCTTTAGTTGATTGATGCTCCAACAATAGTTCGTGTTCGCGCTTTGAGCGACGCTTCTTCGATCCAACTTTAAATGAGCTCAAATTGGTTTGGTTAAGCGGCAGCAATGTATCGCTTATTTCGTCTTCATGTTGCACTACTGGTGAGGCTGCTGTCTCTTCTGTATGAACTCCCGAGTCGCTGTTCCCTGCACCACCCAACTCTTGTTTGTCGTCGGAGTCACCCAAACCTTTCAAATATGTTTCCAACACGTAATTCTTGCCGTGCTCTTTTTCTCGACTCTTATGACGCTCCTCTTCGATATTTGTGATCTCTAATTCGCGATCTCTGTTGGTAAGAGTTGAACAAGGCGTGAATTAGTTAATTTATACTGATTTCAAATCAAAGTTACTCGGAGGTAGCGGTTAGTTTAAAAGTAAAATACAGTTAATTAAAATAATTTCAAACTCACCGCAATTTAGCTAATTGCTGCTGAATAACTTCGCCTTGCTCCAAAATCAGCTTCATCAGCCGTTCGATGCTATTTTTCTGTGATTTTGGGTGAATTGTCTGACCGTGAGTCATCCAAGCAAAGGTTGAACGTGACGCTCGATGCCTTCGACGTCTTACAATCGCGCTGTTGATGCTACCGGTTGGACTGCCTCGGCCACTGTCTTTGTCGCCAGTCGTTGCTTGTGTTTGACTCTGACTTTGATGATGCGATGAATGGTGAGAATCGGAACGACGTTTAAGAGTGAATTTGACCTGAAAAGGCATCAAGCGTTTTCCATTATTTTCACATAAATTAACAAATTGTTTCAAATTGAATTGAGCTTTCAACATTAATGAGCATGAAAATCCATTAAGACATTTGCATTTACAACTTTCGTATGCTGGCATGTGAAGAGTTAGAATTAAAAGTTTTTATAAAGAAAAACCTTTGCTCATAACAATAAAGTTGATGGTCATCGTTTGGCGAGTCCCGTTAAAGTGCAGCTCAAGTGCGATTGTATCGATAAAGTTTAAAGCAAAGAATGTAAAATTAGATCTCTCAAGTGTATTTCCTCTCGTTTACTTAAGACTTTTAAAACATTCTGCAATGTAACGATGATTTCTTGCGAAACTCCCTCGTCGCTTATAACATAATCAGAAAGGCATTAGGGCTCGAAGATTGATTATTTTCAATTGTAAATTCCTCACGTGAATATTTTTCAATTTAATCGAGATTGCGCTATTGAGCAACATCGGCCGGTGATGTGAAACTTTTGAGCTTCTCTCCTTCAGAATGTTAGCGCGAACGAGTCTCGCGTGATTTGAATTAATGTGGCAAAAGAAGTTAGAAAACACCTTGTGGCGAAATTGCCACCAAGCGATGTTATATCATAAAAGTTTATGCAATAGCTTTCGATGTGAGGCATGACGAGAGCAAAAGAACAACGTTTGAACGGTTTTTCTGAAAATCACCAATCAATTTGAAATCTTTGAGGTTTCCATCAGTTTGCCGCTTTCAACGTGAAGTGCTGCTGCGAAAAATTGTTCACTTTGCATGTGTCTAAGGCGACTATCTCGTAATTCTTATTTGTCCGCTGCTTTTCACTTGGTTACCCCACAAATATGTTTTATGTAAATTCCGACAAGTCAAAGTTATAATGTGAAAGTGATTGCCGTGCTATCAAACGCTTAGCATATTTTTCGTGAAGCAAATCATGCAGGCTCTGAGGCGCGGCACATCGAAGATGAAATTGAAAACCCTGAGACTATGCTTAATAAATTATAGACGAACAAGTTTAACTGTAGTGTACAACATAGCGAGCAGCATTCAGAAGAGAAAAAAGTTCAATCTGAATTATAATTCTGACGTAATCTGTTGCGGGACTCTTAGAGGTTAAACATCAAACTTTACAGCAGCAGCAGTCACGTAATTAAGTAATGAAAGCTTCAGCTGTACCAGCATGACATGGAATAGTTGTCTAATGAATTCAATGAGAAACTTTAAAATTGTCGTAATTTACGTTGGTCAAAGGTAATTAAGATCGATTGAATTGAAATGATTAGAACAGGAATTCTAAAGCAGAATGCACAACTTTGGTTCAATTACGAGTTGCGACGCAGAATGTCAACCTTCAACATTAAATCTTTACTTCAATCTCAATCTTATCCTTCAACCAAGAATTTCCATATGAAGCAATTACGGAAGAAATAGAATCATCATTTGTTTAGCTGAATGTTCATCAACGGAAAAACAAATAAAGCAGACTCGTTCTCAGCACAGTTACAATTCCTTATGGGCAGTGTTAACGAAGTTGCTAGTAAAACGCGGATAATTGACTCGCGATGAGTTGTAAATGCAATTAGCGTTCAAGTGAATAACTCACCTCAGGTTGCTCGACGCCCCATGCTGTCCAGATCTTGAGAATCTTTGTCCGCGGATCGAGAACTTGCTCCACACGTCGCCAACGCTCTGCGATTACATAATCATTTACTTTGGTGGGAAATAGATTTGCACCGTTGTCGGTTGAGCTTTTGATGACTCCCTCGTCAATTAATAAAGCTTCAATTAAATCGATGCACGTTGTCTGATCCGTTACACCTGATATCCACCGCTGCTCGCCTTTTATCCACACCGGTATCTCATGTGACCAGAGCTCTACCGTTTCATCATCCGACTCTCCTGATGAGCAGTATTCATAATTGTTATCATCTCTGTCATTATCATTTGATACTCGATGCTCGGTTATCGCTTTACCACCGCAAACCGGTTGATGATGACTTTGTTGTGTTTGTTTTGCGGCCTGGTCTTGTTGAAGCCTGCGCGACAATGAAACGAAAAAGAACGTTAACAATAAAAAATGAACACAACAATTTAATCACCGTAAAATGACGAAATCCAATTATGCGAAATAAAAAGAAAGAGTGACATTTTCTTATTCGAGAAGCCAACGAACGATACTTTGACTGTCGCCTCCCCTGAGTCGTTTAAAACTCGAGAGAAACTTTTGCAATTTGAATAAAGCAAATTTACATTTCATTCCATTTCAGTCCTCAAATATGATTCTTATTATTACTTCTTTCTTTTCTTCCTTTTCTTTGTTGCAAATCGAGTGCAATGCGCGCTGGAATGTTAATCCAGTGTGCTGAGCTTTCCACCTTCAGTCTTGTGAATAATAATCAAGAATTCCGAGTGGAATTAAGAGCAAACAATGAAGCGAATGATTAAAATTTGCTGTAAAAATCCATTTTTCGATTTGGCAAAAATAATCAATATTGATTCGACTTTAAGCTTCGCTTCTCGGATATGCTCGAGTGTGGAAGAGAACAAAATATTTGCAGGGGAATCCGAGAGCGTTGCAACAAAGCAACAGAAAAATCCCACACAGCTTGCAGTTGAATTTGTCAAACTTGCTGCCACTCCTGAAAAATTACTTTCATTGTTTTATCTTCCCTCCTTCTCTCGCTTTCTGCTTGCTCGTCCGATCACAACCGCAAACAGCATTTTCATCATTGTACAATTTTTTTTATAGTTTAAACCCTAAATGCCATTGCATTTGTTTCAATGTAATAGCCGAGCAAGAGACGAAGAGTGAAAAAAATGAAATTGCGATCTCGAGAGTCTACGAGTGAGAGCTTCTCGCTTAAGTGGACTCGAGGAGGAGGAAAATATTTTTATGTATTTTTATATCGCGTTAGTGCATTGTAAAAGCGGAAGAGTTTTGTTAAACTGCTACTAGCAAAAAAGCGGAATCGAATGAAACATAAAACAAATTTAATACTCGAGTATTTATGAATGGAAGTTGTAAATTTAATTGAATATAAGGAAGAAGATATTTGCTCCAGACAATTAGATTACAATGCAGTTCTCAGAAGTTGTCCAGACAGTTTTACAACGGAAAATGAAAACCAGGGATGTCTCTTCAAGGCTAAAACACTTCTTTGACTTTAAGTAATCATACGACTCAATGAAAAAATATTTTAAACGTTCGAAAATTATTTATTTAAAAACTTATCATTTATGCGATTTCCTTTTCATATGATCTTTCATATTTTTCAGTAATTTCATTTTATGATTACACTTCGGGCACTTGTAGTTTCTGGGTCCGATGTGAATTTCTTTGTGAGCCTTTAGTTCTTCGACATTTTCAAACTTTTGATGACATCCCTTAATATTACAAAGCAAAGATTTTTGTCCTGATGAATGCATTTTCATGTGTTGTTTCAAATTTGCTTTACTCGTTGGCTTTCTGCAAATATTGCATGAAACCTTCAAATGAATTCTCATGTGATATCTTAGAAAAAGTTTGTTTTTAAATATTTTACAACACAAATCGCATTGAACTTCATTAATCTCATGATTTTGACTCGTATGGCAGTTTAGATCTTTCTTGGTTGAGTAAACTTTTTTACAATCGTCACATTCGAATTTTGCTGTTACTGAATGTTTCTCAATGTGTTCCCTGAGACGATGTGAAGCTATCATGTGTAGACAAATCGGGCAAGGAACTTTCAGATGAGAGCGCATGTGACTCTGTAGAAGGTTTTTATTTTTAAATATATTGCCACAAATATCGCAATGGAACTTCATTTGACTGTGAAAACCTCTCTCATGATAATATAATCCGGTTTTAGTTGCAAAAGAATGATCGCAAGTGCTGCAATCAAATTTCGTTTCTGGTTTCGTTTCGAAGACTCCGTGACGATGTTGCTGTTGATGTGTTTTCAAATGGCGAATAAATGCGAACTTTTGATTGCAAGTTTCACAAGAAAACTTCTTTACGTGAGACTGATAATGTTGTTTTAGTTTTCTTTTAATTAAAGTTTTGTGATCACACTTGCTACAATGCCAATTTGAGTCCTTGAGGTGATCATGAGCTTGATGATTCATCTTGCAGTTGTCACAATCAAATTTACGTTCGCATAAGCCACATTCTTTAATATTTTCTGATTTGCTTTTCAAACCACATCCATTGCACTTTTGAGTAATTTTGCAAATTTTTAAATGTAACTTCAAGTGTTCCAATTGCTTGAATGTGTTGTCACACTTATCACAAACGAAATAAGATTCAAACAACTTTGCAGGATTTTTTTTCCATTTTCTGTCAAATTTCTTTAAAATGATCTTCACTTCCTTAACTTCCTCGACTTCCGGATCATCTGGCATTATAAACACGAAATGGCGTTCTTGTTCTTGTTTGATGTTCCCAACAATTAAATCTTCACACGTGAACTGATCGAGAACTTCAATCTCTGCTTCTTCTTCTCTTTTGATAACGATTTCTTTGCTGTAACTTTCCATGTCGAAATTAAAAATTCGTGTTAACTGATCGAAGGGTAAACTTTGAATGGTCTCTCAAATAAGTTGTCTACCTAATTTAAGGAAATTTCAAATTTGTTATCACACTTGGTACGGAAATAGTTTTTGTTATCATCAAAAAAACCCAAACATGTGCCAAAAGGGATTTACTAGTTATCTAACGATTTTCTTTCTGCCAGTTTCTTTGTTATCGCATTACCAATGTAAAGACCAACACATCGAGACATTTCTTATTTTCTCGTTTTAATGAGAAATTATTTTTAAACTATCACAAGTGAAAACGAAAGGAACGTGAACTGTTAAAGTGATGTCGTTTTGAAATTTTGAGTCAAGTCAGTCATTCGGAAAACGATAAGCGACTCGTGATTTCCTGAAGCTGTTTTCTTCCACTTGATGAACATTCCAGTGAACCTACAACGTTAATTGCATAGCAATTAGGCATTTAAGAAATCTATTCTTGCGTTGATTCCATTCACTACAGCAACAGTAGCGATGATGATAAATGAACATCAAGAGAGAAAATCGATTTTCCTCGCGCTACTTTAATTCCATCGACTACTACCGAAATTGCCTTTGTAGATTTTCATTCGCTGATTGCCGACTGTGACATGTGAATTAATATTGATTGATTTATTGCCCGCATAAATCATACAAAGAAGACGAAGAAGAGGAAAGAAATAGTCACAATGAACTAGTTTTGCGAGAAGGAGACTTTCACTGACTCGCAAATAAACTTCTTGCGTAATATTGTTGTCATCGAGCATATTCTCCATTGATTACCGATGATACATTCAGAATCGATAAGCAGAGCGGAACGGGAATAAATTATGGTCTCAAACGTCAAGAGAGAAACTGAAGAGTTTGTTTTCTTCTCGTTTTTTTCCCCTGTTCTGTGACTCATCATTATTCACTTCTTGCATGTTCGCCACGAACTTGATTGCTTTGTTGTTGCAAGCATATCATTGAAAGAGAGGGAGAGAGAGTTGAAAGGATGATAAACGGAAAGAAATCAAGTGAGACCACCAACATCTTATAAATTAGTGAGCATTTCAACATGAATTTTCAGATTCTCTTGGAAATATTCCGCTTCAATAATTTAACTCATGTTTTAATCGGTGAAGTCAAGGAATTTTAAAACTAAAGCTTATTCATGAATATTTGTCTAGCTAAAGCTTTAAACAATCTTAAGAATGAAGTCTCTTGGAAGTGCTTATTACTTAAACATTTTAAATTTCACAACAGAGAAAAATAGAGAGAGAGTGAAAAAGGAAATAGCGAAGGAAGCTCCGACGCTATTTCTGATTTAAAAACATCTCCCTTCGAAAAAACATTTTAAATGCGAAGAAACAAAGTTTAAGAGAAATCATAATTACAAGGCGGACGAAACTCTGAAACAGTTCACAAAGCGAAAACGCAATAATCGGAGTGGAGCCATTAGCAATCATCATAGCCAATTGATGACTGCATAAAATTGAGACGATTCGTCGAATTATCGCGGCAAAAGAAATCATCAAGAATTCTCTCTTCAAACGCCTAGAGCAGCGCATCCCCTCAAAGAGCTATCAAACTTTATTGCGATGAAATCATTGCGATAATGATGATGAAAGGACGCTTTTTGTTCAGCTGCCTCCACTGTCAAACGACGTCAAAAGAAGACGCTACAATCTCTCTTATCTGCAAATTTACACAAGTTTTTCCATTAAAGATTTTTCCTTTTTGTATTTTTTACTTTCCTCCCCTCATCACATCGAATTGTTTACACAACGTTTTGCTTTCCGCTTGAGATTTTGCACCGGAAAGCTCGATTCGTTCGCGTTGAAAGATTGATCTCGTGAAACTTTGGCAAATAAACAATGGTCGATGTTTATTTCCATTAAGACCTTTTCTCGTTTTGGGTGAGGGAGTTTTAAACGAGAATCTTGGAGCCAACGGTTTGCTTTATCAGCCGGTGAAACGAGCGGTGTTTCCTGGGTGTCGATTACACGCTTTATGAACTTTCTTTTGCATTGCTTTGAAGCATAAACAACAGCGAACGAGTAAAAAGAGAGAGAGAGATACTGAGAGGCGGACGGCAGCCGAAAAACCATAAACCGAGACCATACTTTATCTTGGAATCTTGCCACGTTCATAGCTTACGTAAGGTGCATTTGTGCGTGGCTTGATGATCAAGCTGAGTGCAGAAGAGCAGCTAACGACTCATACGTGGCTTTATATTCCTCAAAGCTTCTCCTCCTACTTTAAATTCAGCTCTGACTTTTATGTAGAAAATTAAATTAAAATTCAAATTCGCGTAATGAATTTTTGCTTTGTTGAGTTTATGATTTAATTTCTTCGTTTAATTAGGAACAAAATCGATATCTACGGTTAATTAAGCTAATTATTTCCTGCCAGACAAGAATGTCACTTCATTGAAAACTTCTTAGATATTTATGATTTGAGATGCACGCTTCATTAGTAACGATCTCACACAAAAAAATAAATTGCAATTAACGACAAACGTCTCACAATTCATAGAATTTAAGATTAAAACTTAATTATCGTTAGAATCTGCATTAATCTCCGCTTTTTCATCTCAACTAATTGAATATTAATTAAACTCTGTACAAACACTTTTCTTTGCAGTGAAACTCACCGCGAAACTGAAATGTTAATTAAACTTTTGCTCCAAGTCTTTTAAACTTAAAGAGCGACGACGATAATTAATTTCCCAATATTGCTCAAAAGAATTTTTAAAATACTTTGTTGAGTTTCTCTCTCTCGTCCAAAAGGGAATCGTTATCATCAATTAACATTCTGATCATTGTGATCAATCACAGCAACATTGTTGCAATCTTCGTCAAATTCAATTACGAGAAATGAGAAAAGAAAAAAGATTTTGTCGACTTCACAAAGAAATTTTTCTTGGAAACTTCAAGAATTTGTAACAAGCTAACTATTCTCTTGAAACTTAAAAGCAACGAGTCTCATTTCAATATTTGACCGGAAACATTCAGAAGCTTTCGAAACTTTTTCAATTTCTCAGAAAGTTTTCCCTTTCAGTAAAATTTTCCCTTCAATGGAATTGAAGTCGCAAACGAGAAACTGCAACAAACTTGTCGATTGCTTGTTCCATAACTGCGACTGACAGGTTCCAACGAAATTAAAGAGCTCGGACACAAAATGATCAGCATTATGTTAATGCCATCCGAAGTCATTTGTCTGATTTTGAGATTTATTTATGCACATTTCTCGTTCCCTCTCGTTTTGATTTTGAGTTAGGTGCGGCATCATGTGAACATCTCTTGTGAAAAAATTCGCACCGCGACGACTTCGTCTTCAATAAAATTCATAAGAGGATGAAATTTATTTCTCGTGGTTGCCTCTTGTTAGTTTATGTCATGTTTTATTTATTTTATTTCCGAGCGACACCAAAAGACAAGCAGAAGAAGAAACGCTCGTTTTGTTGTTTTCTTCTTCGAACTTTCAGGGTTTCGGAAATTTATTGACGAGACAAATGTTCGGTGTTCCACTTCTGCAAAGTTAAATTTCAAATCTCCTGCTGTTGTTTCGTTGGAATGCGAGAGAATCCCAATGAAACAGCTGACTCAAGGTGAAATAGATTTGTGGCGTTAAAAGTCTGCTCGGTAATAAAATTCGCGATGAATCGAGGCTGGGATCTCAAAAATATGACCGCGGCTTAAACTTTTTCTATTCATAAAATTTTCATTATTTATTTTGCTACATAAACTTTTAATGCTTTTCTTTCCCATTAAGGAGCCAGCAGAATTGTTTTCGCATTAATCTTCTGGATAAAGAAATGAAAGATTCGCTTTAACTGTTTGTTCGCCCGAACAGTTCAAATTTCTTATTCATAGTCAAATGACAAAAAAAAAGTTTTCAGCAGTTTCTCTTGCAACTTCTTGATAGTTTCTTTGATGTGGCAATTAAATTCCACTTAAAGTTTGAAAGATAGCGAAATCGCAATCAGAAATTTGATTTCTTGCAATCAAACAAAACTGAAAAGATTAGAACTCCAAGAAATAAAATAAATCGTCGACAAGTTTCACTTTTGAGCTGTTTCGCTGTATCGAGATATCGAGTACATGATAATCGTAGTTTCCAGACAGGCGTTTCATTAATCAATGAGCTGTGTCGAAATTGATACTTTCATTGAAAACTTTAACTAATTTCTCTCAATTGATTTTAAGAAATCTTTCGCGCTTTTAATTTTTTTTCCTTCTTCGTTTAATAGGTTTTTGGGGATTTTCATCTGAAGGAAAAAAAACTCAAAAGTTTCTCTGTTGGCCAAACTCAAAGTTCCTCGATTGAAAAGCCTCTCAACCATTTCTCCCTCAAACTGCTGCAACACTTCATTTATTCAATCATTCGACGCCTTTATTCTTTCACAGATTTTCTTTTCTTCTTCTACGATTGAGAGTGAAACAATGAATCATAAATCTCAAGTGAAACAATAATAAGCCTTTTCAAGCCATAATGTGATTTCCCCTTTCTTTAGATATCTCCACCCACGCTCATTTCAGATAAAATTCGATGCATTCCTCAATTAATTTTCTATCCGAAAAAATGCGAGACATTCAATAAGTTTTAACAGTTTTTGGCAGAAAGCTTTCTCCTGAATCAATTGAAGTTTTTCTTGATTTTTGTGAGAAATGGAAAATAAATTTGCCATAAGCTTCGAGTATGAAGAGAGAGCAGACCAGGCAATAAGATTTTGCTTGAAAATCTTTTCCAAACTTTTCCAAGACTTTTCAAACTATAAGCACTTCGTCCAACACCCGAACAAGTCATAAATCAATTGAAACGTTCGCCTTCATCCAGAGCTCGTATGAGGATGAATGAGAAGCAAACAGATAAAAGTTTTTTTTTTCTACGAAATAAAAACTTTTCAGAGCAAGGTCAAAATTGTTGGCTGAAATGGCATAATCAGATAATCAGGTTTATTTCCCTTCTTCTCTCTCCGTTGATCGTAAGCTCGAAAACTAAGGCTTTGGTATGTGGGTGGATGGTTAGATTCGATGAGACAGTATGGCATCAATCCATCGCACAAATCAATGAAACGAAATGGAATTTCAGTTTAAGTTGTTCAACTTTTATGGGTTGGAGTAATTTCGTAATCGAAGAAATGGAACGGAGATCGAGCAATCGCGCCGTAAATCAGAAACCATTCAATTAGAAGAGAGCGGAGATAATTTCAAAGAACTCACGCGATTACGATAAATTCAAATCCCGAAACCTCGGCTATAAGAGCCATTTGTGTGATGCACATGAGCGAGAATAATAATTGGAAAAATAATAAAGCTAAAGAAGAGAAGTTGTTCTCAAGCAAATCGTTCTCATCCGGTGCAATTTTTCATTCACTCTCGCACGAAAGACATACAGTGGCTGGTTTAATGTTACAAGAAAGCTTCGCAAACTACGCTCACAATGCTGTTAAAGCTCTCTGATTCATGTAATCGTTCTCGTCACTGCAGTAAAAAGAATCGCAAATATTTGCTTTGACATCCCAGCGTTTGCTTTCGTTTCACGAAACTTCACTCTTCAAACAACAGAAATTTCAATTTCGCTCGACATCTGATGAATGACTTGCCAGCTTTTCTTTTCGCTGCCTTTCAATGATTTCCACGAGCGGTGAATGTTTCACCTGTGCAAAGGTGTGATTTATTAATGGAGTTTTTATTCCAGAAACAATAATTACTTCGTTCCTCATCAAGCTACGCTGTAATTTGAAATTCTTTCTAGAACTTTGAGCGTTCATTCAGAACTCAACGAAACGAAAGAAAACTTTTTACAATTCAGATTTGTTTCTTTTAAAATATCAACCCAGAGAAGCGTAAAATGTTGAATACCGTTTCGAGAGTTCAACAATATCTTCAACTGACATTTAGCTAATTGAATCTCTTTCTTGAATCGCTTTCATGGAATTTTCTCACTCAGGGCGCTGTCTCAAATAGTCAATAATATGAAGGTTTTAAGCCGATTAACAACACTTCAGCAAGTGTTGTTGCAAGCCACGAAATTGCGGGTCAAGATATTCACAACCTTCGCAAAGTAAAAAATTAAAATTCATTCGGGTTCATTGAATTCCCTGACGTGCTCAGGGGCAGTTAGCTAACTAGGCAAAAATTTTGTCAGCTGGCATTTCAATGGCTGTCAAAAGAAATAAAATTGGCGAGCAAATTTTAAAGAAACCTACGAGTCGAAAGGTCTTTGACCTCATCAAAAGCCAAAGAACAATCAAAGAAATATCAAATTAATAAATTAACAGTTTTGCCACGAGAGAATTAAAGAAGTTTCTCATCTTCGTTTATTATTTTTTTTTGTGTTTCGTGATGAAAGAGGCGATTAATTGAAAAATAAAAAGAAAACAATTCGTTCTCGTAATTCCGATTCATCGTTGGCAAAACGCGACCCTTTTCGCGTTTTTATGGTTTCGTGATTACGACTGTTCCTCTCTTTCCGATCCGCATGTGTTCACTTTTGTTTCATGATAATCGAATTAATTATTCATAAAATAATGAGTTTAATTAATTAACTCGCGATTTAACTGAAATGTTGAAGAGTTGCGCAACAAGAGCAACTAATTGAACTTTTTTCCTTTCCTTCGTTTTATAAACAATTGGATTGCGCTCTCATTATGAAACTTTGGGTGAAAAAAGTTTAATTTTTCATTGTTTGCCTTTGAAGATTTTTCATTCATCGTTTCATTCTTGCTTCCCGCTCTTTCTTCAGTTGAGTTTAAAGAAGTTTTCAACTTCGCCTTTGCTTTTGTTTAGTGCTTTATCGTTTTGCTCTTGAACCTTTCCCGCTCTTCCACCTGCTTCAAATAATGACTTGGAATTAAATTGTATCATTTCAAAGACATTGAAAGTCGTTGTTATGATTTTTAGCTTTAACCTTTTGAGGAAAGATTTTTACAGATTCTCTGGTTTGATATCTCAATTGAGCACTCAAATTTATTTGAAGGAGATGTTCTTGAAAGACAAAGAGTGACCTCAGTTGCCAGCGAGCAGCTTAAACGTTGATTAATTTGATTTATGGACCCGCTATGTCAACGAAGTGAAGCGAACCCCAAGGACCACTTCGTCCCATCAACTGCTTTGTCAAATGGAAAATTTATTCACGTCAGTTGGAGTTTTATTTCACTCTCTCGTCGTCTAGTTACAGTTTCACAATTTATGAGCATCGTTTACTGCTCTTTTTATGACGCTTTCTTGCAATTTCGTTCAGATTTCCTCCAGGGAAATAAAAGTTATTTTCTTTCTTTCGCGGCATGGCAGTTAAGTTTGCCGATGAAAGGACCTTCTCGATTTCCATGTTTGGATATTTCTTTGTCACATTTCAAACTGCTGACAACAATGCTCGCTCGTTCATAAAGAATTGGAACAAAGTCGTTTATCCGAAACGAAGTAACGAAACAAAACATAAAGAAGATCTGCATATTTTGTTGAATTGTAAACATAACAACTTACCTTGCTTTTCTGGCGCTCGATGGAATGACTGTCGCATAAAGCGGCATTGCATCATCAGTTGACTTAAGCTCATCTCTACGAGCTGTCGCTATGCACACGCTTGATGAATTTGGCTCCATCGTCAAAGTTTTCTTCGTTTACATGAAGATAGAAGCAGTCAAACGAGCAATTATCTCAATGACACAAACGATTCTCTTCTTTATTTGCGATGAGATTTGAAGCTTCGCATGTGAAATATGATAATTTTACGGGGCTTTGTCTCTCGTTCTTCACTCACAAAAGCTTTTCATCTCTGAAATGAAAGAAAAGTGAATCTAAATTAAAATCGTGAAGAGAAATACAAAAGGAAAACGATAAAATCTCAAATCGAGTTTCCCAAACCATGAAAAGTCTTAAAGATCCTTCACAAAATTTCTCTCGAGAATTCGCGGTGAGGAAATTTGGAGATTTAAGGTTCCATTGCATAACGAAACATCTCGTTGATTATGAAAACAATAACAAAATATCTTGGAAGGTAATCGAATCCTTTCAACAAATTGATGACTTTAATTCATGTTGTGTCTCGCATCGTAAGACATTTTCACTCATCATTAGATTATGGAACTTTGTTTATCATAAGAATTATCTCTGCTGTTGGAATTTCTTGTGGAGGAACTTTCTAGAGAAGCATAAATTATTCAGTGGACAAACAATTGTTGATGTCTGTCATTTTATCGAAAATCTTTCACGAACAATGTGTAACTAAAAATGTTCTCCAAATGTTGAATAATGTAAAACATCTTGAACATGTTCAGACCTTTTTATCAATTCGATATTTCAACCAAAGGTTCTCTCAGTTCAGTGTATTACTTCGAATTGTTAAGTGGAAAATACGAAAACTTAGTTGAAAAATGAAAATTTTCTTTTTGCTTTCGTTGTTTTTGAAAATTTTGTGCGAAGGATTTTTGTTAAGTGAGAATTCTTCGGAGCAGACCTGGTCAAAAGTATTTGAGAACATAACTCGTCACTTGTTTCAACTGGAAACGAGAATGTTCATCAACAACTATGACGAAGACTCGGACACGATAACGTCAATGGTTCTGAAGAATTTGAACGAGAACGAGATGCCATTTCAACTGAAGAACTTGCAACTGGACCAAGACCAAATCTTTCTCGACTCCTCAGCTCTCATAACCTTCAACAATTTCGAATTCGTCAAAGATTTCAATCAGAAATTGATTCTGAACAACGAATACTTCAAACCGCTACAACTTTTCGTGTTTTGCCAAAACGTAACCATCAAAGAAATTGAATCTCTCAAAGTCGATGTCGCGGAAAGAGCAGTGAAGAACAAAATAACAGAGAAAGTTCAGACAATACACCCAAATGCTACGGCTGGAGATTTTACGTTCGGAGAATACGAAGAAGCTGATCTTAATTCTTATCTACTGGACATAATCCAATACGAATATTTCCTCGTTGACGAAGCAAATTACATTAAACTTTTGACTTTCCTTTGGTTCTCTCCTGGAAAATGTGGAGAGCTGACGCTGATTGAAGTCAACAAATTCGAAAAAATCACGAGTAAGTGGGATAATGACAAATTCTCGATGAAAAAAACCGCAAACCTTTATGGATGTACGATCGTCTATGCAACAGAACCAATAGATCCATTTGGACTTTCAGCGTTGAGTTACCGTGTTCACCAGCTCTTTGATGGGAACATTAATGCCTCTTTTGTTGATAGAGCTGGGGAAATGCGATTTGATTTGTTACAGTCAAAAGGATTTTTAACTACGTTAGGCAATGACAGGATTCGCTACACAAAGAACAACGATTCGTAAGTAATTCCTGAGAAAGTAATTTATAGTCTATTATTTAATTCTGCTTAACTTAGATTTGATCTCAACTTCATAACATTCCCTGTCGATTATACTACTTCGCGTATGCGGTCATATGTGGATCCTGAATTATATTCTGAATATGAGAAGCTTGTGATGCCTTTTGACGTCTTCACTTGGGCTTTGATTGCAATTTTCTTCGTGGCACCTTTCGCAGTGATCATAATTTTGTACTGCTGCGTGAAAAAATCAACAAGAGACTTCGTCATTGGCCCGAACGTGACAACGCCTTCGCTAAACGCAATACAAATCTTCTTTGGAATCTCACAAGTCGTTGTGCCTCGGAGAAACTTTGCCAGATTCCTCACGATGCTGTTCATCCTCTATTGCTTGATCATTCGGACAGCGTGGCAAGGAAAGATGTACGAATTCATGCAAAAGGATATTAACAAACCAGGAGTTGAAACAATTGAGCAGATGATAAAGCTAGGATACACATTTTGTATGCAGGAAAATTTCAAACACAAGTTCCCGGAATCGGAAATTTCTAAAAGGTAAAGCTCTTTCAGGCTAATCCTTAAATTTAAAACTTAAGGCTTTAAAATTAAAGTTTTATATCATTTATTATTAGGGGGAAAATTACAAATGTTGGATCATGTGGAAAAGAGAGTTTACTTCTCTCTGAGGAAGTAAATTCGGCTTTATTTTTTATGATATCATATGATGAAAAGCACAAGTATTTGATGAAATATCTCAAGAAGGAAGAGTTTGCAGCCAGTATCTGTGGACTCAAATTTCCACGTCATCATCCTCTCTTCGAGATTTACGATCACATAATTCAACAACTCTTCACCTGCAAATTCTGGGGCGACAGAATATACGTCGATTTTCAATGGCCGAATGAAAATGAGAAGCGTTTCATAACGTACGACGAACCCAAAAAATTAACAATGAAGATGCTTGAACCTGGATTTGTCATTTGGACTTCAAGTTTGCTGCTGGCAGTCGCTGCATTCATCTTCGAATGGTTGATAACGTTGAAGGACTTACTCGTCATGAAATACATTCTGGAAGCTTTTTATAGAACCCTACACCAGAATACAGAATTCAAACAATTGAAAGCAAATAACAGAACAGCAGAACATGTCACGATTGAAATTATCATAGAAGAAGAGTAGAACATTCAATTGCTTCTTTTTTGGGATCCTTCAAGGATGAATATAATATTTTTTTTAATTAATGGGTTTGTTTTTGCATTTCCTAAACAAACTTTTAAGTACGAAAAAAGCCTAGTCGCTTTGTCAACATAAGAATTATCTGGGTTTGTTTGTTATAAGAACTGTCTTAATCTTCTGTTTGACTTTCATATGAAGGAGAACTACTAGAGTCAGTCTTTTGTATTTTGTTTTATCGAAGATTTATCACGCAATGTAACTGAAAATGTTCTCGAAGGTCTTGAATATTTTCCCATGCTGATAACATTCGTCCTACCCTCAACAATATAAGACATGTCTTGAACATGTTCAAACCTTTTTAATCGATAGAACAAACGTTTAGTTTTGTCAGTTTATTGGGTTTCTTCGAGTTAATAAGTTGAATACAAAAAAATTTGGTTGAAAAAAAAATGAAAATTTTCATTTTGCTTTCGTTGTTTCTGAAAATTTTGTGCGAAGGATTTTTGTTGAGTGAGAATTCATCAGAGCAAACCTGGTCAAAAGCATTTGAGAACGTTACTCGTCACTTGTTCCAATTGGAAACGAGAATGTTCATCAACAACTATGACGTAGACTCGGACACGATTACGTCAATGGTTCTGAAGAATTTAAACGAGAACGCGATGCCATTTCGACTACAGAACTTGCAACTGCACCAAGACAAAGTCTTTCTCGACTCCTCAGCTCTCATAACCTTCAAAAATATCGAACTCGCCAAAGATTTCAATCAGAAATTGGTTTTGAACAACGAATACTTCAAACCGCTACAAATTTTCGTGTTTTGCCAAAACGTAACCATCAAAGAAATTGAATCTCTTAAAGCTGATGTTAAAGATAGGGCTGAGAACAATAAAATAACCGAGATAGTTCAGATAGTACACCCAAATACTACGGCTGGAGAATTTTCTTTTCGAGATTATGAAGAAGCTGATCTTAATTCTTATCTACTGGACATCATCCAATACGAATACTTTCTCGTTGAAGAAGAAAATTACATCAAACTTCTAACATTCCTTTGGTTCTCTCCTGGAAAATGTGGCGAGCTGACATTGATTGAAGTCAACAAATTCGACAAAATCATGAAAAAGTGGGATAATGACGATTTCTCGATGAAAAAATCGGCAAATCTTCATGGATGCACGATCGTCTATGCAACAGAACCAATAGATCCGTTAGGACTTTCAGCGTTGAGTTACCGTGTTCACCAGCTTTTTCATGCAAACATGAACGCCACTTTTGTTGATAGAGCTGGGAAAATGCGATTTGATTTGTTACAATCAAAAGGATTTTTAACTACGTTAGGCAATGACAGGATTCGCTACACAAAGAACAACGATTCGTAAGTAATTTCTGGAAAAGTAACTTAAGTTCTTGTTTGTTACTAAGTTTTAATTATGCTTTACTTAGATTTGATCTCAACTTCATAACGTTCCCTGTCGATTATTCTACTTCGCGTTTGAGTTCGTATGAAGATCCAGAATTATATTCTGAATACGAGAAGCTTGTGATGCCTTTTGACAAGTTTACTTGGGCTTTGATTGCAATTTACTTCGTGGCTGCATTCGTAGTGATTTTAATTTTGTACTTCTGCGTGAAAAGATCAACAAGAGACTTCGTCATCGGATCGAACGTCACAACGCCATCACTAAACGTAATCCAAATCTTCTTTGGAATCTCACAAGTCGCTGTGCCAGGAAGAAACTTTCCCAGATTCCTCACGATGATGTTCATCCTTTATTGCTTGATCATTCGGACAGCGTGGCAAGGAAAGATGTACGAGTTCATGCAAAAAGATATCAAAAAACCAGGAGTAGACACGATTGAACAGATGATAGAGCTAGGTTACACATTTTGTATGCAAGATAATTTTAAACATAAGTTTCCGGAATCGGAAATTTCTAAAAGGTAAGAAGTTGTTTTCGATTAAAGGCTTCATAATTTAAATTTTATACCATTTATTATTAGGGGAAAAATTACAAATCTTGAATCATGTGGAAAAGAGAGTTTACTTTTCACTGATGAAATGAATTCGGCTTTGTTTTATATCATATCAAATGATGATGAAGAAAAGCAAAAAAAATTGATTAAATATCTCAAGAAGGAAGAGTTTGCAGCCAGTATTTGTGGACTCAAATTTCCACGTCATCATCCTCTCTTCGAGATTTATGATCACGTAATGCAACAACTTTTCACCTGCAAATTCTGGAGTGACAAAATATTCGTCGATTTTCAATGGCCGAATGAAAATGAAAAGCGTTTCAGAACGTATGACAAACCCAAAGTTTTAACTATGGAGATGCTTGAACCTGGATTTGTCATTTGGACTTCAAGTTTGCTGCTGGCAGTTGCTTCATTCATCGTCGAATGGTTGATAACATTGAAGGACTTACTCGTCATGAAATACATTCTGGAAGCTTTTTATAGAACCCGACATCAGAATACAGAATTCAAACAATTGAAAGCAAATAACAGAACAGCAGAACATGTCACGATTGAAATTATAATCGAAGAAGAGTAAAACATTGAATTGCTTCAACTTGAAACTTTCAACAATTGATTTTCAAAGTTTTTGCTTTCTTAAAATTCAAATCATGAATCGCACTGCATTGCAATTTTTTGTGAAAGTAATTAGCTGCAAACATGAACACTTTAAGCTTCAGAGAAAAGTTTTTTTGTGAGCCCAAGAGAAGAAACCGGATATCAAAGAAATAAATTTTACTTTTAACTGACTAGACAATTTTTAATATTGAGAAATTGTCGTGAGACTCTTCCCAAAAATCTTGCAGACAAGAAATTCTGCTCGAAGAACAAAAATTCTTTTTTCTTTGCGCAAAATACTTTTATGCTCTCAGCATTTTTTCATTTTTGCATAAATACTGCCTTCACGTCTCTTTTGCCATCTCCTTCAGAAAGAATTTCAATATCAGGAAGAAATGCGCGGAGCAAAGGAAGTCTCGCAGCAGAGAAAGCTCTTTTGAGTGAAAGACTGACTAATGAGTTAAATTATGGCAAGAATAAAAATGCAAATGCAACGATCTCCTCGACCTAGTTACCCGAAAAAGAGAGCCAGACCCGAGGAAAGTCTTTTCGCCCAAAAATATCTTGCATCGCAATTATCCTTTGCTTAAGCACCGAATGACCTTTCGAAGCACACGATGAAAAAGAGATTTTTTGATATGTTTCACCTTAACCGAGACCTCGACCGCAAGAAACATGAGCCGCGTTTGTGGATTGTCCGCTCCAAAGTGTTTTCTTTTTTTGGGATGGTTCAGCTCAAATTCATCAAGAATCAGCCATAACATCAACACGAATTACATGCTTGATTTTCACAAGCGCAGAGCCCATTAATTACGTCTGTCCCTTCTCCGGGACGGGACTCACTCTTGATAAGTGGGAAAATTATTTGGGTTAAGTTTTCACCATAAATCATCGTTCTCAAGTAGAATTAAAATTATGAGCAATCCACCTTGACATGGTGATTGTTGGTTTTTACACAAGTCGAAAAGGCTTTTCGCTTTTGTTTTGGGAAGTTGGTGAAGTCCCGGAAACGTTTTATGATATCAACTTAAACTTACTGAGTAGACGAAGAAGCGTGAAGACTCAAACGTTTCGAAGCGAACGTGAGTCTATCAAGTAAAACAGTTCGATATCCAACTGTTCAATGAAAATTTATGTTAATCGTCCTCGTTTCGACAGTTTGACGAGAAGTTAAGGCCGCTCACGCGTTTGCCATCTTCAGAATGGCAACTCCAAGTAATTGCTTCATTTTATGCGTCGATTGACGGTTTCTTTCCCTCCAGCATAAATCAAACAAATGACTCGATTAAGAACTTTAAGTTAAAGTCTTTTGTTCGTTTGTCAGGAATTTGAGTTAAAAAAATTCATTAATCTCGTTCAAGAGGAGGCGGCTTTAAGTGTTGAAATAAATCATCGATTTCCGCCTTTCAAATTGAATGTTTATCTACCTTAAGATATCGTTTATGTGAATCACTCGCGAGATCTTCAAAATAACAAAAACATTTTTTTTTTGCTCAATCTCTCGCCTGTGCATTCGTCTAAAGTGATTTTTTATTATTTATGTCGATGTTCATAAACATTTTACGTCTTTTCTTTGCCAAGCAAACGCCACAAGCTATGACGAGCATCAAGGCACTCACAAAAAAAAACGAAAAGAGACTTCGTTTGTTGGCAAACGACGTGAAGATGTTTGCTCCAAGTTATGCAATGGAATTTTGATATTTTTTCAGATTTGAAGAGAGAAAGAAAGAGCTTTGAGTTATTGTTGCCGAAATTCAACAAATTTCTCACTATCTGACATATCAGAGTAATTCGCAAAAAGCGTTGTTTCTGACTCACTTAATCAAGTTAGTTATCAATCAGAATTTCCGTGAATACAATTTATGAGCGAGCTGACACATTTTCAATGAAACTTTATCTCGTCGTACAAAATGCTCATGTTGAAAGCTAATTGCAGTGTTTGTTAATTATGGTAACATGTTAATGCACAACATGTTGTTGCACCGCTGTTGAGTAAAAGCTACATTGAAGGAGAGCGAGGGTGAAATTACCAAATCAATTTGTCATACTCAGACTAATGATCATAAATTCATTAAAAATCGAGCGCAAAAAGACCTTTTTTGCGCATAAATTAATTGTGCAACATGTTGAAAATTGTTTTAAATGCCAAAAATATTTCATGACATTCAACATTTTAATTGAAATCGTGGCATCTCCTCCGGAGCTTCAAAGTCTTAAGTTCAGAGTGACGTAAACTTTATTGAGACAATGTTTATGAATAAAAGAATTGTTTTGGTCTGACGGACGCTGATGGCGAAAATCTCTCGACTGGCGGCACCTTCGAACTTGGAAATATTTTAGCAACTTTGTTTACTCATAGCAATTCAACCACGATCGACTATTCCGAGGTGCTGAATAATTCATAGCTTTACATCATATTCGCTATTTGTTTGAGCTCTAATTAGCTCTAAAATAAATTTACAGTTATTTTCCAATTCAATTGGAATCAATTATCAGTTCGCTCGCGGCTTAGTTTGAATGTAAATTGAAACTTTTCGATTGAACTCTGCACGGAAATCGTTATAATTGCCATGACACGGATGGTTCGTATCAATTTTAAACCAAAACCATTGAAACAACGTCAGGTTGTTGTATCCTGCAGTTCTAACAGTCAAGCGTGAACCTTTCCAGTTCACTGCATTTACTTGCAATCAGTCTCTGCATCAATGAGCGATTTAAAGTGAAAGGCAGTGCAGTGGACATAAACTCAATCAGCACCGCAGCGAGTCATTTGAATAATGCCATTAATAATCGTTTAGCCTTGATGCAATTTATTAGACAAACAATTTCCAGCATTCATAGCGAGCGAGTAAATATCCTTAAAGCGATTGAATTCGTTTTGCGACAAAATCATTGAAGGTCAACAAACCAAACCAAGATTGGTGTCGAATCCACATGGCTCTTGAGTAAATAAGCAGCACTCTAATATTTGAATTTATTTATTTGGTATGCAAACATCACAGCAAACACCATCGAGGCTCGAAAAAGCGCTAAAATTTTTCGCAGATCTGGACGAAGAGCTTCGCGTTTATTATTCAACAAGACGCTTCATACTATTCTTAAGTTTAATTTCAAGTAATCATTTGCATTTGATTCGACGCCTGAATGGCTGATGAGCTCACCGTGAGTGTTTCACTCTTAGCGCTGTCCTGCAATTAAATTATTTTGATGAAAACACTTCCAAGAACAGTTGGACCAAAGGGAAATGAAACGTTATAATTTATTTGCTGCTCGTAAACGTGCTCCAATCATGGTGACTGCACAAAATGTTGCTGTTCTCTGAAATATCTTATTTTCAAAATGTTACGGTTGACATTCTTTCAGAGCTTGCTTGCTGAGAAGAGAAGGAAACGAGAGACAAAGTTTTTAGATAAATATTTCTTCCACTAAATTTTTAATGAAGTTTTCCTCGTCGTTATCAGTTTTTTTGTTTGAAACATTATGAAAAAAGTTTTCAGTGTAATTCAAGCACGAAAGTCTCATCAGTATCAATTAGTTACCGATATTAGTTCACTCCTCGAAAGAAACTTTCCGACCGATACATGTGCCGAATTATGGGAAAACTTTCATGAACTTTAAACTATTTGAAATAAGATCTCGTAAGCACGAAAAGTGGTTAAGCCTTTAATGCGAGTTGAAAACAACTCCCGTGTCTTCTTTAAATCTTTACACAACTCGTCGCTGTTTCGAGCTTTGCAAAGAGTACAATTAAACTTCAACTTCTCAACGCTTGTCACCGTTATAGTTGATGAACGTAATGCTAATAAAGTTAACGTTAATTCCAAGCCGTCATGCTATTAAGCAGCGACGATTTCGTCCGGCAAAAGACACCTGTTGATAATCGCCACCGTCGCAATGACTCATTCGAACTTATGTGATCATAAGTCACTGGTTTATGTTTTAACTTCCCTTTCATTGTCGGATTCCCTCAGACAGAAACAATTCGTCACGGGCGAACACATTGGAACTCGAGAGGGAGCCTTTAATAATTTCTCTTTTGTTGCTTTATCAGCCAATTTCCGGAACGTCGAAAACGGAAATCGGAAATGAACGAGTGTTGAATTCAAAGTTTTTATTGTTTGTTGACAACGCAACGGGTTTGAATGTTTTTTTTTCAGTTTCATTGACACTCGAAAGCACTTGAACTCGTCGAAGACTCGAAGACCAAACGAGCACACATTTGATTACTCAGCTAATTAGTTGGCAGATTTCTCTCGCTCGTCGTTTCGCTATCTATCGTCTCTTCTACAATGGAATAGTTTGCCACATACTGATTTCTAAGCAATCAATGAGTACTTTGACCAAGCACGAAAGTGAGTTCATTACCAGCGGCGAAGCCAGAGACAAGCAAGAAGAATTAAAAGTCATTAGATTTGATGCCAAAATCAGCAGAAGTTGATGGCTAAAAACTACAATCAGCAGTTCGATGCCTCTTGAAAAGATTTATTAGTTTAATCTCAGCTTCAATCTCTCTTCTTTCTTCAAGTCCCCAATTCACTTTTGCTTTGAACGTGCTTTCAATTTTATTTCGAAGCAGGAAATTAACCTAATTCGGAAAGTGAAGTGATTTTAATTCAGACTCGTCGAGCTAAGCCGAAAGGATTTTCAATTATTTCTCGTCATCGTAGACCGGTAGGTAATCGCAATGTGACTAATTGAGATTCATCGGAACAATTGGCTACTATTGTGTATCGGAAAATTTAATCTTTCTACTGAAACTCGATTAATTCAACCAACGCTTTGTGGGAAGAGCATTGAGTTCAAGAACAATATTTTGGTATTTCTTGGAAGTCGATCGGCTTTATAAATCGCTTCTCGTCAGTTAAATTTCCATTCCTGATTGCGATCTCAAGTTTGAGCTGTAGGCGAAAAGTTTGTTGTGATTTAAGAGCAAAAATTAAAATTCATGTTTGTTCGGTCTTGTGGTCTTCGTATGGCTTCGTTCTACAGCACGCGCTTTCGATAAATTTAATGTCGAATGAGTCAATGAGCGGAATCCACAGCAGGCTTGTTGATTGCGTGTTGAAACGCGATTAGCTGATTATCACCAGACGAGGAAATTATTGCTGAATGTTTAACGCAACTACAAGACTCTTCCTTCCCGCCAACAACATAATCAAGTGCCGCATAAATTGAATCTGCTGATCTTTCTCTTTCTCTCACTCTCTCTGTCTCAGAACGATAACAAATCTTCTTCATACAGTTCTTGCAAGACACCCGAACAAGCATCAACACCGTGTTCAGTCATGTGAGAAGAGAATTCTAAACAAGCAAACAATTTCATAATTTTCCGTTTTCCGGTAGCTGCTTCTGCTTCCAACAATTGTCGAGTTGCGAGAGACGAAGAAGTTCACTCGTACGATGTGTTTTTTTGTGGCTTGAAATTAATTTTTTTCTACTACTCATGAGAACAGCAATTCGTCTTGTTCTCGAGATTCATTCCGTTGTACGGAGTGAATTCAGAGGAAAAACATTTCAAGCACTCGAGAGAAAGAATAATACTTGATGATTTGAGAGGCGCGAATGAAAAGTTGAAAAACTCGCATCAACATGTCTTCGCTCTCAACGGAACTTTACGATTCCACTCAAAGTCGTTTCTTTGCCTTACATTAAATCATTTCGACGAAGAAGCATAAAATTTACATCGAATTTTGAGCTAATAAATTTTGCGTTAGATGAAATTGGAATATTGTGCAATGAGAGAGAGAGGGAAGGCTTTTTTCGTTGTTCAATTTGAACTTCTCGAGGCTTCTACACTTAACACAATTTTCTCACGAAAAAAGCCTCAAAAGAAGACACAAACGCTTTGGTTTCAATTACAAACGATTCCATTAAGAAGGATTAGATGAGGTGTAAGGAAAATGATTGCTTGGAAGTGTGAAAGAACGCTTTGTAAGCATATGAGAAGCGAATTTGTATCCATCAAGAAACATCTGAAAAGTTTATCGCTCGCAAACATTTTTATTCATGAGTTAGTGAGGTGAGATGGGATTAAAGTTTTAAACCGCTAAATGCTCTTATATTCGAAAAGTAATAAACGCTTCTTTGCTGCTAAGTTCATCTCACCCTATTTATTTTTCGGCTCATAAAACATGAGCAATTCCAATGAATGTTCTTTGGTGTAGTTTGTTCGAGATGAAAACTAATTATGAAACACAAAATGGATTCGTGTTTACTCAATTATAATCTTTTTCTTCACTCGCTCTAAGAAACTTTCGAAAGCTCCAAAAACTTTAAACATTTCACCAGAGCGCGATGTAATCTACGTTAGCATGCTCCGTAAAGCAGCAGAGCTAATGAATGAATGTGTGGTGCCGTCTTTCACCACGAGAGAACAATGGACAACTTGCCTATCTCATCTCGACCATGGAAAATTTCTTTCTTAATGCTGTTGCTTTCCTGGAACATTTTTCGGTAAATTAATTTCATTGTGAAGCCAACATAATGAAATATTTATGCTACTCGACTAATTTTAAGACCTACGAGAATTCTTGTTAACATCTAATGTTTAATCCCACGTTGAAGTGAAGAAATTGATGTAAAATCCTTCACTGAAACTCTCTAAATTGATCTGGTTGACCGAACTAATAAGTGTTCTTGAAATATGACGAAGCAAATAAAAGTTTCAGAAAAGTTTCGAATTGCTAAAGCGTTATCAAGAGTTACTCAACTTTTCAATGTTTTTCCTCAACTTTTAACTCGATTTATGTTTTGAAAACTTCACGCTCTCTATTAACCCGAATTCAGCAATAATTAAATTAAAAACATTTTATTCACCTTCAATGTCGTTCTTTATGCTCGAGGAAGTTTGACGTAAAATTTTTGTTATGTCATGACAGAAATCATCGATCTTTATACTGTTTTGTCGGCAAATTTTCCCCGGAAAAAAGTGAAATGAGCGACGTCGGAGGAAGTTTTCATCATTGAAATTAATTTTAAAATTTTCACGCTCCCCTTGCCGCGTCAAGATTTCATTTTCATTCACGAAATTTGATCTCCTCGTATCAGATTTTTTTGGTAATTTCCGTTTAATTTTTCTCCTTCTTTCTTTTTTGCCATTCACTTTGCATGCCTAAGCCATTCTCCCATAAATCACGCGGCGTTTGACTTCATATTCAACAAGAAGCCAACCGGTTCAAATGTGAAACCTCAGAAGTCAAAATCTTTATCTCCCCTCTTGACGAAATATTAAATTTCTGCTCGTTTGTGTGAGCGCGTCAATTTATTTTGCATTTTGCGTTTAATCTCTTTTTTTCGGCAGGATTTCCGGATCATATTGATTTTTAATTTTGCGTTTTTGGTTACGAAATATTTTAAGGGCTTTTACGTCTGAGTGAGCAGATGAGAACGTTAATTCTTCAAGATAAAAGTTGAAAAGCCCTTCAGTACTCAATTTGCTGTAACTCTTAAAGATAATCGAAGTCAATACATTTTGCGATTAAAAGAGAAGCAGAAGTTACTGAATTTATGATGAGCCCCACTCATCCGCTGAAATTCAGTTGTATCTTCAATCAAGCAGATCAATTTATTCACCTGTTGTTGTAAATTTGAATTATTTTCTTCTTCAGAAGGCAACAGATAAAGGATAATTCGATGATTAGATGCACGACTCGAGACGGCTAGCAAAACTCAGAGTGCAGTCAAAAGAATAAACAGAAACTGATTGCAGCTCCGCAACATATCCAACTATAATTAAATCGCAAAAATATAATCTTTCTTGTGAAACGAAATAAGTTTCAGTTAAATCTCGGCTCAAAAAACTTAATAAGAACGAAAAATGCTGCAATCAAGGCATAAAGCAGACAACATCTGTTCGAATTATAACATCTGAGTATGAAGTTTGAGCAAAAGTTCTGCAGTAGCCGAGATTCATGTTGCTTTCTGTTGTTCTTTAACTTCTTTTAGCGCCTGTGCCTTTATCTCGAACAGAATTTCTGCTTCTCGTATTTTTGCCGTTTTCATGTTCTTAAATGATTTCTCAAACTGTGTGCTGCAGTTTTAATCTTGCCTTTTAATTTTAAAGCAATTTGTTCGCCGAATAAAGTCTTAGCACTTTGAACAGAGCCAATTAATAAACGTTTTCTTATGTTAATCGCTTCTCTTCCCTTTTTACAAGTTTGCTTATACTTAGTTGACTCAGACATGCACAATGATTGAAGTTATAACATTTCAACGATCAAAGCGACATCGTTTGCTGATTCAACTTCCAAGAGTAGTTCTTGCCGCTACAAATCCATTTGGAATTTAAGTTATTTCCTCCATCGTAACATTGAGCGCTCGCTCCATCGGTTTAAGCTACTTCGCCAGCACTTTATTGTCTGCCTAATAAACACCGTTCAATAAACATTTTAATCCCGAAAAGAGATTTCAATATACTCTTAATTTAATATGAGTGAGTTGGATACGCAAAACCGGTTTGTGTTGAAACTAAATTTTTCGTTTGGATGCTGGAGCGCTAAGAATTGGAATTCCCTCCACTCGCTTCGACTTCAACAAAAGCTCATAATTTGTACTTTATTAAAGAAAATATTTATTTGTCATGGTCAAATTTAAAGAGAGAATGAGAGATTCACCTTAAAACGGTCTTTTATCTCAACAGATATCCCAACATCTAAATTCAAAGCCGGGAATTTATGGAAAATTCCGAATGTAAATGAAACATTATCAGACAAAATGCATCGGAGAATATAACAATGGAGAGTAAATCTCGTAATTTGTTGCCTCCATGAATAAAAAAAGAGAATAACTTCAAAGTTGATTTTCATGCGAACTTAGTTCATTGATGGTTTAATTAAGAATTCAACTGGAATGTTGAACATTATGCGGGAATAAATGAGACGTCATGCCTTCACGTCTGTGATCTGCTTGTAACTAGCCATGAATATCAAAGTTTTTCAATCTTTCCTCAAGCGAACACATTCAAAACTTCATTCATTCGTTGCCCTTTCCTCGCAGAGTTGCCTGCTGTGTTCTTTAGGTCACTGAATGTCTTAGAGATCTGTCAGAGATTACGAAAACTTCACCATTTACCGCAAATCGACCGCCTTCAACTAAACTCTGTGATTTTATATCGTTTGTATGTCTCGTGATCTTTCATTGGATTGGCGAGCGTGTATTGAGAGTGATTGCTACATTAAAGTTCATTAAAACGTCGTAAATGACTTTCTTTGCGCGGCTTATGAAGCCTTTATTGTCTGGTAAGTGTTTTTCTTTTTTTTTCAGTCTGAGACAATGGTCACGCGAAGCTCTCCGTAGCTAATATGATAATTTTTTTCGTTACATAAACTTTTTTAACATTCAAAAACGAAATTTCCGTCTACTTTCTCTGCGCCTTTATCTTTAAAGTTTGCTCACACCGAGCGATGCTTGGATTTATTTTTATTTCGGAAGACACGCTGTGGAGAAATTGAAAAATGACTTCTGTTTGACTGTTTGCACACAAATCTCGAAGATTAAACTCGATGGATAACAACTCGTGATAGGAGTGAACGCAGAAACTGATTCATCATAACTCTGAAGCAGTTGTCATGGAAATCTGTGATTCTGTTGATGAAGAAACTTTCAAGCGCATTCAGACACAAAAAATGTTGTTAATTAATTTCAACTGAGTTCATGAAAACAATTTCAAAGCTCTGCGCTAGTTTTCCACTCACAAGTGTTTATTTGGTTGACGTGATAATTGACAGAAAAATGCTGTCGACGGGTGATAAGCGACGTGAGAATTGGATTCGGTATTTCGGGTGAAGAAAAAAGTTCTCAAACGATCATGAATGGTAATTAAGTAGAGCCAAGCCTCGCAATCGTAAAAGCTAACAGGCGACAGCTGCAGTCCTTTTATTTTTATTGAAAATAAAAGTGAACGGTCGTGAAAAGTTACCGCTGCTGGTAATTGATGTTTTCCTACAACGGCAAGCGTTAAGATCTCTTCAGCTCGCGTCTCAATCTTCGACGTGTTTCCATTCACGTTCGACGGAAGCCTTGACATCATTTTCAAGTGCGTAGTTATTCCCATCGGAACTCTCTCATTCTATCAATTAAACGCAAAAATCTCCGAGACTACTTTAAGACCTGATAGTCATCGTCAATTGTTGTGAAATAATTTTTATCCATCAATTTCACAATAATCATTATTTGATTGAGAAACGATTGGAGATGTGAAAATTAAAAGCTTCCTAGGCTTTTAAATAAATTACGCTGTCTCTAGGAGGCATCATTAGCAGTGCTGACAATGTCATTAATGAGGGGGATCTCTCGAATATTTCACTAATTAAGCTAAATCTTATCTTTCGCTTTGCTCATTTTAATTTCAACAACTCATTTTTCTACTTACATGTTTAACTCACTCGTCAGAGTGAATTTCAAAAGTCCAATAAATGAAATTGTGTCAATCAAGCAGCTCAAATATTTCGATTGCTGTATCAGCTTCGACTACAATGTTGTAATTATTTAAACATAAGCTCATCAAGCACTTGTTCAACACTTCAAACAATTTGCTGCTTGTTTTGTATTCACTCTTTTCAATTAAACCAGCAAAATCGGGTTAGCAATTTCTCAAACTTCAATCTAAGTATTTTTTTTATTCTTCATAAAGTTCAAAAGATACACAAAGATTTTTTTCTCTCACTCTTTCACAAATATTCAATGACTCAAGAAAATAACAACACAACAGGTAGAAAAAATATTGTTGAAGAGTCGCTTAAAACACGTCCGATAAATTCCAAGACAAAACTAAAACTGTTTGACTTTGAAAGCAAAAGCAATTTTACCACGTTTTGGATTTCTTCGCTCGCGAGAGGAAAAATATTGCGCAAGTTGATTTAAGTCGCGCAAGTTTAACTTAGGAGAGCGACGGGTTGTTACTCAGAGAGAGTTTCTTTTGACTCTCTTTAATGAGCTTTCTGCTTTATCGATAATTTCTACTTGCAAAGGATTCTTAAAGCAAGTGTTCTGATTAGATTTCACAGAACGTTAACACGTTTTCAAATTAAGCTTTACAAGTTTTCCAAATCTTGTGTACATCAACATTACAACTCAATCGAAGTCAATGTCTTGTCAATATCATCAATAAAACATCAACGAGTCTTTACATCACGACAGCAAAGTGTTTTCGATAAAAAAGCATCAAATGGAAATCGAGAGTATCTAAAACCATTAAGCGAGGTTCAGATCTAAATGGATATCCATTAGGAAATTGAGATTTTTTTTAATTTGAAAAATTCGTGAGCAAATGTTGTTGACACGATTTTCATAACGCGAATAAAGTATTCAAGAGATAAATGAACAAAAAATCTCGCTAAAACTTGCAAACATAAAAGGTATTTGAAGTACAAACTAAATTAATCCTCCTCGATATTCACAGCAATCATGACTTGTTCTGCAGTCAAATATTTGCTTTCAACTCTGAACTGCGTATTCTGACGTTTTGTAGTATAAAATGCTTCCAGAATGTATTTCGTGATGATGTAATCTCTCAATGTTATCAGCCATTCGAAGATGAAGGCAATGACTGCCAGCAGCAAACTTGAAGTCCAAATGACAAATCCAGGTTCAAGCATCTTCATAGTTAAAACTTTCGGTTCGTGGATTGTTCTAAAGCGTTTGTGATCTACATTCGGCCATTGATTATTTTCATGTACATAAAAATCTGTGGCTTTGTAAGTGAAAAATTGTTGAAGCTTTTGGTCAATAACCTCGAAGAGAGGATGATGTCGTGGAAACTTTAGTCCGCAGATATTGGCAGCAAACTCCTCTTTTTTGAGATTTTCAATTATTTTTTTTTGATCTTTTAAAGAAACACCAGCATAGAAAGTGAAAGTGTTTTGACTCCTGGCTTTTCGATGTCCTTTTGCATGAAATCGTACATCTTTCCCTGCCATGCTGTCCGAATGATCAAGCAATAAAGGATGAACATCATGGTGAAAAATCTTGGGAAGTTTAATCGCGGCACAATGTCTTGCGAGTGTCCGAAGAAAATACGAATTACGTTCAACGATGGCGTCGACACGTTTTCGCCTATGATGAAGTTTCTTGTTGATCTGTTTACGCAACAATACAAAATCAGAATCGTCGCGAATGCAGCAATGAAAAAAATTGCAATCAATGTCCAAGTGAAGTTGTCAAAAGGCATCAACAGCTTCTAGTACTCAGAATAAAATTCTGGTTTATCGGTTGTCATCAAACGCGAAATTGTATAATCAGTTGGGTAAGTAATGAAATTGAGATCGCACCTAATTAAAACATAATAAAAATTGATAAGGAAGTCGCTTTTCAAGAAATACTTACGAATCGTTGTTCCGATATCTGTCATTGTTAACAGCAGTCAAATATCCTTTTGAATTTAACAAATCAGATTGCATTTCCCCAGATCTTTTAATGAGATTAGCGTTAATGTTTTTATCAAATATCAATTCAAGAGATGCATCCAACATTGTTATCGCGAACGGTTCATCCTCATAAACGATTGTGCAGCCATGAAGGTTTGTCATCTTTTTAATCGAGAATTTATCATTTTCCCACTTTTTCGTGATTTTTTCGAATTTGTTGACTTCAATCAATGTCAGTTCTCGACATTTTCCAGGAGAGAACCAAACGAATGTCAGAAGTTTAATGTAATTTTCTTCTTCAATGAGAAAGTATTCGTATTGGATTATATCCAGGAGATAAGAATTGAAATCAGCTTCTTTGTGGACTTCATTCCATGCTTTTTCTACTATTTCGGTTATTTTGTTGTTCTTAGCTCTTTCCGCGACATCGGCTTTGAGAGATTCAATTTCTTTGATAGTGACGTTTTGGCAAAACACGAAAAGTTGTAGCGGTTTGAAGTATTCGTTGTTTAGAATCAACTTTTGATTGAAATCCTTGACGAGTGAAAAATTGTTGAAGGTTATGAGAGCTGAGGAGTCGAGAAATACTTTGTCTTGGTCCAGTTGCAAGTTCTTCAGTTGAAATGGCATCGCGTTCTCGTTCAAACTCTTCAGAACCAATGACGTAACCGTGTCCGAGTCTACGCCATAATTGTTGATGAACATTCTCGTTTCCACGGTGAACAAGTGACGAGTTATGTTCTTCAATGCTTTCGACCAAGTTTGCTCAGAAGAATTGTCACTTAACAAAATTCCTTCGCACAACACTCTCAAAAACAACAAAATCAAAACGAAAATTTCCATTTTCTTCAAAGTTTTTTATTTCAACTTATTAGCTCAACGAAATCCACTCAACTGACAAGATGAAACGTTTGTTCTATCGATAAAAAAAATTGAACATGTTCAAGACATGTTTTATGTTGTTGAGAGTAAAACGAATGTTATCAGCATTAGGAATTATTCTAGACTGGAAAAACATTTTAGTTACACACATTGTGCTTGATTGATCTTAGATAAAATGACAAACAATTTTGTTTTCCTGAAGTGCTGTGCATTCCTAGTAATTAACCTTCACGACTAAATCAGAATTGATATTGATACAAATCGTGAAACTGATAATTTGGTGTGGCTTAAATTTGGCTCAAATTTCCAGACTAGTCCCTAACTCGAAAGTTCTACTCTTCTTCTATTACAATTTCAATCGTGACTTGTTCTGATTTTCTGCTAATTGCTTTCAACTGCTTGAATTCTGTATTCTGACGCCTTGTAGTGTAAAATGCTTCCAGAATGTATTTCATGACGATGTAATCCCTCAATGTTATCAACCATTCGAAGATGAATGCAGCGACTGCCAGCAGCAAACTTAAAGTCCAAATGACAAATCCAGGTTCAAGCATCTTCATAGTTAATTTTTTCGGTTCGTGGATTGTTCTAAAGCGCTTGTCATTTTCATTTGGCCATTGCGAATCGGCAAAATCAAAGAGTTTGTAGGTAAATAAATGTTCAAGTTTTTGGTCAAGAACCTCGAAGAAAGGATGATGACGAGGAAATTTTAGTCCACAGATACTAAGAGCAAACTCTTCTTTCATGAGAGTTTTTAATAATTCTTTTTGTTTTTCTTTTTTTTCTGCATTGAAAGTATATGAATTGGTTTGAAAAGCTAGTCTTGTCCCATATTTAATATTTTCCTCCCATGAAAAAATAGTTCCCCTGTTAATAAAAAGTAATTTGTTATTAGGACTGCCGTTTCAGGTTAAAGGTTCAGGTAAATATGTTTTACAACTTCTTACCTTTTAGAAATTTCTGAATCCGAAAACTTCTCCTTGAAATTATTTTGCATCCAAAAGTTGTAGCCTCGCTCGATCATTTGTTCAATTGTGTCTACTCCTGGTTTTTTGACGTCCTTTTGCATGAACTCGAACATCTTTCCCTGCCATGCTGTCCGAATGATCAAGCAATAAAGAATGAACATCATCATGAGGAATCTAGCGAAGTTTCTCCGAGGTACAACGATTTGTGAGATTCCAAAGAAAATACGAACAATGTTCAACGATGGCGTTGTGACGTTTGAGTCAATGACGAAGTTTCTTGTGGATCTGTTTACGCAGCAATACAAAATGGGAATCGTCGCAAAAGCAGCCAAGAAGAAAATTGCAATCAAAGCCCAAGTGAAGTTGTCAAAAGGCATCAACAGCTTCTCATATTCAGAATAAAATTCTGGTGTATCGAACGAAATCAAACGGGAAGTTGTATATTCAACTGGGTACGTAATGAAGTAGAGGTGGAACCTGATTAAAACATTAACAGAATTTAGTAATAAACAAAGAAGTTATTTTTAAAGAATTACTTACGAATCGTTCTTTGTGTAGCGATATCTGCCACTGTTAACATCAGTCAAATATGCTTTTGATTGAAACAAATCAAGAGACATTTTCCCAGATCTTCTTTTTAAAGAAGCGTTTAAGCTTTCGTACAACTTCAAAAAAACAAAATCCAACAATGTAAATGACGACAGTGCTAATCCCGAAAAATCTAGTGGTTCTTCATCATAAACGATCTTGCATCCATGAAGATTTGCCATCTTTTTCATTGAGAATTTGTCGTTTTCCCACTTTTCCGTAATTTTGTTGAATTTGTTGACTTCTATCAATGTCAGTTCTCGGCATTTTCCAGGAGAGAACCAAAGGAAAGTTAGAAGTTTAATGTAGTTTTCTTCGTCAACGAGAAAGTATTCGTATTGGATGATGTCCAGGAGATAAGAATTGAAATCAGCTTCTTTGTGAACTCCATCCCATGCTTTATGCACTATTTCGGTTATTTTGTTGTTCTCTGCTCTTTCTTTGACATCGACTTTGAGACATTCAAGGTCTTTGATGGTAACGTTTTGGCAAAACACGAAAAGCTGTAGCGGTTTGAAATATTCGTTGATCAGAGACAACTTTTGATTGAAATCTTTGACGAGTTCAAAATTGTTGAAAGTTATAAGAGCTGAGGAGTCGAGAAAGACTTTGTCTTGGTCCAGTTGCAAGTTTTTCAGTTGAAATGGCATCTCATTCTCGTTTAAATTCTTCAGAACCATTGACGTAATTGTGTCCGAGTCTACGCCATAATTGTTGATGAACATTCGCGTTTCCAAGGTGAACAAGTGACGAGTGATGTTCCCAAATGCCTTCGACCAGATTTGCTCTAAAGAATTCTCACTTAACAAAATTTCTTCGCACAACACTCTCAAAAACAACACAAGCAAAAGAAAAATTTTCATTTTCTTAACTAAAATTTTCTATTTTCAACTTATTAACTCGAAAAAACTCACTCAACTGAAAAAAGTTTCTACAAGGAACAAAACGCTGGTTGATCTGTCCAATTGATAAAAATGTTTCAACATGTTTACATTATCAGGTCCTGGAAAAGTTTAATCAACATAAGGAAATATTCAAGGTTTTAAGAATTTTTTCAGTTGCACAGTTCGTGATAGATCTTTGATAGAAAGAAAAACTTTGGTTGTCAACAGAATGGGCTATGCGGCCTTTGCCTCTCTTGTAAATTTGATTGAAATGAAAGTCAGACATTAAAAGTTTTAAAAGGAAATAAAATCGATACACGATGCTTAATCGAAGTGATTAATTTTAAAACAATCGAAAAATCAAATAGTCTAATCGAGTAAAACCAAGATGGAGGTACTCTGTATTGTACTAGTACAATACCTGTACCAATGAGGAGCCATAATACCTCGAGAATACCTAATAGGTATTCTTGCTGGTACTTTATTACTCAAGAATACCCGAAAAAGTACTTTGGCTGGTACTTGAATACCTCGTAAAATACTTCTTCACTTAAAGTTTTAGGGTTTTTCATCCGAAGGATGGAACACTCTATTGTGGCCGCTTTGTCCGTGGTCCGTCTTCCGTAGTCCGTCGTCCGGTATTGAGTTAACTCGCGAATGCAATGAGCTAGCGAATTGACTTCTTCACCAGTCGATAGAGAATTAAAATTGGGAAAAGTACTTTTGAGGATTTTAGGCTAGCTCATCAGGATCGGGTCCACGGGCCCAAAACCTGGAATCTCCATACAAAAAGTCGATTTTAAGTTTTGAAATACGTTTTCTCGAAAACGGATGCACATTTCCGCTGTGACTTGTTCACAAGAAGTGATCAGCATGTTGAATCGAGTGCATGTATCTTATAGCTGACCAGATCTGGGTCCACCTTTTGCCAGCGCCAAGTGAAACTTCTGTTCCTTTAGAGTTAGAACTTTGAATTCTTTACATAAAATGGTCAGCTCGACTTGACAAAGCAATAAATCCCAGAAATTCCAAGCTCCGCACATTGGATCCGTCTCTGGTCAGCTCAAAGTGAAATTTCGTTCCCTTTAGAGCTAGAGCATTGAGTTCTTTACATGAAATGTTTAACTGGTCACGACTAAGAGATAAATCCCAGAAAATCCAAGCTCCATTCATTGGATCCACCTCTGGTGAGCTCAAAGTGAAACTTCGGTAAACAAACCAAGTAAAATGTCCCCTGTAACCAGTTCATCCAGAGGATGAAAAACCCTACAGTAAGTTCGTTACGAACTGCTACTGCCACTTGTTTTTTTTTCTGTTTCAAATAAATTTACACATTTTAAAAACGGAACGAGATAGCGGTTTGAAGTCTTTTGCAAATAGTTTTAGAAGAATGTGGACAAAATTTCTGGGTACTAGGATCGGGTTCATTGGATCCTGATATGATGGGCACTATATTTACACAAGCAAAATTCAGAAAAATCAAACCTAAACGGGGTGGGGTGTTTTTTCCAAGAAATATATATAATTACAGTCAGAACCGAAAGTATGTCAACACTTTTTATTTTATCAAAATTTTGGTTTCAGGAAGAAATATTTTACGAACGCGTAAACATAGAGAGTTGATTTAAATTGTTATAGGATTTTTATTCAGCTTCATTTCCCATATTGATGAAATATTAATAATAGTTACTTTAACGGAAAATATGAACATAAACAAAAAATGGCGATTTCAAAAATGCACAGAATGTATGTCAACACAATTGATTTTGATTTTTAGAAGAGCTTCTCGGTAATTTTAATAAAATTTTGATAAAATAAAAAGTGTTGACATACTTTCGGTTTTGACTGTATATAGAAACATTCACACTACCGAAATAGGAAAAACATATTTCACCCGCGCTGGGATTCGAACACAGGCCCTTCTGATCACCGGTCCGTTGCTCTTGCCACTAAGCTGTCACGGTATTTTTCCTATCTCGGCAGAATCGCCTCTTATTTTTTCAACAAGCGACTGCCAAAAGCAAACTTAAAGTCACAATAACAAATCCTGGTTCAAGCATCTTCATAGTTAATACTATCGATTCGTTGATTGTTCTAAAACGCTTGTGATCTACATTCGGCCATGGAAAATCGGCTAAATCAGCGATTATATGTGTGATGGGGAGTTTGTGACTCACAAATTGTGAGTAAAACATTTTTCAAGTGAGTCACGTTCCCAAATGAATTGAACCAGGTTGGCTCCAAAGGTTTTTCACTTAACAAAACAACGAAATCAAAACTAAAATTTGCATTTTCTTTAAAGTTTTTTATTTCAACTTATTAGCACAACGAAATCCACTCAACTGACTGAACGAAACGGATGCTAGCCTAGGACGCGAGTTTTATCAGCATAAGAAATTATTCTAAACATGAAGAACATTTTAGTTACACACATTGTGCGTGATTGATCTTAGATAAAATGACAATCAAAATATTGGTTTTCTTGAAGTAGTTCAGTGCATTTCTAGCAATTAACCTTTAAGACTAAATCAGAACGAAAGTCAGACATTAAAAGTTTTAAAAGGAAATAAAATCGATACACGATGCTTAATCGAAGTGATTAATTTTAAAACAATTGAAAAGTCAAATATAGTCTAGTAGAGTAAAAACTAAAATTATTGATTCCTTGCGACTAGCCAATTTCAACCTTCTCGCTCAAATCCAAAAGGTTGTAGTGCGATTGTTGTTCCAAGTTACAAGTTATGCTCTACAACGTCTTATTTTTTTTCGTGAATCAAGTCAATTGTGTTTTATTCTGAAGTTTTCTTATTTGCCTTCAACATTTTGAATTCTGTATTCTGACGTCGTGTAGTGTAAAATGCTTCCAGAATGTATTTCATGACGATGTAATCCTTTAATATTGACCATTCGACAATGAATGCAGCGACTGCCAACAGCAAACTTGAAGTCCAAATAACAAATCCTGGTTCAAGCATCTTCATAGTTAAAACTTTTGGTTCGTTGATTGTTCTAAAACGCTTATGATCTACATTTGGCCATGGAAGATCGGTTAAATCAGCGAATTCATGTGTGAAGGGGAGTTTGTGAGTAAAACATTGTTGAAGCTTTTGGTCAATAATCTCAAAGAGAGGATGATGACGTGGAAATTTTAGTCCGCAGATATTGACAGCAATATCTTCCTTCTTGGGATTTTTAATTGATTCTTTTTGTTCTTTTTGTGAACGTCCAAGAATAAAATTATATGAGTTCATTTGCAAAGCGGGAGCCCTGATTACTTTGTCTTTAGAATTAATAATCCCTCTGTTAAAAAATGACTCAATAAAGGTTCAGGTAAATATGTTTTACAACTTCCTACCTTTTAGAAATTTTTGAATCCGGGAACTTCCCTTTGAAATTGTCTTGCATCATAAAATTGTAGCCTAGCTTGATCATCTCTTCAATGGTTTCGACTCTTGGTTTTTCAATATCCTTCTGCATGAGCTCTAACGTTTTTCCTTGCCACGCTGTCCGAATGATCAAGCAATAAAGAATGAACATCATCGCGAGGAATCTAGCGAAGTTTCTTCGAGGCACAACGATTTGTGAGATTCCAAAGAAAATGCGAATTACGTTCAGTGATGGCGTTGTAACGTTTGTGCCTATGACGAAGTCTCTTGTTGATCTTTCAACACAGCAGTACAACACCAGAATCGACGCGAATGCAGCAACGAAGAAAATTGCAATCAAAGCCCAAGTGAAGTTGTCGAAAGGCATCAACAGCTTCTCGTATTCAGAATAAAATTCTGGTAGATCAAAAGTCATCACTCGCAAAGTTGTTTGTTCAACAGGGAAAGTAATGAAGTTGAGATCGAACCTGATTAGAACATAATTAAAAGTAATGTTCAAGTCGCTTTTCAAGATCACTTACGAATCGTTGTTTTTTGTATAGCGATATCTGTCATTGTTAGCTGCAGTCAAATATCCTTTTGCTTTTAACCAATCAAAACGCATTTTCCCAGACCTTCTAGTGAAATTAGCGTTGAAGCTTTTAGAAACTATAAATTTAACAGCAAACTCCAAGTGTGACATTTCCCATAAATCCCATGGTTCTTTATCATAAACGATCGTGCATCCATGAAGATTTGCCATCTTTTTCCTTGAGAATTTATCATTTTCCCACTTTTCCGTAATTTTGTCGAATTTGTTGACTTCAATCAATGTCAACTCTCCACATTTTCCAGGAGAGTACCAAAGGAAAGTTAGAAGTTTGATGTAATTTTCTTCGTCAACGAGAAAGTATTCGTATTGGATGATGTCCAAGAGATAAGAATTAAAATCAGCTTCTTCGTAATCTTCATCCCATGCTTTATGTACTACTAGCTTACCCCGGGCGGCTTTGCCGCCTGTCATGACGAATCTCTTCGAGTTTACCCGAAAGTTTTCCGAGCTTTTCCGAAGTTTTCCCGAAATATTTCCAAAATTTTCCGAAGTTTTCCCGACTTTTCCCGAAATTTTCCGAAGTTTTGAGTTCATGCACAACGACGCCTAATTCATTTTCTCGCCACCAGTTGCGCTAAAGTCGAGCATTACGCCACAGACAGAAGGAAAAAATTTCACATCAAGCCAATTCTTATTATTATATATTTCGGTTATTTTGTTGTTCTCTGCTCTTTTCGCGACATCGACTTTGAGAGATTCATTTTCTACGATGGTGACGTTTTGGCAAGCATTATTCAATTGAAAATATTTTATTGCAATTTAAAACTCAAATAAAGTAACGCGGTGCTTTTCGTGAACTTGAAGAACATACGCCAAAAATTTTTTTTTACGTTCTCAGCAGTCGAAATGTTTTTTTTTTTTTTCGTGAATCAAATCTAATGGCAAATGAGCAATTTGGCTTAAATTTGGCTCAAATTTCCAGGCTAGTCCCTAACTCGAAAGTTCTACTCTTCTTCTATTACAATTTCAATCGTGACTTGTTCTGATTTTCTGCTAATTGCTTTCAACTGCTTGAATTCTGTATCCTGACGTCTTGTAGTGTAAAATGCCTCCAGAATGTATTTCATGACGATGTAATCCCTCAATGTTATCAACCATTCGAAGATGAAGGCAATGATGGCCAGCAGCAAACTTGAAGTCCAAATGACAAATCCAGGTTCAAGCATCTTCATAGTTAATTTTTTCGGTTCGTGGATTGTTCTAAAGCGTTTGTCATTTTCATTTGGCCATTGTGTATCGGCAAAATCGAAGAGTTTGTAAGTAAATAATTGTTCAAGTTTTTGGTCAAGAACCTCGAAGAAAGGATGATGACGAGGAAATTTTAGTCCACAGATACTGAGAGCAAACTCTTCTTTCTTGAGAGTTTTAATAACTTTTTTTTGATTTTCTACTTTTTTTTGATCTTCTACTTCTACTTTGAAAGCATATGAATTTGTTTGAAAAGCTAGTCCTGTCCCATATTTAGTTTTTTCCTCCCATGAAAAAATAGTTCCCCTGTTAATAAAAAGTAATTTGTTATTAGGACTGTTATTTCAGGTTAAAGGTTCAGGTAAATATGTTTTACACCTTCCTACCTTTTAGAAATTTCTGATTCTGGGAACTTCTCTTTGAAATTATCTTGCAACAAAAAATTGTAGCCTCGCTCGATCATTTGTTCAATTGTGTCTACTCCTGGTTTTTTGACGTCCTTTTGCATGAATTCGTACATCTTTCCCTGCCATGCTGTCCGAATGATCAAGCAATAAAGAATGAACAGCATCATGAGGAATCTTGCGAAATTTCTTCGAGGTACAACGATTTGTGAGATTCCAAAGAAAATACGAACAATGTTCAACGATGGCGTTGTGACGTTTAGGCCAATGATGAAGTTTCTTGTGGTTCTGTTTGCGCAGCAGTATAAAATGGGAATCGTCGCAAATGCAGCAACGAAAAAAAGAAATATCAGGGTCCAAGTGAAGTCATCAAAAGGCATAATCAGCTTCTCGTACTCAGAATAATATTCTGGTTTATCGAACGTAAACAAACGGGAGGTTGTATATTCAACTGGGTACGTAATGAAGTTAAGATCGAATCTGATTAAAACATTATCAAAATTTAGGAATAAACAAGAATTTTTAAAGAATCACTTACGAATCGTGGTTTTTTGTGTAGCGATATCTGCTACTGTTAACATCAGTCAAATATGCTTTTGATTGAAACAAATCAAGAGACATTTTCCCAGATCTTCTTTTTAAAGAAGCGTTTAAGCTTTCGTACAACTTGAAGAAAACAAAATCCAACATTGTAAATGACGACAGTGCTAATCCCGAAATATCTAGTGGTTCTTCGTCATAAACGATCGTGCATCCATGAAGATTTGCCATCTTTTTCATTGAGAATTTGTCGTTTTCCCACTTCTTCGTGATCTTGTCGAATTTGTTGACTTCAATCAATGTCAGCTCGCCACATTTTCCAGGAGAGAACCAAAGGAACGTTAGAAGTTTAATATAATTTTCATCTTCAACGAGAAAGTACTCGTATTGGATGATGTCCAGAAGATACGAATTGAAATCAGCTTCTTTGTGAACTCCATCCCATGCTTTATGCACTATTTCGGTTATTTTATTGTTCTCTGCTCTTTCTTCGACATCGACTTTGAGACATTCAAGGTCTTTGATGGTAACGTTTTGGCAAAACACGAAAAGCTGTAACGGTTTGAAGTATTCGTTGTTCAAAATCAATTTCTGATTGAAATCCTTGACGAGTTCAAAATTGTCGAAGGTTATGAGAGCTGAGGAGTCGAGAAATATTTTGTCTTGGTCCAGTTGCAAGTTCTTCAGTTGAAATGGCATCGCGTTCTCGTTTAAATTCTTCAGAACTATTGACGTAATCGTGTCCGAGTCTACGCCATAATTATTGATGAACATTCTCGTTTCCAGGTGGAACAAGTGACGAGTGATGTTCCCAAATGCCTTCGACCAGATTTGCTCATTTAACAAAAATCCTTCGCACAACACTCTCAAAAACAACACAAGCAAAAGAAAAATTTTCATTTTCTTTACTAAATTTTTCTATTTTTTACTTATTAACTCGAAGAAACTCACTCAACTGACCAAAGTTTCTACACGGAACAAAACGCTGGTTGATCTGTCCAATTGATAAAAATGTTTCAACATGTTTAACATTATCAGGTTCTGGAAAAGTTTTATCAACATAAGGAAATATTCAAGGTTTTAAGAATGTTTTTAGTTACACATCGTTCGTGATAGATCTTTGATAGAAAGAAAAACAAAACGTTGGTTGTCAAAAAAAAAATATGCCTCGCTAGTGACTTCCATTGAAACGAAAGTCAGACATTAAAATTTTTAAAAGGAAATAAAATCGATACACGATGCTTAATCGAAGTGACTAATTTTAAAATAATTTAAGTCAAATATAGTCTAGATAAGTAGAGTAAAACTATTGGTTCCGTGTCGTTTTAATTTCATGCGACTTGCAAATTTCAATCTTTTCGCCCAAATCCAAAAGGTTGAAGTTCCAAGTTATGCTCTATAATGTCTTATTTTTCCTCCAGAATATATTTCATGACGAGGTAATCTTTTAATGTTAACCATTCGACAAATGCCGAAACCATTCGAATGCAGCGACTGCCAACAGCAAACCTAAAATCACAATAACAAATCCTGGTTCAAGCATTTTCATAGTTAAAACTTTCGATTCGTTGATTGTTCTAGAACGCTCGTGATCTACATTCTGCCATGGAAAATATGCTAAATCAGCGATTTCATGTGGCGGGGAGTTTGTGAGTAAAACATTGTTGAAGCTTTTGCTCATAAATTTCGTAGAGAGGATGATGACGTGAAATTTGAGTCCACAGATATCTTCCTTCTTGAGATTTTTAGTTGATTCTTTTTGTTATTTTTGTGAAAACCTAAGATTGAAACGATATGAGTTCACTTGCCAAGCGGGAGCCCTGATTACTTTGTCTCGAGAATTAATAATCTCTCTGCTAAAAATGACTCAATAAAGTTTCAGGTAAATACATCTATTCATCACTTTACCTTTTAGAAATTTCTGAATCCGGGAACTTCTCTTTGAAATTGTCTTGCATAATAAAATTGTAGCGTAGCTTGATCATCTCTTCAATGGTTTCGCCTTCTGGTTTTTCAATATCATTCTGCATGAACTCTAATGTTTTTCCTTTCCACGCAGTTCGAATGATCAAGCAATAAAGAATGAACATCATCGTGAGGAATTTAGCGAAGTTTCTTCGAGGCACAACGTTTTGTGTGATTCCGAAGAAAATTCGAACTACGTTCAGCGATGGCGTTGTAACGTTTGCGCCTATGACGGAGTCTCTTTTTGATTTTTTAACACAGCAATACCAGAACTGTCGCGAAAGCAGCAACGAAGAAAATTACAATCAATGCTCAAGTGACCAAGTTGACTCCAAAAGATTCTCACTTAACAAAATTCCTTCGCAGAACACTCTCAAAAACAACAAAATCAAAATGAAAATTTCCATTTTCTTCAAAGTTTTTTTTATTTTAACTTAATAACTCGAAGAAATCCACTGACTGAACGAAACGGATGTTAGCCTCTGCAATCGTAAAATGTTTGAAAATGTTCAAAACATGTTTTATGTTGTAGAGAGTAGGATGCGAGTTTTATCATTCTAAGAATAACTTTTAAAAACGCATTATTAAATTGAAAATATTTTATTGCAATTTAAAACTCAAATAAAGTAACGCGGTGCTTTTTGTGAACTTGAAGAATAAAAGCTAGAAATTTTTTGAAGGTACTCAGAAGCTGGAATGTTCTTTTCTTCTTCGTTAATCAAATCTATTGTCAAATGAGCAGTTTGGCTTAAAGTTAGCTATAGTTTCAAGGCTAGTCCCCCACTCGAAAGTTCTACTCTTCTTCGATTACAATTTCAATCGTGATTTGTTCTGATTTTCTGCTAATTGCTTTCAACTGCTTGAATTCTGTATTCTGACGTCGTGTAGTGTAAAATGCTTCCAGAATGTATTTCATGACGAGATAATCCTTCAATGTTATCAACCATTCAAAGATAAATGCAATGACTGCCAACAGCAAACTTAAAGACCAAATGACAAATCCTGGTTCAAGCATCTTCATAGTTAAAACTTTCGGTTCGTTGATTGTTCTAAAGCGTTTAAGATTTACGTTTGGCCATTGCGTACCGAAGGATCTATAGAAACCAGTGAATTTGTATGTGAAACATTGTTGAAGCTTTTGGTCAATAATCTCAAAGAGAGGATGATGACGTGGAAATTTTAGTCCGCAGATATTGGCAGCAACATCTTCCGTCTTGAGATTTTTAAGCTGTTCTTTTTGTTGTTCTTGTGAAAGTCCAAAATTGAAAATATTCAAATTTATTTGAGAAGCTGTTTTGAACTTATTTCCGTTTAAAATTTTTTCATCGTCTGAATTTAATATCCCCCTGTTAAAAAATGACTTAATAAAATTTCAGGTAAATATCTTCTTACCTATCTTCTTACCTTTTAGAAATTTCTGAATCCGAAAACTTCTCTTTAAAATTATTTTGCATCAAAAAATTGTAACCTTGCTCGATCATCTGTTCAATTGTTTCGACTCCTGGTTTTTCGATGTTCTTCTGCATGAACTCGTACATTTTTCCCTGCCATGCTGTTCGAATGATCAAGCAATAAAGAATGAACATCATCATGAGGAATCTGGCAAAGTTTCTCCGAGGCACAACGATTTGTGAGATTCCAAAGAAGATTTGTACTACGTTCAACGATGGCGTTGTGACGGTCGATCCGATGACGAAGTCTCTTGTGGATCTGTTGACGCAACAGTACAAAATGAGAATCGTCGCGAATGCAGCAATGAAGAAAATTGCAATCAATGCCCAAGTGAAGTGATCGAAAGGCATCAATAGCTTCTCGAACTCAGAATAAAATTCTATTGTATCGTTTGTCATCAAACGCGAAGTTGTATAATCAGTAGGGAAAGTTATAAAGTTGAGATCAAACCTGATTAAAAGATAATAAAAATTAAATAGGAAATCGCTTTTCAAGAATTACTTACGAATCGTTGTTTCGATATCTGTCATTGTTAGCTGCAGTCAAATATCCTTTTGATTTTAACCAATCAAATTGCATTTCCCCAGATCTTCCAATTAAATTAGCGTTAATGTTTTTATCAAATATAAATTCAAGAGCAAACTCCAATATTAAAGTTGCAAATAAATCAAATGGTTCTTCGTCATAAACGATCGTGCATCCATGAAGATTTTCCGTCTTTTTCATTGAGAATTTTTCGTTTTCCCACTTTTTCGTGATTTTATTAAATTTGTTGACTTCAATCAATGTCAGCTCGCCACATTTTCCAGGAGAGAACCAAAGGAAAGTTAGAAGTTTGATGTAATTTGTCTCCTCAACGAGAAAGTATTCGTATTGGATGATGTCCAGGAGATGAGAATTAAAATTAGCTTCAGAAATAATTGTGTGTTCGGTTATTTTGTTGTTCTCTGCTCTTTCTTTGACATCGACTTTGAGTGATTCAATTTCTTTGATGGTAACTTTTTGGCAAAACACGAAGAGTTGTAGCGGTTTGAAGTATTCGTTGTTCAAAATCAATTTCTGATTGAAATCTTTGGCGAGTTCGAAATTGTTGAAGGTTATGAGAGCTGAGGAGTCAAGAAAGATTTTGTCTTGTTCCAATTGCAAGTTCTTCAGTTGAAATGGCATCGCGTTCTCGTGTAAATTCTTCAGGATCGATGACGTAATCGTGTCCGAGTCTACGCCATAATTGTTGATGAACATTCTCGTTTCCAGGTGGAACAAGTGACGAGTTATGTTCTCAAATGCCTTTGACCAGGTTTGCTCCAAAGAATTTTCACTTAACAAAATTCCTTCGCACAACACTCTCAAGACCAACACAAGCAAAAAGTAAATTTTCATTTTTTCTAAATTTTCAACTTATTAACTCGAAGAAATTCACTCAACTGAAGAATGTTTATATACAAAGCTAAACATTGACCTGTCCAATTGATAAAAACGTTTCAACATGTTTTACATTATCAGGAACAGGAAAAGTTTTATCAACATAAGGAAATATTCAAGGTCTCAAGAATCTTTTCAGTTACACATTGCGTGTTAGATCGTCGATAGAATAAAAACAAAACTTTGGCTGTCAACAGAATAGAGACATAAGTCAGACAAAAATGAGACAATTTTTACGATTGAGGAAAAGCGGGTAGTTTTTGGTAATTTAAGGGTTTCACTTCTTCGAACATTTGCGGACAGGACAAGAAATAGTGGTGGGATTTTACTGGGTTAACTGGTCAGAAATGGATCCAATGTGTGAAGCTTGCATTTTCTGATATTGTTTGCTTTATCTCGACCAGCTAATGATTTTATGTAAAGAACTCAATGCTCTAACTCCAAAAAGAAAAGAAGTTTCTCTTGGCGCTGGTCGAAAGTGGACTCAAATCTGGTCCAGCTCTGGGATCCAAGAATTTGTTCAATCACGCTAAACCTTTCTTGTGAAGAAAAATTTCAGGTAAATGTTCATCTTCTTACCTTTTAGAAATGTCTGAATTCGGGAACTTTTCTTTAAAATTTCTCTTCATCCAAAAAGTGTAGCTTAGCTCGATCATCTGTTCAATCGTTTCGACTTTTGGTTTTTCAATATCCTTTTGCATGAACTCGAGGATTTTCATGCTCGAGCATGAACTTCGAATGATCAAGCAATAAAGGATAAACAGCATCATGAGGAATCTAGGGAAGCTTCTCCGAGGCGAAACGACTTGCGTGATTCCAAAGAAAGCTATATCGCACGGTGGTATCTCCGGCCTATACGCCGGTAACACTCCGGCCCATTACTCAATTCGTTTAATATAGTAGTTATGCGTTTGAAGTTTTGTGATTTTGAGTTGACCGCTGCTTCACATATTGGTGTCTAAGTTCGACTAGTAGGTGGTAGTTTAAGGGTGTATTGGCGATAACAGAAGGGAAGAAGCTGGGCTGCCCATTTTCAATAGGGCTCTTTCTAGAGTCAATACAAAGCCACATATTGAATTTAGGTGCTCTAGCTGCTTTCGTTCGAGAGTTATCGTGTTCTCAAACGCACACACGCACGGGAATCTGGACAGGAAAATTTTTATTCACTTTTCTTTCATAACTCGAAGAAATCCACTCAACTGACAGAACAAAACGGATGTTAACCTATCCAATCGTTAAAATGTTTGAACATGTTCAAGACATGTTTAATGATGTTAAGAGTAGGACGCGAGTTTTATCAGCATAAGAAACTATTCTAGACTCGTAGAACATTTTTGGTTACACATTGTGCGTGATTGACCTTAGATGAAATGACAAACAAAATATTATTTTTCCTGAAGTGCTGTGCATTCCTAATTAACACGAATGAACCAGAAGATTGATATTAAACAAACTGAGAAAATATTTAGAAATTGTAAAAGTGATAATTGGTTTGAGAATTTGGACTTTTAGTCTCGTCCACGTTTGAACGTTTTGCTAAGAATCACTTTTATAAAAGCATTATTCAATTGAAAGTATTTTATTGCAATTTAAAACTCAAAAAAGTAACGCGGTGCTTTTCGTGAACTTGAAGAACATAAGCTAAAAATTTTTGAAGGTACTCAAAGCCGGAATGTTCTTTTCTTCTTCGTAAATCCAATCTAATGGCAAATGGGCAGTTTAGCTTTAATTTAGCTCAAATTTCCAGACAAGTTCCCTCACTCAAAAGTTCTACTCTTCTTCGATTATAATTTCAATCGTGACTTGTTCTGATTTTCTGCTAATTGCTTTCAACTGCTTGAATTCTGTATTCTGACGTCTTGTTGTATAAAATGCTTCCAGAATATATTTCATGACGAGATAATCCTTCAATGTTATTAACCATTCGAAGATGAATGCAGCGACTGCCAGCAGCAAACTTAAAGTCCAAATGACAAATCCAGGTTCAAGCATCTTCATAGTTAAAACTTTCGGTTCGTTGATTGTTCTAAAACGCTTGTCATTTTCATTTGGCCATTGCGAATCGGTAAAATCAAAGAGTTTGTAAGTAAATAATTGTTCAAGTTTTTGGTCAAGAGCCTCGTAAAAAGGATGATGACGAGGAAATTTTAGTCCACAGATACTAAGAGCAAACTCTTCTTTTTTGAGATTTTTTAGTAATTCTTTTTGTTTTTCTACTTTTTTTTCTGTATTGAAAATAAATGAATTTATTTGAAAAGCTCCTTTCTTATAATTATAATTTCCCTCCATTGAATGAATGGTTCCCCTGTTAATATAAAGTAATTTGTTTTTTAGGACTGTCATTACAGGTTAAAGGTTCAGGTAAATATTTTTTACATTTTCTTACCTTTTCGAAATTTCTGATTCCGGAAACTTCTCTTTGAAATTATCTTGCACAAAAAAAATGTAGCCTCTCTCGATCATCTCATCAATCGTGTCTACTCCTGGTTTTTCAAGGTCCTTTTGCATGAACTCGTACATCTTTCCCTGCCATGCTGTCCGAATGATCAAGCAATAAAGGATGAACAGCATCATGAGGAATCTTGCGAAGTTTCTCCGAGGTACAATGTTTTGTGAGATTCCAAAGAAAATACGAACAATGTTCAACGATGGCGTTGTGACGTTTGAGTCAATGACGAAGTTTCTTGTGGTTCTGTTTACGCAGCAATACAAAATTGGAATTGTCGCAAATGCAGCAACGAAAAATAGAAAGATCAGGGTCCAAGTGAATTTGTCAAAAGGCATCAACAGCTTCTCGTACTCAGAATAAAATTCTGGTTTATCGTACGACTGCAAACGGGAGGTTGTATATTCAACTGGATACGTAATGAAGTTGAGGTCGAATCTGATTAAAACATAAATAGAATTTAGTAACAAACAAGAAATTTTTAAGAATCACTTACGAATCGTTGTTCTTTGTGTAGCGATATCTGCTACTGTTAACATCAGTCAAAAATGCTTTCGATTGAAACAAATCAAATCTCATATCCCCAAATCTTCTATTTAAAGTAGCGTTTAAGCTTTCGTACAACACCATAAAAATAAAATCCAACGTTGTAAATGTCGATATTGCCATTGCCGAAAATTCTATTGGTTCTTCCTCATAAACGATCGTGCATCCATGAAGATTTGCCATCTTTTTCAATGAGAATTTGTCGTTTTCCCACTTGTTCGTGATTTTGTTGAATTTGTTGACTTCAATCAATGTCAGCTCTCCACATTTTTCAGGAGAGAACCAAAGGAATGTTAGAAGTTTGATGTAGCTTTCATCGTCAACGAGAAAATATTCGTATTGGATGATGTCCAGGAGATAAGAATTAAATTCAGCTTCTTTATTCTTTGCTCTTCCCGAATATATTTCCTCTGTTATTTTGTTGTTCTTAGCTCTTTCTGCGACATCGGCTTTGAGACGTTCAAGGTCTCTGGTAGTAGCGTTTTGGCAAAACACGAAAAGTTGTAGCGGTTTGAAATATTCGTTGTTCAAAACCAATTTCTGATTAAAATCTTTGGCGAGTGAGAAATTGTTGAAGGTTATGATAGCTGAGGAGTCGAGAAAGACTTTGTCTTGGTCCAGTTGCAAGTTCTTCAGCTGAAATGGCATCGCGTTCTCGTTTAAATTCTTGAGAAACAATGACGTAATCGTGTCCGAGTCTACGCCATAGTTGTTGATGAACATTCGCGTTTCCAGGTGGAACAAGTGACGAGTTATGTTCTCAAATGCCTTTGACCAGGTTTGCTCCAAAGGATTCTCACTTAACAAAAATCCTTCGCACATCACTCTCAAAAACAACACAAGCAAAAAGTAAATTTTCATTTTTTCTAAATTTTCAACTTATTAACTCGAAGAAATTCACTCAACTGACGGATGTTTATATACAAAGCTAAACATTGACCTGTCCAATTGATAAAAATGTCTCAACATGTTTTACATTATCAGGAACAGGAAAAGTTTTATCAACATAAGGAAATATTCAAGGTCTCAAGAATCTTTTCAGTTACACATTGCGTGATAGATCGTTGATAGAATAAAAACAAAACTTTGGTTGTCAACAGATTGGACTATGCCTCTCTAGTGACTCCTATTGAAACGAAAGTCAGACATTAAAAGTTTTAAAAGGAAATAAAATCGATACACGATGCTTAATCGAAGTGATTTATTTTAAAACATTTGAAAAGTCAAATATAGTCTAGTAGAGTAAAACTATTGATTCCGTGCAGTTTTAATTCCTTGCGACTAGCCAATATCAACCTTCTCAACTAAATCCAAAAGGTTGAAGTTGGATTGTCGGTCCAAGTTATGCTATATAACGTCTTAAATTTTTTCGTGAATCCAGTCAATTGTGTCTTTTTCTGAAGTTCTCTTATTTGCCTTCAACATTTTGAACTGTGTATTCTGACGTCTTGTAGTGTAAAATGCCTCCAGAATGTATTTCATAACGATGTAATCCTTCAATGTTATCAACCATTCAAAGATGAATGCAGCGACTGCCAACAGCAAACTTGAAGTCCAAATAACAAATCCAGGTTCAAGCATCTTCATAGTTAACACTTTCGGTTCGTTGATTGTACTAAAACGCTTGTGATCTACATTCGGCCATGGAAGATCGGCTAAATCAGCGATTTCATGTGTGAAGGGAAGTTTGTGAGTAAAACATTGTTGAAGCTTTTGCTCAAAAATTTCGTAGAGAGGATGATGACGTGGAAATTTGAGTCCACAGATGTTGACAGCAATATCTTCCTTCTTGAGACTTTTAATTGATTCTTTTTGTTCTTTTTGTGAACGTCCAAGATAAAAATGATATGAGTTCATTTGCAAAGCGGGAGCCCTGATTACTTTGTCTTGAGAATTAATAATCCCTCTGTTAAAAAATGACTCAATAAAGGTTCAGGTAAATATGTTTTACAACTTCCTACCTTTTAGAAATTTCTGAATCCGGGAACTTCTCTTTGAAATTGTCTTGCATCATAAAATTGTAGCCTAGCTTGATCATCTCTTCAATGGTTTCGACTCTTGGTTTTTCAATATCCTTCTGCATGAGCTCTAACGTTTTTCCTTGCCACGCTGTCCGAATGATCAAGCAATAAAGAATGAACATCATCGCGAGGAATCTAGCGAAGTTTCTTCGAGGCACAACGATTTGTGAGATTCCAAAGAAAATGCGAATTACGTTCAGTGATGGCGTTGTAACGTTTGTGCCTATGACGAAGTCTCTTGTTGATCTTTCAACACAGCAGTACAACACCAGAATCGACGCGAATGCAGCAACGAAGAAAATTGCAATCAAAGCCCAAGTGAAGTTGTCGAAAGGCATCAACAGCTTCTCGTATTCAGAATAAAATTCTGGTAGATCAAAAGTCATCACTCGCAAAGTTGTTTGTTCAACAGGGAAAGTAATGAAGTTGAGATCGAACCTGATTAGAACATAATTAAAAGTAATGTTCAAGTCGCTTTTCAAGATCACTTACGAATCGTTGTTTTTTGTATAGCGATATCTGTCATTGTTAGCTGCAGTCAAATATCCTTTTGCTTTTAACCAGTCAAAACGCATTTTCCCAGACCTTCTAGTGAAATTAGCGTTGAAGCTTTTAAAAACTATTATTTCAACAGCAAACTCCAAGTGTGACATTCCCCATAAATACCATGGTTCTTTATCATAAACGATCGTGCATCCATGAAGATTTGCCATCTTTTTCATTGAGAATTTATCATTTTCCCACTTTTCCTTACTTTTGTCGAATTTGTTGACTTCAATCAATGTCAGCTCTCCACATTTTCCAGGAGAGTACCAAAGGAAAGTTAGAAGTTTGATGTAATTTTCTTCGTCAACGAGAAAGTATTCGTATTGGATGATGTCCAAGAAATAAGAATTGAAATCAGCTTCTTTGTGGACTTCATTCCATGCTTTATCTACTATTTCGGTTATTTTGTTGTTCTCTGCTCTTTCTGCGACATCGGCTTTGAGGGATTCAATTTCTTTGATGGTGACGTTTTGGCAAAACACGAAGAGTTGTAGGGGTTTGAAGTATTCGTTGTTTAGAATCAACTTTTGATTGAAATCCTTGACGAGTGAAAAATTGTTGAAGGTTATGAGAGCTGAGGAGTCGAGAAAGACTTTGTCTAGGTTCAGTTGCAAGTTCTTCAGTTGAAATGGCATCGCGTTCTCGTTCAAACTCTTCAGAACTATTGACGTAATCGTGTTCAAGTCTACGCCATAGTTGTTAATGAACATTCTCGTTTCCAATTGGAACAAGTGACGAGTTATGTTCCCAAATGCCTTCGACCAGATTTGCTCCAAAGAATTCTCACTTAACAAAATTCCTTCGCACATCACTCTCAAAAACAACACATGCAAAAAGTAAATTTTCATTTTCCTTCCAAATTTTTTATTTTCAACTTATTAACTCGAGGAAACTCACTCAACTGACCAAAGTTTCTACACGGAACAAAATGCTGGTTGATCTGTCTAATTGATAAAAATATTGATAATCATGTTTTACATTATCAGGAACAGGAAGAGTTTTATCAACATAAGGAAATATTCAGGGCTTCAGGAATCTTTTCAGTTACACATCGTTCGTGATAGATCTTCGATTAAAATGCATTGTGATTTGTGATGTTCTTAATGGTAATGATTCTTCCATTGCTTCAAAGAACTTGAATTCTGTTTCTGACAGTCTTGTAGTGTAAAATGCCTAAAATGTTTCATGACGATGTAATCCTCAAATATCAACATTCGAAAGAAATAATGATGGCAGCAAAACTTGTCCAAATTCAACAATTCAAGCATCTTCATTTTTAATTTTTTCGGTTCGTGGATTGTTCTAAAGCGTTTGTCATTTTCATTTGGCCATTAGTATCGGCAAATGCAAGAATAGTTATAATTCTTTCAAGAATAATTTTGCAATAACCTCGGAAAAAGATAGATTTGTCAGTGAGAGCAAACTCTTCTTTCTTGAGAGTTTTAAATAACTTTTTTGATTTTCTACTTTTTTTTGTTCTACTTCTACTTTGAAAGCATATGAATTGTTTGAAGCTAGTCCTGTCCCATATATTTAGTAAAATTTTTCCTTTGTAAAAAAAAAAATTATCCCTTATAAATGACTTTAATATTGTTCTCTTGTAAATTTCAGTGATTTTGTTTTTTTCAACTCTAATGTTGATTTCCTTTCACGAAAAGCAAATTTAGTCTCGAATTTGTTCAATTGTGTTACTCCTGGTTTTTTCAACGATCTTTTTGTAATTCGATATTATGAAGTTTCTTTCTGAAATTTTTGCATAAAACAAAAAAAATAAGAAATCATGCTTCAATTTTCGAGGGTACAACGATTTGTATTCCAAACAAAATGGAATTCAACGATTTTTTTCAAAATGTTGATTTTTTATCGCAGAAAAAAATACGACAAATAAAGAACATCATGCTATCATGAAATAATCAGTGTACTCAGAAAATATTCTGTAAATCCTCAAAAGTTAATTCAATCGTATTCAAAGTTAAGAAAGTTAAATCAAAATATTAAAACATTATCAATTTAGGAATAAAATTTTTAAAGAACTTACGAATGATGGTTGTTTTGTGTAGCGATATCTGTACTGTTAACAAGTCAAAAAATCGTGATGCAGCAACGAAGAAAATTCATCAAAGCCAAGTGAAGTTTCAAAGGCATCAACAGCTTCTCGTATTCAGAATAAAATTCTAGACGACAGTCATCCCGAAATTATTTGTTCAACTAGTAATGAAGTTGAGATCGAACTGATTAGAACATAATTAAAAGTAATGTTCCAAGTCTTTTAAGATCACTTACGAATCGTTGTTTTTTGTATCATATCTGTCATTGTTGTGCAGTCAAATATCCTTTTGATTTTAACAATCAAAACGCATTTTCAGACCTTCTAGTGAAATTAGCGTTGAAGCTTTTAGAAACTATAAATTTAACAGCAAACTCCAAGTGTGACATTTCCCATAAATCCCATGGTTCTTTATCATAAACAATTTTGCATCCATGAAGATTTTTCATCTTTTTCATCGAGAATTTATCATTTTCCCACTTTTTCGTGATTTTCAATGTTAGTTTTCGACATTTTCCAGGAGAGAACCAAACGAATGTTAGAAGTTTAATGTAATTTGCCTCTTCAACGAGAAAGTATTCGTATTGGATGATGTCCAAGAGATAAGAACTAAAATCAGCTTCTTGTCTTCTCCATGCTGTACTCTTCAGTTAGCGTTTCGTTTGAATTCTTCGAGTTTGAAATTTTGAGCTCAGTTTTCCCAAATACAAAATTTTCGAAGTTTTCGATTTTCAAATTTTCCAAGAGTGATGTTCTCACAACACGTTCATTTTTATTTGATTTAATGAAACGCCAATTGCGCAAAACATACACAGCAAAGAAAAATTTCACATAGAATTTTTTATTATTTCTTAGTTGTTCTCTGACCTTTTCGCGACACGCTTTGAGAATTATTTTTCTACATCGTTTTAACATTATCAATGAAAATATTTTATTGCAATTTAAAACTCAAATAAAGTAACGCTGCTTTTCGTGAACTTGAAGAAATAAAATTTTTTTTAGTTCTCAAAGTCGAAATTTTTTTTTTTTCGTAATCAAATCTAATGAAATGAGCAATTTTTAAATTTGCTCAAATTTCGGCTAGTCCCACTCGAAAGTTCCGTGTCTTCGATTACAATTTCAATCGTGACTTGTTCTGATTTTCTGCTAATTGCTTTCAACTGCTTGAATTCTGTATGCTGACGTCTTGTAGTGTAAAACGCTTCCAAAATGTATTTCATGACGAGAAAGTCCTTCAACGTTACCAACCATTCGAAGATAAATGCAGCGACTGCCAACAGCAAACTTAAAGTCCAAATGACAAATCCAGGTTCAAGCATCTTCATATTTAAAATTTTTGGTTCGTCGATTGTTCTAAAGCGCTTCTCGTTTTCATTCGGCCATTGTGAAAATCGAAGAGTTTGTAAGTAAAATTGTTGAAGCTTTTGGTCAAGAATCTCAAGAGAGGATGATGACGTGGAAATTTTAGTCCACAGATATTGCAAACTCTTCTTTCTTGAGATTTTAATTTCTTTTTGTTTTCTGTTTTTTTGAAAATCTTCTATTTATTGATATGAATTTGTTTGAAAAGCTATTGAATGTTTTCCTCGAGAAAAAATATCCCCTGTTAATAAAAAGTAATGTTATTAATAAAATTCAGGTAAATATTTTTACACTTCTTACCTTTTAGAAATTTCTGACTCTGGAAACTTCTCTTTGAAATTGTCCTGCATAATAAAACTGTAGTCTCTTTCAATCATCTCTTCAATAGTTTCTACTCCTGGTTTTCTAATATCCTTCTGCATTAACTCGTACATCTTTCCTTGCCACGCAGTTCGAATGATCAAGCAATAAAGAATGAAAATCATCATGAGGAATTTAGCGAAGTTTCTTCGAGACACAACGATTTGTGAGATTCCAAAGAAAATGCGAATTACGTTCAGCGATGGTGTTGTAACGTTTGATATGACGAAGTCTCTTGTGATCTGTTTACGCAACAGTACAAAATGAATCGTCGCGAATGCAGCAACGAAGAAAAAGAAATCAATCAAGTGAAGTTGTCAAAAGGCATCAAGCTTCTCGTATCAGAATAAAATTCTATTTATCAAATCAAACGCGAAGTTGTATAATCAACTGGGAGTAATAAGTTGAGATCGAATCTGATTAAAACATAATAAAATTTAAATAAACAAGCTTTTCAAGAATTACTTACGAATCGTTGTTTTTTGTGTAACGATATCTGCTATTGTTAACATCAGTCAAATATGCTTTTGATTGAAACAAATCAAAACGCATTTCCCCAAATCTTCTTTTTAAAGAAGCGTTTAAGTTTTCTACAATTAAAAAACAAAATCCAACATTGTAAATGACGACATAATAAAAATATGGTTCTTCGTCATAAACGATCGAGCATCCATGAAGATTTTTCATCTTTTTCATCGAGAATTTGTCATTTTCCCACTTTTCCGTAATTTTGTCGAATTTGTTGACTTCAATCAATGTCAGCTCTCCACATTTTCCAGGAGAGAACCAAAGGAAAGTCAAAAGTTTGATGTTGTTTGCCTCGTCAACGAGAAAGTATTCGTATTGGATGATGTCCAGCAGATACGAATTGAATTCAGCTTCTATTTCGGTTATTTTGTTGTTCTCTGCTCTTTCTGCAACATCGGTTTTGAGAGATTCAATTTCTTTGATGGTGACGTTTTGGCAAAACACGAAGAGTTGTAGCGGTTTGAAGTATTCGTTGTTCAAAACCAATTTCTGATTGAAATCCTTAACGAGTTCGATATTGTTGAAGGTTATGAGAGCTGAGGAGTCGAGAAAGACTTTGTCTTGGTCCAGTTGCAAGTTCTTCAGTTGAAATGGCATCGCGTTCTCGTTTAAATTCTTCAGAACCATTGACGTAATCGTGTCCGAGTCTACGCCATAATTGTTGATGAACATTCTCGTTTCCAGTTGGAACAAGTGACGAGTAATGTTCTCAAATGCTTTCGACCAGGTTTGCTCCGAAGGATTCTCACTTGACGAAATTCCTTCGCACAACACTCTCAAAAACAACACAAGCAAAAGGTAAATTTTCATTTTTTTCTAAATTTTCTTATTTTTAACTTATTAGCTCGAGGAAATTCACTCAACTGACAGAAGTTTATATACAAAGCTAAACATTGACCTGTCCAATTGATAAAAATGTTTCAACATGTTTTACATTATCAGGAACAGGAAAAGTTTTATCAACATAAGGAAATATTCAGGGTTTTAACAATTTTTTCAGTTACACATTGCGTGATAGATCGTCGATAGAATAAAAACAAAACTTTGGTTGTCAACAGAATACATAGTCAGACAAAAAAAGTAGACATTATTTTTTTTTAAAAGGAAATAAAATCGATAGTGCTTTCGAATACTAATTTAAAATATAAGTCAAATTGCGAATAAGAAGAAATATTGGTTCGTGGATTTTACTGGGTTCAACTTTTGAAAATCCAAAATTGAAGTTCCATTTTCTGATATTGTCTTATTTTTAAATGTATTTATATATTTCAGACGAGGTAATCTTTTAATATTACCATTCGAAATGAATCAGCAGTCTGAGCAAACTTAAGTCCTGACAAATCCTGGTTCAAGCATCTTCATAGTTAAAACTTTCGGTTCGTTGATTGTTCTAAAACGCTGTTCATTTCATTGGAAAGTAAATACTCAGTAAATTTGTAGAAAAATTGTTGAAGCTTTTCTCAAAATTTCGTAAAGATGATGACGTGAAATTTAGTCCACAGATATCTTCTTCTTGAGATTTTTAGTGATTCTTTTTGTTATTTTGTGAAAACCAAAGATTGAAAATAACAATTCAGAAGTATTCTTTGTTCAAAATATTTGTATGATATAAATTTCAGGAAATCGAAATCTGAATTTGAGAGCTTGATCATCTCTTCAAGGTTTCGACTCTGGTTTTCAATATCTTTTGCATGAACTCGTACATTTTCCTGCCATTCGAATGATCAAGCAATAAAGTGAACATATCATGAGGAATTTGAAGTTTCTGAGAACGTTTGTGAGATTCCAAAAATACGAATACGTTCACATGGTGTTGTAAGTTTGCGCTGACGAAGTTTTTGATAACAAAATACGAATTGTCGAAACAACAAGAAAGAAAATTGATCAAAAGTGAATTGACAAAAATTTTCATTCGTACTTAAATATAAAGCTAACAACTGCAAACAGCGAATGATTATCAATGAAATTTTTCTGAAAAAATTTAGAATTTTTCATTACCTTAGATGTTGAATAAAACATTTTTTCATGACGAAATAAAAAATCAAATCTCAACAAAATGTTTTTATTAGAAACAAATATTAAAATTTTTGTCACTCGTCCATTGAACAAAAATTTTTAGAAATCTAAAAACATATTCAATTTTTTCAAAGTTTTTTTATTTTCAACTCAAAGAATTTTGATGAAGAACATAAAAATTCAAGTAAACCAAAATCTTTTCTTCTTGATGATCATCTTCATCCTTAAATGAGCAGTTTGGAATTTCTCAAATTTCCAGACAAGTTCCCTCACTCAAAAGTTCTACTCTTCTTCGATTATAATTTCAATCGTGACTTGTTCTGATTTTCTGCTAATTGCTTTCAACTGCTTGAATTCTGTATTCTGACGTCTTGTTGTATAAAATGCTTCCAGAATATATTTCATGACGAGATAATCCTTCAATGTTATTAACCATTCGAAGATGAATGCAGCGACTGCCAGCAGCAAACTTAAAGTCCAAATGACAAATCCAGGTTCAAGCATCTTCATAGTTAAAACTTTCGGTTCGTTGATTGTTCTAAAACGCTTGTCATTTTCATTTGGCCATTGCGAATCGGTAAAATCAAAGAGTTTGTAAGTAAATAATTGTTCAAGTTTTTGGTCAAGAGCCTCGTAAAAAGGATGATGACGAGGAAATTTTAGTCCACAGATACTAAGAGCAAACTCTTCTTTTTTGAGATTTTTTAGTAATTCTTTTTGTTTTTCTACTTTTTTTTCTGTATTGAAAATAAATGAATTTATTTGAAAAGCTCCTTTCTTATAATTATAATTTCCCTCCATTGAATGAATGGTTCCCCTGTTAATATAAAGTAATTTGTTTTTTAGGACTGTCATTACAGGTTAAAGGTTCAGGTAAATATTTTTTACATTTTCTTACCTTTTCGAAATTTCTGATTCCGGAAACTTCTCTTTGAAATTATCTTGCACAAAAAAAATGTAGCCTCTCTCGATCATCTCATCAATCGTGTCTACTCCTGGTTTTTCAAGGTCCTTTTGCATGAACTCGTACATCTTTCCCTGCCATGCTGTCCGAATGATCAAGCAATAAAGGATGAACAGCATCATGAGGAATCTTGCGAAGTTTCTCCGAGGTACAATGTTTTGTGAGATTCCAAAGAAAATACGAACAATGTTCAACGATGGCGTTGTGACGTTTGAGTCAATGACGAAGTTTCTTGTGGTTCTGTTTACGCAGCAATACAAAATTGGAATTGTCGCAAATGCAGCAACGAAAAATAGAAAGATCAGGGTCCAAGTGAATTTGTCAAAAGGCATCAACAGCTTCTCGTACTCAGAATAAAATTCTGGTTTATCGTACGACTGCAAACGGGAGGTTGTATATTCAACTGGATACGTAATGAAGTTGAGGTCGAATCTGATTAAAACATAAATAGAATTTAGTAACAAACAAGAAATTTTTAAGAATCACTTACGAATCGTTGTTCTTTGTGTAGCGATATCTGCTACTGTTAACATCAGTCAAAAATGCTTTCGATTGAAACAAATCAAATCTCATATCCCCAAATCTTCTATTTAAAGTAGCGTTTAAGCTTTCGTACAACACCATAAAAATAAAATCCAACGTTGTAAATGTCGATATTGCCATTGCCGAAAATTCTATTGGTTCTTCCTCATAAACGATCGTGCATCCATGAAGATTTGCCATCTTTTTCAATGAGAATTTGTCGTTTTCCCACTTGTTCGTGATTTTGTTGAATTTGTTGACTTCAATCAATGTCAGCTCTCCACATTTTTCAGGAGAGAACCAAAGGAATGTTAGAAGTTTGATGTAGCTTTCATCGTCAACGAGAAAATATTCGTATTGGATGATGTCCAGGAGATAAGAATTAAATTCAGCTTCTTTATTCTTTGCTCTTCCCGAATATATTTCCTCTGTTATTTTGTTGTTCTTAGCTCTTTCTGCGACATCGGCTTTGAGACGTTCAAGGTCTCTGGTAGTAGCGTTTTGGCAAAACACGAAAAGTTGTAGCGGTTTGAAATATTCGTTGTTCAAAACCAATTTCTGATTAAAATCTTTGGCGAGTGAGAAATTGTTGAAGGTTATGATAGCTGAGGAGTCGAGAAAGACTTTGTCTTGGTCCAGTTGCAAGTTCTTCAGCTGAAATGGCATCGCGTTCTCGTTTAAATTCTTGAGAAACAATGACGTAATCGTGTCCGAGTCTACGCCATAGTTGTTGATGAACATTCGCGTTTCCAGGTGGAACAAGTGACGAGTTATGTTCTCAAATGCCTTTGACCAGGTTTGCTCCAAAGGATTCTCACTTAACAAAAATCCTTCGCACATCACTCTCAAAAACAACACAAGCAAAAAGTAAATTTTCATTTTTTCTAAATTTTCAACTTATTAACTCGAAGAAATTCACTCAACTGACGGATGTTTATATACAAAGCTAAACATTGACCTGTCCAATTGATAAAAATGTCTCAACATGTTTTACATTATCAGGAACAGGAAAAGTTTTATCAACATAAGGAAATATTCAAGGTCTCAAGAATCTTTTCAGTTACACATTGCGTGATAGATCGTTGATAGAATAAAAACAAAACTTTGGTTGTCAACAGATTGGACTATGCCTCTCTAGTGACTCCTATTGAAACGAAAGTCAGACATTAAAAGTTTTAAAAGGAAATAAAATCGATACACGATGCTTAATCGAAGTGATTTATTTTAAAACATTTGAAAAGTCAAATATAGTCTAGTAGAGTAAAACTATTGATTCCGTGCAGTTTTAATTCCTTGCGACTAGCCAATATCAACCTTCTCAACTAAATCCAAAAGGTTGAAGTTGGATTGTCGGTCCAAGTTATGCTATATAACGTCTTAAATTTTTTCGTGAATCCAGTCAATTGTGTCTTTTTCTGAAGTTCTCTTATTTGCCTTCAACATTTTGAACTGTGTATTCTGACGTCTTGTAGTGTAAAATGCCTCCAGAATGTATTTCATAACGATGTAATCCTTCAATGTTATCAACCATTCAAAGATGAATGCAGCGACTGCCAACAGCAAACTTGAAGTCCAAATAACAAATCCAGGTTCAAGCATCTTCATAGTTAACACTTTCGGTTCGTTGATTGTACTAAAACGCTTGTGATCTACATTCGGCCATGGAAGATCGGCTAAATCAGCGATTTCATGTGTGAAGGGAAGTTTGTGAGTAAAACATTGTTGAAGCTTTTGCTCAAAAATTTCGTAGAGAGGATGATGACGTGGAAATTTGAGTCCACAGATGTTGACAGCAATATCTTCCTTCTTGAGACTTTTAATTGATTCTTTTTGTTCTTTTTGTGAACGTCCAAGATAAAAATGATATGAGTTCATTTGCAAAGCGGGAGCCCTGATTACTTTGTCTTGAGAATTAATAATCCCTCTGTTAAAAAATGACTCAATAAAGGTTCAGGTAAATATGTTTTACAACTTCCTACCTTTTAGAAATTTCTGAATCCGGGAACTTCTCTTTGAAATTGTCTTGCATCATAAAATTGTAGCCTAGCTTGATCATCTCTTCAATGGTTTCGACTCTTGGTTTTTCAATATCCTTCTGCATGAGCTCTAAC